>CM030360.1:155977256-156697256 GCA_017893485.1 Hemerocallis citrina | reverse complement strand
CGAGCCACGTGCAAAACCCAAAATAGCAAGATAGAAAAACACCACATGGCAACACACAGCGGATCCACTACCCACACAGCGAACACCAATACACCGGATCCCTGGATCCCCTACACCAACGCAGCACACACCAACCGCACTGTCTCCTCTCTCCTTCGACAGAAAGAGAAAGAGAAAGTTGGAGAGACCGCGGCGAATACGATGCTGCGGCGACTGGCAGCGAGGTGCTCAGGACTACTGGCGGTGGTGCTGCGGTCGAGGAGCGACAACAGCAGTGGAGAACGGCGGTGCTCGAGCTCTCTGTTTTGCTCCGAAAACATAGGAGGTGAAAACGACGGGGGGTTCTCGGCTTGGACAGCAACGGCGAGGCAATGGGGGTTCTTCGGTGGTTGCGAGGTGAACGGGGAGAGCGAAGGCGGTGGACGACGAAGCATATGAGAGGTGCGGGCGATCGGATGGAGATGGCAATGGGTTCGAGCTCTGGACGACGGGATGAAGATAGAGGCGATGGGAACAGGGGTGACGACGGGGGAGAGGGTGAGGGATGGTGATAGGGAGATGTTGACGAGGGTTTGATGATGGTGCTCGGAGAGGACGGGAGGAGCGATGGAGAGGTGATGGGTAAACAGGGAGAGAAAGTGGGAGGGGTGGATGAACATGAACGTGGTATGCACAGTAGAGGGGTAAAGGGAAATGCATAGTAGAGGGTTAATGATGGCTTAGGGTTAAGCCGGATTAGTGTTTAATTAGAAGATTATAGTATATATATAGGGGAAAAGAGATTTATAGGGTTATAGGGTAATTGGGTATTTGACCCAATAAATAAAAATACATTGTATATGAACATAATTGATCAATGTAAATCCAAATACAAGGAATAAGATACCTGATAAAATATAATTTGTAACCAAAATATAATTTGTATCACATTACAAAGATTATTTGAAACAATTATAAACACAATTATTAAAGAAGAATGGATTTGTTTTAATAATCAACTGACGGAGAAAATAATAATAACAATAGTAAAAATAAATAATTTCAAAACAATAAGAATAATAATAACCATGTCAATAAAAATAATAATACTAATAATATCAATTAATAATAAAAAAAGCAATAAGAATAAAAATACTATCAATAATAGTAGTGAAAATAATAATAACAAAATAATAATAATAATAATAACAATAAATAATACTAACAACAATAATAGCAATTATCAGAATAATATCATTATATAAAAATAGGAATTTGTTGCAATAGTCGAAACAGTATTAATATTTTTTGTTTGAGTTAAAACGTAAATAGTTGATCAAGTAGGAACGGAAATAAAGTTTATTCGAAATAATTATAACTATTGTTTAGAAAAATACTTTAACATAAAATTCAAAACGAATTTAACAAATAACAAATTTATAAATATCGAGATACATAAAATACTCATAAATACGCATTTACATAAATGGGGGTTATAGGTACAGCAGTGTCTTGCTGTCTAGAATTGAAAATTTCATTGTTTTGACTATTATGAGTTATTTTTATCAACCGTTGCAATCGCTATATCATCTTAGACTTATTTTCTGTTCTTGCCATGTCATTAGCCTATTTGTATTCATTCACACATGTTTATTTATAATAAAAGAATCAAGCCGGGGTTTTTAAGGGAAAAGATCTAGTCATGGACAATATAGAAATACATATTCAGAAGGGACTCGTTTCCCCACTGTTTACTGTGGTACCTACTGTTTATCTCTGGATGCATGAGGGCATGATCCATGACACCGTTACCGTTTTTTATTACCATTACTATTACTGTTTGTCTGCATATATTGCCCTATAGAAGTTCCACTACAAAATCTTAAAACAAAACTATTTGATGTAGCAACCATGTGGTAAAATCTGGGACGCATGAAGTGTTACCTAGCTAGTAATAAACATTGGACATAGGAATAACTGTTTACACTATCATATCCTGTTACGGTTACTGTGGATCTATACTGTTACTATTGATTACTGCTACCATTAACACACTGTTACTGTTGATCCTTACTGTTGCTGTTATGCTTCTCCTATTATCACTTCACTGATTACTGTCATCTGTAGACTGCTATAATTACTGCTTTCTCCATGTTAGTATTATCTTTTTAGTTAGTTTTTTCCACATTTTCCTACTTGTATTGCTTGCGGCCTGGACTTGCATCTAACGGGCGTTATGTTTGCCTGTTTTCTCTATTTTCATTGTATTTTCCATATGAGCAGGTTTTGCTGATCAATTGCCTACTGGAGTTGGTGAGCAAAAGTTTTGAGCTGCGCAATTGGAATAATTTGCTTAAAATATTTTGATGAACTATTTTATTTCATGAACTGTACTGAGATTGTATTCGGGCTTATTGTCCCAGGATTATTGTTTTGTTTCGAATCTAGTATTTGTTGGAACATTTATTATTGATGCAATAAATAATGTTAAGTTATGATTGTTTTTGCATGCCTGATTGGAGTATACTGCTATATTTACTGTTATGAAGAGTTAAGCAGGTCCGTACAGCTTATGGATGGTAAAAACTATCCGCTGGGCTTAGTCACGTACCGTATTCCGTATTCCATATTCTTTTGGGAAGCGGGGCGTGATAGTTTTGTATCACGGTTTGCGAGATACGGTCATGTATCGCTTTATTTTGGTTTTTCTTGACCAAAAGTGATACATAGTCGTATCTCGCAAACCGTGTGTTGAAACTCACTTCTACAAATTGCATTGGCTTGTGTATGGTGAGTTGACCTACTTGTAATGTAACCCCTATTTTCGCAAGTACGTATTTCCTGTGTATTTTCTGTATTTAAAATTTTGTAAATTATTTTTTCGTTCCGCTTTTAAATTCCTTTGTTAAAATATATTTTTGGATCTTCTCTTAAAGTCTATTTTTAATCAATAATTTTAATCGTAGCTATTTTTTTTTTCCAATGATTTTTATACCAAAATACAAACCATATTAGTATTGTTGTTATTACTATTCTTCAGTATTATTATTATTACATATATTATTATTATTATTATTATTATTACATATATTATTATTATTATTATTATTATTATTATTATTATTATTATTATTATTATTATTATTATTATTATTATTACATATATTATTATTATTATTATTATTATTATTATTATTATTATTATTATTATTACATATATTATTATTATTATTATTATTATTATTATTACATATATTATTATTATTACATATATTATTATTATTACATATATTATTATTATTATTATTATTATTATTATTACATATATTATTATTATTATTATTATTATTATTATTATTATTATTATTATTATTATTATTATTATTATTATTATTATTATTATTATTATTATTATTATTATTATTATTATTATTATTATTATTATTATTATTATTATTATTATTATTATTATTATTATTATTATTATTATTATTATTATTATTATTATTATTATTATTATTATTATTATTATTATTATTATTATTATTATTATTATTATTATTATTATTATTATTATTATTATTATTATTATTATTATTATTATTATTATTATTATTATTATTATTATTATTATTATTATTATTATTATTATTATTATTATTATTATTATTATTATTATTATTATTATTATTATTATTATTATTATTATTATTATTATTATTATTATTATTATTATTATTATTATTATTATTATTATTATTATTATTATTATTATTATTATTATTATTATTATTATTATTATTATTATTATTATTATTATTATTATTATTATTATTATTATTATTATTATTATTATTATTATTATTATTATTATTATTATTATTATTATTATTATTATTATTATTTGATGTGTCGAATTTATATGCAAATATTTGTACTCATTTACCTATTAAAATGACTTGTTTTCGCTGATATTGTCTATAATTCATCTTATTTCTATATGATTTCATTTAATTAATTATTTTTGAAGAAATAATATTTTTGATGCAAAAAGTAAAGAATTGTGGAAAAAATCAACAAATAGAGTAAAATAATTGATTTATCATTTTTTTATTGTTTTGTTGACTTAAAAGTGTGACAAATAAATTGTAAAAGAATTTTTATACGCTAATATGATATATAGTTAGTTTAATTAATTTTAAACTAATTAAATTTATTTTATTTAAAAATCCTAATTTCATGTATTATTTTGTGTATGCAGCAGCACGTGGTTGGCAGAAAAGGCAGAAAAGAAAGAAAGAGAAATAAATAAATTCAGATCAATTAAAGGAAGGAAATAAAGAAAGAGTGTGGACTTTTCTGCAAAAAAATAAAAACCCTAGACTCCTTCCCGTTCTCTATAAATACAAATCAAAAGAGAAAGTAAAAAACCAAGAGGTGACGGCTCATCATTATTAATAAAAAAAATAAGGAGAGAGAGAACTATTGTGCACGGCATCCAAGGGGAACAAGGAGAACTGTGCGGGCAGTAGCAATCCTCTTCAATTGGGGTTTTTGAAGTGCACCCGACAACTCAACTTGGACCCTGGTGACGTGGCGTCTTCTTCTTTCTCTTTTGCGTGCGGCACAGAACAAAGGAAGAGAGAGAAATAGCATGGCGATAGCGACAGCATCACACGGCTGACCTGGCGACTTGGGCTTCCTCTTCTTCTTCGATCTGACGCGGACCCTGGTGCACGCTGCCCGAACCAAACGAAGACAGAGACGGCTCAGAACAGATTTGACGCGCTGCAGCTGCTGACATCGACGCTGACACGGTGGACAGGCGACAGCTGCTGTCGCGTCTGACGTGGCGACGCGTCTGACGTGCTGAAGTGACTCCGACGCAGTTTTCAAGGCTTCTGGGTTCGGTTTTTATTTTGAGACAGTGGTTTGGATTAATTGCTTTTATTTATTATTATTTTTTTGTCTCTCATCTTCTTCTCTATATTTGTTTGATGCAATCCAAACATTGTTATTAATTGCAAATTTGATATGAACTGAATTTAAATGTTCTAGTGGCTAAGGTGTAGCTGAGTTTTGAACACAAATTTTAATTCCTTATTATTACCTTATTTTTCCTGATTGTGTTTTAATTTTTATTATTTATGCGTACAACATGGTGGATAGACATTTGTATGATTTTTCAAATCATGAAGAGACCAAACAGGTTATTTGTGATTAATAAAAATAAAGACCGTATATTGGAGGACGTGACCGTTAAGAAATCCAATTTTTCAATTAATAATTTGGTGGATAGACGAATGATTAATTGAGAATAATTTTTAGACTACGTTGATAGAGTGGTTAATATCTTTAGGATTTTGGTAGACAATTGGGAAAGATAATATTTTTATTTATAAGGAATAATAATTTGTGTGTGTGATAAACGAGGTGAACCAAGAGCCCTAGAACTATTTTTAACATTAAACAAAGTACAAGTGCTTCATAGTTTCACAGCCCTCTCCCTCTTCACCAATTTAGTTAGATAATTAGATTAAGGTAATTTAGTTGCTTTATTATTCATAAAATTCGATCTTCCAAATAGTGATTCATCTAGCGATATCGGTACTCAGTAAAATATCTAGTCCCTGTGGGTTCGACACTCTACTCATCTATCTATATTACTTGTGCGATTTTGTACACTCGCAAATATCAACATCATTATTATTATTATAACTTTGATTGTCTATTTAAAAATTCATTTATATTGTTAATTGTATTAGTAGTTATTTCAAATTATTTCCATATTGTGGTACAAAATATATTTCTTTTATATAGTCCTACCTTTTATTGGTTATTTATTTTTCTATTAGTTTTTTAAAAAAACCCTACAACCCGAAACCCATTTACCCTCATACCCAATAACCCATTAAAACCCAATACCCATTAATACCCTGACCCGTTAAGCACCCACACCCGTTACCCCCTTAAACCCTACCCAGCACCCTATATATATTCACCCCCCTGCTCAACCCTATTCACCAAAAACCCTAGCCCCCAAACCCATCTCTCCCGCTCGTCTCCCTCCTGTTCCCCCGGTGTGCACTCCCGAACCCATTCCACCCACCCTGTCTCCCGCTCCTCACCACCCTGTGCCCTCCCGGTGTCGCGAATCCACCCCGTCAGCAGCAGACTCCACCCCGACAGTGCACCCCCTGTGATACGTCCCTCCATCGATGCGCCGCAATGAAGCCAGCAGCTAGTCGCGCCGCCCTCCTCATTCCCTGCCTTCTCCCGACGTCGACTAGCAGCAGCAGCACAGTCCCTGTGCTGTTCCCTCCCGACGCTTCCCTTTTTCCCATTGCACCATCCACCTGCAATGTCGCCAGCGACCCCCCGGTCCCCGACGCACCTCCTGCCTAGCAACGCTGCAGACAGCACACCCCTGTGTTGTCTCTCCCGTTCTCCACCAGTAGCTCTCTTGTGTGCGTTCCCCCATACGGTCCCCGACTGAAAGCAGCACCGGAACAGCTGCGACGTCTGCTGTCCGCCGTTCACCCGCAGCCATCGTCTGTCGCTTGACCGCCGTCTCTCCCTCTCTCTTGTGTGCGTGTGTCGGATCTCGTGTTGTGATCGTTGCTCGTGTGCTCGTGTATTCGATCATTGTCGTTGAGTTCGTGTCAGGAATTCATTCCCTTTATTCTTGTTCTTGCTTCGTTTCCTTCGTCGTCTCTAAGGTAAGTAACTTGTATACTTTTTGTTGTATAATACAAGTACTAAATACCGCATGTAGTGTAGGTTTGTTCTAGAGACAATTTTTGTGCAAAACTCTTGTTATATGTTGTCTCTATTGTGTTGAACCGCCCGTAGTTGCCTCATTACACACATGACATGAAATAACTTAGGGATAACCACTTATTCTTGTATACATGCATGTTGTTCGTGATTCATGACTTGTTGTATGATCTTGTGTGCATAAGGTGTTCGTTGTAGTATAACTCGTAGTAGACTTGTAAAATACTCTGTACCATATCGTTTGGACATCTAGTACACCATATTTCACGTTTGTTATGATTTGGGTGAGTTCCATATAATCTATGCGGATTTTATGCATAAAGGATATTTTCTGTTTTGCCGATTCCCCATTTTTTATCAATATTTTAGACCCTATTAAGGTCAGTATATGAAAATTATTTGTGAATATGAATTATAGAGAGTTCTGTCTACTTTCTACATTTTCTTACAGATTTCAGTTTCAATTTATGAGTTGCGAGTTATGACTATTTTATTACAGATGTTTTTAAAATTCCAGATCCAGTTTTGTACGAATTCTGTATGGTAAATTATTTTTCTGCTGATGTTAAAGATAATATTTTGATCCAATATTTTTCTGGTTACAACTAGACTTAATTTTGATTAACCCCTAATTTTTTAGGATTTAATTGATAACTTTTATAAACTATTCTATACTTGCAAACAACCACTATACTTGTAGAATTTTCATGATGTTCAGTAAAGAACCTTAATTTTAACCTAATTCTATTTGTTGTCTATAAAAACTTTGTGAACATGAATTGTAGACTACAGTATCTATTTTATCACCCTTTTGATGGATCTGTATTTTGATTTATATTTTACAATCTACTGCTGTTTTGGTACTGTTGTATTTATGATTTCAGATTTACAAAACTACTGTATCTTGCTGCTTTCTGATTTTACTTGACTATTCTATCTATGTTGAAAAATTATGAAACTTTATTTTCCGATACTAAACATACTAGGGAATACCCCAGATTTTTCTTGGATTTAATCAGTGAGATTTTATGTTGTTTTCCTGATTATGAATACAAACTTCTGATTTCTGGCTGAACATATTTTCTGGATACAATTCTGTTTTGAGTCTTGTTTTTATGAAATACCATATGACTTATATATATTTTCTTGATTTGGACAAGATTCTATTTTTCATATTTTCAGACGGATCCAGATTTGCATGTTTGTGGCAACGGAAATCCTAGATTTGGTGTAGTACTGTCTTGCTGTCCTAAACTAGAATTTTCGTTGTCTTATCCTTTTAATTGTTGTCTATCACCTGTACATGTTTTTCTTCCAACCTGAACCTGTTACTTGTTCATGCCATATTATTCTTGCTCTGTTTTGTGCACGTATATGCCTGTTTGATAATAATAACAAATAATCAAACCGGGGTTAAGGGAAAGATCTAGTAGTGGACAATATAGGAGCCTGTACTCAGAAGGGGACCCGTATTTCCCATGTGACTTGTTTACCGATCAAGTTTACCGACCAAGTTACTGATCAAGTTACTGATCAAGTTACCAACCAAGTTACTGATCAAGTTACCGACCAAGTTAATTTCCTGTTGCCAATCAAGTTTACAGACCAAGTTTTGTAATCCCGTGAGAACCCGAGTGCATGACCTATAGAATCCCCTACGAATCTAAACGTAACTTGTTTGAATGTAGCAACCATATGGTAAATGGATGGGACACATCAAGTGCAACCTAGATAGAAATAAATACAAGACTTGACATGACATAACATGATACCTGTTACATGCTTACCTGTACATGCTACCTGTTTACCTGTTACCTGTTTACCTGCTTGCATGATACCTATTATCTGTCACATGTCACATACACCCTGTTATCACATCATATTACTTGTTCCTGCTCCTGTTTTATGTTAACCATTTTGTCACTTGTATTCCATGCTGTATTTACTTCCGCTGTTACTCTATACTTGTTTATCCTTTTCTATACTTATTGCCTGCACTACAAGCAGCCCGTAACTTGCATTGACGGGCATTTTACTTCTCTTTTCTTTTTCCTGCAATTTGTTAAATTGCAGATTATGGTGATCAACTCCCAATAGAGTAGGTGATCTAAGATTCTAGTTGGTTGGAGCTCTTGCTATATCTATTTATTTCTTGTAGCTTATCTTGAATAATTGTACTTGGTTACATGGATTATTTTGTATTGGGCTTTGTGTCTCAGACATGTGTTTTGTTTCAGACATGATTATTTAAAATTCAGTATTCTTATTTCTTGTTTCAAGTAATCTTGTTGAATATATTGATTCAGTTATGCATGTGCGGTTGATTTCTCCTTATTATCTCTTGATTATTCCTGTGAAATGGTGTAAAGATCCTGAAAGCTTATGGATGATAAAAATCATTCCCTGGACTTAGCCACGTATCCGTATTCCGTATTCTCTTTTTGGAAGCGGGACGTGACATGTAAAGTTTTGGATTTTTTTATGCCGCTTGTGCGCTTTATATCATTCATCGTAACCACAACAACTTAAACAGATAATTTTGAATATTTTTAGAACGAAAATGTAGAAAACCTCACAAACGGCAACCAAAATTTCTAAAACTTTGCGAGTGGGTTGGAATCACCCCACACAAGCCAACGCAAGTGTGTTTTGACTCACTGTTTGCGAGATACAGCTGTGTATCGCTTTATTTGGATTTTCTTGAAATAAAGCGATATTCGGTCGTATCTCGCAAACCGTGAGTTGAAACTCACTTCTACAAATTGCGTTGGCTTGTGTGTTCTGACCTAATCGTAAAATTTCGTAATTTTTGGATGACATTTATGCAATTTTCTCATGTTTACGATCACTTTTTCCCATACCAATGACTTAACATAAATTGAAACATGGATCAATTAACCTTGTTCTTGTTGTTGATAGATAAATGGCGAGATTAAGGTGATCGAGAATTTCTTCTGGTAGTGCTAATGGAGAACGATTTACGAAAGTAAGATTGATTATTATTATTAGTTTTGAATACGAATATGTAACATTGTATCAATAATAACAAGATTTGTATTCGTTTGTGTAGGTTGGTGGTCGTCTTTCTTCATCTGTCGAGGCCGGTCCATCATCTTCGGTTGGACTTACACCCCCAGGACCGGAAGAATCAAGCGTACTCGTGTTGCAACCAATACACTAATCTCAAACTGTGTGGGATGGGTTCGCAAAGAAGTGTAACTTTCGGAAGCACGTGATTCTTCCCATAGACCCTGTATTGCTACGTACATGGTTCAAGACAATTTTTACAGAGCCACATTTATAGGGGGTGTGAAGCTTGATCGACCTTTACTTACCGCTCTTTTAGAGCGATGGAGGTTGGAGACACATTCCATCTACCGGTAAGAGTGATGACCGCCACTCTCCAAGATATAGCAATGATTATCGGGCTTCCTATAGATGGGGTGTCCGTAGCAGGGAACATGAACTTCGACCGAGTGAAAGTTGTACGGGATTATCTCGGTGTCAATTTAGAGAAAGAGTTGAATGCGTTGAAAGAAAAATTGAAGCTGATATTGTACGTGATATTCCATCAGATCATGACGAAGATGCTGTAGAGGATCAGGTAGAACAATCTAAAGGAAAAGTCAAAGCAATTTTTTGGGATGAAGTATTCGATGGTAAATCACTCCGACTTGCATGGTTGAAACACAACTTCACCAATTATTTGGATGATGATTCGGATGAAGATGACATCAAATACTACGTGCATGCGTATTGATGGGAGGGGTGATCTTCTCAAACTTCTTCGTTGCGAGCATGCCACTAATCTATTTACGGTAGTTAGACAATTTCACTATGGCCGGCTGGTATAGTTGGTAGAGTGCGGCCTTAGCGTCATTGTATAGGTCGTTGTGCGCATGAGCATTGAGTTCCGTATAGATTATTGGGCTGACAATTTTGTTGCAGATTTGGAGTTAGGAGAGCATCCACATCGGTCGTCCTCATATTGTTGAGCCATTAGTAGGTTGGTTGGCCGATCCACCGAATCCAGAGATGTTGCCTCCTTTAGGAGTATACTGGGCAGGGTGACACACATGGGTCGATAACCCACGCACATCTCTGGTGTACTACAGAGACGAGTTGGATGCCTTGTGTGATGAGTTTGTAAACTGGGTTTCGTACACCCCCAATAGATTTCAACAAGTTCCACCCATTATTTTGGCCACTAGGGAATTTTGGTTGACATATGCCCCACTTGTCAACTTCTCTGTTGTGGAGTTCTGCTACCCGTCAAGAGTAATACAGCAATCCGGATACCAGCAGAAAATTCCTAAAGCCGACTCGTATGACATGAAATTGCACGAAGTGAAATGAATGGGTCGCGTGACTAATTTTGACTGGGTGGATTTCCAGCGGGTACAAGTGGCAAATTGGAACACTTTAAGATATAGCTTGGTACCCAATGTCCTCATTGGTCGAATGCCTTACGATGGCCCATTTCAAGGAGTATATATGACATGGTACAGGCGCATTACAGATTATATGTTTCTCCTCATACAATTCTACCAGTGGGAATCCAGATACTGATTCCCCCGACAGAAGAGGAACCACCACCGGTATATTCCTCTTCTCAACTGATGTATCAACCCAAGGTGTCGACGTATCGAGCCATGGTGAGTGTACTTTACAGATTTAACTATTTTTCGTATGAATGTATTATTATGTAAACATTTGACATTTATGAATTTATATTGATTTATATATTTCAACTCGTTGTAGATTGATAACACAAGGGAAACATTACAAATAGATGCTCATACGTTGAAAAGTGTAGTACCTGAGAGCATGAAGGAGTTAATGCGGGGGATACTTAAATCGTGATGCCGGAGTCTTGAAGATGTCAGTGAAGGGGGCCAACTTGATGTGTACTTAAAAGATATTATAGGAATATCCCAATATAAGAGTGTTACATGGGGAAGAATAAGCATTGCCGTGCCATAACAATCTCAAGTACAAAAATGGGAGGTATCAGAAGAAGAAGAACAAGATTCGGATAAACCGGTAGAGGAACAAATTAGATGCAAGAATCCGATTCGGAAGAGGAGCAAGCCTGAATAATAAGCACCTAGTGGACGCAAACCGCCCCCGCATCGGAAGAGGTAGTAGCGTATTTATCTTGTAATTGCATGTAATTTTTCAAAATTTTCCTATTCCTTGTATAGTTGGTATTTTGTATTTTGTATCATATCATCTCTTAAATGACTAATACGTTTTCTTTCATGGCTCATTTCAATTTTGTAGATGATTGAAGAACATGCGAACAAGACTCAGTGTGATCTACAAGCTACAACTGTACCCTAGTTAGTGAAGTTGAATTGACTTGTAATTGTTAGGTTTCGAAGGCAATCATAGATTAAATACACAGTGAAAAAATTACAAAAAAAATATACATCGAAACAAAGCCATGGATCCATACGAAAACCACAAATCGTGTTTAGGAGTAATACCTTAAAGATGGATCCTGCTGTCTCCACAATATGCCGATCACAGCACTACAATATTGCGGTGCCTCTATGGTATCCACACGAACGGATCAAATTAAGTTTTCCTCATGCCGCGGTGCTAGCTGCGGGAAGAGGATGTTCCTCACAATATCCTAGCCCAAATCCTAGCCCGAAACCCAAGCCCATGTTCAAATCAAACCCCAACTGCATACTACCCCCATTACCTACTGATAATCATATTAACTATCCCACAAATCTCTCCATATCCTCTACTAAATCCTTAACCACCCTATTAATCCTGATCCTAATTAATTAAAAACCCTAATTTAACCTAATTATCATCTTCATCAGCCACCTAACACCCAACCCCTTATTCTTCTCATCGCTTTCTCCATCTCCTATGCTGCTCACCCCTTCCGACATTCTCCCTCACCCCGTCTTCAACTTCAGCCCATCGCCGATCACCTTCCTCCATTGCTTGCCGCTCCAACTCCTGCACCTCCACTCCCGACTGCCTTGTCACCGTACACCTTGCAGCACCACCCCTCCCCTCCAATGTGCCAATTGCAACCACCGCGAGTGTAACCCGTGTTTTCCCAAAAGGGTATTTTTGTATATTTTCTATATTTAAAAAATTTTCTCAAATTATTTTTTTTTCCGGTTTTCAAATTTCTTTTGTCAAAATATATTTTTATATCTCTTATATTTTTTTCGAAACCATATATTTGATTTTTTTTCAATATACATTCTTTTTCTGACATTTTTGACCTCCTTGTGCTGATTGTGTGCCGTTTGTTCGTTTTTCGTCATTTTGAGATCTTTTTCTCATTTTCTTGGCCTCGTTCAATTTATTATTCATTTTGGGGTTATGGTGAATTTTTGGAGGTGTTTTGGCCAATTTGAGATTTTTGTCCCTTAAGGAGATTTTTAGGAGCCATAGAATTCATTGTATTTTGTATCCTCATTTGAAATCTACCCAATACCCATTATCCAATTGTATACCTATTAATTCCTATTGATATCCACTACCCATTAACCCACATTTGACCCATATAAATACACCCCATAATCCCAAAACCCTAAACCTAATCCTATTTCCTTCTTCTCTAATCCACCCGGCCTCCCCTCCTTCTCATTCTCTCCCGACCTGCATATTATACCCCAGGCCGACCCCCCTCTTTCCTCTCCCTAGCCATTGCCGACCATCAAGAAGCCATCCACCCGCTATACTACACAACTCCATACATCCAAACTCTTCCTTCTTCCTTCTTGTGGCCGGCCCATCACCAAAACAGCACCCACCATCCTCATAAAAGCCCCCCCATCTCTCTCCTTGCTGATTTTGTGAAGTGGGTATCTCCCACTTTGGTTCGTGCATCAAGGAGATCGATCGTAGACGCGTTTCGGTTCGTCGGTTCGCTTGGAATCGCGTGGAAGGGCTTCTCGCTCGTGGGTTTCGTTGCTAGGCTTCGCTTGGTCGTGTTCATCGTCATTAAGAGGCAAGTAACTTGTACATCATGTCATTAGTTGATACAAGTAGAAAGTTCACCTAATAGGGTATTTGAGACTAGAGACGGCCAAAAGGTTTATTTTTAATTGTGGGTTTCGTCTCTATTTTTCAAAACAGGCCATATATGACTTAGAACATGAGTTTTGATAAGGTTATGCCGTAGGTTTCGCCCAAAGCGCGATTTTGATCGCATAGGTTAAATAGTGCATGAAACTTGTTTGATGGTTTGACCATATGAGATTATTAAGTTTTGACATGTTAGAAACCCTTAGACATGATATTTGGATAATGGGTATGCAGCGTTTTGAATTTGGAAGAGTTTGGATCATTTTTGTAGAAGTTATGTCGTTTTGAAGTTTGGTTGAGAAATCTGGAAATTTGGATTTGCACTGGATTGATTGTTGTTTTTACCTGGATTAGAGTCCGAATCTCAACATGACTATTTCTGAGTAATTTGTAGAGGACTGAGTCTATTTTCTA
The DNA here is from genome assembly GCA_017893485.1 of Hemerocallis citrina. Taxonomy (NCBI): domain Eukaryota; kingdom Viridiplantae; phylum Streptophyta; class Magnoliopsida; order Asparagales; family Asphodelaceae; genus Hemerocallis; species Hemerocallis citrina. The sequence continues at coordinate 156,683,024 of CM030360.1, read as the reverse complement.
ACCCCACTAGTTTCACCCTGTTTGGAGTTTGTATGAATTAATTTTGATTATTTTAGTGACTATGTATCGGTAGTTTCCAGATTCAGTTCGGGGTAGTTTTTGTGGACAATTTATTTTCAAGACCCAAGCTATACATGATATCATGCCACAATATTTTGTCCAGTGTTTCACCATGATTTTAGGTAGTTCCCTGAGTTATGTGGTATTTTAAAGATAAGTTTTGGGTGATGATTCGTATCCTTTTCTATGTATCACTTTTGCTGTAAACTGCGTGTTGCCCTATGTTGAATGTTGTTTTCCCTGTATGAATATTTCATGTGAGATATGAAAGTTGGGTAATTGTATCTACTTTCACCCCATTTTGGCGGAAGTGGATTTCGATGCGCTGTTTGCAAGATGTGTTCATTTTTGTACAGCAGTGTTGAGGAATTCCAGATCCATCAAAACCTGTTTTGCGTTATTTTTCATTTTTGACAACATAACTATACTTTCTGGAAAAATATGAAAATTTATATTTTGAGACTATACATATAGGGGATTAGCCCAGAATTTTCGTGGATTTAATTGATGACTTTACCTGCTGTTTTCATGTGGTTTAAGTTATTCTCCTGTTTTCTGGATGTACATGAAAACTGTGTTGAAATGTGTTTTAAGCTGAGATGTTGTGAACTAGTATATAGATTTATTATACCCGTTAGAAGCGTGTGGATGTCTAGTTTCCAGATCCTTTGACGGATCATGATTTGCATGCCTGTAGATTGTTGGATCACTATTTTTGTACAGACTGGTCTTGCTGACCTGATTATAAACATACACTATTTTGCTCGTATTTGTGAAGGTATAGTACCTATACTAGCTGATCTAATTTCTTGAGTCTAAACCTGATTATAATCTGTTAGTTTGACATTATTTAGTACACTCTCATGCCTGTTGATGATCTTAATAATAAAAGAAACAAGCCGGGGTTTAAGGGAATGATCTAGTAGTGGATAATTCAGAAATGTGTATTCGGAAGGGGGCCCGTGTTTTCCATATTTGGAATTTGGTATATGATTTGGACTATTTGGAATTTGGTATATGATTTGAATTATTTGGAATTTGGTATATGATTTGGATTATTTGGAATTTGGTATATGATTTGGATTACTGTTCCTGTACCTGAGTATACTGCCCTGCTATGGTCCACTACGAAATCTAAAGCGAAACTGCATTGATTGTAACAACCATGTGATAAAAGCATAGCACATGAAGTGTTACCTAGATAGTAATAATACAAGATATTAATACATGATTACCTGTTACCTGTATACCTGTTACCTGATTATCCTGATATTCCTGTTACCTGATTTCCTGATACTTGATACATATTTACCTGACTACCTGAATACCTGATAATCCTACATGTTACCTGTTTACCTGTTGACACTAGACATATGTTACCCTTATCTGTTAGTATATCCTGTGGTTAGTTAGTTTCCATGTGCTTGTATCCTACTCTATTTTGTGACCCGGACTTGCCATTGACGGGTACTATGTTTTCTCTTTTCCTTTTTCATGCATTCTGTGAATTGCAGATTTTGGAGGACAGGTTCCTAAAGGTATTGGCAAGATGATGGGCTAGAGGCTGAAATTTGCTATTACTATTCTTGTTGCTTACTTTGGACAATATTGTATTTTGAGATTTGTATAATTTCTTGTATTTGGGCGATGTGACCCAGGATTATTTGTGTTATTCAGATCATGACTATTTGAGATTAATGCATTTTATTTCAAGTATTCTTATTGGTATTTGGTTCATATGTGCATGTGGTTGACTTTTCTGGCTTTCGACTTTGATTTTACTGTGACATGTTGTAAGGATTTCTTAAAACAGCTTAAGGATGATAATAATCATTCGCTGGGCTTTTGTTACGTGCTCGCATTCCATATTTTTGGGAAGCGGGGCATGACAGCGAGCACCGCAGCTCCTCCTCAACCGCAGCCTGCTATCGCCATTACTGCAACTTTCTGTTGCAACAACGAGCACCACTTCAACACACTACATTTTTGACAACCGCTGCCCCATCGCAGCCGCCCATTGTTGCACCCCAGAGCCACCTCGATGGCCGTGAAACACACCTGCACCGCTGCCCCATCGCAAGCACCCAATGTTACACCCCGACGCCACCATTGACAGCACCATAGCAAGCACCCAGTCCACTCCCTTGCTGCCTTCGACCCTGACAACACCACCCGACAACTCCGTCCCCTTGTTGTCATCGCTTGTGTGTTGCTACTGTTCTCTTGATGTTGCTCGTGCCGTCGTTGTTGCCGTGTGTTTTCGCCACTCCATCCTTCCGTCGTAGTCATCGTAACCATCATCATAAGGCAAGTTTCTCTTGAACCGACTTATTGTTCTCATTCAAGAATTATTTTGACCTCCGCAAGTATTTCTTATTTCATTTACGGTATTTCAATTTGTTTCAAACAGGTTACAGCGGATTCATCGGTGAAACCAAGTAATAACTCTCTTCTCGTGCCATACCCTTGATTCAATTCTAAGCGATGTTATCCATCATCATATGCATACACTACACGAACATAAACTAGGAACACGTATATGTAAAAGAATTAGTGATTTGAATGCATTTCAGTTGTATGTGATGTTATAACTAGATTCGAAAATTTAATATTGTAGTGATGTTTGTCAAGTTAATAGTAGGAATTCATCATAATTATTAAGAATAAATGCTAGTCCATTTTGTGTTATATGTATATGTGGATTGATTATCATGATTTTTGCATAAGAGTACATTTTACTGCTATCCTGCTGTTTATCCCATGTTGTAGTGAGTTTGTGACCCAGTTGCTGCTAGAATCAATTTAACATTTATAAATGTAAGTCATAGACCTTTGAATCTAGTTTCCAGAACTTCTTACGGATCTAAATTCCGATTTGTAGACTACAAGTTATCATATTTTTAGTACTGTTAGGTTTTAAATTCCAGATTGATGTCTAGAGGCATACCACCAAGATTTACTAATTAAAATAAAAGGTTAGCAGCAGAATCAAAACTTGAAATCAATCAGGATGTAACTAGACATGATTATGAGTCATTTTATGACTTTTACAAGATTTTTTAATGGATTTCCATACCCGTTATATATACAAGAACTTGACCCAAGGTTTCTGTCAGAACACTGGATCGTTAAAGAACTAGATTTTTGACCTAGCTGCAAGATATTCAGATTCTCGTAGTGTAACGTCTGAATTCCATAATACAGTTTGAAAAATACATTACCATGTTTAATCAGTTGAAATAATAAATATGCAGAACTAGATTTTTGTACAGCAATATTTTGCGGTCCAGAATTTGTGCTTTCATGTTATTAAATATAAATATGCTTAATTGTAGCACCCCGAATTTCCAATATGATATCTCAGAAATACGTGGCACAATTCCCAGCAAAAACTTTAATTATAATAGTAAACATAGCCAAAAATACAGATAAATTTTTTTCTCAACCTTTATAACATTAGTTCATTACAAAACACAACGGAAAGACAAATACCTTGAATTACAATCTTTTCTTTACAATGCATCTTTTACAATTTTACATAAGCCATAACCTTATTCTATCTCAAGCATCCAAATCCAAAGCTATAAGCAACTACCTATAAAACATGAGGTTAGAGATAACCCTAACCCCCAAAACTACAGGGGTCAGCCATAACGGTGTGAGTGACATAAAATAAATAAATGCAGCATAAATAAGCATGAAACATGTTGCCGCTAAAATTGGTGTGGGGGCAAACAGATAGACTTGTGGATTCGAGGGAATGTGAATAGTCAAACCTGAACGACTTCACCGTAGTTTGATCAAGATCCTTTCGCCATTGACCTACAAAAAGTGCGAGAGACCGGGGTTGATTCCAGTGACGCGCCCTCCGACGCTCTTGTCAGTAATCTGAATGATTAAGAAAGAGTTTTAATTGGAAAAATGTTGATTACCTGGTAACAATGGGAGGAGAAGGGTATTTATAGCCGCCTTAAGAATCAGTTTCAAGATAAGATCGAATCCTTACTTCCCGATGTAAATGGATAGAAGTGGTTAAGACCGCTGTTTGAGGATAATCATGAATCTGAATCCTCTCCTATCCAGTTGGACTGGGTTTCTTATGGGTTGGAACCTGTACCTAGCAAGATAGATTTGTTTATGGGTTATTAGGCTTTGGAGAAAAATCCAGTTTCCATTTCAGACCCGTTTATAAGTGAAATTACCATTTTACCCCTGAGCTTTAAGATTCGTGACTGATTTGAACAGATCCGATTTAATCCTATTTTTAGCCATATCACGAGCCCCCAACTCCTGAAGACTGAGTTTGATCAGCCTTTAAGGATTAGTTTTACTGTTTTAATGGCTTGCGGGGTTGTATCGGAGTCCAAATGAGGGGTTTTGGATCTTACACGAGGGATTATGATGTTTTTCTGAGTTGGTAGCGCACTCAAGATTTTCCTTGAGAACTTCTGGATTTTTGGTGTTTTTCCTCAATTTTTTGATTATTTTTCGGATCATTTATTCAATTTTGCAAAGCGGTGATTTATTTTTCAAGAGCATTAATTAATTATTCTAAGCAATAATTATTTACCCAGGGGCTCAAAAATATTTCTCCAAATTTATAATTATTTTTTAGAATTTTAAATTAATTTTTCTGAATTTTTAATCATTTTTTTGCAATTTTTTAAATAAATAATTCGAATTTAATAAATAAATAATAGATTTTTATAGCTATTTATGACGTGGTACAATCTAAGCTCTCCATCAGCTTAGGGCGCGAATTTCAGGGAGATCTAATGGCTGTGGTTGCATGAAAGCAGATTTTTCCCCTATTCGAGGGTCGGTGGCAAGTACCCTCGGCAATGTTGTCGACCCTTGCCATTCACCTCGAGGAGCTGACGCGTGTCAGGAAGAAGGTCGAAGTCGAGGGAGGTTCGGGGTCCCTTCCTGAGGTCCAGTGGTGCCTCGAGGTGGCGCCACGTGTCAAAAGAGGTTCGGCGAGGCTTGCCGAAGTCCGAACGAGCCATTTTTCCACGTTTGAGCTTCGGTGGCAAGAACGCTCGGCGAAGTGTGCCGAAGTCCAAGTGAGAGTTTTTTCTCACGTTTGAGCGTCGGTGTCAAGAACGCTCGGCGAAGTGTGCCGAAGTCCAAGGGAGAGTTTTTTCTCTCGTTTGAGCGTCGGTGCCAAGAACGCTCGGCGAAGCATGCCGAAGTCAAAACGAGAGTTTTTTCTCATGTTTGGGTGTCGGTGTCAAGAACGCTCGGCGAGGCGTGCCGAAGTCCAAGGCGAGAGTTTTTTTCTCATGTTTGAGCGTCGGTGCTAAGAACGCTTGGAGAAGCGTGCCAAAGTCAGAACTAGAGTTTTTTTCTCACGTTTGGGCGTCGGTGCCAAGAACGCTCGGCGAGGCGTGCTGAAGTCCAAGCGAGAGTTTTTTCTCATGTTTGAGCGTCGGTGCCAAGAACGCTCGGCGAAGCGTGCCGAAGTCAAAACGGGAGTTTTTTCTCACGTTTGAGCGTCGGTTCCAAGAACGCTCAGCGAGGAGTGTCGAAGTCCAAGCGACAATTTTTTCTCACGTTTAAGCGTCGGTGCCAAGAATGCTCGGCGAAGCATGCCGAAGTCAAAACGGGAGTTTTTTCTCACGTTTAAGCATCGGTGCCAAGAACACTCTACGAGGCGTGCCGAAGTCCAAGTGAGAGTTTTTTCTCATGTTTGAGCGTCGGTGCCAAGAATGCTCGGCGAAGCATGACAAAGTCAAAAATGGGAGTTTTTTCTCACGTTTGAGCATCGGTGCCAAGAACCCTCTACGAGGCATGCCGAAGTCCAAGCGAGAGTTTTTTCTCACGTTTGAGCGTCGGTGCCAAGAATGCTTGGCGAAGCGTGCCGAAGTCAAAACAGGAGTTATTTTCTCACGTTTGAGCGTCGGTGCAAAGAATGCTCAGCGAGGCGTGCCGAAGTCCAAGCGAGAGTTTTTTCTCACGTTTGAGCGTCGGTGCCAAGAACGCTCGGCGAAGCGTGCCGAAGTCAAAACGGGAATTTTTTCTTACATTTGAGCGTCGGTGCCAAGAATGCTCGGTGAAGTGTGCCGAAGTCCAAGACGACTTGTCGACAGCCCTGGGGATGACAGCTGGCCGTTTGACCGTTGGACTTCTGACTATTTTGACTGTTATTCATTAATGAGGCGGTACAACTTTTTGTCATTTTGTGGTAAATGGGCCTGACTGTTGGGTTTTTGAAGCCTACTATCCTCGTTTTGTGTGCCAACTTCTATAAGACTCCTACTCCCCCCCTCATTTGTTCCTACTCAAAATTTTTACGCAGGCAGTAATTCTTACTAGCGAGAGCTTCCGGCGACTACTACTGTTTTTCGGTGACCTTTCCGACCGCAGCTGTCACTTCTAGGTAACTTATACTTAGTTTATTTTTTTGTCAAAATGTCTTCCCTCTCTCCACCTTCGGAGCCCTCCCCTTCTACTGGCGACGAGCCGTCTCCGAGCCAGGTTCCTCACATCGACAGGTGCAAAAGAGCCGAGACTCCTGCTTTGGTGATAGCGGAGACAATAGTGGAGAATCCGAGAAGAATGGGGGAGTTCGGTAGACTGCCGGGTGTTCTGACGGAGCTCCACAGGGTCTCGGGAACTTCCGAAGGAGCATGCCGAACGGATCGTATACGGGAGGGGGCGGAGTTTTGAGGAGAACGCCGTGAGGGAATCTTTGGAGATGGACGACACCATCTCGATCCTCAACGAGGCGAACTTGGTGGCGATCTGGAAGTGCTTTCAGATCCCTAAAGAGTTCGAACTGATGCTGCCAGGTCCCGGGGTGAGAGCCAATTCACCGATGCCGGTGGACATGTGTTTCTGGCTGGTCAATGCCTTCATCGCCAGAGCACGTCTGCCACTTCACCCCCTTCGCCGTCCAAGTCTTGCGATGGTTCGGGGTCAGCCCCATCCAGCTAATGTCGAACGCGTGGAGGGTCATTAATGGATTCACACTCCATTGCCACGGCGGCCGAGAACGAGCCGGACCTGAGGGTGCTTCAAACGCTGTATCGGCTTCATTAGTAGCACAAGTCGGAGTTCAGGTATTATCTGGCCCCGAGGCACGGTGCTCGGCTCGTCAGCTGCCCCGACTCAATAAAGCATTGGCGAGACAAATACTTCATCATTCGGGGTCGCGAGTCGTGGTGTATACCCTCGGATTGGGTTAAGGAAGTGACGAAGAGGGTGAGGGAGCTTCCAGTGCTCTACCCTAATGAAGAAGAGATGGTTCAGGTTCTTCTCGACTGTCCGAAGTTCGATTGGAGAGACCTGACGGAGGAGGTGCTCTTCAGGGGAGGGCTCAGCCTGCATAGACCCTAGTATGCAGTTTTCTCTGTTTGTTTTTCTTTTCTCATTCGATTTTAACCTGTGTTTTAACCACACTTTCTTGTGTTACAGAAACTATGGATTACGAAGCTGTTTTGGTGCAGAGGGCGGCGCTCGGCGTTAAGGCTCTACGGAAACAAAAGAGAGTCTCCACGAAGGTGATGGCCTCGAAGCCAAAGACAGTCGCCAGCGCTGTCCAAGTGGCATCGGCTTCGGCGACGGTGACCCCGAGGGTGGCAACAGTAGTGACCTCGGCATCGGCCGAGGCCAGTGAGTTCCCGATGGCGGCTGTCTCTCGGGATGGAGGCGGCTCCATTGACGGCTGAAGCCGAAGTGTTTCTGACCGAGGAACACAAGAAAATTTTTGTTCTGGACTGGCAGGTTAGGAAGTTAGACAGTTTCCTCGGCAACTCGGCATCGAGTATGCGGAGCCATCAAACACTTGGCGATGCCGAAGGAGCGAGCCGCCATGGACGGCAGCAGCATGGGGGACGATGCCCTCGAAATCGCCCGATCGGTGGTGTCGGTGAGTATTTTGGTTTCCTGCGTTAGACGAATTACTCATTTATTTTGCTAACTTATTTACCTTGTCTTCTTGCTGCAGATAACCGTTCACTTTGGTCATCTCATGGAGAAGATCACCGAACTTGAGAAAGACCTGAAGAAGGAGGTCAACTGAGCTCAGGTCGAGAAAGCTCGGATTGCGAACGAGCTCGACAAGCTGAAGGTCGAGGCCGACGGGAAAACAACGAGGTTGGAGTACCTCAATGGCCTCGTAAAGAAGCTCGAGGGTGATCTGCTCCAGTAGAAGAAGGAGGCGGCGAAGTAGCAGGTAGAAGCTGTGGAAGATGCTAAGATCGCAGCTGCGAAGGAAACCGAAGCCGCAACCATGGAGAAGGCCCAAAGGTTCCTTGCGGCCAACATGGCCAAGGCCTATGCTCGCGCAATCGAGCAGGTGACTGAGCGGTTCCCCAAGGTCGATTGCTCCGGATGGCGCCTCTTCCCCGACCACGTCGATGGCTTTGATGAAGAGTCAGACGTGGTTGAAGCCGGGGATGATGAAGGGGATGCCGATGTCAAAGTTGTCAGCGAGCGTCAAGGATCCGAGGTGACCCTCCTTGCGATCGTCGCTCCTTCGGAGGAGTCCGACCCCACCCTAGCAAGATGCCCTGGGAAAGAGGTCGCGTCCTGACTTCAGTCTTTTTCGTTTCTTTTCTTTTGTTGTTTCTTTTTATATTTTAGCGATGTATCGCCTAATTGCGGACTGGCCACCGCACTTTTGAATGAATGAAATCTTTTTCTTTTTCTTTGAATTTGACTAAGTGTTCGCGTCGCTCTGCTTTGAAGCTTTGGCTATGTGTTTACAAAATTTTTGAAATTTGGCTAAGAGTTCACGTCGCACTGCCTAGAAGTTTTAGCTACGTGTTCACAAAATTTTTGAAATTTTGCTAAGTGTCACGTTGCCTCGTCTAGGAGTTTTGGCTATGTGTTCACCAAATTTTCGAAATTTTGCTAAGTGTTCACGTCGTCTTGCCTTGAAATTTTCAGATCGTCGAAGTGACACAGCTCGTTGAAGTGCCTTATGTGACTGAGGCAACTCGTCCTGAGGCTAGCCTAGGGGTGACGAAGTTATGCCTTGTTAGGTGCCGAGAGCGCCTTTATGATGTCAAGTGGGGGCTTCGCAGAGCAGAACTGGAGCGGAATCATCTGCGACTAGTCATAGGCCGTCGAGATCTCGAGATTCGAAGGTTAGAAGAGAGGCTCCGGGAGACGACTCCCGAAGGTGATGATGATGGTTTGTTGACAGCCGTTAATCTCGGCCTGAGGCTTAGGCGACTCCGCCATTCTTTGACAAAGATGACGGCGGAGAGAGATGAACTGGAGACTGAGAGAGACGAACTTTCAGTGGAGAGAGATGAGCTGACAGCAGCGACGGACAAGCTGTTGGAGGAGAGAGACGAGCTGGCAGCAGCGATGAACAAGCTGACGGCGGAGAGAGACGAACTGAAGAGGGTGACGGTCGACAAAGCATTGAGGGCACTCATCTCCGTCAGATTATCACCAACAGCTCTGGTGGTGCAAGCTCTACGCAGCTACCTCGCTTAAAGATAGCTGTGAAGGATGACTCACTGAAGGAACGAATCTTCGAACTTGAGAGGTCGCTCATTTTAAGCCCCAACCTGAGCGGGTCAATGTTAGAAGCACCTCATGCACTCGGGAAGAGAGCGATAGAGGAATTTCTTTTTACGAGCATGCGACTCGCTTGCCCGTTACTCGCCGGAGCCCTGGTGATGCACAAAGTGGGGTGGCTACTTCGTCAAGCGGAGCATCTGTTGGGGCTACCGTCATAAGCAGTGCAGAAGATGCGTCTCAGTTTGCTGGTCTAGGAATGAGCGCCGAGGTTAGACGTCGGCCATACAACGTTCGTCGTCCCCGGGTGTCTTTAAACTGAAGCATCCCCGCCCTTAGGAGGCGTTGAAGTAGTTGTCTGTGTTCTTGTTCTTTTTGTTCTTCGAGTTTTGTATCTCGTCATTAGGACGAGTAGTTGGTCTTGTAAATAGATTTGTTCTTCAAACTTTAATGTAACAATACCTATTTTGTGAGCTTGCGCATTTTGTTTGCACTTGTAGTTGTTGGCAAATACTTGACGCGGAGTCGAGCCAAGTGTTGGACTCTGAACTTGTTGTTTTTAGAGATTCGACGGTTGTGGGAGCAGTTCCGAATGGCGAACCACTTCTAACTTGCTTAAGAGCAAGCTATTCGAAGCGGAATCGAGCCAAGTGTTAGACTCCAAACTCGTCGTTTAAGAGAGATTCAATGGTGGTGGGAGCAGTTCCGAATGGCGAACCACTTCTAACTTGCTTAAAAGCAAGCTATTCGAAGCGGAATCGAGCCAAGTGTTGGACTCCGAACGCATCGTTAAAAGAGATTCAACGGTTGTGGGAGCAGTTCTGAATGGCGAACCACTTCTAACTTGCTTAAGAGCAAGCTATTCGAAGCTGAATCGAGCCAAGTGTTGGACTCTGAACTTATCGTTTAAGAGAGATTCAACGGTTGTGGGAGCAGTTCCGAATGGCGAACCACTTCTAACTTGCTTAAGAGCAAACTATTCGAAGTGGAATCGAGCCAAGTGTTGGACTCCGAACTCGTCGTCTAAGAGAGATTCAACGATTGTGGGAGCAGTTCCGAATGGCAAACCACTTCTAACTTGCTTAAGAGCAAGCTATTCGAAGCGGAATCGAGCCAAGTTTTGTACTCCGAACTCATCGTTTAAGAGAGATTCAACGGTTGTGGGATCAGTTCTGATTGGTGAACCACTTCTAACTTGCTTACGAGCAAGCTATTCGAAGCGGAATCGAGCCAAGTGTTGGACTCCGAACTCGTCGTTTAAGAGAGATTCAACGGTTGTGAGAGCAGTTCCGAATGGCGAACCACTTCTAACTTGCTTAAGAGCAAGCTATTCGAAGCGGAATCGAGCCAAGTGTTGGACTCCGAACTCGTCGTTTTAAGCAATACAAATGGGGTATTAAAAAGAGATAAAATGATCACAAAAGAATTATTATCCAAAAGATGTTCTTTATTAATTATGGCTAATCAGCTGCTTCTAAGTTGCGGGCCGTTATTATAATGGAAGAAGACAAAAAAAGAAACAAATAGAGTAGCCTAACAATTGAAGGTACTTGGAAAGGTGTTCAAACACCCTCTTGGTACTTCAGAAAATGATCGACGTTCCATGTTCTTGGTATCTTTCTGCCTTTGAGGTCTTCAAGATGGTATGCTCCAGGCCGAACTACCCTGGAGACCTTGTATGGTCCTTCCCAATTTGGGGCTAGCTTGCTCCTTTGGCTGGGGAACGAGATGGCTAGCTTCCTGAGGACCAAGTCCCCCTCCTTAAGATCTGTGGGACGAACCCTTCTGTTGTAGGATTGCTCGATCCTTCTTCGATAATTCTCTTGGCGAATCGAGGCTCTTTCACGGAGTTCATCGATAAGGTCCAGATTGGCTCGGAGCTCCCTGGCGTTCTGCTCTTCATTATATGCAATTAGGCGAGGATATGGCAAACCAACTTCTAAGGGGATTATGCCCTCGGAACCGTAGGTGAGGTTGAAGGGCGACTCTCCTATGGGGGTTCTTTTCATAGTGCGGTAGTTCCACAGTACGTTAGGAAGCTGCTCTGCCCATAATCCTTTAGCCAACTTGCTTAGTCTCTTCTTGATGCCCAAGAGGATTTGCCTGTTGGCGTTCTCTACTTGGTCATTGGATTGAGGGTGGGAGACGGAGGAGAACCGCTGCTGAATGTCGAGGTCTTCACAAAAGGAGCGGAATGTTGCCCCCGCAAATTGTGTTCCGTTATCTGTCACCAAGACTCGAGGTATACCGATCCTGCAGATCACGTTTTTCTAGAAGAACTGTTGCACCCTGTTTTTAGTAATAGTCGCTAGTGGTTCGGCTTCGATTCACTTGGAGAAATAGTCAATTGCCATGACTAGGAACTAGAGCTGGCCTAGAGCTGGTGGGAACGGACCTAGCAGGTCCATTCCTCACATTGCAAAGGGGGTTGGACTTGAGAGGGAAGAGAGTGGAGCTTGTGGTAGGTGATGGATAGTGGAGAATTGTTGACAGGGGCCACATTGTCGGACATGTTGCTCGGTGTCCCGAAGGAGGGTAGGCCAGAAGTACCCATAATTCACGACTTTTTGGGCGAGGGACCTTGACCCTGAATGGGCCCCGCCTATCCCTTCGTGGATTTCTTTCAGAGCATACAGGGCTTCTTCTGGAGAGAGACATCTCAAGTAGGGTCAACCATCTACTTGGGTGTAGGAGCGTTTGTACAAAACTCCCTCAATGAGGGTGTACCGCTCCGCTCTTGTTCGGATTCGGCGAGCTTCTTTGGGATCTTGGGGAAGGATCCCATCTCTGAGGTACTCAACTAAAGGCTTAATCCAGTTATCTTCGAGTTGGACTAGTAGCGACGGATTCGTAACTCCGAATGGCATTACCAAAAACTCATAGAGTCTATGACGAGTCCTGAAATCTATTTTACTCACATCTTCCTCCTTGACTCGAACCAGATGATATCCTGATCTTAAATCAATCTTCGAAAACACAGTTGCTCCCCGAAGCCTATCGAATAGATCGTCAATCCGTGGAAGCAGATACTTGTTCTAAATAGTCACCTTATTCAACTCTCGATAGTCAATGCACAACCTCATTGACCCATCCTTCTTCTTAACCACACTACAAAAGATACTCGATTTACTAGTGAATATTCCCCGGCGTTTTACTAGTAGCACCGGGGTAGGGAGCGAATAGGAATTGGGTGCCAGATGGGATGGTTATACACCGGCGGTCGCTCTAAACCGCCGGGCAATCCTCATATTCACCGGCGTTTTATTTAAAAATGCCGGTGAAGTGTATTATTCACCGGCATTTTAATAATAAACGCCGGTGAATTTCCGATACATTCACCGGCGTGTCTAATTGAAACGTCGGTGAATAAGCTGCGATAAATCCCGCGAACCCTAATCTTTCGCTCGCCATTTTTCGAAACCCAAAAAAAAAGAGGGGGGGGGGGGCCTTCGTTTTCCCTCCTTCCTCGCTCTACTTCCCACGTGTTTGCCTCCGCCGCTTCGTCCTCTTCAACAGCCTTCGACCTTTCGTCATCGTCCCTTCTTCCCATCGTCATTTTCGATTTCCCTCCTCCCTCTCTCTATTTGGAGGTGAATCGGCGATCGGAAACCACCGTGTCACCCTGCTCTCTCTCTATCTCCTCCCCCCCTCCCCCCGCGCTCGTCGCCCCGCTCTCTCTCTCTCTTCGGTATCATCTCTTGATTTCCCTTATTTTTTAAACTTAGCATGTTTTTTCAGATAGATGCATCTTGATTTCCTTAACATGAATGGTTTAGTTGGGATGAAGAATTAACAGAAAAATATATGCTTAGGTACTGGAAATTTTCATGTTCTTTTAATGTTAAAGAAGCTAATTTCATGCATCTGATTGCCATCTTGGCATGTTTTTTTAACCAAAATGGGTTCACTGTGAACTGAGGATGCTATAGCTGTATGCCAAAATCCTCCGGATATGTACAACAATTGAGTTTTAGATTTAGTTGGGCTAAAGAATTAGTAGAGCAACATATAAGCTCAGATAATGGAAATTTTCATTTTCAGATACTGTTAATGAAGCTGATTGCCATCTTTGGCATGATTTTTTAACAAAAAATGGGTTCACTTCCAAACTAAGTATGCTGCTAGCATCCCCATCTTCTTTTACTGTTAATGAAGCTTATTTCATGCATCTGATTGTCATCTTGGCATGTTTTTTTGAGCAAAATAGGTTCACTGTGAACTGAGGATGCTATAGCTGTACGTATGCCAAAATCCTCCGGATATGTACAACAATTGGGTTTTAGATTTAGTTGGGCTCAAGAATTAGTAGAGCAACATATATGCTCAGATAATGAAAATTTTCATTTTTAGATACTTTTAATGAAGCTGATTGCCATCTTTGGCATGATTTTTTAACAAAAAATGGGTTCACTTCCAAACTAAGTATGCTGCTAGCATCCTCATTTTCTTTTACTGTTAATGAAGCTTATTTCATGCATCTGATTGTCTTCTTGGCATGTTTTTTTGACCAAAATGGGTTCACTGTGAACTGAGGATGCTATAGCTGTATGCCAAAATCCTCCGGATATGTACAACAATTGGGTTTTAGGTTTAGTTGGGCTCAAGAATTAGTAGAGCAACATATATGCTCAGATAATGGAAATTTTCATTTTAAGATACTGTTAAAGTAACCTGTTTGCCATCTTTGGCATGATTTTTTAACCAAAAATGGGTTCACTTCCAAACTAAGTATGCTGCTAGCATCCTCATTTTCTTTCACTGTTAATGAAGCTTATTTCATGCATCTGATTGTCATCTTGGCATGTTTTTTTGACCAAAATGGGTTCACTGTGAACTGAGGATGCTATAGGTACGTATGCCAAAATCCTCCGGATATGTACAACAATTGGGTTTTAGATTTAGTTGGGCTCAAGAATTAGTAGAGCAACATATATGCTCAGATAATGGAAATTTTCATTTTAAGATACTGTTAAAGTAACCTGTTTTCCATCTTTGGCATGATTTTTTAACCAAAAATGGGTTCACTTCCAAACTAAGTATGCTGCTAGCATCCTCATCTTCTTTTACTGTTAATGAAGCTTATTTCATGCATCTGATTGTCATCTTAGCATGTTTTTTTGACCAAAATGGGTTCACTGTGAACTGAGGATGCTATAGGTACGTATGCCAAAATCCTCCGGATATGTACAACAATTGGGTTTTAGATTTAGTTGGGCTCAAGAATTAGTAGAGCAACATATATGCTCAGATAATGGAAATTTTCATTTTAAGATACTGTTAAAGTAACCTGTTTGCCATCTTTGGCATGATTTTTAACCAAAAATGGGTTCACTTCCAAACTAAGTATGCTGCTAGCATCCTCATTTTCTTTCACTGTTAATGAAGCTTATTTCATGCATCTGATTGTCATCTTGGCATGTTTTTTTGACCAAAATGGGTTCACTGTGAACTGAGGATGCTATAGGTACGTATGCCAAAATCCTCCGGATATGTACAACAATTGGGTTTTAGATTTAGTTGGGCTAAAGAATTAGTAGAGCAACATATAAGCTCGGATAATGAAAATTTTCATTTTAAGATACTGTTAAAGTAACCTGTTTGCCATCTTTGGCATGATTTTTTAACAAAAAATGGGTTCACTTCCAAACTAAGTATGCTGCTAGCATCCTCATTTTCTTTTACTGTTAATGAAGCTTATTTCATGCATCTGATTGTCTTCTTGGCATGTTTTTTTGACCAAAATGGGATAAATATAAATGTTGACATCCTTAAATTTGCATCTCTAAGGAAGTTATTGAATCCTTGACAGGTACAACATGCCGAGGCGTGGAAAGAGGATAAATATAAATGATGGCAATGAGAGCCATAGGGATGAGCAGCCACTACATAATAGTGGCAGTCAAACAGATGAGGGTGAGGGTAGCACGCCGCCCACTGTCAAAAAACATCGTGGGCGAACTAAGATGACGAATATTTGGAGGCTTCAGAATGACGAAAGGATCGTGGTGGAGGTAAACGGTGTGGGGCAACCGGTTGGCGATAACGCCAGTAAATTTTCTTCCTTTATTGGGGTTATAGCAAGGAACCCCCGGATACTTCCTTTGTCATACAAGAGTTGGCCGAAGGTGCCAACCACGACAAAGGCCACTGCTATTACGACAATCAAGGTATTTCCCATCTAAAATAAATAATTGGTAGGCGCAAATATATTATTGAAATATATATTTTTTGTGATGGGTAATAAATTTTGCAGCAATACTTCTCGTTCGCCGACTCCCTTACGCCTTGGGTTGAAAAGTCACTCTCCAAAAAGTGGAGGGACTATAAGAGTGACTTGAAGGCGAAGTTTTTTGACAAAGACCTTTCAGATGCGGAGAATGCAATGGATGTGCCAGAAAATGTGGAGCCTTCAGATTGGCAATTCCTTGTGCACTACTGGAGTTCGGCGATCGGTCAGGTATTTACATTAAAGGCACAAAAATCTAATGAGTATGTGGTTGTATGGCTACTCTAATGAATTTTTCTGCTAACTTCATTGTGGCATGTACAGAAAAGGGCGGAGGTGGGTGTTGCCAGTCGGTCAAAGCAGCTAGTATTGCACACCGCTGGTAGACAGAGCTTTGCTGTAGTTCGAGAAGAATTGGTAGGCGCAATCGTATTGAACATTTTTTACTTACAGTTATTTGTTTATAACCATTTCATCTTACTAATATATAGGAAGAAGATTTGGGGGGTCCTACGGAGTTTGGCGACATTGACTTTTTCGATGCCACCCACAAATCGAAGGATGGGACGTATGCGAGCCCTGAGACAGCACGGATTCTGGTAATTTGTGAACTAATATCTAATGAGTAGTCGAAATCTCATCTGCTTTTAACTCTGATTGTTATGTCCTTTTACAGACTAACGCTCGGAGAAGGTATGATGAAATCTCTTCCGCTTCAGATTCTGACCCTACGGCGGCACGCACAGATTGGCATACCCGGCAGAGAGTTGCCTTGACCGAGGTTAGGGGAAAGGAGAGGCATGGACGTGTCCGTGGTATGGGGTTAGGACCAACCCCCTCGCGGCTATTCGGACGGAGTGAATCTAGTTCAAGTGCCAATCGGGACGAGGAGATGACTTCATTAAAGGCACAAGTTGCACTCCTACAAGAACAAATGGCCAATTTAATAGGGCAGTAATCCCAAGTCCCACCCTCGGTAAGTCTTTAAATTGGTATTTTTAAAGAGATTATGGTCTTGAATGCATAAAAGACACGTACTAGTGTTTGTGAGTCTGCATTGTGGCTGTCGTCTATAAGCATTTCGTCTATGTTTCTTAAGTGGGTTGTGATTAGAAAGAAAGGGCTGGAGTGGAGATCTGGAAACCCAAATAGAGACATCTCGTTTATTATAATCTATACTTATTATTGGACCAACCCCCTCTTGCTGTTGTTGCTGATGTCTCTTTGTGTGCGTGTGTTGAAGAGAATGAAGGGGTGAGAGAGAGTTGAGGAAAATGCCGCTATGTTAGCCTAGTGTATCCTCATTCTCTACCATCCCTCTTTCTGGCTCCATATATGGCTTCTATATTAAATTGGTTTCCTTCCACGATGACAGTCTGTAATACTACACTTGATATGAGCCCTGTTCATAGCTGCACCCTATTGCATACTCACAAACAACTAATACGTGTCGTTCATGCATTGTATGACCAACCCCACTTTGGCACATAACATGCTTAGATGACATTGTATGACCTGCAAATAAGATTTGTTCAGCCGTGTTGTTGTACTGATTTGGAGGATTTTGGTATGCTAGCAGCATACTTAGTTTGGAAGTGAACTCATTTTTTGTTAAAAAATCATGCCAAAGATGACAATCAGGTTCTCTAACAGTATCTGAGCATATATGTTGCTCTACTAATTCTTTAGCCCAACTAAATCTAAAACCCAATTGTTGTACATATCCGGAGGATTTTGGCATATGTACCTATAGCATCCTCAGTTCACAGTGAACCCATTTTGGTCAAAAAAACATGCCAAGATGACAATCAGATACATGAGATAAGCTTCATTAACAGTAAAAGAAGATGAGGATGGCAATCATGCCAAAGATGGCAATCAGGTTACTTTAACAGTATCTTAAAATGAAAATTTCCATTATCTGAGCATATATGTTTCTTTAACAGTGACTATGAACAATTGTTCTTAATTGGGCTGTGATTAGAAAGAGACGAGTTGGAGTGGAGATCTGGAAACCCATATAGAGACATCTTGTTCATAATAATTTATTATTATTGTTGTTCTTGTCGATCTTGCTGTTGTTGCTGATGTCTCTATGTGTTCGTGTGCTGAAGGGAAAGAAGGGATGAGAGAGAGATGAGGAAAATGCCGCTATGTTAGCCTGGTGTATCCTCATTCTCTACCATTCCTCTTTCTGGCTTCTATATTTGGTTTCCTTCCACGATGACAATTCCTTAAAACTACACTTGATATGAGCCCTATTCCTCATTTTCGATTTCCCCCCTCCCTCTCTCTATTTGGAGGTGAATCGGCGATCGGAAACCACCGTGTCGCCCCGCTCTTGATCTATCTCCTCCCCCCCGTGCTCGTCGCCCCGCTCTCTCTCTCTCTCTCTCTCTCTCTCTCTCTTCGGTATCATCTCTTGATTTCCCTTATTTTTCAAACTTAGCATGTTTTTTCAGATAGATGCATCTTGATTTCCTTAACATGAATGGTTTAGTTGAGATGAAGAATTAAGAGAAAAATATATGCTTAGATACTGGAAATTTTCATGTTCTTTTACTGTTAAAGAAGCGGATTTCATGCATCTGATTGTCATCTTGGCATTTTTTTTGACCAAAATGGGTTCACTGTGAACCGAGGATGGTATAGATGTATGCCAAAATCCTCCGGATATGTACAACAATTGGGTTTTAGATTTAGTTGGGCTAAAGAATTAGTAGAGCAACATATATGCTCCAATAACGGAAATTTTCATTTTAAGATACTGTTAAAGTAACCTGTTTGCCCTCTTTGGCATGATTTTTAACAAAAAATGGGTTCACTTCCAAACTAAGTATGCTGCTAGCATCCTCATTTTCTTTCACTGTTAATGAAGCTTATTTCATGCATCTGATTGTCATCTTGGCATGTTTTTTTGACCAAAATGGGTTCACTGTGAACTGAGGATGCTATAGCTGTATGCCAAAATCCTCCGGATATGTACAACAATTGGGTTTTAGATTTAGTTGGGCTCAAGAATTAGTAGAGCAACATATATGCTCAGATAATGGAAATTTTCATTTTAAGATACTGTTAAAGTAACCTGTTTGCCATCTTTGGCATGATTTTTTAACCAAAAATGGGTTCACTTCCAAACTAAGTATCCTGCTAGCATCCTCATTTTCTTTCACTGTTAATGAAGCTTATTTCATGCATCTGATTGTCATCTTGGCATGTTTTTTTGACCAAAATGGGTTCACTGTGAACTGAGGATGCTATAGCTGTACGTATGCCAAAATCCTCCGGATATGTACAACAATTGGGTTTTAGATTTAGTTGGGCTCAAGAATTAGTAGAGCAACATATATGCTCAGATAATGGAAATTTTCATTTTCAGAATCTGTTAAAGTAACCTGTTTGCCATCTTTGGCATGATTTTTTAACAAAAAATGGGTTCACTTCCAAACTAAGTATGCTGCTAGCATCCTCATCTTCTTTTACTGTTAATGAAGCTTATTTCATGCATCTGATTGTCATCTTGGCATGTTTTTTTGACCAAAATGGGTTCACTGTGAACTGAGGATGCTATAGCTGTATGCCAAAATCCTCCGGATATGTACAACAATTGGGTTTTAGATTTAGTTGGGCTAAAGAATTAGTAGAGCAACATATATGCTCAGATAATGGAAATTTTCATTTTAAGATACTGTTAAAGTAACCTGTTTGCCATCTTTGGCATGATTTTTTAACCAAAAATGGGTTCACTTCCAAACTAAGTATGCTGCTAGCATCCTCATTTTCTTTCACTATTAATGAAGCTTATTTCATGTATCTGATTGTCATCTTGGCATGTTTTTTTGACCAAAATGGGTTCACTGTGAACTGAGGATGCTATAGGTACGTATGCCAAAATCCTCCGGATATGCACAACAATTGGGTTTTAGATTTAGTTGGGCTAAAGAATTAGTAGAGCAACATATATGCTCAGATAATGGAAATTTTCATTTTAAGATACTGTTAAAGTAACCTGTTTGCCATCTTTGGCATGATTTTTTAACAAAAAATGGGTTCACTTCCAAACTAAGTATGCTGCTAGCATCCCCATCTTCTTTTACTGTTAATGAAGCTTATTTCATGCATCTGATTGTCATCTTGGCATGTTTTTTTGACCAAAATGGGTTCACTGTGAACTGAGGATGGTATAGTTGTATGCCAAAATCCTCCGGATATGTACAACAATTGGGCTGAACAAACCTTTTGGGGGTTTCTTTTGGAGCCACAAACATCAATGATTTCGTTGGGATGAAGAATTAATAGAGAAACATATATGCTTAGATGCCGCTATGTTATCATTTTTCTTTTACTGTTAAAGAAGCTGAATTCATGCATCTGAAGATTTAAAATCCAAGATGGCAAATTTTGATTGGGCTGTGATTGGATTGTTTAGTGGTTGTTGTCTATGTTCTTAATTGGGCTGTGATTAGAACGAGAGGGCTAGAGTGGAGATCTGGAAACCCATATAGAGACATCTTGTTCATAATAATTTATTATTGTTGTTGTTCTTGTCGCTCTTGCTGTTGTTGCTGATGTCTCTTTGTGTTCGTGTGCTGAAGGGAAACAAGGGATGAGAGAGAGATGAGGAAAATGCCGCTATGTTAGCCTGGTGTATCCAAAATCTCTACCATTCTTCTTTCTGTTTCCATTTCTGGCTTCTATATTTGGTTTCCTTCCACGATGACAGTTCCCTAAAAATACACTTGATATGAGCCCTATCTTATTTTTCTTATTTTTCTTATATTTGGTTTCCGTCCAAGATGACAGTTTCGTGGATTGTCTAAACAATCCATGAAAGACATGCTTAGATACTGAATTTTCATTTGTTTTACTGTTTTAGATAGTGGATATTCCCAATCAGAGGAGAATATAAAGGTTTCAAGTTAGATACTGAATTTTTATTTGTTTTGTTATTTTAGATATATTTAAAAACAAAAAGTACTAGATTTTTAGCATTGCAATGTAATTATTTTACCTCTCTGTATATCATTAACAATTCCATTTGCAATTGGCACTTTGATCTTATAATTTAAGATACAGGTAGATTTTTTTGCAAGTTCAAAAAATATGTATATTCTGTATTGTGGTCTACTGTTGAATTAAACTATTGCTTTTTTTTCACAGAGCGGTCGCCCAGATGAAGGAAATTCTGATGATCAGAACTGAAGCTACTCGAGGGGTATGAATCCGTGGTCCTCCTTGCTGTTCTTATGTCCTCCTTGCTGTATGATTGTTGTTCTTATGTCCTCCTTGCTGTTATGTCAGACTGTTTTTCTTTTATGAGAGTTATGTCAGACTGTTAATTTGGGATATTTGAGATATTTGCCAGACTGGTTTGTTGAGATATTTGGGATGTTCGTCACTATATTAATTTGTTAATTATGACACTGTTAATTTTGCGGTGAATTTGGTTGTGATTGGTTGTGATTATGACACTGTTAATTATGACACTGTTAATTAGTTTGTTGAGATATTTGGGATATGACACGTGTGAAACTTTATTATTCTTGTGTTTGGTTGTGATTTGCGCATTAATATGCAACGAAATTGGTTGAATCAGTTGTGAATTAGTTTACAGGTTTTGTAAATGAAACTGTGAATTGAAATCGAACGGAAAACCGGAGAATGGAAAACAAACGGGCATAGCTAGACCGGCGTTTTATAAAATGCCGGTCTATCTAATGAATTAGTTGCAGTGTGCGATATACCGGTGTTTCCACACACGCCGGTGTATGCCGCTAGCTGTAACGGCACCAAGAAACACCGGCGTTTTATAAAACGCCGGTGAACCTAACTACACCGGCGTTTTTTTATCACGCCGATGCTTGTAAGTAGGAAAAACCGGGCACTCATAAACGCACATACACCGGCGGTCAATGACCGCCGGTATACTTTCATTCTACACCGGCGTTTCTATAAACGCCGGTGAATGGATAAACACCGGCGGTTTATGACCACCGGTGAATGTATATTGGGGGTAAAAGAACGGCACTCAGAGACCCCCATATATCGGTGTTTTATGGCCGCCGGGGTGGCACATTTACCGGCGTCCACTAAAACCGCCGGTGTAGACCCCTTCCTTTCCGCGACACTCGCTTCGGCGGCATTTGGACCGGCGCTATTATAAACGCCGGTGAAGGTTTCACCGGCGTAAAAAAACACCAGCATAGACGTAAAAAAATGCCGGTAAATCGAGTATCTTTTGTAGTGCCAACAACACTGGCGCACCCCACGGTGAAAAACTCAGCCTGATAAAACCTTTGCTGAGCAATTCCTCAATCTGCTTCTTCACTTCATCCTGCTCTGCAGGTGCCATCCTGTACGGAGCTTTAGAAATCAGAGCACTCCCCGACTGAACATTAATACAAAACTCCACATCTCGCTGCGGCGGCAATCCTGGCAAATCTTCTAAGAACACTATAGGAAAATCTCTGACTTCATCTGGAATCATCAACTTGGATACCACTACAGCCACTTTCGGGTCCTTCATCTTTCCCTGAAAAGTCACTGCGGGACCACCTGGTGCCTTCACCAACACCTCTTTCTTCTTGCATTCAATTGTGGCATCATAAATTGTCATCCAATCAATGCCCACAATCACATCCACACCTAGAACTTGCAGCTCAATGAGATCAATGCCGAATAATCTCCCACCAATCTCAATATCACAACCCTCGTAATATCGATCAGCAATCAATTCTTCTCCTGACATTGTTACCACCGACAAGACCCTGCATGGAAACGACTTAGGCTCCACACCTAAGACTTTTGCAAAATTGGGCGACACAAAAGTATACAAAGAACCAGTATCAAATAAAACTTTTGCTTTAATTCCATTAACCAAAAAAATACTGTTACATGAAGAATGATACTCAAATCTCCAATTAATTCTCAAACAAAGTTTTACTTAATACATTGAATAAAATAAAATTCAAAATTCTTGCATACCCTAAATCACATCCTTTGAGTTGCCTGCATCCTCCTCAGTTAATGCGAACACTCACCCTTGCCTCTGAAATTTACCTCCGACTGAACCACCCTTCCTCAACTGTGGACAGTAAAGCTTAGAATGCCCCACTTACCCACACTGAAAACATGTCTGCTTTGCCAACTTAGGACACGCTGACCTGTAATGACCCGCCTCCTTGTAGTAGTAACAAGTCACCTCCTGAGATACAGGTGCCCTCTGTTCTGGCCTACTGAACTTGCTCTGCTTCACTGAGAACTTCTTCCCACTCTGACTAGCTGCTGGCCTTTGGTTCCTGTTCCAGGTCTCTTTCTTTTTCTGGAACTGATCCATATCCTCTTTTGTCATAGGTGCTCTCCTGACCAGCTTATCAAACCTCCTTATGCCCAAAGGAATCATCCTTGACCTCAAATTCGGCCTCAAGCTCGAATTTCTTGGTCTTCTTTGCTTCATCAACAATCAGCTTCGGTGCATACCTTGACAACTGAGCGAACTTAGTCTCATATTCACGCACTGTCATGTTGTCTTGCTGCAGATTCAAGAATTCTGTTGCCTTCTTCTCCTAAATATCCAGAGGGAAGAAATGATCCCTGAACTCATCCATAAAAGCTTTCCAAGTCACTTGCTGATCTCCAAAGGTCCTCTTCACTGACTGCCACCAGACGCCAGCATCCTTCTCTAATTACATAGCAACCAATTTCACCTTATTGACTTCTGGGGTCTCCAGGACTTCGAAGATCATATTCATCTATCTAATCCAATCATCAGCCTCATTCGAATCAGACTGCCCCTCAAACACTGGCGGCTTCATCCGCTTGAAGGACTCAACCTGCTTGATAGGATCAGCATTAACAAACACTGGTCCAGTCCCCTGATTCTGATTTTGATTCTGATTCTAATTCTGTGCTATATTAGCTGCCATGAATGCATTCAATGTCTGATACATCCTAGCAATCTCAGTCTCAAAATCAAGTCCAACCCCATGGGAACTACCAGCCCATCACCAATAGCACCATTCCTGGTCCTGGGTCCTGCCATTTTTCTGAATACTGCAAAACGAGGATAAAGTGAGAGCATCATAACACAATTCTTATTCACATCAATACCCCATGGCAAAAACCCAAACCATACCCCAAAACAAAACATCATGTTTTAACTCTATATGATACTCACACTGTAATGTCCACACCTAGTTACTTACGCTCCAGTATCCACAACTAGGTACTCACGCTCTAGTGTCCACACCTAGGTTTA
Organism: Hemerocallis citrina; assembly: GCA_017893485.1. Classification (NCBI taxonomy): domain Eukaryota; kingdom Viridiplantae; phylum Streptophyta; class Magnoliopsida; order Asparagales; family Asphodelaceae; genus Hemerocallis; species Hemerocallis citrina. The sequence continues at coordinate 156,659,007 of CM030360.1, read as the reverse complement.
TTTTTTTTTATACCATATTTATCATTATTATTGAAGCGTGCTCTGATACCAATCTCTGTAGCGTCCCGAATTTCCAATATGATATCTCAGAAATAAGTGGCACAATTTCCAACATCAACTTCAATTATAATAGTAAACATAGCCAAAAATACAGATAATTTTTTTTTCTCAACCTTTATTACATTAGTTCATTACAAAATACAGCGGAAAGACAAACACCTCGAATTACAATCTTTTCTTTACAACACATCTTTTACAATTTTACATAAGCCATAACCTCATTCTATCTCAAGCATCCAAATCCAAAGCTATAAGCAACAACCTGTAAAACATGAGGCTAGAGATAACCCTAACCCCCAAAACTACAAGGGTCAGCCATAACGATGTGAGTAACATAAAAATAAATAAATGCAACATAAATAAGCATGAAACATAATATCATAAACAACATGTATCAACGGCAAGAGTAAATGAACTAAGAAACAACAATAAATAAAACATGAAAACATCAAGTGAAACTAGACTAAGTGTCAAGTGTAGAAAATAGAAAACAACATGCATAAAACCAGGTCAAGAAAACATTAATGCTATATGCTGACTCTCTAATGCGTACTTGTCGTAATGCGTACTTGTCGGATTCTATGCATCCCACTCTACATAGGTCCGGTGCAAGCCATTAACGTTCTCCACTTGGTAGGGTTTAATCCCTCGCTTATGCAACTAATCTTATCACGATGACTACTACGAGATATAGATAAACTGTGAGTATTAGCCCACGCTCCGATAATTCCGAAGGTCAATCTCTATCCACAGATAATTCCGGAGACTATTTCACTCACACCTGGGAATCTTCGAGAATACCCTACACCGCAAGCTATGGCGCCTCATCACACGAATACCACATGAGCGTCGCCGTGACCCCGATAATTCCGGAGATCAATCCCACACCGCAGATAATTCCGGAGACTATTTCACTCACACCTCAATAATTCCGGAAATTACCTCATACCGTAAGCCATACTGAGGTCCATAACCCATGTTCTCATTTCATCATATCACCATCTAGTGTCTATCCTTATTTATTTAAGTTAATTAATTAATTTACGAATCTCCTAGAGTTAGTGTACCCTACCGGACTTAACTTAACTGATCAACAACAAGTCTCAATAGGCCAAACCACAAACTCTCAACTGCTAATATACTAGGGTCCCACACACCCTCTAGAGACTCACACTCAACCGTCAACACCAAAACTTCCATTAATCAATACTTTTATAAAACATCTTGAAAACATGTAATCTATAGAAAAGTTTATAACAATAGGTTATACATCCCAAAACATTTAAGAATTCAATCGTTTAAAAAAACATCAGAATAACTCAAGAAAACATCAGTCGGAGTCGTGGCAGCCGACTGTAAATATCAGTCGGTCGACTGTCCCGTGTGAAAACCCAACACTTCAGGAAAAATATAAATCTAAGTATAGCCAGTCAACTGTATAAAGTTCTAGGTCGACTTTCCTGCATAACAAACCAAAACAAAAAGAAGAACACAAAACAGAGCAGAGGAAGTCGACAGCATACTGTAGTCGGTCGACTGTCCCGCATAAAAATCCAAAACTTCGAGAAAACACAAATCAGAGCAGAGGCAGTCGACTGTAAAAAGTAATCAGTCGATTGTCCTGCATGAAAATCCAATACTTCAAGAAAACACAGCAACCAGGGTAACGACGGTCGACTGTCCAAAATTACAAGTCGACTATCGACCTGCAGACTGCAGTTTGAGTTGTGCATATTTTTAACTGATACGGAGTTTTACTTTATAAAAACAAATTCTGTAAAAAGTACATTTCTGATATGATCAAATACAAATTTTAGAGTATTAAAGAGTCCACAAAAACCAATCAAAACCACTTTGAATTGATAAAAATAGCTATTTGTTGAATTTCTTCAAAAACAAGACATGAACATATGCATCTACGAAAATGGAGTTTTTTTTTATTGAATCAATTATACATCAAAATAACTTCGCATTATGTTCCAAATCATATCAATACCGAAATAAGTGAAGATATAATCAAAACCCACAAAACACACAAAGATTCAACTTCTTCAAAAACCACAAAATAGGATATCCATGTAGAAATGTTTGTATATGTTTGTGCACCAAGAAAACTTCACGAATCCATCAATTAGAAATAACAAAATACTTAGATTTAATATTAGTATTTGAGCAATTCAAATCCAAGTAAACTTCACAAAATCACGAAATTTCCAATTTAGTCATATCGTATCAATCCAAATCTAGTTATCACAACTCCAACCCCAAAACTTGATCTTTTTGATTCATTAATCCTTCTCATAACTCATTAGACTCACTTACAATTTTTCACAATAACTAACACATGATAGACAAATATAACATTACTATGGTCAAGTTGCGTTCATCCGAACTCATTAATAGTCAAAAAATCTCACCTCTAATCAATTTGTTCATAACATCCACCATACTCAATCCAATCAGCAAAAATCCGAAAGAAATAGCCTACTCATTATTTCTAATAGGTTCTTTAACAATCTCAAATTATCCACATACAATTCTAATCATCAATACAAAATTTTCCTGAAAGATCCAATTTTTAATTCATCTATTCATCAAATCCATCATATGTATTCATACCAATCCCTAGCATACATTCTAATAGATGAAACACCACATACAACATTCAAAGAATAATAGAAAACAAATTATACCACTCACCTCTTTGAAGAATCAACCGAAGAAAAATAATAAAAAAAGCCCTTCTTCGCAGAAATTCCTTTGTGTTGTGAAACAAAAGACGGCTGCACCTCACCCTAATATAGGCCGGGAATAAGGGATCTAGGGTTTTGAGTAGTTTTGCAAAATACCTCTTTTGAAATATACCTTTACATATATAAATCTTTATACTTGGAAATTGAATAAAACAAATTTAATTGGGTCTTAAAAATAAAAATAACTAGCCTACAATCAGCCGGAACTATTTGAAAACCCAGAAAAATGAATTTGCACTTTCACCCCTCTAAATAGCAATTTTGCAAAAAGACCCTCATTTACCAAAACATGCAAAATAAACCAAATTTATTAAAACAAAAAGTAAACTCTTTACCTCTGAGTTGACTAGACATCATGCCAAGCCCAAAAATCTGAAAATCTAGAGTTCTCACTCCAAGTGGTAATTTTGCACAAAAGTCCCTCTTTTTGTAATATTTGCAAATAGGTCAGTAATCATCAGAAAATTTCAAAAAATTTAAAAATAATATCTAATAATAAATAATGAGTTTTTCCAAAATAAATTTTGACTTTGAACTCCTCAGGAAGATATTTGCACGTATTTCACACGTGTAAAAAGATAAATCTTCAGAAAATGTTCATTAAATCCCCAAAATCATTTTAACTCATTTATAAATCTTAAAAAATATTATTTAGAAAAAATCTAGGGTATTACATTAATTCTGCATCTAATGAATGGAATTGTGTATACCGTGCATTTCATAGCCCTGACACCTCTTGATATCGTCTTGATAATGTCTTCCTCATCAATTGGTACCTATTGCATAAGGTTTGATATCATTGTTCTCATTGATCGTATTGATTGCATGTATATAATTGATTGTAATAAGATGATAACAAGTCGAGGTATTAAGGGTCGACTTAGTAGTAGACTGTATAGAAAACTGTACTCGAAAAAGAGGCCCGTGTTTCCCTACATTATTGTTATGGATTATTGTTTTGGATTGTCATTATCGTTATGGATTATGGATTATGAATTATTTTTATGGATTATCGATTATCAATTATTGATTATCGTTGCCGAGTACACGACCCTATAAAGTCCACTACTATAGTCTAAACATCCACTTGATTGTATGCACCCGAACCTGTGGTATGGGACACAGGATTGCGTTCATTAGATAGGATAATAAAAGAATGATAAACTTAAGATTGACACCGAGCATCGACACTTACATTTTGGTCATGGTTATTGTTACTGATATTGATTATTGATTATTGTTATTATCACAGCACCAATGATTATAGACTATTGATCTTAATATCAACAATTGTTCATTGACCTCTAATATTATTCTAGTTCATTGTTCCTCGATATATCATGTTTCAATGTTCACTGCTTACTACTTGTAACCCCTGTTTTTCCAAATACGTATTTTCTATGTATTTTTCTGTATTTAAAATTTTGTAAATATATATTTTTTTTCGTTTTCAAATTCATTGTTAAAATATATTATTGATCTTCTGTTAAAATCTATTTTTAATTAATAATTTTATTTATAACCAGTTCCTAATGATTCTTTTTATAATACAATTTTTATTATTATTATTATTATAAAATCTTATTGTATTTGCTACTATTTGATTTATTAATTGTTATACTTGATTTAGTTATTTACTATTAATTTAAATCATACATTTTATTTGTTATTTTATTTTCTTATTGTATTTTAAACCCAGACCCGTTTACTCTACCCCAAACCCATTACTTAACCCATACCCTGTTTAAATATAACCAATACCCATTTAAACCCATTAAAACCCACCTAAACCCATTATACCTTAACTACCCATTACCCAAATTTCCCTAAAACCTTTCAGCCTATTAACCCAACTACCCATAACCACAACTACCCACAACCCGTTAAGAACCCCATACAACCCGATAACCTACCAAAACCCACCCGTTAGCAACTAACCCTAAACTTTCCCTACCTATTTATTAACCCATGCAAACTCTCCCGTCCGCCTGTTCGTCTTCTACCCCTTGCGCCGCTCTCCCTCTCTCTGCCTCTCCCGAATCCTCTTCCATACCTCTTCAACCCATCGCTCTGTCTCCCTCTCCCTCATCCGCCATCGTCGACCTCTCGTTCCCTTCTTCTCCCCTGCCTGCAGCAGTCACAGCCAGAGCGGCAGCAACGACTGCACCAGCCTCCCGCCGTCCGCCGTCCGCCGCCCCGCCAGCAGCCAAGGCAGCAGATCCTTCCCCCTGTGCTCCTTCTGTTCGACGCCAGCAAAAGCCCAACATCCTCGACAGCAGGCTACAGCTCTCCCTGTGTGCGCCACCCTGTGCGCAGCTCGAACGCCCCCGTCTCCCCTCCGGCGTCGCCCCCTGGCTGCCGCCGTGCCGCGCCACTGCCCCTGGCTGCCATCACCGTCTTCCGTAGTGCACAGTTTCCCCCCGGCTGTTCTCGTGATGGGTTTGATCAAGTGGATCCGAGTCGTTGGTCTCTTGATCATCTTAATAATGGAGGGTTTGACCATCTTTGATTATGGACTGTTGGATCGCATTATCATCACCTTGGAGTTCTTGGATTGCTTTGATTAGTAGCCGTCCGATCATTAATCTGACCTGATCATCATCATCATTATCAAGATAATGATCACATTTTGATCTTGATCTTGATCTTCAATCAGAGTCGTCCGATCTGATCCGATCACCTTGATCTCTTGATCTCACGATCTCAGCCGTCCGATCGTGTTCGTGGGTTATTTGTTCTTTGGATTCGTGATCTTATTCGTGTTCGCTTGTTCGTAATTTTGTGTTCGTGCCCGGGAATATGTTCCCGTTATTCTTGCTCTTTGCTCCATTGGATTCATCGTCTTCCAGGCAAGTAACTTATACTCAAATTTCTTTATATGATACAAGTCAAAAATACCACGTATAGTGTAGTTGGGTCTAGAGACGACTCTTGTTTGTTATTCTTGATGGGTTTTGTCTCTATAGTGCTATTTGACCATAGATGACTCACGACATAAAATTTGACATGAAATAACTTAGGTTTTATCCGTTCTTGATTTGATCGTGTATGATGGGATTTTTGGGAGAATTCGTGATTTGGTTGAGATCCATGTGATATACTTGGTGTGGACATGCTAGATACTCTAATTCATGATGTTTGGACATTTGGTAGACCCGATTTTATGTTTGGTTGTGTTTTGAACAAGTTTTGTATGATATATGTTGAGTTGTCGTTAAAGGGAAAAATCTGTATTTTGTCGATGATCTGTTTTGTTTGCTGTTTTGGATTGTCTTGAAGTCAGTAACTTAATTTTGGTATAAAACATGAGTTTTAGAGAATTTCGTTTATTTTCAAACCCCTCTGACCTTACTTGATTTTGTTTTCGTATGTGTGAGATATGATTGTTTTACTACAGAGGTATAGATCTTTTCCAGATTTCGTTTTTGATAATTTTGATGACTAAATTATTTTGATACTGGTGCTACATATATTATTTTGATCCAAAACTTTGGTCAGTATTTCTATATCTAGTTAGGGATTGCCCAGAATTTTGGTGGATTTTATTGATGAGTTTTATATGCCGTTTCATGCTCGTTTATAAAAACTATACTTGCTGTATTTTGCTTGCTGTTCTGTAAAGAATCGTATTTTCACCCTATTTCCTTTTACTGTATGGAAAATTTGTGAAATATAAAAGTTATCTTATTCTATCTATTTTCATCTCCCTTTGGCGGATTTGGATTTCGTTTCACTGGTTGCGAGATATTGTAGTTTTCGTACAGCAGTGTTGGGAATTCCAGATTTGCCAAACTACCGTTTCTTGATATTTTCTGAATTTTGATGACTGATCAAATTTTACTGAAAAATTATAAAACTTTATATTTTGATACTAGACAGATAGGGGAATACCCCAGATTTTTTCTGGAATTTATTATGATGTTTTCATGTTGTTTTTCTGCTCTTGAACTCGATTTCCTTATTTCTGACTGAACGTGTTTTCTGTATTCAAATCAGTTTTGAACTATGTTTTTGTAAATTACTATATGACTTACTTATATTCGCTGGATTCAGTTGGGAGTCTATTTTCTAGAAATTTTGACAGATTTAGATTTGCATTTTTTGAACACTGGGAATCACTGTTTTACTACAATATGGTCTTGCTATCCTGAACTTGAGAATTAGTTATTTTATTCTTTCATGTATTATCTTGCACTTGAACATGTTTACCTTGCAACTTGAACTTGCCACGCATGATCATGCCATGTTACTCTTTATATATTTTACACCTCTACCTGCTTGTTTAACGTTAATAATAAATAATCAAGCCGGGGTTTAAGGGAAGGATCTAATAATGGATAATTCAGAAACGTGTACTCGGAAGGGAGCCCGTGTTTCCCATATTTGGAATTTGGTATATGATTTGGATTATTTGGAATTTAGTATATGATTTGGATTATTTGGAATTTAGTATATGATTTGAATTATTTGGAATTTGGTATATGATTTGGATTATTTGGAATTTGGTATATGATTTGGTTAATTTGGAATTTGGTATATGATTTGGATTACTTGTCTCCGAGTATACTGCTCTCTATGGTCCACTATAAAATCTAAAACAAAATTGCATTGACTGTAGCAACCATGTAGTAAAAGGATGGATGCATGAAGTGCTACCTAGTTAGTAATTAATACAAGACTTATAAAAATCTTACATCTGAATTGGTATCTGAAATCTGAATCTGAATCTATTATATGTATCTGGCTATCTGTTATCTGATCATCTGATTACCTACAACTGTCTGACATTATCACTTGACACCATTATTGGACACTATCTGTATATCTGTCTGCAGGCCTTTTGACTATACTTGACACATGTTAGTATACCATGCTAGTTGATTCTGCTATACCATGCTAGATTTGTTTCTGCTATTATTTTGTTTAGTTTTTCCCATATACTTATATCATACATTATAAGTGGCACGTAACTTGCAATTGATGGGTACCTTGTTTTCTCTTTCCCTCTTCCTGCAATTTATTAAATTGCATATTTTGGAGTTCAGCTGCCAGATGGAATAGGTGAGATGAGATATTAGTTGCCGGAGCTCTTGCTATATTTATTTATTTCCTTGTTATTCATGAATAATTGTATCTGCTACTTGGATATTTATCTCGTATTTGGGCAATGTGACCCAGGATATTTATCTTATTCAGATCATGACTATTTGAGATTAATATATTTGGTTTCAAGTATTCTTGTTGGTATTTTGGTTCATATGTACATGTTGGTTGACTTTTCTGGCTTCTGACTCTGATTATATTGTAATATGTTGTAAAGATTCCTGAACAGCTTATGGATGATGAAAATCATTCGCTGGGCCAATGTTACGTGCTCGTATTCCGTATTTTTGGAAAGCAGGGCGTGACACTACTACTTGATGTCCCTAACTTGCTCTAACAAACATTCCCCCCCCCCCCCCCCCCCCCCTAATTCTAGACCACGAGCTTGCAGGTACACAAGGAGAATTGTCCGATGGACTTGGTAAGCAAATCTTCTAGAGAATAGAGCTCAATTATTAGCCTAAAATAATTATTCCGTTCATGTTATTTCACTTCAAGTATTGTTGATATTATCGTACTTTGTATTCCGGACTTTAGGGATCCGAAGTTTGTTCTCTCCCAGATGTTGGATATTATTTTGTAGATTTATTTCATGAATTATTGAAGTTTGTTCATTGTTTATGTGATTATTTATTCATGTGAGGTTGTGATTATATTTCATATTGTTGAGTTGAATATTACAGCTTATGAATGATGTAAATTATTCACTGTGCCTCAGTTACGTGCCCGTGATTCCGTATTTCAAGAAGCGGGGCGTGATGTACCGTTTATGTTTTTTCTGAAGTTGCTCTCTTATCGGCTTTAGTCTCTTCCCTCTATGCCTTCCCTTTGTAATGCAATGTCGAGGGTCTCCAACCGGTACATGTGCATGTCCACTGCCTTCAGCATGTTGTCCACCACTCTCGGGTTGTGCACTACCTTCGTGATGTTCGCTACTTCCGAGGTGCAGACGAGAAACATCTTCAATGCCCTCGAGCATGTATTTGTAACTCTCTTCGAAAGAACAACCAAGATCGACTAACTCTTTTGAGTGATGACTCAATTTACAATAGCAAGAAGCAAAATTATCGCTAGTATGATCGTCAATGGATGTTGAGCTTCTTCTCATACAACCTGGGTCCATATTCTCATAATATATTGCTCCGGTAGCGCATTGTGATGGGTGAACTAAAGAACTGTCAAAATATGTTTGAACGGAATGCCTATGAATTCAAATTAGCAACAAGGGCATTTAGCCAATTAACGGTGTTTGTAGAATTGAACCACCCTCCTCGGTTCTGAATTTTCAAAACGAATCACAAAGAAACCTGCACTATTCGGTGTTTCAATATCTCTAATGAAAGTCACATTAAAAAATAAACTATTCCGCACTTCATCTTGAAATTTGTAGAAAATCTTCAATGTGTAGATTCACGCCATTTGTTCCTTTAGAGCCCATTCGGTCTTCAATTTTGGCATCTTCTCACGATTACGATGATTTTCTTTAAGTTCATCGTGTCTTTTCCGTACTAAGACTCGGTCGAAGATGATGGCAAACTCATGTAAAGAGTACTTATTTTGGATATGTTGCTTCAAGGAAGAATGAAGAGACACGCTTCATTGGCTACTCAACATGCCCGCCCAAAATGACTCTTACATAGACGGGAGTCAATTTCTCACGAATCTCAAATTTATCCTTCAACCATTTGTTATTCTCAACTTTGTATTCCAAAAGCAATAATTTTCACTTCTCTTCAAAAATATTTTAATATTCTTCATTATAGATGATACTCTTCAATTTAGCCCTAAACTCATCGATATCATTCGTCATATGCACCTCCTGCAGTAACTTATCTAAAATATGCCAAATGCAATATCTATGCTCAATCCCAGGGAAAACATTCTTCAGTGCAACATCGATCTCACGATCCTCCTCTGTCACGATGTCGATCGGAGCACGTCCCTTCATTGCTCCTAACCACTTTTCAAAGAACCACTCAAAGAAACAGGCATTCTTATTTGGAATGAACCCACAACCTAAAAACATTGATTGCCAATGATGGTTGATTCCAACAAATGGAACAAATAACATTCCATATCCGTTCATGTTGTATGTGGCATCAAAGCAAAGTACACTCCCAAATCCATTTTCAAAATTCATCCTAGTGGTATCATCCACCCAAATACAATGAGACAAACAACCTTCGGGATCTAATTGGTACTCATAAAAAAAGCTAGGATCAATCGGCTTTTTTGATTCGAAGAACTCAATGAACACTTCCCCGTCGTATCCTTTCATAGCTTCCGTCGAGTCTCTCTTCAGATTTCTAGTATCGGTTTCGGTGAAACCTATTTGATCGTGACCTCCACAAGAACTTCCGAATAAAAACATTTGTTTACACATATGAATATTAGCTTTGGTAAGTTGATTCATTACTCTTTTATCGAAATTCGTCAAACTACGGTTTACAGGCAATGGATGTCTTCTAACGGGTGAAGTTAATTCGTGATTGTGTGGTTCATTAAATGAATAAATAACTCATGTATTATTTGTTCGTTTAATTTAACACGGACGAACGCTTTGCAACCTGTTCTAAAAGTAGTTCTGTGTCTAGCATTATTAAGCTGACTCGGTGACTCTCCAGCTTTAGTACATACATATGATTTATCGACTACATCAGTACCCTTATATTTATTCCTACCCTTATGCAATGCAAAACCCACACATCTTGCATATGATGTATAAAAATTCTAGGCTTCATTTAAAGTCTAAAACATCATACCCATCTTTGGTTTGAGGTGCTCGTCAACTTCCGACAGAGATTCACCACTTTCTTGTGCACACACAAAATTATCGCCGGTAACAAAATTTTCTTCAACATTAAAAAATAATACAACGATTACCAATACACTAATCATATAGACAAAATCACACTATTGGCATATATATAGACCTGAAACAAAAAATTGCACAAATGTCCTCCAAAAATTTTCAAACGTTGCGAGTATGTAGGACTCACCACACACAAGCAAACGCAACTGTAGAAGTGAGCTTCGATTCACGGTTTGCCAGATACGACAATGTATCGCTTGCTTTCACGAATAAGAATGGAAAGCAATACAAGACCATATCTTGCAAAGCGTAAGTCGAAACGTACTTCTACAAGTTATGTTGGCTTGTGAGGGGTGACTTCCGACCTACTCGCAAAGTTTCAAAATTTTACGTTGGTGTTTGTGGGGTTTTCTCACATAACCGTACTCAAATTATTTGAAGTAGTAATTGTTGTTGTTTGGGATACGTGAGAAAATCCCACAAATAACATCCAAAAATTCCGAAACTTTGCGAGTAGGTCGGACTCGCGTAACACAAGACAACGCAACTTCTAGAGATAAGTTTCGCCTCACGATTAACGAGATACGGCCATGTATTGCTTTATTTTGATTTTTCTTGACCAAAAGCTATACACGCCGTATCTTGCAAACCATGAGTTGAAACACTCCCCTAGAAGTTGCGTTAGCTTGTGTGTTATGATTCCGACTTACTCAGAAAGTTTCAGAATTTTTTTTACCGATTGTGCGGTTTTACTAATATCAAACTATAGAAACTACTACTACATCTACAATTTGAGTGAACAACAACAACTACGTCTACAATTCCACCGTCTACAATCTTCCAAAAACCTACATACAAACTACTACATCTAAATATTTACGCATCACAATAATCAATTCAAGTAATTACAAAACTTAAAAATCAACATAAATACAACTACGAAGCGATGATTTAGTAATTACCTTGCACAATTGAGAATTTCCCCAATGTAGTTGAAACACTCCTAGATAGCGATACATAACCGTATCTTGTAATCTGTGAATTGAAACACACTCCTAGAAGTTGCGTTAGCATGTGTGTCATGATTCTGACCTACTCGCAAAGTTTTGGATTTTTTTTTACCGGTTGTGCGGTTTAACTAATATCAAACTATATAAACTACGACTACATCTACAATTTGAGCGAACAACAACTATGTCTACAATTCCACCGTCTACAATCTTCCAAAAACCTACATACAAACTACTACATCTACATAATTACCCATCACAATAATCAATTCAAGCAATTACAAAACTTAAAAATTAACATAAGTACAATTACGAAGCGAGATTTTAGTAATTACCTTGCACAATTGAGAATTTTCCCAATGTAGGTGTTGTCGGCGATGTGTTTGGATGTAATCGCCAAACTAGGGTTTGGAATTCATGATTTACTTTTAAAGATTGGAGGATGAGGACTTTCAAAAATTGAAGAAGAGATTGGGAATGAGAGATTGTCTGAGGTTGGAGGAGCTAACAAAAACCGTAGGTTTAGGGTTGAAGGTTTGGGAGATGGTAAGGGTTAGGACATTTGGATTTTGGGAGTTTCTAACAAAGAGATAAAGAGGGAGAAGAGGGAGAGTGTGAGGTGAAGGAAGAGGCGCCAGAGCGAGAGAGCGCAGAGTTTGGGTTTGGGTTTGGGTTCTCAGGAAGGAAAGAGATTAGAGTAGGGAGAAAAGGTAAGAGTGAGAAGATGGATCGGGGGAGAGGGAAAGAGAAGAGTCGGATCTGATCTGGGCAGGGTGAATTTCAACCATCGGATCTGATCTTAATCGATCCAATAGCTGAGATGATTGTTTGAAACGAATCTGTACAAACAAACTCGTTTGCAAGGGAAGAAATCTCATTGTTATTTTGATATAGTTTCTTTTTGTATATACAGAATTACATGGCACATTCAACCATTCTCTCAACCACAAAGAAGTTTTTTTTTAAAATAAAGAAAGCAGCTCATCAACAAAAATTCTATATGCAGTCTATATAGCTCTTCTGTTCTTTTTATTCTCTTACTATCAAAAAATTTTTCCCATAGTCAAAGTAGAGCTGGGACTAATTTGTAATCTATAGCAACAAGGCTCAAACTAGACTAAGAGCATCCACAATGGTTTCTTATAATTGGCAAATTGCCATTTTATAAGAAACGGATGACTGCAGTGGTTTTGTCATATGCCATTTTATAGCATATTTGCTATACTGGTTTCTCATATATGAGAAACGAAATACCAATTCTCAAATTATAAAGGACGGTATATCATATACCGTCGCTCCGATTTTAAATTTTTTTAATCGAGTGAGACGGGATATCATATACCGTCTAAATATTTGATTTTTTTTTTTTTAAAGGGTCGGTGGGAAACATACCCCGTCCTTCCCTTTTATTTATTTTTTATTTTTTTTGAATTTCCTCAGACGGGGAAACATCTCCCGTCCGGGAGATGTTATCCCGTCCAAGGATTTTTTTTTTTATTTTTTTATTTTTATTTATTTATTTTTATATTTTTTTTTTGGTTTTTTTTTCTAAATTGCCCTCCAATCCATATTCTTTGAATATCAAAGGAGGGGGTAATTTGGTCTTTTAATATGTAACAGGCAAATGAGAAAAATTTAACAAACGATCCTCCTCCATTTGCTATTACTGTAGCTGCCATATAATAGAAAAATGGCAAATACCACTGTGGATGCTCTAATAAAAGCAGTCGCTTTCTCTTTTCCATGCTTTAAATTGTACCGCCTTTCACTTTTAATGACATGCTCTTTTCTTCTCTTTTTCACAATTAATCTTGCAATATATCAAGCATAAAGCTATTCGCATCTCATCACATGGCTAAACAAAATAAAAATAAATGAACAAAAGCAACACTTAAGTAGCCACTTTTGTCTAATCTCCAAAAATATCCTAAAGAAACCCAAAGCACCAGATTACCAGAGGCACATGATGATTCCACATGAGCAACACTATTGCATTCCTGATTTTGGAAATTTGGAAGCTGAGGTGCCAAAGAAAGCATCTCCCGTATTTAAAAATAAAAATTCTTTTGGCTAAATAGTAGCATTTCAAGCACTTGAATTAGAGCACAAAAGCATCAAAATCATAACAGATAATTGAAAGGACGATGGAGCAGTACTGATATCAGATAATGGAAAGATATTTAATAATATCAGAATGAGCTGCTTCAGAAGCATCAGCCTTTTTTATGCAATGAAAGTTATTGTGGTAAGAAAAAGAGATTAAATAGATTCACAAGCAACAAGATTCAGTTTCAGCTGTCCCCCGTAGTAGAGATGTCTGAATGTTCAAAACAGTTGTCAAAATCAGTAAAGAAAAGAAGGCTACATCAAGATTTCAATATTTCCATTACATGCATCACATTTACAACTCCTTGCAAGATCTCAACCACCACGAGGAGGAACACTAGCTCCCTGCAATATCTCAGATATTTGAAAATCCCTCAAAATAATTTGATCTGATACTATAACTATGATAGAACGAAAAACTACTCAAATAAACAAACAAATCCAACATTGATTCACCGCTATTTGGTGACCTTTATGATTCAATTATTAGAGATACAGAATCAACACTAACAAATGAGCAGATATGTAATAGACCTCCAGAACAGATGGTATTAATCAAATCAACGAATATGAAAAAATCATGTTTCCGGCTACCTAAGAACATTTCTGATCATCAATCACTATAAAGAAACTATCGGAGAACAATAACAGCTGATGTAAATTCTGACACAAAGCTTTCAGGCCCAAGTATATATAGCTGACACAAAGCTTTACCTCAATACTGATAACAATGCTTCTAACTGGTAAATAACATGATTCTAAATAGCATGAACTAAATAGCAAGAACTGAAAGCACCTAAGCTGATAATATTTATCAACATGATGTTAACACCACAAATAGTTTAGACATGTCTAGAGAAATTTCAACTTTTAGGATTAACTTAGTTTTAAAAGCGCAAAGCTCTTCAATCATCAAGTTTGTCAACCAACTGGCATGAAGCATGTAACAGACAAAATATCAATGAAGCAAAACTTCCAACTTGAGGGAAGTTAATGATACTAATGCACAAACAACCAGACCAATTTATGCATTCCAATTCCAAATCTCAATTTCCTACTTTTCAAATCTTTCAGGATCAAGGAAAGATCGTGCAAGTAATAAATTGATCAGGTGTAAGGGGAGCACAAAAATTGGCAACACCAACAACAAAACTTCCAGCATAACTAAGCTTGAATTTGGAATAGATACAAGAGATGAAGCTACCCATCCAAGTTTATCAAAATGGATAAGGCCACAACTGGGACCTTAAGGTTTTCAAATATTACCTGAAATACTGGCAACATTGATTCCAGCACATAAGTACACTCCAAAAAGGCAAGACTTTCCCAGTTTACTCGAAAAACAATACATAAAACAAGTTCAACACTTGACTTGGTAGGGCACATCTTTTATAATAGAAATCCTAAAATCAGGATAACTGAACATGTTTGCAAAAATCACCGAAAATACTTTTGGAAGTATTCAGTGATCTACACAATATGCACTGTAAATAACTACGACAACTAAGCAGATAGCTGAAGAAATCTTTGAAAATACTCAAGTCCCACGGGAAAAAGTAAAAGAAAAAACCAATTTGCTGGAAATTTATATATGCCCTTTAGCATAAATAGACCTTTACAACACCAACAAAGTTCGGAAGCTTACAAAGTAATAAGGTTTTATTTAATGGAGCATCAAATTCTTATGATCAAAGAAACAAGGGCATTGCAAGCAGATATAACACACAAAATTAATATGCAAAATAAACCACAAAGTTATACCTTGTACGCAATTGTAAGCTGCATTTGATGGACACTATTCCCAGATAATGTTTGTATATTCTGCATTTGTCCGCACAAAATGGAATTCTGAAAAGATATGGCTCAGAATTGATATCCTTCAAAGTACATGAGTTACAAAAGGGTTCATGCTAACTATAGGTCTCACATTCATAACAAAACTTACATCAGATCCACGAAAATTCATGACTGATGTTGGCAAAATCCTAAATGGACAAAACCCTAAACTGACTGAACCAAATGAAATGAATTTACTTTGGGTGTCTAAGCGCATCATTCTGAATGATTAGTAAGAAGCAAACACAACGAGCACATTACTGCAATAATGATTTTGTTATGAAATGGGTAAGTTAAACTGAGAAATTAAAATATGTATGCACCTACCAGACTCCACTATACATAAGTTTATAAGATCAATATCCAACATTCATACTCAACTAATAGCAACATTAACCTTCAATGAATCTACACTAACAAGCAGTTTAAGAATTAGAATTAACAACTTCAAAAGGAAACGCATGGCAAGATAGCAGCTTTAACATAACAAATTAGTCTTAACCGTATTTGATAAATATGAATTCATAATCCAACTGCATTTATTGAAGAAACATGGTAAGACAGCAGCTTTTGCATAACAAATTAGTCTTAACCGTATTTAATAAACATGAATTCATAATCCAACTGCATTTATGAAGACATGGTAAGATAGCAGCTTTTGCATACCAAATTAGTCTTGGCAATATTGGTAAACTTGAATTCATAATCCAACTTGCATTTATAATCAATCTATATATAAGAAATTTTTTTGTCACAGATTAGGTACAAGAACCTTCATGACATAATAAAGCATGAATCTACCAACACAGACAAACATATCCAGTGTAACAAAAATTTGACAAAATTAGAAAGCTAAATCTAAGAAATACCATACACGGTATTAGAGCAGAGCATCCACCATCCAGCATTGTTTGCTATTTATGCATAATATGCATATTTTAGCTAAAAAAGCGCTGCAGTCGTTTGCTATTTATGCATATTTTGACAATTTTGCAACAGTAGATTGCTATATATGAGAGCAGATATAGGAATTATGCATATTATACAGAACGGATCTTCAAAATCCGTCCCACTAAAAAAATAAATTTACCTGACCTAGGGTAAATCTTACCATGAGTTTAAAAATAACTATTTTACCCTTTCTTAAAATCTAGGGCTAGGTTTAGGATACCTGACCTAAACCTAAACCCTAAACCCTAAAAGGCATAAACCCTAAAAGGCAGACAATTATTTTCAAACTCAGGATAAGATTAAAAAACAAGTACAATAGCAAACAAAAATACATTATTTTTTGTATTGGCCAACATTGTGAATGAATTATATGGAAATATCAATTTGTGAGTGAGGTATATAGAATTTGCACATTTTTCAGTGACCCATGTGGGTAAAACATTTTTTTTTTCCTTTTATCCATTGAATGGTAGGGATGAAAGATCCAAGGGTCTTTGACTACATTCAAGTCCTACACTAGCAAAACTTGTAAAAGAAAGGAACTTGAAAAGAACAGCACCCATACTTACGCAACAATTTCATGTGAAAAGTGCTAAAAAAAATTAGAACCTAATTTGCAAAACTGTAATAAAATCAACAAGCAAAAACACTGACCACAATGTGACGAATACTGGTTTCTTCAAAAAATTTTACAAGATCCAGACAACGAGGATTGCAGAAGCTTGACTTTTTCTCCATCCATACTAACAGTCAAAACACAAGTTAGTAGAAACAAAATCCTAGACAATGTCAAAAGAAAGTTCAATATTAACCTTACATAATTCATATGAACTAAAAGCTTGCATAAGCAATAGCTAATAAGCATCAAATAATCCTAGAAAAGATATCCCATACCCATCTCACTAAATTTGATTCAATAACAATAAACATTGAACCAAATACTCAACCAATATTCAGAGCAACACTTGGAAAATAAATGCATGAGGATAACAACTACAATAATATTTATCCTAAATATTCTTTTTTCAACACATATATGCTTTCAATAAGACTACAAGACAAAGACATGAATCACCTTAATCATACTTCAGTAGTTACAACATCAAAACAACCACAACAACAACAAAGCATTTTTCCCAACTAATTGGGGTCAGCTCCAATCCAACACCAACCCAATTGTTGTGATATTAACTAATAGTTTGACACCGAGAATTATACTACTCAACGCACCACAGCAAATTACATCCACAATCAACCTTAATCTAATCCTTTGATGTTGATCAACCTCAAACAAAATTCACCATTTTCTCATCTCAATCACTACCTAAAGATCTACTAAATTTCAACCAACAATCACTAATACTAAACTATCAAATACCAGCTCAAACCAAAGGGAACATGAGAACGCTAGCATAATAGAATCAGAAGCCACCATTTAAATTTCAGTCATTTTCAGCTCCTCTCTTCCATACCTCTCTTCCACAATGTACAGTACACATATTACAAACACAACAAAGGTTCCTCTTCCTTCCTTACCAAATTCTAACCTCAACACCAACAACAATTAGAACAAACACTAATACCAAATCAAGAAAACCGCAAACCTTAAACCTAACCAGAAAAAGGGAAGAAAAAAAATTAAAATTAGAACCACCACCATCATCAATTCAAGCAAACCCAACATCGGCAAAAGGAGGTTTCACCTTAGGAGGCCTCCCTCTCCCCCTCTTTACTCCCGACACTGACAAAGGCGATGCTGCGGCGGGAGCGGCGGTCCCCTCTTCAGCATCCCCATCCGCACGTGCCTTCTTCGGCGGCCTGCCACGTGGCCTCGGCATCCCACTCGACGCCTTCGCCACCGCTGCTGCCAAAGGATCCTTCGGCTTCGGTGGCCGGCCACGTGGCCTTGGTGGGGAAACCACCGCTCCCGGCGGCAGCGGAGCCTTAGGCTTGGGCGGCCTCCCCCTCCCCCTCTTGGGCGTGGCGTCGGTCCCCACCTTCATGTAGTTGTTCTTCACCATCAGGATCTCGCCACTCTCTTTCATCCTCGCCAAGTGCGCCGCCAAAAGCGACGAGTGCGACTCCGCCAGCTGCTCCGCGTACTTGGATTCGATGTAGTTGGATATGGCCGACTTGTTCGATCCTCCCTTCTCGTCCAACCCCTCAATCGCCTCTAAAATCATCTGCAAAATTCACTCCAAAATCAGATTTTTAGATGAACAGGGCTGGATTTTTAATAGAATTGACCTTTTTAAAAAAAAAGATTAGACTTTTAGGGAAAAAGAAAGGATTTTGGGGGTGAAATTGGACCTCAGAGTAAGAAGGGAGAGGCGAGGGTTTAGTAATTTCTTCAGTCGCCATGGCTGTGAGTGAGCAAGAACTAGGGTTTGAGTTTGGGATTTAAAAAGCTGGTTTTTGTGAGATTAAATAAGGAGGAAAAAGGTTTAAAATTGGGGGAAAATGTTTTTTTTTTTTAATTTTAAATATGGTGGTAATCGAAAGGGGGAGAGGAGGTGAGTGTTTCTCCGGAAGTGTAAATGGAGGGTCGGGATTGGAAGTTGAGAGGGAGATCGGACGGGTGTGATGGTCGATGTTGGTAGGACGGGGATCGATGACGTGGACTGTATGGGGTTTTGTTTTTTTGCGGTTTGAGAAAGGATCTGGAGTTAGGGAGAAATTACGGTGGATGCCATTGATCGGGGTTAGGGAATTTTGAATGTTCAAAGAGTTTGGAGGAATTACATTGGTGCCATTGGGATTTTGAAATTCAAATTGGGTTTGTGTCGTGAGTTATTAGTACTTTTTTTGAGGGGTTCACTTATTTATTTATTTATTTATTTATTTATTTTATTTCTGTTTTTTTAGTTAAAGAGGAGGTTCCATCTCTGATCTTGTTTGGGGGGAGGGCTTGAGCCTCCCCAGGTAATTTTAAGCATTAGGTGAAGTTTGAAAAGAAGAGAGAGATTTACTTTGGTACATTCTAAGAGCATCTGTCGTAATTGTTTAAAAAATGCATAAATATATATAGCATTTTGTCTCTTTACTGAAGTCGTCGAATAGTATTTTATACCAATTTAATTTAAAATAATAAAAATCTCATACCAGACGGAGCTTAAAGTTGCGTTAGAGGAATTTAATTATTTTTTAATAGGTAGATGGAACTTCACATTGCGTCAGAAGAGAATGAAAAAAAAAAAAAACCAAAATTGAGCAGACGTAACTTCACATTGCGTCCCACGGTTTTTAAGGATTTTTATAATTTTTTATTAATTAAAAACATTATTTAAGTTATAAAAAAAAATTATTTTATTAAAAAAAAAGGTGGGCCCCCTCCTTAGACGCAACATCACCTTGCGTCCAAGGAGTGGCGAGAATTTCAACACATTTAAAATTCAATTTTTGTTAAAAAAAACGTCGAACGCAAGGTCAAGTTGCGTCTTACGAATTTAAAATTAAAAAAAAAAATTCTATTGTCGCTATTTATGCATTTTATGCATAAATAGCAGAAGACTGCAGCTGGTCGTTTGCTATAAAATACATAAATAACACACCACTGTGGATGCTCCAAGGAGGGTGCAGGTAAAAAAGTATTGTTTGAGAATTAGGATTGGAGAAATTTGATCATTAGATGCAAATTATCCTTAAAGGTGCTTGTTAGAATCTAGCAACTAACTAGATTCGGTTGCAACATTTGGAAGAGTTAGCGACTCCTTGAATTATTTTATCCATAGTTAGAGCATCTCCAACCACGTTAGCTACTTTGGCTAGCTAGAATAGCCAAAATAGATAACAAATGGATAATTTGGCTAGCAAAAAAAACTTGCACTCCAACCATGCTATCTATTTTGGCTAGCCATAAATGTTTTAATTTTTATTTACTAAAATAATTAGTCAAAATAATTTTCAGTTTACCACCAAACTTTGAGAAATTATCATCCAACACCATCAAATGTCAAAAACACATCAGATAACCAAACACATTGTACAAACCTCCAACACCATACCAGCCAAATGCTTTACATTATGCAGTGCAAAAGAAACATACCTGACGTGAACCGATAGGCTTCTTGATACGGGTTTATCCTTTAGGGCTTGCCTAGAATCACCCTCCAATGCCTAATTTATCAAATAGAAAACGTTATAAGATATTTCTGGTGAATATGTTGCACCTAATCAGACATGATCATTCAATTTAAAACAGTGAATCAAAGAAACTCTTGATAACTGAAGAATTAATTGTAAACCAAGTAGTACAATTGATCGAATGAATTAATACTGAGTGTACTGAAACAAAGATCCCAATTTTACATTAGTATGTATTCGTTCATCCATATAATAGCTTTCATACAATGCCAAAGCAAAAAGGTACTTGCAATAAGCAAAGAAGTAGAATGACAGATATAATGGTATCATTTATATTACATAATCATAGAATAACATAAAGAACTACATAATGTATACAAAGAAGAAGTACTTGAATTTCTGAAAATTGAGATTGTTATACACCATATCATCAAAGTCCAGAATCTATTAGGTAAGTATACTCCTATTTCAAAGGAAATTTGATATCATCATCAACAAAACAAAGCATAATCCCAAATTGGTGACCAGCCCTTTCATGAGCTCTCAAATATAAATGCACATGGTCATTCTACTTCTCTGAAAATACCGAACTCAGTATAAACTGATGTAAACAAACTATTCAAACAATTAATAAAAATGTAAACCAACAACCATACGGACAAGAAGGAAGAAAAGTAGTAGCAAAAGGGAATCTGATTAAAGAATGGACAAGGAAACTCTGATTATTATGCAAACTTTTTGCGGAGATAGATAATGATGTATATTATGCACCATAACAACACAAGTTATGGAACAAAAATCACTTCATTACCAAACCTGAATCACAAGGTCATGCGCAGGCGATAATGATATACATTATGCACTATAACAACACAAGTTATGGAACAAAAATCACTTCATTACAAAAACTGAATCACAAGGTGATGGGCAAGCCCAGTATTATAAAGTACGGGGCCTTTACGTTGAAGCAACTACATGCTTTTGTACACTCAGCCAACACTTCTTAACAACAGTACATTAGATTATAAGATCATCGCTAATAGTAGCTTCTACTATATATGTCAAGGATAAACAAGAAGTAAAACTAATTATATTATAATCAATTAGTACTAGCCATACTGAAGCAAATCTGTATGGATTTGTTCATCTCAAAATCTCTATAATCTAGCTAATGATATATAATAGCACTCATATAAGGACAAAATTGAAAACGTACCTGCAATAAGCCAAAAACATACATAGACTACCCAGATAAAGCAGGAAGAATGACAGATATAATGGTATCATTTATTACAAACTCATAGAATAATTTTAAGACCTATATATCATTTACAACTAAGTTAAGCTTGATTTTCATGGAGATTGATGTTGCTATATCATCTATCCAGAATCAATTAGTTAAAAGGTCATACCCATTCGAAGGAAAATTTTATAAACTTGTGATGACTCGTTGTAATTCTGATGACTCGTTGTAATTAGATTTCGACATCAGCAGTTGAATGTTTGTTAAAGAAGTTCAGCACACAGAAACATCTAAGCTACCTGGTATCTATCTGCATTTCTATTAAAATGTAGTTAAATCATCAAAACATTCAAATCTATTAAAATGTAGTTAAATCACCTGTGAGATTGAGGGGAATCATCATCAAACTATTTCAAAACATTCAATCTCAACACTAGATAAAACAACAAGCTAATATAAAAACCAGCAGCAAGAACCTGATTCATTTCAAAAAGCTGAAGAAGTAGAACAGCACACCCCAGCTTCGACGACGATAGGGCTTCGGCTTCGATGAGGGCTTCGACGCCACAGAGCTGCTTCGATGAGGGCGTTCGACGACAGGGCTTCGGCTTCGATGAGGGCTTCGATGAGGGCTTCGACGCCACAGAGCTGCTTCGATGAGGACTTCGATGAGGGCTTCGATGGAAGGGTGGGAAGTGGTAACGCGGGAGATCATCAAAGTCGGTGGAGGGCTTCGATGGCGAGCGGATCCCACTCGTCAGATTTGGCGAGCGGATCGCGAGCGAAAAGAATTTTGCCAGAGTAGCGAACGAGATAGCGAGTCCGTTGGAGAGGATTTTAGGGGATTTAATCGCTATTTTGGCTAATTGAAAGGAATAGCGATTAGCGTTGGAGATGGTCTTATAAGTATACTAGGTTTGTCCGTTGACACGTGCCGTAGGCACGTCTTCGGAACGGTACATCTTGTTTGATCATACAAAATAGTTTTGGAAGTCCAGCAAATTGATTGAAGTAACAAACATATTATATGAGAAACTTTTGGAGGTCCAGCAAAAAATATATTACATATTTTTTTGGATTTTTTGAATTATTTTAAAAGTTTTTTAATTTTTATTTTTTTTAGTTTTTAATTTTTTTAAAAAAAATTAAAAAATTTTATTTTCTTAATTTTTTAAATGGAAGAGGGAAGAAGAGAGAGAGAGAGAAAGAATAATTAAATAAATATAGGAGTTGTTTTGGGTGGGGGAGTTGAATTTGAATTTTGGGGGGAAACTTTTGAGGAGAAAATATGTTTTGTGATATTAGATCTGGACCTTTGATTTTTTGGGGAATTGAAGGAGAGCCACTTGATAGCTTTCTTTGTGTTTTATTATATAGATTTTTTAATTTTTAATTTTTTTAGTTTTTAATTTTTTTATGAAAAAAAATTAAAATTTTTTATTTTCTTAATTATTTGAATAGAAGAGGGAAGAAGAGAGAGAGAAAAAAAATAATTAAATAAATATAGGAGTTATTTTGGGTGGGGGATTTGAATTTGAATTTTAGGGGTAAACTTTTGGGGAGAAAATATGTTTTGTAATGTTAGATCTAGACCTTTGATTTCTGGGGAAATTGAAGGAGAGCCACTTGATAGCTTTCTTTGTGTTTTATTATATAGATATTTATAGTAAATATTGATTACAGTTGGTTGCATAAAATTCAACGGTAATAGCATTTGCAATTACGTCAATGTTAAACAGCCCATTCAGTTTAGTGGTCGCAAGTATTTATGTAATATCAAAGCAACCCACAGTTCAAATTTAAATTAACGTTATAGTCATGTTATCATACAGTCACGTTATCACACAACACATCAAGAAGAGCGTTACTTTTAATGTGTAGGAAGGGAAAAGCAAGCAAATCATGAGGCCAAAATATATTCTCATTTTCACATAAATAAACATGAGGAAAATTGCGACAACCCAGCAAGTGTGTTTCCAACTTAGCTCTAAAACGGTAGAAGGATTCATTTACAATGACGCACTAAGAGCATCCACAGTCGTTCAATGGAAAAAAATGACAAAATGCATATTTTAGCAATGCATTTCTTCGAAATGCTGCAGTCGTTGAAAGGTAAAAAATGCATAAATTTATTTAAAAAGTAACAGACAAAGCATGATGTTTCGTCTGTTAATAAAAAAATAATTTATACAGGCCGAAAGTTAAAAAATATTAATAAAAAATACGGGACGAAACATGATGTTTCGTCCCAAAGGAAATTAAAAATAAAAAAAAATAAAATAAAAGGAATGGGACGAAACATCATGTTTATTCCCACATATGGGAATAAACATCATGTTTATTCCCACATATTTTATTTGGTTTTTATATATTTTTTTTTAATTCGGACGAAACATGATGTTTCGTCCGATCAATTAAAAATATAATTAAATAATCCAGACGAAGCATGATGTTTCGTCAGCTATAATATGCATTTTGCTATTTCGAATGCTATTTCTCCCTTTTCTACTGTACACGGATTGCTAAAAAATGGCAAAATACAATACGACTGTGTGCGCTACAGTACCAAAAAAATGGCAAAAATGACAAATAAGCAAACGACTGTGGATGCTCTAAACATGAAACTCGGAAGTCTCTGTTTGTTGCATAGAATCGCTAAAAGTGTGAGTGACATCATATTTTAGGGTTAGATAATTACAGGGGCGAAGCAGAACAAATTTTTCAGGGGAACAAGAAAAAATTCTATAACTATATAAAAATATATAGGTATTTTTTTCATAATTTTTAAGGGAGCCAAATAATAAAATTCAATAGATTTAAGGGGGGTTTTTTAAAAATTTCAAAAATTTTAAAGAAATTTTCAAAATTTGTGGGGGGAGGGGGGGCCCACATAGCTCTGCCACTGGATAATTAATTTATCCATTAATTTCTTAGAAACATTTTGTTGCTTTGTACAACTTTCATTTTTTTTATACTCATTGCAAAGACCGAAAAGCAACGGGAAAGTTATTACAAAAAATATGCGGAGATGATCTTAAATTGAGATTCGGACTACTGCCCAAATAAATTCAAAAAAATTAAATTTAAATTTTGTTGAAATGACATCATATTTTAGGGTTAGATAATTAATTTATCCGTTAATTTCTTAGAAACATTTTGTAGCTTCGTACAACTTTCATTTTTTTATACTCATTGCAAAGACAGAAAAGCAATGGAGAAGATATTACAAAAAACCCACAGGGCATGCAGACCCTAGAAATGGCAAAAACCCACTCCGTAACAACATGCAAGCTTCGGGACGAGAGCTGATGAAGGAAAGCACTAGTTTGAGTAAGAAGACAAGCGAGAAAGCACCCTCGACCAGGGAGTTGGTAACAAAGCAATGGAAGTCACCAGAAAGGAAAAAGTGGGTTGCTTTGGGTCAAGGGCGACGGTCTGCAGGCGCCATTTTGGGGAAAACGACGAGCAAAGAGCTGCTCGTAGACAGAGAAGAGAGCTCAAAGGAGAACGAGAAGAAAGGGGATTTTGTTTCTCAAGCTTTAAGGAAGCTCAAAAGTGGCAAAGAAGACAACAAAGAAACAAGGGAAGGAAACCCTCCCTCTACTTTGAATTTCAATTTCAACACCTCGTTTCCCCAACCTGTGGCATCGACCAATGCGCCCTCCATTCGATGTGAGCCACGTGGCAGGAGGGACAGCGAGGGGGTGCAGCTGCAGGTGCATACGACAAGGGAGAATTTCGAGGCTACTGGTACACTCAACCGCGAGGAAGGTGTGCACTATTGTGTGCCAACAAAAGGGATGCATTCGGAATGTGGTGATGGGTACAAAACTGAGGGGGTTGTTATAGATGGGCCTACTGAGGGGTCTGTTACGAGTGTCCCCACTACATAGAATGTAACAGTGACATGTGGTGGGCCCATTGAGGGGTCCACTTCACGAGAGCCTACTATTGGTGTCAATGAGGACGCAGTTAGCAATGAAGACATAGAGGGGCGCTTAAATTTGGATGAAGAATTCTCGTTTACGGATGAGGATGAGGAACCAGAGGAACCCGAGTTTGTTGCTGATACACAGAGAGAGATCTCTCCAGAGATGGTCCTATCCACCTTTTCAGAATCAGCACCTGGCTATAGTACGGGACCGTCAAGCAGGACAGTTGGGATCAGGGTACAAAGGGTGCCTAAGAGGGCCCATGGGGTGTCCTTGGACGACTTTCTGGAAGTGGCTGCGGCAGCCAAAGCGACAAAAATTGATAACGGAGGTACGAAAACTTATTTAGCGTCTATATTAAATTTCATGTCAGATTCTGAGGTCTTTAACCTAGCGCAAGCCCGTGGCTTAGAGGTATATGACATAGAACGTAATGCCCTACTGCTCAATAAAATTAGGGGTTGGGAAATTGACCGAGTGAAGGACCTGGGGTCCTTCTCTGTGCCGACGGAGGTCTTCAAGGAAGACACCCATCCCACACACGCGATCAACCTGGAGTTGATTCCCCAATGAATACACTATTCTGGAACGTCAGGGGGTTGAGGGATAGGGGTAAGAGAGATATGGTTAGGGATGTCATTATGAACTCCAAGACGGAGGTGGTAGGGTTACAGGAGACCAAGCTTGCACACAGGTTTAAACTCAAAAGAGTAGGGGGGAACAGAATCAAGGAATGGGTGCTACGCCCATCCTCAGGAGCTTCAGGTGGTATTGCTATTGGGTTCAACACGGATATTTTCAACTGTGTCGAGGAATATGGTGGAACGTTCTCTCTAACTATCTGACTAAGACGATGGTCTGATAATTGGGTGCATACGATTACGGTGGTTTATGGGCTGAACATGGCTACAGACCGAGACATATTTTGGCAAGAGCTTATCGATATTCAACGACGATGGTCAGGAGCTTGGATTGTGGGGGGAGATTTCAATATTACTAGATTTGCATTCGAGCACAGAAGGAGAGGCTCGGGCGATAAACATAGAGAAGAATTCAATAGGGTGATCACAGAGCTGGAATTGATCGATATCCCAATTAATGATAGACTTTTTACCTGGTCAAATATGCAAGTGTCCCCGATCATGGCCAAGCTGGACCGAATCCTAGTATCGATGGATTGGGAGGCAAAATTCCCACTGGCTACTGCTAGATCTATCCCTAGATCTACATCGGATCATACCCCGGTTCTTCTTGATACTGGGGTTCATTGGTCTCAAAGGCCAAGGAAGTTCATATTTGAAAAAGCATGGCTAGAAATCCAGGGCTTTCACCACATGGTGATGGAAAGCTGGGCGCTCCCAACTACTGGGTTGGACGCAGCGACCCGATGGTGTGAAAAAATTTGGAGACTGCGAAAGAGGTTGCGTAAATGGAATCGGTCTAGATTCTCGACGATCTAGCGTGCAAAGGATTCCTTTTTGGAAGAAATTGATGAGCTAGAGAGATTGGAAGAAACGATGGTCCTGGCACAAGATGAAAGAAACAGGCTACTAGAGCTCCGAAAAAATATTGCCAACCTTTATAAGCTGGAAGAGATCAAATGGAAGCAGAGGTCAAGGATTTCGTGGCTCAAAAAGGGAGACACTAATACGACCTTCTTCCACCGAGTGGCAAGCGCAAAACGTAAGTCCAATCTAGTCCTGTCAATACAAATGGAAACGGGAACATCGCAGGATGAAAATGTGATTTCCAAAGCCTATAATGACTACTACAAGGGCCTCTTCGGAAAGAAGAATGACTTCAGGATCCCACTTAGGGACGATTTCTGGCAGGGTCACCAGAATGAGTCAGTTAATTTGCTTTCCTCATTGGAAGCACCTTTTTCGATGACATAAGTGGAAAAGGCCATCACTTAAATGGGAGTAGAGAAGTCGCCTGGGCCAGACGGTTTCCCAATGATGTTCTATCAGGTTTTCTGGGAAGAAATAAAAGGGGATATTATGGCTTTGATGGATGAATTCTTCAATAACAACCTCAGGATGGGTATGTTCAATTTTGCAGAAGTGGTTCTGATACCTAAACGGGTGGAGTCTACTCAAGTGGGGGATTTTAGACCTATTAGCCTCATAAACTGCTCGGTGAAGATCATCACAAAGGTTCTGGCCATCCGTCTAGGAAACATAATGGACATTTAATCAGCAAGGCTCCGTCTGGGTTTATTAAGGGCAGATGTATCCTGGACTGTGTAGCCATCGCAGAACAAGTTATCCACCACTGCCACACGGGCAATTCTAAGAGTTTTCTCCTCAAACTGGACTTTGAGAAAGCTTATGATTCCGTCGACTGGGACTGCTTGCTGGAAGCACTCAAAGGGAGAGGCTTCGGGGATAAATGGATCAGGTAGATCAAATAATGTTTATACACTAGTAAAACGACAATCTCGGTTAATGGGAGGCCGGGACTACCGTTTTCTTGTAAGAAGGGGCTTCGGCAGGGGGATCCGCTATCACCTCTTCTATTCACTATCATAGCGGATGTTCTGAGGGGCATGCTCGAGAACTGTCGGAGAAAAGGTTAGATTAAACCAGTGGCTAGCAGCAAAGTCATCCAAGGGTGCACGATTCTCCAGTATGCTGATGACACCCTCCTATTTGGTAACGGGAACAGTTCAGAAACAGTTTGCTTTAAAGCGGCCCTCTACTGTTTCGAAGCTTGGTCAGGTCTCAGGATTAATTTCCACAATAGTGCTCTGATTCCGATTGCAATCTCAGATGCAGAAGCACAGGACCATGCTACCATACTGAATTGTCTGAAAGAAGATTTTCCAATCAAATATTTAGGGCTGCCACTCAGACCAGGGAAGCTTACCAAGACGAACTGGCTACATATCATAGATAGGGTGGAGGAAAGACTGTCTGGATGGAAAGAAAAATCACTTTCCCTCGGGAGTAGAGTGGTCCTTATCAACTCAGTATTGTCTAATCTGCCCATTTACTACATGTCGTTCTTTAAGCTACCTAAGTGGGTGATCCAAAGGACTGACCGAATCCGAAAATGATTTCTCTAGAAAGGGGACGGACTCAAATAGAAGGGGATACCACCTGATCAAGTAGGGTATTGCATGCATGAAGAGGAAACATGGAGGGCTAGGCATCGTCGATTTGAGAAACATGAATCTTGCCCTACTGGAAAATGGTGGTGGAAGATCTTCCATCACAGTGGGGAAGGATGGTAGGAATTCATTCAACCATACCTTAGGGGGAAAGGTACGAGAAGTTCTGGCTTGCGGGTAGGGTCCTAGAGTCTCTCACTTCTGGAAAGGGGTTGCGAAAGCAAACGGGCCTTTCAACTCAATAGTTACATCGACTATTGGGAATGGATGGTCCACCAAATTCTGGTGGGACAAATGGTGTGGTGCCCATACCCTTAAAGAGGCTTTCCCAGATCTGTATGAGAAAACAATTCGCCCGAATATTGCGGTGGCCAAGACATGGAAGAGGGGCAATTGGAAGCCGCCTTTCCGAGGGACCCCTTAGCTCAGGGTTACAGCATCGCCTGAATGAAATGCAAACATACATTACAAGGAATGGAGCAAGGTACGCTCAAGGCCCAGACCAGATGCGCTGGGGACTAGAGACCAAAGGAGATTTCACTGTTAGGTCTCTGTATCATCACATTCACTATCGAGGATGTAGACCCAGTTGGGCACAGGTGCTATGGAAAGCCAAAACTCCCCTTAAAGTCAGGGTCTTCCTCTGGCTAGTACTCAATAATGCAATTCTCACCAGAGAGAACCTTACCAAAAGACAACCCCAAATCGCGACAAACTGTGGATTTTGTAATGCACACACGGACAGTCTGAACCACCTTTTCATTCATTGTCAAAGAAGTAAGGCAACTATGGTAGAAGTTTTACGGGCCTTAGGGACATGTGACTACCCCAGCGAATACGAGGAATTGTGGGTTTGCCCCAAATTCGCCTCGGTACGCCACGAAATGAAGGATGCTTGATACATAGCCATTGCGGCTACCACTTGGGTGTTATGGCTGACATAAATAATTTATATTTTCGTGCTTCATGTAATAGTATTTCTGGTAATCTTACTCATATCTTGCATCTTATTTTCTTTTGGGCCACAGCTGCTGCTATAGGAGCAAGAGGGAGGATTGCTCAAGTTTTCCAGGTGGAGGAATTCGGTGATGACGAGGTGGAGTTTGGACCGATGCTGGACTGAGGGGTAGACCACCCCTGATACTCACAAGGGCACAGGACACATTTGGGAAGCCCACCGTCTGCAGCCAGTTATATTTTGTATTTTGTTTTGGTCTATTTCACTTTGGGTTGTAATGTTGTGCTTTTGGTTGGACCCACCCCCCAGGTTATTGTTGGGGGATTATGTTCTACTTTCTGCACTGTTACTTTTGTATTTTTTCCCGGTACGCCAGGTTTGTTTTATTAACTTCTTATTAATGAAACAGGGTGGTGTTATTCCACCTTTTCCCTAAAAAAAAAAAGAGATATTACCAAAAAAAAACATACGGAGATGACCTTAAATTGAGATTCGGACTACTGCCCAAATAAATTCAAAAAAATTAAATTTAAATTTTGTTGAAATGTTTCTCTTTCATTCTTGCCAAAACTACCTAGAAACTATAAATGGAAGGAGCTAATAATAGTGTTCCATATGAGACATTAAATTACTTTTTACGCACAAATGTACTCCCTATAGTTTTCTCACTAAAACAAAACTAGTAATAGCAATGAACGTATTAATTTTTTTTTTTAAATTAAAGTGAAACTATGAGTTACACGTGCGATACATGTCCTAATAAATATGATTATATATTTTTAAAATTAAATGTAAAGACTATAATAGGAGAGTTGGAGTTACACGTAAGTAGCTAGATTTATAACTCCAACTCTTCTATTATAATAGTTATTATATATTATATTATAGATAGATTATACATTATATTATAGACAGATAGATAGATAGTAATTTACACGTGTGATGCACATTTAATATATTAAAAAAATTACCTGAGACCTCCTTCATATTAGTTATCGTGTGCAATGCAAGGGTTGATAGATTGATAAATGACACTAAGGTCTTCTCTCATTATAATATTATTACTAGTAATTTACACGTGCGATACACGTCTTAATAAATATAGTTTTTTAAGGAAAAATATAGACGGAGTCTGGCTTGAATCTAAGACATCCTTTATAATTGTTATGCACGTGTATTGCACACGTTGATCTATATAATAAAACACAAAGAATGCTATCAAGTGGCTCACCTTCAATCCCCCCAAAATCAAAGGTCCAGATCTAACCTCACAAAACATATTTTCCCTCCCAAAATTTCAAGTCCCAAAACCAAATTTCTCCCCCCCCCCCCCCCCAAAACTAAAAAACTCAATACTTTATTACTATCTCTCTCTTCTCTCTTCTCTTTTTCATACTTCTCTCTTTCTCTCTCTCCCTATCTATTTCTTCCATTCTTTCTTTATTTACTTAGAAATTTAGATTTTTAAGATTTCATGTTTTTAATTTTTAAATTTTTTTTATTGCACATGTTATATTGAAAATAGCAAATATCTCTTCAACAGTTAAATTTCATCAATTTTTCCACTTAAAGTTCTAAGAAGTTAGATTTTATAACCCCATTTATAATTATTTTCCAACATATACGAATGGAAACATGGACTTTTATTTGCAACTGATTATTTTCATATTATTCAAACTTGAACTACATAATTGTCGTTTTACTGTTTATAGGGCTTTTCGTATTTTGTATCGTTCCGAAGATGTGCCATAGGCACGTGCCCATGGGCAAATCTAGTAGATTGACAAATGACACTAAGGTCTTCTCCCATTATAATATTAGAGATTAGAGATTATTAAAAGATTTATAACTCAACTAGTGCATATTTATAAAGAAATCGTATTGTTTCAATACTCGGGTACTGACATGTAACGGCTCCACTCCCGATTTATTATAATTAGTTTCTTTCTTAAATCTATATAATAAAACACAAAGAAAGCTATCAAGTGGCTCTCATTCAATCCCCCCAAAATCAAAAGTCCAGATCTAACCTCGCAAAACACATTTTCCCCCCCAAAAGTGTAGTACCCCAGATTTTTAAATAATGTTTTTAAGATTAATAAATGAATTAAAATAATTTTTGGTGATTTAATAAATATTTTTCTGAAAATTTATCTTTTTATACGTGCAAAACACGTGCAAATGTTTTCTTGGAAATTTCAAAATCAAAAATTATTTTGGGGAAACTCATTAATTATTATTAGATATTATTTGTGAATTTTCTGGATTTTTCTGATATTTATTGGACCTATTTGCAAATATTACAAAAAATGGACTTTTGTGCAAAATTACCACTTTGAGTAAAAACTCCAGAATTTTGGATTTTTGGGCTGGGCTTGATGTCTAGTCAACTCAGGGTTAAAAATTTTATTTTTTGTTTGGATGAATTTGGTTTATTTTGCAAGTTTTGATAAAAGATGATCTTTTTGCAAAATTGTCATTTAGAATGACAAAAATGCAAAATCGTTTTCTTGGTTTCTCAAACAGTGCCAGCTGGTCATGGGATGGTTATTTTTTATTTTAAAAATCAATTATGTTGGTTTTATTTGGTTTCCAAATATAATGATTCATATATGTAAAGATATATTTAAAAGAGGTATTTTACAAATTTGTTTACAAACCCTAAAAACCTATATTCCGACCTATTTAAAAGGTGGAGTACAGCTGTCTTTTGCTGCACAACATAAAGGATTTTATTATTATTATTTCTTGGAGTTTCAAAGCGATTATCTTGGATTTTGCAAAAGAATGATTTTTTCTCATTCTTTATTAATTCGATTGATTCCTTCATTGAGGTGAGTGACATGTTTTTGTTTTCTTTTGTTCTATGCATGTTGTATGCGATGATTTTCTATTAGAAAACATACTAGGGATTGGCTGAAGGTGTAAAGATTTTTTGATGAGTAGATGAGTTTAAAAAAAATTGAATCTTTCATGAAAAACTATGCCTTTGATGATTAAACTTTACATAGATGACTTAAGTTTGTTAAGAAACCTAAAAGAAATCATGGGCATGCTGTTTGTATTATATACTTGCTGATTTGAATATATATTGAATTGTATGGTGTAATTGCAAAAATTGAACAAAAACCCCACCTTTATTGTGAATATGTATGTATATACACTCTGTCAATATCTTTTGATGTGCAAACTTTATTGTGTACATGTTGTAGTGCTTATATCCATGAGTATGTTGTTTTGTTATCATATTCTTGCTAATTCAATTGAATATAACAAGTGATATGCTGAAAAGTGCACAAAGTGAGTAGAATAGGGTCTTTCACTGTGTATAGGTATATAAACTCTGTTTTGGACTTTTTATGAATTAAACTTGATTAAAAACCTGTTGTGATTGCATACATTTCATGGGAAACTGATCTGAGGGGTTGCATATGTGTCTAATGAATTACAAGAGGGGATTTATGGATCAAAGAATCAAGTTTTGAAGTTAGGGGATTGGATATCAGCTTTCGGATCTGATTATGTGCAATTTTGTGTCTTTTGTAAAATCCTCGATCAAATCCTGCTTTGTTTCAGGCTGAGATCACTTCAATATTTCACTACTTCCTATTGATGAGACTGCAAAGCTTTAACTGATATATATATGTACAATGCATCCTTAAAGTTTAACTAATGCACAACTACACTCATACACACACTCACATTGTATACTTGTTGTTTTGAAGATTTCTTCTGTGAAGAAATCTCTGTTTTGAGACCCTGATAGGCCTTGGGGTATTTTAATAACCCCTATATGTTATACTAGAGATGGTTAATCACCTCAAGAAATTAGACTTTAAGTTTGCAAAGCCTATTTGAGTATCAGTCGAAAACATGCACAAAGACCCAAACCTTGAGCTGATATGAGTTGGGTAGATTTTTAACTCAATGCTGCACCTATATGCATGAATCCTTGAAGGTTGTTGATGCTTTTTGAAGATCCAATACACTTTAATAACTACTCCATCAATAAAGAGTAGTTTTCTACATCATATATACACTCAAATGTTTTAATCAGTAAAGAGATATACACATACCCATTCCTGCATATACTCCAACAGTAAAGAGTAGTTTTCTATATATCATATATACACTCAAATGTTTTAATCAGTGAAGAGAGTATATACAGCCTGCAATTACTTCATTTCATCAACGTTTTCCATGAAATGGGAAATCCAAACTATTAGATGTTCAAGAAACCTGTGATTTGGGCTTGAAAAGCAAAATCTGTGTATTTCCTATATCCTGCATAGAGTTCAAACCACTATAACCTGCGTATGTTTTACTTTCTACACCTGCATATACAATCATTTTGTCATCAGTAAAAGGGAATTCCTACACACACACGCACACACACACATATATATATATACACACACACACAAACACATCTTGCAACACCAGTGAAAGAGGGGTTTGTATCAGTTATACATGTATAATTTCAAATCAATAAAGAGGAGTTCTTCTAATATCTACATATGTTCTTAATTAACCAGTAAAGGGGTTTAATTGCTTGGGCTGTGTATCAAGATCCTAACTGCAGGTTACAACAGCAGATTTTTAATTCTGCTGCCCTGCTGTGTATGTGCACACATCCATCTCTATATACTCAACCTGTATCTATTTAAATAGTGGTTGTAAGTGTTGAGTTAGGAAGTCTCCTTGTGTATACAGTTAAGGGTATTCCTACATTATACACCTACCTCATATCAGCAAAGGGGAATTCTATATCAATATATATATATATGCATCCAATAACAGACCAACTTCTAAGTTGCATATACCTCAACTCAGTAAAAAGGGATTTTTTGATACATCATACATATTCACACACCTCATATCAGTGAAAGGGTAAAAAGGGATTTTTGATACATCATACATATTCACACACCTCATATCAGTGAAAGGGTTTTCTAGACTATATATATATATATATATATATATCATATGTATGTAAACACAGACACTCATATCAGTAAAAGAAATCTCCTTCTATATCAGATACACCTCCTTCATTCAGTGCAAAGAGCATCCCTTATATATTTTGGGCTTACACATAAACTTCAATCAGTGCAAGAGGGGTTTTCTATATGGCAGTATGTATATATGCAGATATTTCAATTTAGTGGAAGGGATCTTTTCTACATTTTCGACAACCTGCACATGTTCAAATTCATTCTATTACTGTATATATACTTCACCCAGAAAAAGGGATTCTTCTATGTGTCAAATACACCTAAATACATATATACTTCATGTTAGTGAAAGGAGTCTTCTAAATCTTCTATGTTTTGTATATACTCCATTTTAATTTGGGTGTGTTCCACCTCAGTGAAGAGAGATTTTCTTCTATAGATGTGTCAAGATATATATATATATATATATATATATATATATATATATATATATATATATACATACACTTCATTTCAGTATAAAGAGTTTTTAATATATATTATATACATATACAGATGCTTCATTTCCTTTATATCTGCATATTGTCAAGAGCTACATTTTAGTAAAAGGGAATTATATACACTTTATGCATACTTCATTTAAAGAGGATCTTCTATATATATGTATATATATTCTTATACAATCAATATGAATGAATGACTTTATTTTCTCACTGTGAGTAAATTAACAAAGAAATGAAGTGTTTATAAAGAAAGATTTATTTTGAGTTTATGGTTGAGTTGTGAATCTCTAGGAGTTGAGTGGGAGTCCTGTGAACCCGGCAGATGAGATTTTGTGGATATAGACCAGAGGGGTCTTGGATTTATTTTTTGGAATTAAGTCCGGCAGAATACACTAACTCTAGAGCGGAAGAATTTTTGTGTTTTAAGTAATAACCAACTTAAGGACATGCACTAGTGGAGATGTGATGGAACTTGGGAAACGTAAGTATATGCTCTTGGTTTTGTTAGTCCAATGGATGCATTCCAGGACTATTTGTTGTTCTGTATCGAGAGGACATTTGTATGTTCGCGTGTTGAGGGTCTGCAGGCCTATTCACGGATCATGCAGGGTGCATTCGCGTGTCGAGGGTTGGTGAGCCTATTCACGGAATGTACCTGGTGTATCTGCACGTCGAGGGCCTCGCAAGCTTATTCGTGGGGTACAAGGCATGGAGGTGATTCTCCGGTTGTTGAGCTATTCTTACATGATGCTTGCGCGTCGAGGGCTATGGTGCTTATTCGCAGAGTATTCTGGATCTCGTTTTTATCACCGTAGTAGAATTAGTTGCATAATGAGAGATCTAACTCTATAAAGTGGAGAACGTTAAGGGCTTGCACCGGACCTATGTAGTATGGAATGCATAGAATCCGACAAGTATGCATTAGAGAGTCAGCATATAGCAATTGTGTTTTCTTGACTTGGTTTTATGCATAATGATTTCTGTTTTCTTACACTTGACACTTAGTATAGATTCACTTGATATTTTCATGTGTTGCTTATTACTATCTTATATTCCTTGATGTTTTCGTGTTTTATTTATTGCTATTTCATACTTCATTCGTTGTCACTGTTGATACATATTGTTTATGATTTTATTCTTCGTGTTTATTCATGTTGCTTTTATTTTGATGTCACTCACATCGTTATGGCTAACCCCTGTAGTTTTGGGGGTTAGGATTATCTCTAGCCTCATGTTTTATAGGTAGGTGCTTGTAGCTTGGGATTTGGATGCTTGTGCTAAATTGATGTTATAGCTTACGTAAAATTGTAAAAGATGTGTTGTAAAGAAAAGTTTGTAATTCAAGGTGTTTTGTATTCCGCTGTGTTTTGTAATGAACTAAAGTAATAAAAGTTGAAATAAAAATTATCTGTGTTTTTGGCTATGTTTACTATTGCAATTGAAGTTGATGCGGGAAATTGTGCCACGTATTTATAAGATATCATATTAGAAATTCGGGGAGCTACAAAAAGTTCCCCCCTAAAACTCAAATTCAGATCCCCCAAAAACAACTCTTTTATTTATTTAATTATCTCTCTCTCTCTCTCCGTAACACCCCGAATTCCAAAACATACTGAATTCGAAGTTCCACAGGATCTTTACACTTCTCTTCGTACAATTTTACAAAGAAATTTAAACTTTCATTACATCATAGTTACAACTTGAATTACATTTAAATAGCGGAAGTCATTTACAATATTTACATGAATAAAAAGTACAATACTTGAAACATTCTTTAAGCAGCTTGCATACTTAATCTTGTCAATCTTTTTATCTTGCATAGAAACTGTGGGCTCGTCAGTTCATTCAACTGACGCAAGGATATAAAACATCAATTTTCTCCTACTTAGAAAGCACACACTTGTCACAAGCAAAACTACGGGGACTATCCTATAGATGTCGTGTTGTGTTGTGTACTTATTCCTTAATGCAGTTGTTATGTTATATGACACTAATGCGCACTTGTTCGGATTCTATGCATCCCATACTACATAGGTCCGAGGGCAATCCCTTAATCGTACTTCATCTTTTAGGGTTCAATCCCTCGCCATGACTTAAACTACTACGGTAACTACGGTAAGTATCCTAGATGTTCTATGATCTACGAGCCCATGTCCAGGCAGTCTGGAGGGAAATCCCACGCACTGACATGACGCATCAAGCAGCCAGACTATGGATAATTCAATCTCCGCCATGAAACGATGGCACCACCCGTAGTCACCAAACACCCCACAAGCATCGCCACCAGGAAAATAATTCTGGAGTAGTGCTTATGCCACGTCAAGACGCATCAAACAGGTAGTCTGTGAATCACTCTCACACCGCCAATCTGATGACCCTCATACTCGTGTTTTTCTTTCACTTTCGTCACATCACCACTATATATATAAATCCTTACTTTATTTAAATCATGAATAAAATCAACCCCTAGAGTTAGCTCTTTCCTCTATACCGGTCTTAATCAACAACTTGACCATCTTGGTCTTTCATCTCAATAATTTTTCTCAATAATTATGACTCATTCAATTGCCGGTAACAGGACTTAGCTACCCTCTAGTTTAAAATCTCATATCATGTTCATAATTGAGTATTCACACTCATCAATAATTTCATAAGTTACCATGATTTTCTTCATTTCAATTATTGTATTACTTTTCACAATAATGAGACAAGATAGTTTCATTTCACAATTTCTCAAATTACATACTTAATCCCATAATAATTTCTCTTTGCATTTATAAATCAAAAATCTCAATTATATAAACCAAGTGAAGTTATTCACATTTGTATTAAGTCTCGAATTCTCAAAATAATTTTCCATAATTTTTCCTAAAGAAGAGAATGCATATTGCTTAAATTATCACATAAAACACACTTATAATTCTTTTAATCTTGATCTATAATTTTATCAATCCATAGAAATTTTCTAGATAAGTCCAATTTAATCTCTGGATAATTACTGTAATTTTTATAAATTAATTTCCCAAAGAAACCATTAAAAATAATCATTTTTCCAAAAAAATCAAAAAATAGAAAACCTTGACCGAAGCCAGGTTTCGAACCCACACCAATAGCAGCAGCATGCGCTACAGTAACATTACTGTGGCGCAGCAGCTGACCAAAGGGGACAGAGTGCCCACGCGTTACAAAAGGGGGTATAAATCCTCTTATACTCAGTGTCTCTGAATTGGGTTATTTTCAAAAACAAAAATAAAGTGTGTATGCCAAGATTTGAACCCATGACCTCATACTATAATGACGTTTTTAATTTGCACCCACTGACTAGAATGGACAGAGTGACTCACCCGTAGAGAAATAATTCCAATTTGTTTTGTACAAGACTGTAACTATTCTAGTTTGTTAAAGAGACTCATTTCTTCAAAAAAAAATGTAATTTGTTCTTCATTAAAACTAAATAATTTCCTGATTCAAAATAAACAGTAATTTGGGGGTTTTTAAAGCTATTAAATGCTCATTTCTCATATAAAATACCTCTCTTTTTATTCCTACACTTGTACATGAACGATCATATAATGTTCTATTAATAATTTCTTTTTCAAGGAACATTTTTCTTGAATTCTTTCAAACATAAATTAGTACTTCTTTATTAGGCTAAAGAGTTTTTTCTTCTTTCTTTTTGATTAACACACAAATTGATGACCTCTTGAATTTGGCCTAAATAATAAAATGTTCATTTCTCTCAACAATTAACATACAACTTTAGAATTATTTCGTATCAATCACACTAATCATAAATATGCATAATTTACTAATCAATCTTATTTTAATAATGTAGAGATTCTCACAATTAGCATTTTCCACATAAACACATTTCTCAAAATTGCACTTTTCCATAAACACAAATATTTTGACATGGAGAAACATTTATTCTAATTTAGCATGCTAGATCAATATCCAAATATCACAACAACAAACATATCAATCAATCAATTTCACTTATTCATTTCATGCAATTTTACATATGTTCCATTTTCACCTTAATCATGCTATTATCAAAGAGCAATATTTTCACCTATTTACTCTAGCATGATTAGCACACAACCTAGCATGATACTACTTAGAAGTTGGAGAAAATTGCCCACCTTATTGGAGAGAAAACGAAATGAACTCCTAAGAACTCCTAGATTGATCAAAAGAGCCATTCTCCTTCTAGTTTGAGCCACCACAAGTCTTCTCCTCCTAGTTTGGGCCACCACAAGTTGTCTCCTCCTAGCCTTGAAGCAAACCTGAGCCTCCTTGCTCCTTGAAGAAAAAACCAGCCACCAATGGGAATGAAGAACACACAAACACAACTCTCAATCTTTTGAACTCACTAAACTCTCAATCTTTTACTCTCTAATTGTATTTCTTTATCTTTCTCCTTTGATATAGATTAGGTGTAAGTATACTAATGTAGGGGGGGTATTTATACAAATTTTTGAGTGGATTGAATGGCTAGGATTAGATCAAATAGTTAGGGATTAAGGGCTAGGATTAGTTTAGGAGTTGCCATAACCACCCATGAATGAGATAACCACCTCACCACTACTCCCATATCTCCCTCTCTTTTGCACTATCCGGCCTCACTCAAGGGTGTGCTTTGCACACTCTAGTGCATGCACGTGCTACCCTAGTGTCCCCCACTTACAAGTTGTACATGTTAGTTTAATTAATAGTTTATTATTTGAGTCTATACTACAAGTTAGGCTAAAATAAAGAAGAATTAAATTACATGGGCTTACTAATGGGCCAAGAGACTATGGGCTCTACTAATTTAGTTAATTAATTAACTAATGTGGGCTACAAAGAGAATAAGTGGAGATTACTAGTTTATGAAATATTTTTAGAGAAATGCATGCATAAATTTTTACGTGCACAACACGTAAAATTAAATAATTCCAAATATAAATAAGATTTGAAAATCCAGGGTGTTACTCTCTCTCTCTCTCTCTCTCTCTCTCTCTCTCTCTCTCTATATATATATATATATATATATATATATATATATATATATATATATATATCCAGGCCGTCCGATCTACGTTTTGATCATGATGCAGATCTAATAGCTCGCATTCTCTCCCGCTCTTCTCACACTTACGGAGGGGTATTTTGGTAGTTTACCCCTACCCTCTCTTTCTCTCTGCCCTTTCAGATCGATCGTTTTTCGATCTTCCTCCTTTTCCCAAAAAAATAGAAACCCTAAATCTCTTAATCTCTCTCTCTCGAGCGACCTCTCTCTGTCTCTCCATCGACGCGAAACCCTACTCCTTCTCAGATCGATCGCTTCTCCTTCTCAGATCGCTCTACCTCTCTCTGTAGAACCCCATATTTTCAAATATTATTTTAAGGATTTGAAAATAAATTACAATGATTTTCTGAAGAATTAATAAATATTTTCTAGAGATTTATCTTTTTACACGTGCGAAACACGTGCAAATAATTTTGGTGTAAATATACAATTTGATATTTTTAATACGTTCTCATACTTATTATGGAGTGTATTCTAAATTTTGGGATTTTTCTGAATAAAGAAACTATTTTTACAAATATCTCGAAAGAGAGGGGCTTTTATGTAAAAAGTCGTTTGGATCTTGAATAAAATATGAAAATTCGTTTTTACTGACATTTTGGTTCTCCATAGTTATCATTTGAATTTCAATATATTTAGATTTTATTTAAAGTCGATTTGGTGAAGATTTAAACAAAAAGGGTGTTTTTGCAAATATGGAATTCATGTAGAATCTTGTACAAATGTTTTTTTGGAGAGTAAAAGTCAAATATTTTGATTGGAAAATATAATATTTATTATTAGATATTATTTCGGATTTTTTTGGATTTTTACGAATATTTTATGATGTAATTGCAAATATTACAAAAGGGAGGGCTTTTGTGCAAAATTGCCACCCTGAGTGTAAATCCGAAATTTTCTTATTTCTGGGCTGTGCTGGGTTGTTGGAAAACTTAGTGGTGAAAGGATTTTATTTATTTTTGATTTATTTAACTCATTTTAACTAAGGAAGGTTATATATGTGAAGTAATAAATTGAAAAAGGACTATTTCACAAAAGTACTTCAAAACCCTAATTCCTTTCAGTCCCAGCCTGTATAAAAGAGGGTGTGCAACCGTCATTCGCTGCACAACTCCAGATTTATTATATTATTATTTTCCTGGTGATCAAGAGGAGAATTTTTGGATCTCGCAAAAAGAAAGGCTTTTCGTTGGATCTTTTCAATTCAAAGGTGAGTGATATAAATTTGTTTTGTTGTTTGATTTATGTGAGTGACATTGTTTTGTTTTGTTTTGTTTTGTGAATGATATGAACTTTGTTTGTGAATTGATCTATGCGAACGATTGTTTGTCGTTTGTTTGATATGTTATTTATTTGGTGTATTTTGCATGAGAACGATGCAAAGGTTGTTGTTTGTACCATGTATGTGAAATCTAGAAATGTTGAGTAGATCTTGATTTATAAATTTTTATTGCTAAAAGCATGTTAAGATTTGAGTATGGTTATGATCGGATGGTGAGCATCTGGATCTTGTGTTTATAAATCAGATCATGCTATGAGTTGTGAAGAAATTTAGTATTGAAAAACCTAATGAAAAAATTAGGAATTTAGAACATGAGAATTGAGTTTTGAGATATTGTATGATTGAGTAATGTGTCCATAATGAAGAATATTTGAGAATTGTCATTTTGCCTAAATACGAACTATTTTCATAAACAAGGAATCTTTAGAAAAACTTCAGTTTTGATTATTGTATTCAGATCTAAATTATGAAAACTGTAGGCCGACAGTCGACTGGTCTACTATTCAGTCGACTGGTACGACCCAGCTGCTGTATCTTTAGCTTTCTTTAAAATTCATTCTGGACAGTCGACTTAGACCCTTTTTAGTCGACTGGTATACTTAGAATTTATTTTTCAAAGATATCGTAGATTTTTCTCTGGTAAGTCGACTTATGACCTTTTAAGTCGACTTATATTCTCCTTTAAGTCGACTTATGACTTTGCAAGTCGACTTATAACACTTAGAATATTTTCTTAAAGATTTCTGAAATTTCTCTCTGGTAAGTTGACTTATGTTTTTATGTCTCCTTTAAGTCGACTTATGTTTTTATAAGTCTACTTATGATCTGGTAAGTCAACTTGTGATTTTTATAAGTCATCTTATATTGTTGGTAAGTCAACTTATGTTTCTATAAGTCATCTTATATTGTCGGTTAGTCAACTTATGATTTTTATAAGTCATCTTATATTGTTGGTAAGTCAACTTATGATTTTTATAAGTCATCTTATATTGTTGGTAAGTCACTTATGATTTTTATAAGTCATCTTATATTGTTGGTAAGTCAACTTATATTACTTAACTTATTTTCTCAAAATCATGGACATTTTCCCTCTGGACAGTCGACCTACTACAGTAATAAGTCGACTGGTACTGATGAGTTTTCATAAACTTGAGTGTTCTTTCGAATGATTGGCTTTCAGATAATTCAGTCTATACTTTGTCTTCAGTTAAGTATTTGGTTTGAGATATTCAGTGGAGCTAATTTTGTTTAGTGGAAAGTTGATTAAGACTTTATATTTGAGTCCCTAGAGGTGAGTGACCCTAGTATACCGGTGTTGAGTTATTTTGTTGAGGCTCGTGAGGCATTTCAGTTAGTCAGTTTTGAGTTTAGGCCGGTAGGGTACACCAACTCTAGGAGATTCTTTAAGTAATTAAATAACCCAAATGGTAAGGACAGGCACTAGTGGTGATATGATGAACAGGGAACATGGGTTATGCACCTCAGTATGGCTTTAGATGTGGGATTTAATCTCCGGAATTATCCAAGTAACTTACTTGAGATGTGGGATTTATCTCTGGAATTATCCAGGTAAATTACCTGCGATGTGAGATATATCTCCGAAATTATCCAAGTGATTTGCTTGCGGTGTGGGATTGATCTCCGGAATTATCAAAGTCGAGGCGACGCACATGGGGTATTCATGTGATGATGTGTCGACGTCTAGATGTGGAATGATCTCCGGAATTATCCAGGTAAATTACCTGAGATGTGGGATCTATCTCCGGAATTATCAGGCATGGGCTAATTCTCACAGTTT
This sequence comes from Hemerocallis citrina, assembly GCA_017893485.1. Classification (NCBI taxonomy): domain Eukaryota; kingdom Viridiplantae; phylum Streptophyta; class Magnoliopsida; order Asparagales; family Asphodelaceae; genus Hemerocallis; species Hemerocallis citrina. Next base: position 156,615,439 of record CM030360.1, on the reverse strand, counting down.
ATCTTTATCTCGTAGTAGTCATCGTGATAAGAATAGTTGCATAGCGGGGGATTGAACCCTATAATGTGAAGACGTTAAGGGCTTGCACCGAATCTATGTAGAATGGGATGCATAGACTTCGACAAGTATGCATTAGAGAGTCCGCATATAGACTTTGTGTTGTCTTGACTTGGTTTTATGCATGAGATTTCCAGTTTTCCTACACTTGACACTTAGACTAGATGCACTTGTTGTTTTCATTCTATGATGTTTTCATGCTTTACATCTTTGTTATTCCTCATTCATTTATCATTGTGGTTAATACATGATGTTGATGACTTTATGTTTTATGATTAAATTATGTTGTTTGTTTTTATGTCACTCACACCATTTATGGCTGACCCCTTTAGTTTTGGGGGTTAGGGATCATCTCTAGCCTCATGTGTTACAGGTAATTGCTTAGAGTTTGGAGGTTGGATGCTTGAGATAGATTTGGAGACAAACTGATGTAATAGAGCTTGGTGTAAAATTTTAGTAAAAGAAGTGTTGTGAAAAGTAAGATGTAATTCAAGGTGTTTGTAATTCCGCTGTGTTTGAAAAAGATTGTTGTAATAAAAGTTTGGAATAAAATTATTTGTATTTTTGGGCTATGTGTACTGTTACATTGAAGTTGATGCTGGGAATGTGCCACGTATTTTCTAAGTTATTATATTAGAAATTCGGGGTGCTACACTCTCTCCTCTAGCGAGACGATCACCTCTACCTCTCTCTCTCTCTGTCTCTCTCTCTTCGACGAGAAACCCAAATCCTGTTCTCTCTTTCTCTCTCCCATTCAGCTGCGATCTAGATGCTGATTGATTCTGTTCCTACCCCCAATCTGACCCGCAAAGTGTTGTGAGCAAAATAAGAGGAGTAGCTAAAGCTGGTAAAATCACGTCTTCATATCTTGCTTGTTCTTCTTACTTTGTAGGGTCTGGTTTGGCTCTGATCTTTCCCCTTAAAAAGGTAATCCAGACCAATCCCTCTCCTCTATATGCTTTAATTTCTCTTGATTGTTGTGGATTTTGTAAAATCTAGGGTTTTATGATTAGAAGGTTTATTGTCTAAAATCACTGTTTGATGCAAAGAATTTGGGATTAATTTAGGTTTTTCGGAGGTTTTTTGGGTATAATTTGAAGGATAGGGGATTGGAGTTTACAGTTCTGATCTTTCTAAGTATCCCAATTAAGTTTATGCGACTTTGCTTGTATAGAAAAATGGGGAATTGATTGGATTAGGATGTTTCCATTTGTCATTTTGTATTTCTGTGTTGGAGTTTTTATTGTAATTAAGGTTTGCTTTAAGAGTAACGTGAGGAGGGTTGCGAAGGAAAAGAGCTTGTGAATTGTGAATATGAAATTCAAGGAGGACATAGAAACTGGGGTTTTATCCTAAAGGAGGGGTTGAGATTAGATTGACAATAGCATTAATTGGCTTTGAGGTTTTAGCTTCCTAGTTTGAACAGAAATGGTTATTATCTGAACTTTCTTCAACACTTTTGACCAGGAACTTATTTTTGTTAGCTTAGTTACTGATTAAAACAAAGTTGGGTTTTGTTAAGTTTTTTTTTCATTGAAGATGGAGTTATCTTGTAACAATTTAAATATCTTTCAAATGTATTTATCTTGGAAGAGGATCAAAAGAAGCCTGTATTCTTTGTTGTTAGTATTATTGTTGCATTTGGGTGAAAATACGGCATGAATCGAAACCCTATCAGCTGAGCCCTTCTTCGTTAATCCAGCGAAGCGTCGACCTCCTAGCAAAGCTGCAATCTTTTTATCGGGTAATCTCAAAATCAATTTTATGAATTCCTTTATACTCGTTCATGTTTATTTCGGGTTTTTATTTCCCCAAATTTAAATTAGTAAAAAGAAGAGATTTGTAGAATTTGTAGAAATACAGATTTAAATATAACATGAATTTGTATAAATTCCCAACTAGTTCATGAATGCATGTTTAACTTTTTGCTTTTAATTTTTTCCAGGAGAAGTAGTAGCATCTCAAGCAGGCATGATTTGATGGAAATATGTATATTGTTACCGCTAAATCTGGTGTGGGGGCAAACAGATAGTATTTGTAGATTCTTGGGAAACTTTGAATAGCAAACCTGTATACCTGTTCCGCCGGAGTTTGACCGTTGACTCCCGCCGTTCACCTGCAAAAAATGCGAGACACCGGGGTTGATCCCGGCGACACACCCTCCGACGCTCAAGTCAGTAACCAGAAATGATTATGAAAGAGCGTAAAACTGGCAAGAAATTGATTACCTCTTAATGGAGATGGATGGGGGGTATTTATAGTCGCCTTAGGGATCAGATTAGGAACGTAATCCCCGTGATTTGATAAGGAATATAATCTCCGTAATTAGATAAGGAATGTAATCCCTAATCCCCAGTGAAAAGATAGATGTGAACCAGGGCCATTGATTAGGATTAATCAGAGACCTTGATTTTATCTTGCTGGACTGGGTGTGTTTCGGGTTGGGACCCGTACCCAGTTGAGGTGGATCCGTTCGTGGGTTATTGGGTCGTGAAGAAAGACCCAGTTCCCATTTCAGACCCGTTAGTAGGTGAAATTACCGTTTTACCCCCGAGCTTTAAGATTCGTGTCCGATGTGAACGGTCCCGATTTAATCCTATTTTTAGCCATATCACGAGCCCCCCACTCTTGAAGACTGAGTTTGATCAGCCTTTGAGGAGTAGTTTTACTGTTCTAATGGCGTACGGGATTTTATCGGTGTTCTTAAGGGAGTTTGGATCTTGCTCAGGGGTGTAACGGTGTTATTCTGGGCTTGTAAAATACCCAAAAATATCCTCAGAATTTTTTAGATTTTTGGTGATTTTTCCAGATTTTTCTGAATTTTTTCTCATTTTTTTGAATTTTTTATTCATTTTCCGAATTAAATAATTAATTATCGAAAATATTAAATAATTATTCTAATTAAATAATTATATTTTTCAGAATTTTAAAATAATTTTTCTGAATTTATAATTATTTTTAGAATTTTTATTTAATTTTTTTGATTTTTAAATATTTTTTCGGGTTTTTTAAATAATTAAAACAAATAAATAAATAAATTAATTAATTAAATATTACCTGGACATGTGGCGCGATCGTATGCGTTGATCACGATCAAGCGAGCGCGCATTGGGAGGAGGGAGAGGAGGCCATTTTTTTGGTGTAACATGCTCGGTGGCAAGAACTCTCGGCAAAAAGTGGCCGAAGTCCATGTGGACGCCACGTGGCAGTCAACCGTTGACCTTTTTTTTTGCCTAGTTATTTCTTTCTCCTCTGCTTCCTTCCCTTCTTCTTCGACTCTTCTTCTAGCTCTGTTTCTTTTTCTTCTTCGCCTCGTCGTGAAGCTCGCGATGTGGAGGCAAGCTTGAGGCGAGCTCGGCGAAGGAGTTCTTTGAGGGTGAACAGATTGTGTTGGGGAGTTCGGAGCTTCGAGTATCGGAATATGGCGAGCTCGAGCTATGGGGAGGAGAGGCCACTGGAGCTCGACGACAGCGAAGATGGGTTCAGCCACTTGGAGCTTGGGGAGAAGTAGAGGTCGAGCTTGACAGTGGGATGAAGTAGAGCTCGGCGAAGAGCTCGGTGATGCGAAGAGTTGGGTTCAGAGCTTCGCTCGAAGGGGAGCTCGACGCATTGAGGTGAGGGTGGATCTTGGTGCCGACGGAGCTTGGCCATGGCGGGGCACTTGGGAGCTCGCCGAAGGAGGGAGCTCGACTCGTCACCGGTTGGAAAGCTCGGAGGGGTCTCGAAGCTCGGGATAGTGGACGAGGAGGTTGGAGCTTCGGCATGGCGAGGAATTGGTGGGCGAGGAGAGATGCTCAGCAAGAGGAGCTGACATTGGGTTTTGGAGCTCGACGCTGTAGAGAAGAGCTCGGTGTTGGAGGTGGCGAGGTGGAGTTCGGAGCTTCGTCGAGGTAGAGGAGAGCTTGGTCGCGGACGTTGATCACGGCAGAGCTCGCTCGAGGTGGGAGCTCGACGGAGCTTGGCTCTGATTGGAGCCCGCGCCGTGGAGGAGGTCGGTGATGGCGAGGTCGAGCTTGCGCGAAGGTGGGTTCGGCGGAGCTTGAAGTTGGGTTTGGAGCTTGTGCTGGGGGTGGCTCGACAGTAGTGTGTGGGGAAGAAGGCGCTGCATCGATGGGTCCTTCTTTCTCTCTCTTTTTTTTGTTCTTTCAGTTTTTGGCGCCAAAACTATGGAGAAGAAGGCTTTCCCTATGGTTTGGTCATTAACAGGTCCGAATCCGACCTTGTAGCCCCCCTCTTTTTTGTTTTGTTTTGTTTGGTTGGTTGTATCTGAGCCGTCGATCGCATCTGAGCACGAATTCCGAGGTAAAGAATTTTTCTTATTTGAGCTCCGGTGGCAAGTTGCTTCGGCGACGTTGTCGACCCCCGCCAAATATGTGTTAAGAAGGAGGCCGAAGTCCAAGGGGGTTCGGGGTCTCCTGCCGAGGTGCAGTGATACCTTGGTGTGGCGACATATGTAAAGAAGGGGTTTGGCGAATCTTTGCTAAAGTGCGGAGTAAGTTTTTTCCATATTAGAGGGTCGGTGCCAAGAATGCTCGGCGAAGGGGTGCCGAGGTCTGATTTTCCCATGTAACATGGTCGGTGTCAAGAACGCTCGACAGCTGGTGCCGAACCCCAATTTTCCATGTAACATGGTCGGCGTCAAGAGCGCTCGGCAGCTGGTGCCGAACCCCAACTTTTCATGTAACATGGTCGGTGTCAAGAGCGCTCGGCAGCTGGTGCCGAACCCCAACTTTTCATGTAACATGGTCGGTGTCAAGAGCGCTCGGCAGCTGGTGCCGAACCCCAACTTTTCATGTAACATGGTCGGTGTCAAGAGCGCTCGGCAGCTGGTGCCGAGGTCCATGGAGAGTTCTTCTCGATGTTCCCGATGCTACGGAGGTCGGCTCGGGGCGTGCGACCCCTTGTTTCGAAGCTAATTCGAAGATCTACAACTTCTCTTTAGGAGTGAGAAGAAGATTCACCCTCCTTCATGGTCAAAATAGTCAGGCAACATCCTTGTATTCATGAGGTTGAGGAGAGTTTTGGTCTTGGGGATTTTTTAAAGAGGAGCTCCACTCCTAGGGGCGGAGAAGATGTGCTGGGAAGACCCACGTAAGAGCCATGGGAAGACCCATTTTTTGAAGTTAGTGCAAGGAGCAACTCTAGGGGAGAGTTGTGAGCTCCGAACTTGTTGAGAAGAGGTCCGCTTCGGAGGTGAGCGGAGTGAAGAGCTTGACTCTGGGAGAGAGCCGTTTGGGAGACAAGTGTGAGGAGGAACTCTAGGAGAGAGTTGTGAGCTCCGAACTCGTTGAGAATAGGTCCTCTTCGGAGGCGAGCGGAGCGAAGAGTTTGGCTCTAGGAGAGAGCCATTTGTGAGACGAGTGTGAGGAGGAACTCTAGGAGAGAGTTGTGAGCTCCGAACTCGTTGAAAAGAGGTCCGCTTCGGAGGCGAGCGGAGCGAAGAGCTTGATCTAGGAGAGAGCCATTTGGGAGACGAGTGTAAGGAGGAACTCTAGGAGAGAGTTGTGAGCTCCGAACTCGTTGAGAAGAGGTCCACTTCGGAGGCGAGCGGAGCGAAGAGCTTGGCTCTAGGAGAGAGCCATTTGTGAGACGAGTGTGAGGAGGAACTCTAGGAGAGAGTTGTGAGCTCCGAACTCGTTAAGAAGAGGTCCTCTTCGGAGGTGAGCAGAGTGAAGAGCTTGGCTCTAGGAGAGAGCCATTTGTGAGACGAGTGTGAGGAGGAACTCTTTGTGAGCTCCGAACTCGTTGAGAAGAGGTCCGCTTCGGAGGCAAGCAGAGCGAAGAGCTTGACTCTAGGAGAGAGCCATTTGGGAGATGAGTGTGAGGAGGAACTCTGGGAGAGAGTTGTGAGCTCCGAACTTGTTGAGAAGAGGTCCACTTCGGAGGTGAGCGGAGCGAAGAGCTTGGCTCTAGGAGAGAGCCATTTGTGAGACGAGTGTGAGGAGGAACTCTAGAAGAGAGTTGTGAGCTCCGAACTCGTTGAGAAGAGGTCCGCTTCGGAGGCGAGCGGAGCGAAGAGCTTGACTCTAGGAGAGAGCCATTTGGGAGACGAGTGTGAGGAGGAACTCTTTGTGAGCTCCGAACTCGTTGAGAAGAGGTCCGCTTCGGAGGCAAGCGGAGCGAAGAGCTTGGCTCTAGGAGAGAGCCATTTGTGAGACGAGTGTGAGGAGGAACTCTTTGTGAGCTCCGAACTCGTTGAGAAGAGTTTCGCTTCGGAGGCAGGCGGAGCGAAGAGCTTGACTCTAGGAGAGAGACATTTGGGAGACGAGTGTGGGGAGGAACTCTAGGAGAGAGTTGTGAGCTCCGAACTCGTTGAGATGAGGTCCGCTTCGGAGGCGAGCGGAGCGAAGAGCTTGGCTCTAGGAGAGAGCCATTTGTGAGATGAGTGTGAGGAGGAACTCTAGGAGAGAGTTGTGAGCTCCGAACTCGTTGAGAAGAGGTCCGCTTCGGAGGTAAACGGAGTGAAGAGCTCGGCTCTGGGGGAGAGCCATTTGGGAGACAAGTTTGAGGAGCAACTCTAGGAGAGAGTTGTGAGCTCCGAACTTGCGTTTTAAGTTAGAGAATCAATGGTTGTAGGAGCAGTTCCGAATGGCGAACCACTTCTGACTCGCTTAAGAGCAAGTTATTTGAAGCGGAATCGAGCCAAGTGTTGGACTCCGAACTCGTCGTTAGAGGGATTCAACGGTTGTGGGAGCAATTCCGAATGGCGAACCACTTCTAACTTGCTTAAGAGCAAGTTATTTGAAGCGGAATCGAGCCAAGTATTGGACTCAGAACTTGTTGTTAGAGCTTAGTGAGTTGCGGGAGCAGCCATGTAGAAGAAGCTGGACTCCGAACTCACCATTTAACGAGTCGTAGATGTGACTCGAAGAGATAGAGAAGAGGCAAGAGCAATGATTTTTAATGAAAAATGTAAAGTTTTATTGAGATAAACTAAGTGGCTGCTTCAATAGGGCGAGCCATTATTACATACTATTGGCCGAGTTACAAGCATCGGCCTTATTGAAAATCAAGATCCTACTTCTACAATAAGGTGAAGACCTCTTGGGAGGAGTTGGGAGATTCTGAGTCTTGAGGCTCGGCGGGCTTTTTTGTTCGCTTTTTTGCTCCTCAGGGGGGGGGGGGAAGCTCGGCCCCCTCTTTTTGGACGAACTTTGTCAGGTGCCCCCGCTGTATGAGTTCTTCGATCTCCTCATTCAGAGCTCGACAATCATCCGTATCGTGGCCGTGGTCCCTGTGAAAGCGGCACCACTTATCTTTGTTCCTCTTCTTTCCAGGAATATTCATTCTAGGGGGAGCGCGGAGTAGTCCTTCCTTGTCCACCTCCATAAGAACTTCTGATATATTAGCAATGAGGGGGGTGAACTTCTCAAAGCGTGGAGTCGAACGGCGCTGGCCATTACTGTCCTTCTGGGATTTTTGGGACCCCTCTTCACTTGTATTCTTCCGTTTGTTCCCGGAAGATGTCTCCTCAAGAGCATGGGGGTTGAGGGCCTCTTCCGCCCGTATGTACTTCTCCACCCTAAGTAGGAGTTCTGAGAAGTCCCGAGGAGGCTTCTTGGCAAGGGATGCCCTGAGGTTGGCATTAGTGACGTTGCGCTCGAATGCGGCAGAGGCTACTGACTGGTTGAGGGAGGGAATGGACCAGGCTTCGGCGGTGAAGCGTCGAACGTAATCTCTTAGGCGTTCACCCTTTCTTGGTTGAGGGTCACCAGAGATACATTTGTTTTCTCAGCTCGGCGGCTACTCACGAAATGAGTAAGAAAGAGCCCTTCGAACTGATCGAATGAGAATATGGAGGCCGGGGCGAGTCGAGAGTACCATTCTCGCGCAGACCCCTTCAGCGTGGCAGGGAAGATCTTGCAGAGGAGGGCGTCTGAAGCATGGTGGATCATCATAAGAGTTTTGAAACTCTCTATGTGATCTGCGGGGTCCGACTCCCCGGTATACGTCTCGAGGTGAGGCGGCTTGAAGTTTTCTGAGATGGGAGCCTCCGTGATGGTGCAGGAGAATGGAGGTCTGCTCGGGCGGAGGTTTTTCGCCCGTTGCTCTTCTTCCCTGTTAATTCGGCCGAGGCGTCTCTCCATCTCGTGGAGACAGCGGTAGACCGAGTCTTCTCTTTGATCATATCTTGCCGAGCCCCAGGACTCATCTTCGTACGAGGATGGACTGGGGCTGCGGCGATGGTAGCTTGGAGAAGGACGAGGACTGAGAATGTGAAGGCGGTGGCTCCTAGCTGGCTCATGAGTAGGTGACCTCTGGTCGTTCTTTGGAGCGATATTCAGGGCCCTTAAGACTGTCACTTGGAAGTCTTGAAGATCTGCCCTTGTGACTAGTGCCTCTCCAGCTTGGCAGTCCCTATGTGTGGCTCGGCTTATTGGAGAATGAGTTCTCCGCCGATGACGCTGAGGGGACTCTCTTTGCCTCTTCGGGGGAGGGGATCTTCTAGTCCTCAATCGGCGGGGGGTTCGGATTCTTGAAGCCCCTGAGTTCTCAGGTTGATGGACTCCACCAAGGGCTCGCCATCCATTCAGGCGAGTTCTGAGGTCGACTCCCTTTTGACGGTTGGCAATCACTTGACGAAGATCCCGCTCGGGAGGGCTTTGAGAGGCCACAGATTCAACTGAAGGATTGGGACCCGCGACTTGATCATGAGGAGGATGTTGCTTCGGACGACTCTGACGGAAGCGCTCTTGGGCAGCCCCCCGAGACCCTGGAGGGGCCTGTTGAGTAGGAGCACCTTGAACTGGAGGAGGGAGAGGAGGAAGAGAAGTGGTTCTTCGGTTGGAGACCGTTGCCTTCCCTTCTGTTTTGGATGCATGGCTGGAGAAGATCTGACCAACGGGAAGAGGGGAGGCCGCTATTCGTTTGTTTCCCACAGACGGCGCCAATCTGTTACCACTAAATCTGGTGTGGGGGCAAACAGATAGTATTTGTGGATTCTTGGAAAACTTTGAATAGCAAACCTGTATACCTGTTCCGCCGGAGTTTGACTGTTGACTCCTGCCGTTCACCTGCAAAAAGTGCGAGACACCGGGGTTGATCCCGGCGATGCACCCTCCGATGCTCAAGTCAGTAACCAGAAATGATTATGAAAGAGCGTAAAACTGGCAAGAGATTGATTACCTCTTAATGGAGATGGATGAGGGGTATTTATAGTCACCTTAGGGATTAGATTAGGAATGTAATCCCCGTGATCTGATAAGGAATATAATCCCCATAATCAGATAAGGAATGTAATCCCTAATCCCCAGTGAAAAGATAGATGTGAACCAGGGCCGTTGATTAGGATTAATCAGAGACCTTGGTTTTATCTTGCTGGACTGGGTGTGTTTCGGGTTGGGACCCGTACCTAGTTGAGGTGGATCTGTTCACGGGTTATTGGGTCGTGAAGAAATACCCAGTTCCTATTTCAGACCCGTTAGTAGGTGAAATTACCGTTTTACCCCCGAGCTTTAAGATTCGTGTCCGATGTGAACGGTCCCGATTTAATCCTATTTTTAGCCATATCATATATATTGTATATTGGTTGATTCAGAATTTTTTAATGTTGTATATAACCAAGATTCAGAATTGAGAGATGTATATGTTGTAGTATTGGCTGATTCAGAATTGAGAGATGTTCATGTTGTATATTGGCTGATTCATAATTTTTTGATGATGTATCTTTGCTGATTGAAGCATGTTCATGTTGTATGTTGGCGGATTCTAAATTTTTTGATGTTGCATCTTAGCAGATTGAAAAATATTCATGTTGTATCTTGGCTTATTCATAATGTTTTAATGTTGTTTCTGGGCTGATTGAAGCATGTTCATGTTGTATCTTGACCTTTCAGAACTTTTTAATGTTATATCTTGGCTGATTGATGCATGTTCATTTTGTATCTTGGCTGATTGAAGCTTTTTGATGTTGTATCTTGGCTCATGCTGAATTTGAAGCACACTTTTAAGAAGTTGGAGAAGAGATACTCGAAATTTGTTAGGTGTTTCTCTCAACAGCATAGGGCTCATCTGTAACCTTTTTTCTGTTGATATACTACTGCAGGCAATGCTGGTACACTGTGACTGCTTCACCACATGTCATGTATAATTTTTTGGATTAATTTCTTGTATAATTTCCAGAACAACCTCAAATTTTTCTAGGATTATGATGGTTCTACTATATGTGGTAGTAACTTTTGGATGGAAAAACCAAATGTCATGTATAACCGAGGTTGTTAGGTAATTGAATTGAAAAGTTGGGAGATAAATTTGAAAATTGAATTGCACTTGTATCTTATACCAAACTCACCCTATCATAAATCTAGTTGAGAGAAAATACACCTCGCTCATGCTCAACAATCAACAATTTGGTGCCATTCAATGCAAAAGATAGAATAATAAGTAGTTCATATATCAAAATTTCACACAATGAATATTTATTTTTAATATTGTATAACCTCTCACAGTTTCAGAACTGCAAAAATGTGTTCATCATTGTGAAAATAGATGAACATACAACAATTCCTAACAAATATCAGAGATACAGGCCTTCCATCCTTTCCCTCCCAAAAGAACAAAACTAAGACCAAGAAAAATGTAGCTATGGTCATTGCCTGAACAAAGAGATGTAAATAGACAGCAACTTCCAATGTCGAACAACATATGTTCTCAGAGCTTCATGACACAAGGCCAGTGGTGCTTGAACAAAGTTTAATGCAGGATAAAAGAAAGTTAGACAGACACCAAATACTTTAAGCATTAAGGGATTCCGATTGAGAAACCTGTACATGAAAACACAAGAACCAAAAACTGATTATTTGCATGTATGTAATACACAAATAGAAACACGCAGAAATTACGGAGTAACTGTTCTGAACAGTTCTATACAGAAGAAAGAGTGAAAGTGAAGAGCACCTGAACAGACATTTACCAACTGGTTTATATAAAAGGAGCCAACCACCTCATCTCTGAACCATTTCCATTTGACAAATAAAAGATCTTTTCCCACTTATCATCAGTGAGATTCTCTGGTTTAATGAGTCGCTGCCTATGGAAATATTGAAATATGTTAGAGCATGACAGTAGTACAAAGACATGGCTACTAAAAATTCTTGAATTTATACAATACAAGAAAGTAAATAGAATCTTATGAATGCTCAATCTTATGGTAGAACACTTAAGAACAGATAAATTGTGTGTATTGCCTATTTGGTGATTCCTCTAATACCCTTATTATTCAACCTTATGGCAGAACACTTATGAAAAACCAAATATGCCTAAACACGCAAAAACTATACCCTTCTATCTGATATTTTGCATGAGATTTGAGAGTCAGAACTAGAGAGTATACACTACTATACAACCATGAACATACCTCCTATAGTAGTGGCAAACGGTGGCAGCTTCATCCAAGGTAAAATGAGGAAACATGAGACGAGCATCTTTTGGAACCTCTAGAAGATTTTGACGTAGCTTGCCTACTGTTGTTGAATGGGAGGAGGCTCTAATCATCATGTCATCATGCATCATAGATCTAAAAAAGCTTAACTATACAAAAGAAGGACAAATTTAAATAGCAATATATTCCTTGAGTTAAAAAACTAATGTTAAAAGCCAAGTGTAGCAGATTGAAGCATGATAAGCACACCTCTTCGAAACATAATAAACAAAAACATTATTTGAAGTAGTTGTAGGCTCAGAACACACTTCCTTCTAATTCACTGTTTATTCAAATGAAACATACTTATTTCTCTAGGGCTGCATTATTATGCCATGCCAACTAGTTTCAAACCCTCCCCACCTGCGCCCCCCCCCCTGCCAACTTAGATGTTCAATCAGCAAATATACAACATAAATATCTATCTATCAAATGCCTCATACACAACATAAAAATGAGCTTAATCATCCAAGATACAACATAAAAAAGTTCTGAATTAGCCAAGATACAATTGAAAATGCTTCAGTCAGCCAAGATACCACATGAACATTTGCTGGGATCTTTTGCTCACGATAAGGATCTCTTCTCACCATCTCATAATATACTCACTCATATAGTAGAGAATCAAACACTTCCTGCAATTGCTATAGACCCAAAAATTAACAAACTGAGTCTTCATTGCATAGATTAAGACCAAGAACATAACCAAGACTCAATCAAAATTTTGTTTTGGGGGGGGGGATAATAATTTAAAGTAGTGCTTCTAAAAGAGTGCTTCTCATCATCACCTATATCAACACACACAACAGAAGGCAGTTTCTACAAATTTAAAAGCAATGGGACTGAGAATCGAACACTTCCTGTATTGGGGAATCATGCATCACTTTTCTATCCGTCAAAGAGAACAAACTGTGATTCTATCAGCTTGCCTGCAAATATCAAAAAAGTTATGAGCACAACAAAAAAAGTTTGGAAATGTGATATGAGGCGTTATACAACAATAATTAAACCGTCTACAGTTTTTGCAAATATCTTCCTTTTATCAGGTAGTAAACTCTCTATAAATTAAACTACAGTATTTCTACAAACCTCTTCTTTCTACTAATCTAAATTTGGGGAAATAAAAACCCGAAATAAACATGAACGAGTATAAAGGAATTCATAAAATTGATTTTGAGATTACCCGATAAAAAGATTGCAGCTTTGCTAGGAGGTCGATGCTTCGCTGAATTAACGAAGAAGGGCTCAGCTGATAGGGTTTCGATTCATGCCTTATTTTTACCCAAATGCAAAAATAATACTAACAACAAAGAATATAGGCTTCCTTTGTTCCTCTTCCACGAAAAATACATTTGAAAGATATTTAAATTGTTACAAGATAACGCCATCTTCAATGAAAAAAAAATCTTAACAAAACCCAACTTTGTTTTAATCAGTAACTAAGCTAACAAAAAATAAGTTCCTGGTCAAAAGTGTTGAAGAAAGTTTAGATAATAACCATTTCTGTTCAAACTAGGAAGCTAAAACCTCAAAGCCAATTAATTCTATTGTCAATCTAATCTCAACCCCTCCTTTAGGATAAAACCCCAGTTTCTATGTCCTCCTTGAATTTCATATTCACAATTCACAAGCTCTTTTCCTTCCCAACCCTCCTCACGTTACTCTTAAAGCAAACCTCAATTACAATAAAAACTCCAACACAGAAATACAAAATGACAAATGGAAACATCCCAATCCAATCAATTCCCCATTTTTCTATACAAGCAAAGTCGCATAAATTTAATTGGGATACTTAGAAAGATCAGAACTGTAAACTCCAATCCCCTATCCTTCAAATTGTACCCAAAAAACCTCCGAAAACCTAAATTAATCCCAAATTCTTTGCATCAAACAGTGATTTTAGACAATAAACCTTCCAATCATAAAACCCTAGATTTTACAAAATCCACAACAATCAAGAGAAATTAAAGCATATAGAGGAGAGGGATTGGTCTGGTTTACCTTTTTAAGGGGAGAGATCAGAGCCAAACCAGACCCTACAAAGTAAGAAGAACAAGCAATATATGAAGACGTGATTTTACCAGCTTTAGCTACTCCTCTTATTTTGCTCACAATACTTTGCGGGTTAGATTGGGGGTGGGAACCGGAATCAATCAGCATCCAGACCGCAGCTGAATGGGAGAGAGAGAGAGAATGGGATTTGGGTTTCTCGTCGAAGAGAGAGAGACAGAGAGAGAGAGGTAGAGGTGATCGTCTCGCTAGAGGAGAGAGAGGTAGAGAGATCTGAGAAGGAGAAGCGATCGATCTGAGAAGGAGTAGGGTTTCGTGTCGATGGAGAGATAGAGAGAGGTCGCTCGAGAGAGAGATTAGGAGATTTAGGGTTTCTGTTTTTTTGGGAAAAGGAGGCAGATCGAAAAATGATCGATCTGAAAGGGCAGAGAGAAAGAGAGGGTAGGGGTAAATTACAAAAATACCCCTCCATAAGTGTGAGAAGAGCGGGAGAGAATGCGAGCCATTAGATCTGCATCATGATCAAAACCTAGATCGGACGGCTGAGCGCGAGTGCACACGGCTGTGTGCACTAGAGGAATGCACAATCGAAGCTTTCCCATATATATATATATATATATATATATATATATATATAAACATGGACTTTCATACCCCCATTTTATAATTATTTTTCAATATATACTAATGAAAACATGGACTTTTATTTACAACTAGTTATTGTCATACTATTCAAACTTGAGCTATATAATTGTTGATTTACTGTTTACATGATTTTTCATATGTTGTATCGTTCCGAATACGTGCCGTAGGCACGTGCACACGGGCATACCTAGTGTATCCAATATTTAGTAAAGCATGATTAGTTGCATTTGGATGAGGTTGGAACTGGGCTCACTAATTAGAATGCTCAACTCTAAACAGCTAAAATACTTTTTGGGTTTTAATTTTGGGTTGTCAATTCTTTGTAGGCTTGCAAATTTAGGATTGGATAGTGAAAGACAAAGATTTGATGTTCTTGCAAGCTGCCCATGAGACAATTCATATGGAGTACAAAATATGGTGTCTAAATCAAAGTGCAACATACATGTTGATGATGTACTTGTGTTGATTGCAGCCGTGTACTTGTAGGAGATTAAGACTGGCATCAGGAAAACAAATTGCACGGCTATTGCATGGAACGGGTGTGTAAATTTTCCCAGACTTCGAAAATCCAAACACCTCCTATGAGAATCTCAGCCGGGCTGCATTTCTCCATTTTTGCAACCTGGTTAAGCTCCAACCGACCTCCAAATCCCCCTCCAAAATGGAGAGGAGGTCTCGAAAAGGCTGCATATATGGAGGCTCCTTCATTTCAGTATTTACCATTATTTATTCATATTTTATCCCTCCAACAACATACAATCTTTTACTTGTTTCATTTGAATCCTTTTTAATTTATATATTAGTAACTTAAAATCAATATAAATTTAACTGTACTAATTATTTTTTAATAAAAATTATAGCATTGAAAATGTCTCGTCGATACCTTCAAAATGAAACTAATATTAAATAATATTCATAAAAATATAAAATTGCACGTCATCATGCTTTTTGGAAATGATAATATATTCAAAAATTAGTACATTTTCATGTATTTTGTTTTTCTTCTTTCTATACTTTCCATTACATCATATGTTTTCTCTATAACGGCCCGAATGAATTAAATATATCTACGTGTGTTTATTGTATTCTAAAATCTTTATTTTATATTATGTAGTAACATTAATTATATTAATTATATTATATTATTAAACTAATTTGTACAGTTTGTATAATTATTTTTAAACAAGTAAGAGAATTGCTAAAGGGAGAGAAACTGAAATAGAGTTGGAAACGGAGAGGTGTGGTTGAAGTTACAAATCTTCAGTTAAGCAAATTCCAAAGAATATGCTCCTTGGGTGGCTGCAAAATTCAGCATCCCGTTGGAGATGTTCTAAGAACACTTCGGCTGCTAGTCTTCTACCGAATTTTTTGCCGTACTAGCCACTTTTTGAAACTATTTGCGATTTTAGACCAGTTCCCAAACTATTAGAGTTTGTGGGCTAGCTAGCGCCACTTCAGCATCGGCCGCTATTCTTAATAGCAGCCTTTTCATTTACGATGCCGCTATTGGGAATAGCGACCAACATTATAAATGTTATGGGATTTTTATAACTCTGTCGTTATTCCCATGGTTTTGTATAATGAACACTTAACTGAGGTCGCTATTGGGAGTAACGACCTGTTATTACTGTGGTCGCTGCTCCCAATAGCGGCCTATAGTGGGACCCAACCTCTAATGAGGCTGCTATTCCCACTGTCTCTCTCCCTCTTTATCTATACATCGTTTCCCCCTCTTCTTCGTTCCCAAAACACTAATCCCCAATAACCCTAATCCCCCATTCCTCCCCCAAATCATCATACACCTCCGTAGACCCCAAAGATTCCTCAAAAGGGCTCGTCTCTCTTCATCTCTCCACCAACTAGCGACCACCATCGACATTGGCAAATTTGGGATTTTGAAATCCGAAACCCTAGATAGGTATGCACAATATTTACCACTTGTCGTTTGATTCTTATTGTAGGTTACATTTACTTGACTTGTTGTTGAAATAATGGGTTAAGATTGTGTATGATTCGTGCTTGAGAGTTGAATGTTGTTAAACCCCACAGACTATCAATTGCGGGACTTATTATGTATGCTTGTTACTTGTTATGACTGTTATATTGTTCACAATAGATAGTTAGTAAAGATAGCATATTCTTTGTGGTGGTTATAGGCAAGGAGGAATGTTTGCAATATACTTGTGATGCTTTTGGGTGTAACTGGTTGATTGTCTTTTGGCATCATGGTTCTTCGATTTAGTTGTATAATGTGAATCATTAACAACATTACAGTTATGAATGTGATTTTATTCATTGATATTGAGAATGTTAGAAGTATATCTTGTTATTGGAGAACTTCTAAATATTTACGATTATGTTTTGCTGTTTTAATCAAAAGATAAATGGTTCAGACGAAGAATGTTGTAGCGGGTGGTAGACCCCAAGTAAGTAGTATTTATATTTGGTTTAGATAATATACTTGTTTCAATGCAGTGTTCACTAGACATTACTGTATTTTTGTAGGGTTCCGACGAAGGACCGAGTAATATTGGCCGTGGACATGGATGTCCATCGCGGGGTGTCCAAGGCGGGGGAGCTTCTTCATCTGCTAGTGGTGTGCATGCCCCATCTTCTCACATTGCACCTGGTGGGCCCGGTCCTCATGATCCTTCTTTGTTGACTATGCAGCAGACACATAGATCACAGTGGGTATGGGACGGTACATCCAGGGAGTGCAGTTTCTGTATGCATGAGACCTTGCCAATGCATCCAATGAAACACGAGCTGTTAGTGGCGGCGGCTTTCTACAGACTCAGTTTAATAGGGAAGATGAAACTCGATCTTCATCTACTTATAGCGGTACTCGAGCGTTGGAGGCCGGAGACCCATTCCTTCCATTTACCCATTGGGGAGAAGACCGTGATGCTTCAGGATATCGCGGTTATCTCTGGACTTCCAATTGATGGTTTTGCCATCACAGGTACAATGGCATTTAACAAGGAGATGCTTGTAGCAGATTATCTTGGTGTCCAGGCTGATGAGAATACATTCGATGGTGTGTCTATCTGGTTAAGTTGGATTAAGAGTACGTTCGGGAATTTCTTAAACAACGAATCGCCGGAGTATCATGTATAGTGTTACACCCGAGCTTACTTGATGACTGTAATTGGTGGTGTTCTTTTCCCCAACTCGACAGGAGATGTCGTGCCTCTCATGTAGTTACCATTGATTGCTGATTTGACTACAGTTGGTCAATACAGCTGGGGCAGTGCTGCATTAGCCTCTTTGTATAGAAGCTTGTGCAATGTAGCGTTGAATGCGAAGGAGATGACTGGTCCAATGTTAAACCTACAAATTTGGTGCTGGGAACACTTACATATAGGACGTCCCCGTATAAGTCGGCAGTCACAAGGATGGATGATAGATGCAGCGAATGCTGCAATGTTGGCTCCCATCGGTGTGTACTGGGCAGAGAGTCACACGTGGAGAGATAATCCACGTGGGGTGATGACCTACTACAGGGACGAGCTAGATATATTGAGAGAGGAGTTCATCATATGGGCACCATACACACCAAATCGATTGGAGAGACTACCACCAAATTGTATCGCACGCATGCAGCTATGGTTGACAAGAGCCCCATTGGTGAACTTTAGTGTTGTCGAGATGTATTATCCGGATCGAGTGCTTCGTCAGTTCCGTCTTCAACAAACCATCCCCGCCCCACGGACGTATGACGTTCTTTTACACAAGGTAAAAGGGGTTGGACGTGTGCCCGATCATAACTGGGCTACCCATCACCAAGCTCATGTGAACGCGTGGAATGAGCGGAGTTATGAAAATATTATTACCCATATTCCTCCGTACGATGGATCATTACACACTATATACATGTCATGGTATCAGCGGATAACACGTTTATATGTAGCTCCTTGTACTTCCGTACCAGCAGGTGTCCTCCTTCCAGTTCCGAGTGATCAGGTCGAACCCGATCCCGCGTATTCCTCTACGCTACCCACATATCAACCAAGGGCGACATCCACTCGCAAAATCGTATGTTAAAATTTTAATTGTTATTTTAAAATTTTGTTTATATTAAACATCTATATTAATAAATTTGTGATGTATATTATATGAAATGTGTTTGTGATATATTCAGATGGTCCAAGTATGGGTCATTGTCCGGAAATTCGCACAAGTTTTGAAAAGCAATGTGGCTCAAGCGGCTATGTTTGCAAATAACGGAGGTGGGTGAGGTGGCAAGATTTGATGCAATGATGACATCCTCGACCTACGGAACATCTAGGCGTAAGAAGGCCATGAAGCATCCAACACGTGGTCGACAATGAGTTGAGCCGCCAGTGGAAGAGCAAGCTGATGAAGAGCATGAACAAGATCCAGGCAATGAAGATGTAAATGCTCAACAAGAAGAACAGTTTGAACAACCACAAGTAGGAGGACAACACAGTAATGAAATTGAAGAAATCGCCGATGATATTCTCATATCACAAGTTACCCAAGTTGCACAAGCAGACCCGAGCTGGAGAGTTGTTAGGAAAAGGAGGAAGCCAACATTGTACACTCCATCGTAGTCGTCTCATTTTAGATGTACCAATTCTTGTGTTTTTTATTTACTCATAGTTTCATCTTAGAAATTAGTCGCCTCTTTTTTAATCAATGCACGCAATGGAAATTGTTGTTTTTGATGCGTGCCTTTGTAACATGTTGCAAACATGGTTGGTCGTGAAATTAGTCTCGTGCATGTTTCTCGTGCATGTTGCAAAATCTTCTTTCTTTAGCCTCGTACTTGTTTCTTGTGTATTTTTTGGAAGATAGGAAGGCAGTCTTCATACTATTATAGTTTGAGCAGTAGAAAGAACCACAATTGTTTCTTGTTGTTCTCATCTTCTTTCTTCAAATTTTGGGGT
Source organism: Hemerocallis citrina (assembly GCA_017893485.1). NCBI lineage: Eukaryota > Viridiplantae > Streptophyta > Magnoliopsida > Asparagales > Asphodelaceae > Hemerocallis > Hemerocallis citrina. The sequence goes on along the minus strand of CM030360.1, from coordinate 156,596,398 downwards.
AATTTTTTGGTATCAGTCCCTGCAACTATATGAAGTTCTGTAGGTATCTTCTTTCTTGTGCATGTTTCAATGTTTTCTTGTACATGTCTTCTTTCTTGTACAATTGTTTCTTGTTTTTGGTATCTTCTTTATTGTGCATGATTCAATGTTTTCTGTAGGTAATATCAATATATGAAGTATACACTGACCTATAACTGTCTCATTTCCATCCTGCTTCTTCTTTGATTGCATTGTTATTTTTATACCAACAACTAACCTATTCTCTTCTTGCTTTTCATTTGGATGTAGTCCCGACTTTTGAACAACCATCAAAAGGAGCAGATTATGTTTAAGAAAGTTCATGCTTGTATAACTCAAATTTTTATTGTTTTCGCAAAATCAAGTTTTGGCTTCCAAAATTTGCTGCTTAATCTATAACGTTTCTCGTGCATGTTGCAAAATCTAGTTATGTATTTATTAGTCAATGCCTAATAAGTGATGGTGACGATGATGCAGGTGGTAGCCCCCAAGGCAGCTCCAACGGTAAGGTAGAAGTGGCTCAAATGGATATATGTTGGGTATCATAGTATTTGGCTTCATGTTACAATGTCTACTGTGTCGATGTTGGGTGTCATATGTGACTAAAATTAGGAAATAAACTGGATATAAACTGGATCTTGATTAATCTATGTGTGACTTGTATGTATGACCATATAAGATAATATAATCTTTGACTTCTCTATGGTTATGTGGTGAAGTGTTGTTGATTTAAATTGTAAACAGGAGAAGTGTTGTTCTAATTTTGTAGGGGAATCATTTTGAGATAAATTGTAAACAGGGGAGTGGTAATATTAAATATTAGAAAGTGGGTTGTTAATACTGTGGCCACTATTGGGAATCGCGACCACAACTATTCGTGGTCGTTTTTACCAATAGCGATTAAACTGAAACAACCTTATCATATATGTCGACTATAACTGAGGTCGCTAATGCCAAACGCGACCTCAGTTCTGGTCGATATTGACCTGCTATGTGGAATTTCAAATCAAAATTGACTATAACTGAGGTCGCTAATGCCAAAAGAGACCTCAGTTATAGTCGATATTGACCTGCTCTCTGGAATTTCAACTCAAAATAGACTATAACTGAGGTCGCTTTTGGCATTAGCGACCTCAGTTATAGTCGATATTGACATGCTCTCTGGAATTTCAAATCAAAATCGACTATAACTGAGGTCGCTAATGCCAAAAGCAACCTCAGTTATAGTCGATATTGACCTGCTCTCTGGAATTTGAACTCAAAATAGACTATAACTGAGGTCGCTAATGCCAAAAGCGTCCTCAGTTATAGTCGATATTTACATGCTCTCTGGATTTTCAAATCAAAATCAACTATAGCTGTGGTCGCTAATGCCAAAAGCGACCTCAGTTATAGTCGATATTGACCTGCTCTCTGGAATTTCAAATCAAAATTGACTATAACTGAGGTCGCTAATGCCAAATGCGACCTCAGTTACAGTCGATATTGACCTGCTCTCTGGAATTTCAAATCAAAATAGATTATAACTGAGGTTGCTAATGCCAAAAGCGACCTCAGTTATAGCCGATATTGACCTGTTCTCTGGAATTTCAAATCAAAATCGACTATAACTGAGATCGCTAATGCCAAAAGAGACCTCAGTTATAGTCGATATTGACTTGCTCTCTAGAATTTCAAATCAAAATAGACTATAACTGAGGTCGCTAATGCCAAATGTGACCTCAGTTATAGTCGATATTGACATGCTCTCTGGAATTTGAACTCAAAATAGACTATAACTGAGGTCATTAATGCCAAAAGCGAACTCAGTTATAATCGATATTGACCTGCACTCTGGATTTTCAAACCAAAATCGACTATAGTCGCTAATGCCAAAAGCGACCTCAGTTATAGTCGATATTGACATGCTCTCTGGATTTTCAACTCAAAATAGACTATAACTGAGGTCGCTAATGCCAAAAGCGACCTCAGTTATAGTCGATATTGACCCGCTCTCTGGAATTTCAAATCAAAATCGACTATAACTGAGGCTCGCTAATGCCAAAAGTGACCTTAGTTATAGTCAATATTGACATGCTCTCTGGAATTTCAACTCAAAATAGACTATAACTGAGGTCTCTTTTAGCATTAGTGACCTCAATTATAGTCGATTTTGATTTGAAATTCCAGAGAGCAGGTCAATATCGACTATAACTAAGGCCGCTTTTGGCATTAGCCACCTCAGTTATAGTCTATTTTGAGTTTAAAATCCAGAGAGCAGGTCAATATCGACTATAACTGAGGTCGCTTTTGGCATTAGCGACCTTAGTTATAGTCGATTTTGATTTGAAATTCCAGAAAGCAGGTAAATATCGACTATAATTGAGGTCGCTTTTGGCATTAGCGACCTCAGTTATAGTCTATTTTGAGTTGAAAATCCAGAGAGCAGGTCAATATCGACTATAACTGAGATTGCTTTTGGTATTAGCGACTATAGTCGATTTTGATTTGAAAATCCAGAGAGCAGGTCAATATCGACTATAACTGAGTTCGCTTTTGGCATTAGCGACCTCAATTGTAGTCTATTTTGAGTTCAAATTCCAGAGAGCATGTCAATATCGACTATAACTGAGGTCTCTTTTGGCATTAGCGACCTCAGTTAGAGTCTATTTTGATTTGAAATTTCAGAGAGAATGTCAATATCGACTATAACTAAGGTTACTTTCGGCATTAGCGACCTCAGTTATAGTCGGCATATATGATAAGGTTGTTTCAGTTCAATCGTTATTGGTAAAAACGACCACAAACAGTTGTGGTCGCGATTCCCAATGGTGGCCACTGTATTAACAACCCACTTTCTAATATTTAATATGACCACTTCCCTGTTTACAATTTATCTCAAAATGATTCCCCTACAAAATTAGAACAACACTTCTCCTGTTTACAATTTATATCAACAACACTTCACCACATAACCAACTGAATATAGAAAACCAAACTGAACATCCAAAATATGAATATGACTGCCAAAAAGTAATTCATAATATACTTCCAATTTTAGGCTATCAACATGAGAACAACACTTCTCCTACAAAATGATTCAAACTGTACATATTCCAACATTCTAACAAAATACTTCAACATTGTAACTTATACTTCCAAAAGAATTTCTAAAAATATGCCTACTCCAACCACATTGAGTTAGACTTCCAAAAAAATTGTTCATATTTACATTCATCATGTTGAAGATGACGTATTTACGATGTTCCCCGGAGGTCGTGGACCACGACTCCGTGCCCCCTTAGTCTTCCACGTCTACTTGTCGCATTCCATCTATCACCCTGCATGCATCACAATTCCAAAAGTTTAACCGAATTTTAGATGTCAATTCAAAACACTTGCATGAAATATCAACTGAATAAAACAAACAACGACTATTTATACCACCTGCGACGTACTAGTGCTACCGGATGTTTGTCTATTCGGACAACGACGTTTATTATGTCCTTTTTCTCTGCATTCGGAACAAGTTATCCTTCCGGATGCTTCGTCTCCCACATCCATGTAATTTCGAATGCGCGTAGATCTAGGTCTACCTTTCCGACATCTTCTAAGTGTGTCATCAGCTTTAAGCGTTGGTCCCCATTGAGTAGGCCAGTATGCTTCGTCTGGAATTGGATTGAAAGTTGGCATCCAAGTTCTTAATAAGCAATCCGTAGAATAAAATGGATCAACATTAGGAAGGTAATCCACAGCCCTAGATGCACAAGCTACCAATGAATGAGAACATGGTAGATGGTAAAGTTGGAATTTCTGGCAGGTACAAGTCCTGGCTCCCAAATTGACAGTATGCAGGTTTCCACCCCTTTGGTGGTTCTTTTCAACCCTTATACCAGTTATAACTTGAAATACACCTGGGCTATGGTGAAATATTATTACCTCGTGCATGTTAGCTCTCTCTCGTCGTTTATCAAGGAGAGCTTGAACACGTGGATGCCATATATTCCCATCATTGACAATTTTTTGTGCCGCTTGATGACGTTCGGTAAAGTAGCTATTAAGACGGTAGAATATCATTTCCACAATAGCGGTAATGGACAAGCTACGAATCCCCTTCAACACAGAATTAAATACTTCGCTACTATTTGTAGTCATGATGCAGTACCGACGTCCTCCATCTGCAGCAAGTGCCCATTTCTCAATTGGTTTCTCCTTGAGCCAATTAGTCGCCTCAACTTTTACAGACTCAATCTCTGTCATTCCTTTTTCTAGCTTTTTTGGCTGATTTGACATGACACTACTTTAACCTTGTTGCTCAACTCCTTGTTACCAAATTTGGAGAAAAAATTGGTAGCAAAATGGTGCATACAGTAACAGTGATAGGCATGTGTCTCATTCCAATATCCGTTTTCCGGATCCATGCAAGACAGAATACCAGCATGACGATCAGAGATAATGCATAGACCTTGACGACCAGTTACATAGTATCTAATGCAACTCTTGAACCAAGTCCAACTTTCTATACTTTTTGCATCAACTATAGCAAACGCAAATGGAAATAACCAATCACTAGCGTCGGGGGCAACCGCTATCAGTAAACATCCCTTATATTTACCATACAAATGTGTTCCATCAATACTTATTACCAGTCTGCAAGACTTAAATCCTTTGATCGAAGCTGCAAATGTCCAGAATACTCTTTTGAATGTCTCCTCACCCGGCCCGGCCGAAACTTTATCCCATTTGACATATGTGCCGGGATTTGAATCTTGTAGTGCAGATAAGAGATAGGGAAACTTCGTATATGTTTCCGCAAACCCACCGTAGAGCCTCTTAATAGCTCTTTGTTTTGCTCGCCAAGCCTTGTTGTAAAAAATCTTGTAATTGACTTATGACAACACTATCTCAATGATCGCCTTTGGTGTTATTCCTATTTATGCCTGCACAACATTCAAAATTAGATTTGAAACTAATTTGGAATCAACTTTCTAGTGGTCTTGTGTCAATGTTGGATTGATGCAAGTATGAGACCCTTCCAATTTCTTCACAACAAAATATGTCTGTCCAGTTGGAATTATTGCACGAAATCTCTACGTACAACTGACCTCTACCACATCGGGATTTGCTAATTGTTTCGCCACTGTTCGCACCCTTGGTGCCATTTTACATTTAACGACAAATATGGCTTTGTTCGACCTAACGGTGACATTGATGTTTCTTGATGGAGAACATTTTGAAGGCATGTATCACGACTTCTTTGCTTCTGAACTTCTGGCCAATGTGCAAGTCACGATGGTCAGATGAGGTTGAAGACTCTTCACCAAAGTGGTATACCCTAGCAATGTTAGCCAAGTCCACCGGTCCAACATCATGAACGGTTGAAGAGGCCAATTGATTCATGGGGACGACCTGTTCAACATTTCGTTCCAAATCATGAACATCGTTACCAACATTAACGTTAACATTCACATCATTGACGTGCACATTTTCTTCATCTTCATCGTCACCGTTCTCTACATCTTCCACCTCTTCTTCATATTCTTCATCTTCTATCAAGTCATTGTTAACCAAAGCATGCTCAAAGGTTTCAATAATATTTTCATTTTCCACAAGATTGCGTATCAAAAAGGAAGTATTTGGGATTTCATCTTGTGCAGAACTAGATGTATTTGGATTTGTGAATATGTCATCATGTGGAGGAGACAAGCTAACATTCAACTGAATCGGATCATTGGAAATCATCTGAGAGGTCGGTACTTCAGGTATTGGAGTTGACACGTGACCAACCTGTGGACTACGTACGTGAATCTTGGTTTGCTCTATATATAGTTCCATTGCACACCAACTACTATACGGATCAATTGATCTTGCAATCATAGCAACAAGTGAGTCATCATAAACTATAGGTACCCCCATAAAATATGGGCCTTCTCTACCTTTTCTAGCTGCATACCTAGCTTTAATTTGAAAACTCCATTCACCTTTATCCCATTTAGTTACTTCGTATACATTTTCAACTAATTCTTGCATTTTTATATTACGATTTTCCCCAAACTATCTCCGGTTTAACACCTTTATAGTAAAAACCTACTTTTGGGTATCGAACTATTTCTCCCCCGTAATACAACCAAATAGGAATTTTATAGTCCATACCTATACATTAGTAAAAAATTTTGCATTCAATATATAATCATGATCAAAAAATTATATGCATATTAAAAAAGATTAACCATGGCATTTAACCAATTTATATTATATTATTTCATGGATCCATGTTTGAAATGAATATTTATACTGTCGCGTGAAAAACATATCAGAATGTTTGTTAATCCTCAAAAATTCACAATATCATTACAAGAGAAAGTAGATGTACTATGAATCACTACTCACGATTTCATTTCAACTGTCACATCCCATACTACATTTTAAATTTTTGTATACGACCCTCTAAATCACACTAATCTATCTATATAATATATTTAATGGATCCATCTCTAAAATAACTGATATATATCTAAATTAACTGGTACATGTCTAAAATAATGGTTCATGCAAATCCAACGCAAACTAAGCCATATGCAAAATTTATAAAACTCCCTCTTCACGTCATGTCCGCACAACCACAATGTATGATACAGAAGGTATATTTTATGACACGCTTTTTGCCAACAGTGCAAAAGCAAGTTCCTTAATGAAATGAACCATATAAGTTTGTATACGTGTTTGCATATATAATAATTGAAATCAGTGTACATTACTTGATAAAAGTATAGTTATATCCATGAAGCCGTAGGTACGTGGTCACGGGACTACGTAGAATAAATTTAATTGTAGTACACATGATCCCATCCCATTAACAACACAATTCACAACATGCCAAACTAATACCATTCAACTCGAATTAACCAGAAATAGTTGAATGTACATATATCACAATATTTAAGTTCCAATATAACACCTACAATATGAGTTTCAACAACATTTATGAATCAATCAATCAATAAACCTTCATCAACAAATCACAATTGCAAGATACTAGGCATACCTTTTTAGGGTTTCCAAATTGGGGATTTCCGAAATCTGTAGTGAGGTAATCTAATTAGGTACAGATGAAGTGTGAGGAGAGAGTGGAGATGAATGTAACTCGAATTAATGAAGATTTTTGGGGGAGAAATTAGGGGTTAGGGTTTTGGGAGATAGAGAAGAAGAAAACGAAATAAGAGAAAGAGAGGGAGACACAGTGGAGACACGCTGAGTCTTAAAAGCGATTGGGCCCACTTGAGGACGCTATTGGGAATAGCGACCTCAGTTAGACGTAGCCGCTATTCCCAATAGCTACCTCAGTTAGTCGGAAATCTCTTACCAATTTTACATAAGCATCTCTAAAATCTGCCAAGTGTGGGAGGTTGAGTACAATATGTTGGTCGCTATTCCCAATAGCGGCATCGTAAATGAAGAGGACGCTATTGCGAATAGCGGCTGATGCTGACGTGGCACTGGCTAGTCCACGAATGCTAATAGTTTGGAAACTGGCCTAAAATTGCAAATAGTTTCAAAAAGTGGCCTGGTACGGCAAAAAATTCTCTTCTACCTGGGTTAGTGGTGGGCCCCACATGCAAAAAGACAAAAACGAAGAGAAAAACCCATCCCAACGCGGCCTTTTACACGGGTATTTGGTGGGTCTCACGTTGCCCAGGCTTGGGATCAGGCAGCTGAGCCCGCAACCCAAAACGAATGGCTACTGTGCTGTAGCGCCCCGAATTTTCAAAAAATAAAATTAGAAATACGTGGCACAAATTCCAGAATCAACTTCAATGTAATCATAAACACAATATCAAATACAGGAAAATTTAAAACATTTTATTACAACTATTCTTTCTTACATTTACACAGCAAAAAATTTAATACATTTATTACAACATAACTCAACACTTAAAACTTTAATCATCTTAAATTCAAGCTTTTACTTTACTCGGGCAACTCACTTGCAAGTCCTGCAAAAACAAACTGAAGAGTGGGCACGTCAGTTGAAGGCAACTGACGTCAACTATAACAATAATGATACTTCTAACTCTCACAATCACAAACTTGATGCATATTAATATAGCAGTAATGAATGATGCATAAACAATAATAAATAGAACAACAAGTGAAACATATCAATACAACAATAACAAATGGAACATGAAACAACGATGAATGAAACGTAAAACAACAAGTGAAGCTAGGCTAAGTGTCAAGTGTATGAGATGAAAACAGAAAACAAATATACATAAAACAAATCAAGAAACACAAATGCATATGATGATTTTTTACTTGTCGGATTCTATGCATCCCATATTACATAGGTTCGGTGCAAGCCCTTATCGTTCTCCACCTTATAGGGTTCAATTCCTTGTTATGCAACTAACCTACTACGGTGACTACTACGAGATTCAGACATTCTGCGCATACCTAGCCCATGCCCTGATAATTCCGAATGTCAATCTCTATCCATAGATAATTCTGGAGACTATTTCACTCACACCTGGGGATTTTCGAGAATACCCCACACCACAAGCTATGACACCTCTCCACGCACAGACGTCCCATAAGTGCTGCCTCAATCCCGATAATTATGGAGACCAGTCTCACACGGTAGGTATTTTTGGAGATTATTTCACTCACACTTCGATAATTCCGGGAACTATCTCACACCGCAGATCATCCGGAGGCCCTCATACTCACGTTTGCTCCCATTTCATCACAACTCCAATTAGTGACTGTCCTTATGTTTATTATGTTCAATAAGAATCACAGTCTTCCTAGAGTTTGGGTATCATACCGGACTTAACTTTACTAAACCAAAACAAAAGCCTCACTGGCCAAATTACAACAAAATCCCATTTGCCGGCATGCTAGGGTCCCACCCAATCTCTAGAGCCTCATAACTCAAATATCATATTAAATATTTCTTTATGTCACATAAATACAAAATCATCTAGCTCACAACGAGGATTTACCTCAATTCCAATAGTCAAAATCGAGTACCTCCATGTACAACTATATCCACATAATTTGTCAAAACTGAAACCAACATCAATAAAATGAGATTTTGTATCCTCAAACAGTAGAAAAATCTAAAATTTAATATTCTTGAATTCGAGAACATTTACTCTCTAAAACTACAAAAATCTGAGTTAAATTCCATTAAAATTTGAAAATAAACTCTCCGAAAGTAGTACGATCTGAATCCAAATGTTTTTTAAAAACTGAAAATCATTGTTTGCGAATTCGAAGAAATAGTCATTTACAGAAAAGAAAAACTGCAGCAAAACAGAGTGTGAAAACCAAGTCATGACAGTCGACCAACATTCAATAGTACAAAAGTTGCGGTCGGCCGACATTCAAAAGAAAACACAATTCAAAAAAATCATGGCAGTCAACTGGCAGGCACAGTACAAAGTCTGCAGTCGACCACCAGTAGAAGAAGTGGCGACAGTTTGGAGAAACATTCATTCAAGATGCAGTAAAATAGAGAGTCACAAAATCTAGTTTCGACAGTCAATAGACTGCAGTAACAAATGAAACTACGGTCGATCGTAGGGTCGACCGACATGCGGTCTGCGACAAGCAGATCGACTAAATCAAAATCCCTTCAAAATGATATAAAAGTTATACTTAGAACAACGGCCTAGGTTGTTTTTTTTAAAAAAAAAATCCAACTTAGGCCGTTGTGAAGTTTTTTTTTTGCAGAAAATTATACTTAGGCCGTTGTTGGGAACAACAGCCTAGGTTGTTTTTTTAATAAAAAAATCAACCTAGGCCGCTGTTGGGCTCAACAACGGCCTAGGTATGTACATACTCAGATCTGAGCCATCTCCCTCATTCTTTGACAGCTCTCTTTCTCTCTATCTGGAGCTCCCCAAACCCTAGCTCTACTCCAACCTCCTCTCTCTCGATCTGAAACTCTTCTCGACCTATCTCTATCTATTTCTCCCTCTCCTGAATACCCCAAACTCCTACCCAATCCGAAATCTTCCCAACTCACCCGAACCCTAGCACAAATTCTTTGACACCCTAGACTCTACAACTTGTTCGTCTACAACAGCGGCTCCTCACATCTTTGACAACTCTCTCTCTCTCTCTCTCTCTATGGACTAGGTAGTCACTTTTTCACAAATTAGTATAATGAACTATGTTAATTTATTGAACATTTTTCAGTTTTTGAGTTTGATTTTTTGTACTATGCATAGTAGTCTTCAATTTAGAGAGTGTACAATTTTTGTATCATGTGTGTTGTATATATTTTGTCGATATTTTTGTAGATGTAGTGTTAGTTGTAGTTGTAGAATATAGAAAAAGTAAACAAACAAGATCCAAAAATTACAAAATTTAACAACTTGGTCGGGCTCACCACGCAGAAGGCAACACAATTTGTAGTGGCGATTTCCATCTCACAGTTTGCAAGATACGTCCGTTTATCACTTTTATTCAATAAAATGGATATAAAATGATACACAGTCGTATATTACAAACCGAGAGTCGGAACTCACCTCTGCAAGTTGCGTTGGCTTGTGTTTGGTGTGCCAGACGTAACAGCTAAATTTCGGAATTTTTGCATCTCGTTTGTATTGTATTGTTGCGTATACGAAAGAACTTCTATATAGCTTGGAACTTTTTAGTACGAGCTCACTAGAAAACCACTCAAACAAATTCCAAAAAATACGAAACTCTGGGAGTAGGTCAGGCTAACCATTCACAACCCAACGCAACTTATAGTTGCAAGTTCCGATCTACGGTTTGCAAGATATGTCAATGTACCACTTTTCGCTCTTTTTAAAAGTGAAAGCAATACACGGCCGTATCTTTCAAACCGTCGGTCGGAACCTGCTTGTACAAGTTGCGTTGCCTTGTGTGCGGGGAGCCCGACACAATCGTAAAGGTTTTTTTTTTTTTGGTTTTCTCATGAATTTTATTATGTATTTAACAAGTTTTCAATAGAGAAATAGCTCAAAAATTACGAAATTTCGCGGGTAGGCCGTTTTCGCCACTCACAAGACAAAGCAATTTGTGGTTGGGAGTTCTCACCCACGGTTTGATATATGCGTCCGTGGATCGCATTTCGTTTTTTTTTTCCAAGAGTGAAAGTGATACACGGCCGTATCTTGAAGACCGTTAGTCCAAATTCTCTTCTACAAGTTGCGGTAGCTTGTGTACGACAATTTAGACATATTCGCAAAGTTTGGTATTTTTTGAAAGTTGTTTTTTCGGCTATCTCACGTATTTTGTTTCGTATCTATATATATGTCATTTTTTTGTGAACAAATTGTTTTATATATGCGAACTTTCTTACAAAGAAATGGTTAGAACGAGGGAAATCGGAAGGTCTTTTGTAGTGGTCGGGGCAAACATTCCACAGATGTAAGAGAACTATTAATTTGTATTGTGAATTTTGTATATAGTGGCATTGTTCCTACACTAATAATAATTTTACAATGTGTTGGTATAGGTTGGTGCATCCTTCTCGACTCCAGCACGACGAGGTCCAGGACCAATATATGAAGGTGAACTCACCTTGTAAGACCGCCATAGATCCGAGGCAGTGTGGGGTGGGACGACGTGGAGGTGTAATTTCTACACTCACGAGACCATGACAGTGCACCCACGTATCGTCGAGTACCTAGTTCTGGCCGGTTTCTACGGAATCAGCATGATGGGTCAAGTGAAACTCGACCGAGCACTTCTTTCAGCACTCGTCGAACGATGGAGGCCAGAGTCGCACACTTTCCATCTACCGGTCGGAGAGATGACGGTGACACTATAGGATATAGCGATGATTTCTGGTCTTCCAATAGATGGGATGGCCGTGACTGGTAATATGAACTTTGATAAGTTAGAGCTGTGTAATGAACTCATTGGTACAGAGTTTGATGAGGAGGATGCGGAAGATAAGGCTGTTTTTGTCGGACAATCAATCCGACTATTTTGGTTGAAGAAAAATTTTGAAGGGAGGTTGAACGATGCATCGACCGACTACGATGTACAGTGCTACACAAGAGCGTACATTTTAACGGTGCTTGGAGGGGTTCTCTTGCCTAACTCATCCAAAGATACCGTACCGCTTATATATCTACGATTGTTCGCCGACCCATGCTTAGCCGGTCGGTACAGCTGGGGAAGTTGCGCTTTAGCAATGTTGTAAAGGACGTTGTGTTCGGTTGCGTTAGATGGAACCGAAATGACCGGTCCAATGGTCTTGTTACAGATTTGGTCATGGGAGCATCTACACTTGGGTCGTCCCCGAATTACGAGATCGGCAGATGGTTGGATGGCCGAAGCACTAAATGCTCATAGTTAGCACCCTTAGATGTATATTTGGCAGGTAAACGGAGTTACGAAGACAACCCAAAAGGTGTACTATCGTACTACGGAGATGAGCTCGACCAACTACGAGAAGAGTTCATGATTTGGGTGTCGTATACACCCGAGCGGGTGGGAAGACTACCACCGGTGTGCCTTACCGGGTCGCACTTGTGGATGATGATGGCTCCACTCATCAACTTTGGTATAGTGGAGCATCCGCAGCCAGAGAGAGTCCTTCGGCAGTTTGGTCATCAACAAGATTACCCCCCAAGATGCGCAAACCTATACAACTCTGAGTTACATGCTGTGAGGGGTACCGGTTGTATGCCTACCCATGATTGGACAAATTTCCACCATGTTCATGTTGAAGAATGGAATGAGCGACGGTTCAAACTCGTATTTGTTGATGTTCCACCGTACGATGGCATGCTGCAAATGAAGTACATGGAATGGTACAGAGAAATTACATGTTTTTACATCTCTCCCAATACAGGACTACCTGCTGGTATTCAACTACCAATTGAGAAGAGGGAGATTGAACCACCACCCGCGTATTCTAGTTCACAACCCATGTTCCAACCGAAGGGTCATCTATATGTACATTGGTGAGTATAATGTACAATTTTTGTTCAATTTTCCTTATATTTAAAGTGATTAAATTGTTTACAAATCCGAATGTGTTTAATATTTTTTTTGTTTTTGTTTTAGATTGATAATACATGGGACATGGCAAAAGAATGCGCGCAGGTAATCAAAAGTAATGTTGCCCAACCTAAGAAGAAGTTCGCACAGAAGATGCTCTCTTCATGTCATAGCAATTTAGATGTTTTGGGAGAGGGTGAAGCTTTGCAACGTTATTTGGATAAATTCGTACGTAAATAGTGACGTAAGAGTGTGAGGGGTAGGCTATCTGGCCCGGGGTAACAATGCCAATATAATGCTACATCTCCACCTCAAGAAGAAGAGCAAGAGAAGAGCATCAAGAAGGTGTTGTTGGAGACAGACAAGAGGAGGGAGAAGAAGAAGAAATTGCACCGGCGTCATCCCCAGTTCGGTGACGACAACCTGCCCGGAAGATGCGAGCACCACAAACTTACACACCCGGTGCTTGAGTGTTTCCCGATACAAAATTTTTTGTTGTTGTTTAATGTAATTGATAAAACTTGCTGTGGTTGTTGTTGTTGTTGTTGTTGTTGTTGTTGTTGTTGTATGGTTAGTTTTAATTGTTTTTTATGTAGTTTTTATTATGGGATGATTGTCAATTTTGTTGTTGTTGTTGTTGTTGTTTTTGAGAATGTAGTTTTTTTTTTTTTATAGATTGTTTGTAGATTTTTTTTTTTGAGAATGTAGCCGATGGGATTGTATGTAGGGTTTTTTTGTGGAGAATGTAGTGTAGTAGCTGTAGCTGCTGTCTTAACTTGCTATTCTTGTTATTAATTTTTTACTTAGGCCGTTGTTGAAGACCTGCGGGGGGAAGTTCAAAAAAAATTTGATTCATATAACCTAGGCCGTTGTCTCCACAATGGCCCAGGTTTTATAAAAAAAATACAATTATTGAACTTGAAGATTTGGATTTTTACTCTGGACAGTCGATTGGTGACTTTTACAGTCGACCGTCAATACTTAGAATTATTTTTCTTAAAAATGTTGGATTTTCGCTCTGGACAGTCGAACGATGCCTCTTTACAATCGACTGTTACTGATACTTTCTTGAGTTATTCTGATGTTCTTTAAATTATTGATTCTTTAAATGTTTTTGGATCTATAACTTACTATTCTAAATGTTATTCTTTCTACAGGATATATGTTTTTCAAGATATTTTATTGTTGGATTTGGATTCTGGAATTTCATAAAGACTTGGGTTTTTTTTGATTGGAGAAGTTTCTCCATATGACCGTTTTGACGATGGATTTTGGTTTTGTTGATATCTCTAGGAGTTGAGTGGGAGTCCTGTGAACCGGCAGTTGAGATTTGTTGAGTTAGACCTGGGGGGTCTTTGTTTGGTTGTTGTTAAGTATTTAAGTCCGACAGGATACACTAACTCTAGGGATGGAGATTTTGTGTTTTAATAATAATAACCAACTTAAGGACAGGCACTAGTGGGGATGTGATGGAACTTGGGAAACGTAAGTATAGGCTCATGGTTTGTTTAGTCCAACGGATGCGTTCTAGGACTGTTTGTTGTTCTGTCCCGAGAGGAAATTTGTGTGTTCGCGTGTCGATGGTCTGCAGGCCTATTCACGGAGCATGCAGGGTGCATTCGCGTGTCGAGGGTCGGTAGGCCTATTCACGAAATGTACCTGGTGTATCTGCATGTCAAGGGTCTTGCAAGCCTATTCGTGGGGTACACGGTTTGAGAGATGAATCTCCGGTTGTTTTTGAGCTACCTTACATGATGCTTGCGCGTCGAGGGCTGTGGTGCCTATTCGCGGAGTATTCTGGATCTTGTTTTCCATCACCGTAGTAGGATTAGTTGCATAACGAGGGATTATCCCTATAAAGTGGAGATCGTTAAGGGCTTGCACCGGACCTATGTACTATGGAATGTATAGAATCCGATAAGTACACATTAGAGAGTCAGCATATAGAATTGTATTTCTTAACTTGGTTTCATGCATGTGTTTTTCCTGTTTTTTCTACACCTGACACTTAGTCTAGATTTACTTGATGTTTTCATGTATTGCTATTTACTATCTTATATTCCTTGATGTTTCCATGCGTTACTTATTGGTATTTCTCATTTCGTTCATCCTTGCAATTAATACATGTTGTTGATGACTCCATGCTGAATATTTTATTTATATTGTTTTGTTTTTATGTCACTCACACCGTTATGGCTGACCCCTGTAGTTTTGGGGGTTAGGGTTATCTCTAGCCTCATGTTTTATAGGTTGTTGTTGCTTAGAGCTTGGGTTTTGGATACTTGAGATAAATTGATATAATAGAGTTTTTGTGTAAATTTTGTAAAAGAAGTGTTGTAAAAAAAAAGTTTGTAATTCAAGGTGTTTTGTATTTTCGTTGTGTTTTGTAAATGATTATTATAATAAAAGTTGAAATAAAAATTATCTGCGTTTTTGGCTATGTGTACTACTGCAATTGAAGTTGATGCTGGGAATTGTGCCACGTACTTCTAAGATATCATATTGGAAATTCGGGGCGCTACAGATTTGGTATCAGGGCATGCTTCAATAGTAATAATAGACATCGTATAAAAAACCAACCTAGGTGTGGACACTAGAGCGTGAGTACCTAGGTGTGGACATTAGAGTGTGAGTATCACATAGAGTTAGACATGATGTTTGGTTTGGGGTATGGTTGAGGTTTTGCCATAGGGTATTGATATGGATGTAAATTGTGTTGTGGTGGTCTAACTTTTTCCTCATTTTGCAGTATTCAGAATGATTGGACCCAGAACCAGGAATGGTAACAATGGTGATGGAGCTGAAAGTTCCCAAGGGACAGGAGTCGATCTCGAGGCCGAGTTTGCCAGGGTGTATCCGACTTTGAATGCACTGATGGCAGCTAATTTGTCACAGAATCAGAACTAGAATCAGAATTATGGGGTTGGACCAGTGTTTGTTAACGCTGATCCTATCAAGCAGATTGAGTCCTTAAGGAGGATGAGGCTGCCAGTGTTTAAGGGACAGTTTGATCCAAATGAGGCTGATGATTGGATTAGACAGATGGAGACAATCTTTGAGGTCTCGAAAACTCCGGCAGCCAATAAGGTAAAGTTGGTCACTATGCAGTTGGAAAAGGACGCTGGTGTTTGGTGGCAATCGGTGAAGAGGACTTTGGGGGACTAGCAAATGACTTGGGAGGCTTTTCTGGAAGAATTCAGGGAGCATTTCTTTCCTTTGGTTATTCAAGAGAGGAAGGCAACATAATTCTTGAATCTGCAGCAAGGCAGCATGACAGTGCGCGAGTATGAGACTAAGTTCGCTCAGCTGTCGAGGTATGCACTGGAGCTGATTGTTGATGAAGCTAAGAAGGCCAAGAAATTCGAGCAGGGCTTGAGGCTAAATTTGAGGTCAAGGATGATTCCTTTGGGCATAAGGAGGTTTGATAAGCTGGTCAGGAGAGCAGCTATGACAGAAGAAGACATGGATCAATTCCAGAAGAAGCAGGAGACCTGGAACAAGAACAAGAGGCCAGTTGATAGTCAGAGTGGGAAGGTGTTCCCAGTGAAGCAAGGCAAGTTCAGTGGACCAGTGCAGAAGGCACTCGCAGTTCAGGGCATGACTTGTTTCAACTGTGGAGAGACAGGCCATTATCAGGCAGCATGCACCAAGCCTCGGAAGGTGCAGGTTTGTTATCAGTGCGGACGTGAAGGGCATATCAGACCAAACTGTCCGCAACTGAAGAAAGATGGTGCAGGGGAAGGCAAGGTTCAGAGGCAGGGGCGAGTGTTCACATTGACTGAGGAGGATGCGGGTAACTCAGAGATGTGATACGGGGTGTGCAAGAAATTTGAATTCATTCATTTATGTATTAAGTAAAATTTTGTTTGAGAATAAATTGGAGATTTGAGTATTGTTCTCCATGTAACAGAATTTATTTTGGTTAATGGAATAAAAACAAAAGTTTTATTTGATACTGTTTTCTTGCATACCTTTGTGTCGCCCAAATTTTTGCTAGTCTTAGGTGTGGAGCTTAAGGTGTTTCCAGGCAGGGTCTTGAGGTGGCTTTCCTTAGTCATGTCCTTTCTAAGGAGGGAGTGGCCACTGATCCTTAGAAGGTTGAAGCAGATTGTGGAAGGTCAGAGTTGGATGCAGGAGTTCAGAGGTTGTTGCAGCATGGTTTCCGATGGCAAGTTATCAGAGTTGCACAACGGAAGGTTGTTTTTCTGAACTCTGAACTCTTTGTATGATTGTGTTCCTTCTGTATGTTTGTATTTCTTTGTTGGAATGAATTCTCTTGTGTGATTGTATTTCTTAAACTATGTTTCCATCTATGAGATTTCAAATTTCTTTGTTTATTTTTTTGTTTGGACCCGATTAGCAGTAGTTCTGAGGACAGAACTCTACTAAGGAGGGAGTGATGTAGTACCCCGTATTTTTAAATACTATTTTTGAGATCTGAAAATAAATGAAAATGATTTTTTGGAGATTTAATAAATGTTTTTCTGAAGATTTATCTTTTTACACGTGCAAAACACGTGCAAGTGTTTTCTTAAAAAGTTCAAAAGCCAAAATTTATTTTTTGAAAAATCATTATTTATTATTTGGGATTATTTGTAATTTTTCTAGATTTTTCTGATATTTATTGGACTGAATTGCAAATAATTCAAAAAGAGGGACTTTTGTGCAAAATTACCAATTGGAGTACTCCAGATTTTCGGATTTTTGGAATGGGTATGATGCCTAGTCAACTTAGGGTTAAAAAGTTTACTTTTTGTTTTGATGAATTTGAATTATTTTACAAGTTTTGATAAAAGGGGATCTTTTTGTAAAATTGTCATTTTGAGGGGTAAAAGTGCAAACTTACTTTTCTGGAATTTTCAAACAGTGCCGGCTGGAAATAAATTTTTCATTTTGTTTTTTTTAAAAATCTCAATTAAATTGGTTTTATCAGGTTTCCAAGATAGGGATATATTTATGTAAAGTTATATTTTAAAAGGAGTATTTTGCAAATGTGTTCAAAACCCTAATTCTCTTATTCCGGCCTATTTAAAAGGTGGAGTACAGCCGTCTTTTTCTGCACAACACAAAAGATTCATTGTTTTATTTTTTTTGGATATTTAAAGAGAAGATCTTGGATTTTCTTTCAAAGGAGAGGCTTTTTCCTATTTCTATCTTGTCTTCGTTTGATCTCTTCAACAAGGTGAGTGATTGATTTTGTTTTATTTTATTTTGTGCATGTTGTAAGTTGTTTTGTTTTGTTCTTGGAATGTTTTATGCGGTATTTTACCTACTAGAAAGCATGTTAGGGTTTGAGTATGAGTATGTACGTAATGGATTGGATGGATTGATGAATTAAAATTAGATCTTTTGAGAAGAACCCTAGTTATTTGTGAGTAGAGTTGTATATGGATGATTTTAGATTGTTGAAGAACCTAATATAAATTTTGAGTAGGCTATTTCTTTTGGATTATTACTGATTTGATTGAGTATGGTGAAAGTTATGCATTAATTGATTAAAGATGAGATTTTTGGGACTATTGGTGAGTTGGATGAAAACAACTTGGCCATGTTAATGATAAATTTGTTTATGAATCAACTATTGAGAATAGTTGAGATTGAGTTTGAGGAATTTTGAGAATGAGTAATGGATTAAAAGACCATGTCTTGAGGATTTGAGTTGTGATGACTAAATTTGGGGATTGATACATTTTTGATTAAATTTGGGGATTTGTGATTTTGTGAAAGAATTTACTTGAATTTTGATTTACTCAAATACTAAGTTTTAAATCTGAATATTTTGTTATTTAAGTTTATGGATTTGTGAAGTTCTTTTGGTGCACAAGTATGCACAAACGTTTTTTATAAATATCATATTTTTGTTGTTTAAGAAGAAATTGAGTTTTATGCGTTTTCGAAGGATTTGACTATATCTCAACTTATTTTGGTACTGAGAAGGTTTGGAATATAAAACAAAGTTATTTGGTTATATGATTGATTCTTAAAAACTCTAGTTTTGATATATGCACACATTCATGTTTTATTTGAAGAAATTCATCAAAGTGATATTTTATCAATTCAATCGATTTTGATTGGTTTTTATGGATCTTTGCATATCCTATAAGTTGTATTTGATCATATCAGAATATACTTTTTATAGATTTCGTTTTTGTAAAGTAAATCCTCGTATCGGTTGAAATATGCACAACCCAAACTACAGTCTGTAGGTGTGACAGTCGACTGGTATGTTTCGACAGTCGACCGTTGCTACCTGGCTGCTGTGTTTTTCTCGTTTTCTTGAAAATCTTGTGCAGAACAGTCGACTGACCCATATCTCTAGTCGACTGCCCCTACTCTGTTTTGATGTTTTCCTGAAGATTTAGATTTTTACTTTGGACAGTTGATTGGTGACTTTTACAGTCGACCATCAATACTTAGAATTATTTTTCTTAAAAATGTTGGATTTTCGCTCTGGACAGTCGACCGATGCCTCTTTACAGTCAACTGTTACTGATGCTTTCTTGAGTTATTCTGATGTTCTTTAAACGATTGATTCTTTAAATGTTTTTGGATCTGTAACTTACTATTCTAAATGTTATTCTTTCTACAGAACATATGTTTTTCAAGATATTTTATTGTTGGATTTGGATTCTGGAATTTCATAAAGACTTGGGTTTTTTGTTGATTGGAGAAGTTTCTCCATATGACCGTTTTGACGATGGATTTTGGTCTTATTGAT
The DNA here is from genome assembly GCA_017893485.1 of Hemerocallis citrina. Lineage (NCBI taxonomy): Eukaryota > Viridiplantae > Streptophyta > Magnoliopsida > Asparagales > Asphodelaceae > Hemerocallis > Hemerocallis citrina. The sequence continues at coordinate 156,576,696 of CM030360.1, read as the reverse complement.
ATCTCTAAGAGTTGAGTGGGAATCCTGTGAACCAGCAGTTGAGATTTGTTGAGTTAGACCTGAGGGGTCTTGGTTTGGTTGTTGTTGAGTAATTAAGTCCGACAGGATACACTAACCCTAGGGATGGAGATTTTGTGTTTTAATAATAATAACCAACTTAAGGACAGGCACTAGTGGGGATGTGATGGAACTTGGGAAACGTAAGTATAGGCTCATGGTTTTTTTAGTCCAACGGATGCGTTCTAGGACTGTTTGTTGTTCTGTCCTGAGAGGACATTTTTGTGTTCGCGTGTCGATGGTCTGCAGGCCTATTCACGGAGCATGCAGGGTGCATTCGCGTGTCGAGGGTCGGTAGGCCTATTCACGAAATGTACCTGGTGTATCTGCATGTCAAGGGTCTTGCAAGCCTATTCGTGGGGTACACGGTTTGAGAGATGAATCTCCGGTTGTTTTTGAGCTACCTTACATGATGCTTGCGCGTCGAGGGCTGTGGTGCCTATTCGCGGAGTATTCTGGATCTTGTTTTCTATCACCGTAGAAGGATTAGTTGCATAACGAGGGGTTATCCCTATAAAGTGGAGATCGTTAAGGGCTTGCACCGGACCTATGTACTATGGAATGCATAGAATCCGACAAGTATGCATTAGAGAGTCAGCATATAGAATTGTGTTTCTTGACTTGGTTTCATGCATGTATTTTTCCTGTTTTTCCTACACCTGACACTTAGTCTAGATTCACTTGATGTTTTCATGTATTGCTATTTACTATCTTATATTCCTTGATGTTTCCATGCGTTACTTATTGGTATTTCTCATTTCGTTTATCCTTGCAATTAATACATGTTGTTGATGACTCCATGCTTAATGTTTTATTTATGTTGTTTTGTTTTTATGTCACTCACAACGTTATGGCTGGCCCCTGTAGTTTTGGGGGTTAGGGTTATCTCAAGCCTCATGTTTTACAGGTTATTGTTGCTTAGAGCATGGGGTTTGGATGCTTGAGATAAATTGATGTAATAGAGCTTTTGTGTAAATTTTGTAAAAGAAGTGTTGTAAAAAGAAAGTTTGTAATTTAAGGTGTTTTGTATTTTCCGCTGTGTTTTGTAAATGATTATTGTAATAAAAGTTGAAATAAAAATTATCTGTGTTTTTGGCTATGTGTACTATTGCAATTGAAGTTGATGCTGGGAATTGTGTCACGTATTTCTAAGATATCACATTAGAAATTCGGGGCGCTACATTAAATTTTAAAAAAAATACTAGAAAATAAAAGATGGTCTTTTCATTCATAAAAATCAAATTTTAAAATATATTTTTACCCCTAATATATAATTTTTTCTAGAATGCGTATACCTATTCAGTTTAATACCTAACCCCTAACCATACCCCCCAAAGTGGTAATAATATTTTAGCTAAGGTTAGTGTAAGGTTAATGTTAGTGTTAACAGGGGTTAGGATAAGGTTAGGGCCAGCTAGGGTTATGGTAGGGTTACGGGTTAGTGTAGGGTTATGAGTAGGGTTACGTTTGGGTTACGGGTTAGTGTAGGGTTGTGAGTAGGGTTATGGTAGAGTTACGGGTGCTTGTAGGGTTACGGGTTAGTGTATGGATAATGGTTATATCTTAAAACTCTTTCAAAAAATTCTGACAAAGAAGCCTACTGACAAATCAAAGGCTCCTTTCCTAATAAATAAGTTATCAGTGGTGGACTCCGCCTCTGCCTCCACTTCCGTTTTCCCTCTCCTCTACCTAGTCATCTCTGTTCTTCGATTCTAAAAGCACATGCTTCTTTCCTAATAAATGTGTTTTTATAGTTTGCCTACTATTACATTTCACTGTACAAAGTGGGCACTACATATAGATCTCCTACTGAATAACCTCCCTGCATTTTTCCATTGGCACGAATACTCACCTTCTTTCCTCCCAATAGTCCGTTTCTCATTTGGGTGCGGCTCTTTTTTGGTGTAGGGTTATGGTAGGGTTACGGGTGAGTGTATGGTTTTGAGTGGGGTTACTATAAATAATATAATTAATGATAACCCAAAACAAGCTCTTACTACAACTTCGATTCTTACAGAATTTGGATTGTTTGAATTTCATTAGTAAGCAGATGAGCCAGGTAAATAAAAATTCTCTACAGAGAGTAGAATGAAGGAGAAAAATTATTGTTCTGTTTAACCCTACACTCACCCGTTGTAACACCCCGCAAAATTGGAAATTACAATTTTGCACTTGTGTGTTACGCACGTGTATTTTGTAACGTGTTTTCACTACGTATCTTGATTTTCCGACTCTTTATGCATTTCCTGTAATGATTTTATCTTATTTGTGTTAACTCAAATACAATATTTTAATCTCTGTATTTTACGTGCTTTTTACGTGTTTTTGATGCACGTATCGATCACGTATTTTTCCACCACTACGGGTGATATTTTCTGTGTTTCAATTATTTATTTTTCAAATCAATTTTATAAAACGGAAATTCATTTTCCCTATTTTCGTTTAAGATAATTTTGTACGTGTAATGCACGTGTTTCCTATGTACGTAGAAATTATGGCATGTAATATGTATAAATTAATAAAAATATTTTCTTATATCGTTTTTATTATATTTTAATTTATTTCCATTGATAGAGTCGATTTTTGAATTTCGTATTTTTTTTTATGTTTTACGTGCGAAGTACGTATTTTTCGGTGCCCGTATTTACGCATATTTGTTTTTCAAAATATATTTCGGAGTGCGAGTGACATCCCGTAATTTCTAAATAACATATAATAGTATATATCTCTACTATTATAATGGGAGAAGGGGTTAGTGTCATTTGTCATCGTTTGTCATTTTGTCAACACGTGCAGCGCACGTGTTGGCTTTTTTTTCCTTTTCATTCCCCTCATTCCCCTCCATGTGCATCGCACGTGCATTATAGTTTTTTTTTGGTCCTTTTCATTCCCCTCCACGTGCATCGCACGTGTTGGTATTTTTTTTCCCTTTTCATTTCCCTCCACGTACATCGCACGTGCATTATAGTTTTTTTTAATCCTTTTCATTCCTCTCCACGTGCATCGCACGTGCATGATACTAGTAGTATATATAGTGTGAGTTGGCTGTTGTAAACAGTTAGTAATAAAAATGATTTGTGAATAGTGTGTAATGGTTTGATAGAATTAAAATGAAATTGTGAATGGGGCCCACGTGAATTGGTTGAAGAGTTAGCACTGAGCATGCTGGGATGTTTGGATGTGGGGGGCCCACGACCTTAAGAACATCAGAGAGCACATTTGTGCTGTTGTTTCTGATTGACATCGCCTAAGCCCACCCGGGTTGTGAGAGAGTGCAGAGCCTCTGTGCTCTCTGACGACGTGGCAGAACATGGGGATTGGCCGGTTTGGAGTTGGAAGAAGAGGGGTTGGGAGTTTAGGATTTAGAGAGGTGGAGTAGTGAAGAGTTGGGTTTTTTAGGAGTTGAGAAAGTGAAGAGATGAGAATTAAATTGAATAATTTATTAGGTGAGTAATTTTACAAATTGAACCCACAACTTTTTCTATAAATACCCTAGTGTTCTCTTCTCTTTTCAAACCAAAAAGTAAACAAAAACAAGAGAAAGAAAAAGAAAGAGAGTAGAGTGTTCTTGCTTGGAGGAGTCTTGCTAAGAGAAGAAGGGGTTGCTTTGGAGCTAGAAGTGTTGTTCCATCTTTCTTTTCATTGTTCATACTTCAATTGAGGGGGATCTTTATGCTTTCTCATTGTAGGAAAAGCATGCTAATTTTGACAAATGAATATAGTAGATTAATATTGATGTGGTAAATGTAGATTTAATCCATGATATTGTGTTTATGCCATGACTTCTAGAAACCATGTTGGGATCAAGAAAGGAAATTGACCTCATGATAGTTAGAAAGAAACTAATGATAAGTGAGATAATGCCATATAGTATGCGTGATCGAAATGGTAATGTCAAAAATTTATAACATGCATGAAGAAGTGTTAAATATTTTGCTTGTAGTCAAAAAATATGTAGTAAAGTTAATTTGGTACACATAGATTCATTTTAATTGGTTGTAAGAGATACAAATTGCTTTTTTAAAAAAAATTAAATTAAAGAAATAAAGTTCTTGTTTATTAAATGATAAGTTTGGGATATTTTTGAATCTCTGATTTCAAGTAAAAATCAGTATGAGTGAGATGATTACAATCTATTAAAAAGATTAGCCAATTGCATGTTTGGATTTTGTGAAAATAAACAAATTTCTGTGCCGTGTGAACAAAACACTAGTCTCTGTTTTCTTAACAATAGTCACAAATGGACTTTCTGGCTAGCGAGTGCGCCATAGGGTCGCCACTGTGCTTGTCGGAGGTCAAGGGTTCGAAACTTGTTAGTCTCAATTTATTTGATTTTGTTTAAAATAATTCTGAAACCCAAGATTAGCATTTGGGGCTTTCGGTGAAGACTTAGAACACGAGTCCACAAAGGACTTAGTGGCTAGTGGGTCTAGGTTTGGGCACTGACTGTGCCTTGAGGTTGGGCTTGGGTTCGAAACCCGGTGGCCACCTTTATATTTTTTTTGTTGTGTTTTAGATGTTTTGATGAGTTTTAATGCAAATAAAAATTGAGGAAAAATCCTAATAATTCTTTAAGGACATTTGGAATTTATTAAAAGTAGTTTCATAATTTTCTTGTATATGTGAAAAGTTAAAAATGGGAAAAACGAGAAAGAAAATGAGTTTTGACAAAAATAAATTATTAATGAAAATGAGATCTATTTGTAGAATAAGAGTAAATTGTACACGTGAATGGATTCCTCTTGATGTGATTATACGCTTATTCGATTTAAGAATACTTGGTATGGGTTGAAATATGAAATTGTTATTTATGCTTAAGTTATTAAAGAGAATGAGGATGGATGAAAATTTGTTCATGAAAAAGGATTATTGCTATTAAGATTGAGAATAAATGAATCATGAATAGACATTGATTAAGTTATGAATAAATTGAAGATGAGATTATTTAAGTTTAAGACATGTTCATTGAAGGGTATGTGTACCCATGGATTTCTGTATATGAAAAAGTGGTGATTTAGAGTTAGTAAGACCTCGGGTACCGGCACTATTTGAATTGAAAAGAGTTGAGATATATTTTGAGATATGGCCATGGAGCTATCTCGTTTTTGTTGATAAAGTCCGGTAGGAGGTAAAACTAATTCTAGGCTTGGAAATTTATTCATGTCTTGAACTAAATAATTAGGCACATAAGTGAAGATGTAGTAAACCTGAGCAAATGTAAGTGGGTTGCCTCTATATAGTCGACGGTGGATCTCCATGACTATAGACCTAGTTGGTGGACTGTGGTTGCTCTGTGGGAGACGAGCTTTTATATTTAAATCCGGGACTATGAGGACGGGTTAGCGGTGGACTCCAGGATCTTGAGTAATCGGGCGGATAGTTGCCATACTCCAATGTATATACGTATACTGGGACTATAGGGGCACTTGCGGGATGATTCGCACGATGTGGGATCTGTTATAACAGTCAGCGGTGGACTCTGGGGCTGGGATTCAATTTCGTGGAATGATCTAAACCTTATTTTACTACTAGGGTAGTTTGTCATGGCGAGGGATCGAACCCTTTATTGTGGAGTGCGTAGGTGCTTGCCCTCGGACCTATGTAGTATGGGATGCATAGAATCCAAACAAGTGTGCATTAGGGTCATCTTAGTATAAAATGTGTGTATTAGGCATTAAGGCATGACATACACTTACATGTTTAGAATAATCACTTTTGACACTTTATTGTTCATTCAGTTTTTTTGTGGTTTGTTAAAGTAATGAGATCGTTATATGTACGACATAGAAAGGATAGCTGAGTATAACATTTTAGTCAGTTGTAAGTGACTGACGTGCCCACAGCTTGATATACAGGTAATGGACCTTGCCATGAAGATGTTATGATGCAGTTGATGATTTACATTGTTATAATTGTACAAGTTGTATTTTATTTCGTTGTTGTATTTTTCCGCTGTGTAAACAAAGATGTAATAAACTCTGATGTATTATTGAAAATTTTTAAATTCCTTGTAAAATTATACGAAGTGAAGTAAAGATCCCGTGAAATCTCGAATTCAGTCTTATTTGGAATTCGGGATGTTACACCCGTAACCCTAACCATAACCCTACTCATAACTCTACACTAAACCGTAACCCTACCATAACCCTAGCTTACCCTAACCCTATCCTAACCCTTGTTAACAGTAACCTTAACCTCACCCTAACCCTACCATAAAATATTTTGGAGTCCACCACTGATAACTTGAGCCTTTGATTTGTCAGTAGGCTTACTTGTCAGAATTTTTTGAAAGAGTTTTAAGATATAACTACTAACCATACACTAACTCGTAACCCTACACTCACCCGTAACCCTACCATAACCCTACTCATAACCCTACACTAACCCGTAACCCTACCATAACCCTAGCTTACCCTAACCCTATCCTAACCCCTGTTAACCTAACCCTAGCTGAAATATTATGGGTTTGGGGGATATGGTTAGGGGTTAGGTGTTAAACGGGATAGGTATACGCATTCTAGAAAAAATTACATATTATGGGTAAAAATATATTAAAAAATTAATTTTTACGAATGAAAAGATCATCTTTTATTTTCTGTTATTTTTTTTAACATTTAACCTTAAAGATTTTATATTGGTTAGTTAGGTGGCTATTAATAAAATATATAAATGATATACAAGCATATGAATGTCTTTTGTGTAGAGTTCGACACACTGTTCGTAAAGAGTGGAGAGACAGCTGTAAAAAGTATAAAATTTTTTGCAAAATTTTATATAACTTAGGCTGTTGTTGGAGACAACGACCTAAAGCTTTACAAATTTTTTTTTTTGTTGCTCTCTGACTTGTTGCTCCTTTTAGCTTGGGCAAGTCAGAGAGCAAACAAAAAAATCCAATTTTTTTGCTATAACTTTAGGCCATTGTTGGAGACAATGGCCTAAGCTTTAAAAAAAATAAAATTATTGCTCTCTAACTTGTTGCTCCGTTTAGCTTGAGCAAGTCAGAGAACAAACCCAAAAATCCAATTTTTTTTGCTATAACTTAGGCCGTTGTTGGAGACAGCGGCCTAAGCTTTAAACAAAAAAATGTTGCTCTCTGACATGTTGCTCTTTTTAGCTTGGGAAAGTCAGAGAGCAAACCAAAAAACTAAATTTTTTGCTATAACTTAGACCGTTGTTGGAGACAACGGCCCAAGTTTTTAAAAAAAATTGTTGCTCTCTGACTTGTTGCTGCTTTTAGTTTGGGCAAGTCAGAAAGCAAACCAAAAATTCAATTTTTTTTTTCTATAACTTACGCCGTTATTGGAGACAACGACCTAAGCTTTAATTGCTCTCTGACTTGTTGCTCCATTTAGCTTGGGCAAGTCAGATAGCAAACCAAAAAATCCAAAATTTTTTGCTATAACTTAGACCGTTGTTGGATACAACGGCCTACGCTTTAAAAAAAAATGTTGCTCTCTGATTTGTTGCTCCTTTTAGCTTGGGCAAGTCAGACAGCAAACCCAAAATTCCATTTTTTTGCTATAACTTAGGTCATTGTTGGAGACAACGACCTTAGTTTTAAAGACAAAATTCGTTATTTTGTGAGTTCTATACAAAAGACTTAGTCTTCAACTAAGGCCGTCGTACGGCCTAGGTTTAACAAATAAAAATAATTAAATGAAAAGTGAAAACAGCACCTGTAGGCTGCTATACATCGTTCTAAAAAAAACTTCTACACACAATTACACTTCAATTCCACCAACATGTACAATTAACAACAACACTAACACCAATAACAACTCAAAAATAACAACAACAACAAAATTAACAATCAACAGAGACCAACAACACTTGCGTCCCAACAACATTTAAAATTAACAACACTTGCATCAATATCTAACATACTGAAACTGTACAGCAAAAAACTCCAATTCACAATGGATCATCATATCTCTCGTCGGAACTCTCTTCATCGGATGGATTCACTTCTTTCGGATTGATTGCCCTTCATTCAAAAAAAAGTTTTAGTTAGTGCCAAATTCATTTACCACAAATGAAGTATAATAAATTTAAAATAGGGAGAAACAAAGAAAGTATGAGTCTTACCCCTCAAATAGTGTTGGACAATTTCTTGAATCATGATCCATTTGCACAATGCCGCATGTTCGGCACCGTCTCGGTTTTTTAATGCGAAGTTGCTCTCTTATCGGCCTCAATCTTTTGGCGCGAGGCCTTCCCTTTGTCATGCATTGTTGTGGGTCCCTTACACGTGTAGGTACGTGTCCACTGCCTTCATTATGAGGTTGTGAACTACAATGGGGTTGTGCACTACTAACCAGTTGTGTACTACCTAGTGGTTCTGTACTATCATGCGGTTGTGAGGCCTCTTCGAGTTGTTCACCCAATCCGGGTTGTAGCCGAGAGACACCGTCAATGATCTTCTGCAAATTCTCTAACGTGTATTTGTTACTTTCATTGGAGGAACAACCAAGATCGACAATCTGTTTTGCGTGGTAGCTCAACTCACAATATCGATAAGCAAAATTCTCGGTAATGGGTTCAGTTGGAACAGATGTATAACTTCTTCTCATCACATTCGGGTCCATCTTCTTTTAATGTATACATCCGGAAGGGAAGTGTGATAGCTGAACCGAAGAACCGCTAAAATATGCCTGCAAGGAATGCCAACGAAGTCAAAGAAGTGACAAGAACATGTAATAATTTGGTTGAGTTTGCATAACTGAAGAAGGCGAGCCGATTCTGATTCTCCACAGAGTATCACATGGAAGGTTGAACTATCCGGTGTCTCAAGATCGCCAACAAATGTCACATTGTACATGAATCTTTTTGTAACTTCATCTTGGAATTTGTAAAAAAATTTCAAAGTGTATGTTTTCGCCATTTGTGCCTCCAAAGCCTATTCGCTCTTCAACTTCGGTCTCTTCTCACGGTTACAATGATTTTCTTTCAGTTCTTCGTGTCTCTTCCTTCCCAAAAAATGGTCGAAGATGATGGCAAATTCATGCAAGGAATATTTCTTTTCTGTATGATGCTTCAAGACAGAATGCGATAACTCAACCCGTTGGCTACTCAACTTGCCGGCCCAAAAGAATCTTTAGTATAGATGAGTGCCCAATTTTTACGGATATCAAATAAATCGTTCAACCATTTGTTATTCTCTATTCCATATTGCGAAATCAATAAATTCCATTTTTCTACAAATTCATGTACATATTCGGAATTGTAGATGACATTCTTCAATGATTCCCTAAACTTGTCGACATCGTTTGACATACGCACCTCCTATGGCAACTTATCCAATATGTGCCAAATACAAAACCGATGTCGAGTCTAGGGGAAAACTTTCTTCACTGCGGCGGCGATCCCGCGGTCTTGATCGGTGACGATACCGGATGGAGCACGATTCATAACACCTAACCACTTTTCAAAGAACCATTCAAACGAAGAGTCCGTCTTATTTGGAATGAACCCACCTCCAAAGAAATTTGATTGCCAATGTTGATTCACTCCAACAAAGAGAACAAATAATATTCCATACCGGTTCGTATTGTACGTGGCATCAAAGCAAAGTACATCGCCAAATTCTTGATAGTTCATCCTAGAAATATCATCAACCCACATACAATGTGACAACTGCCATTCGGGATCTACTTGAATGTCATAAAAAAATGAAGGATTCGTCTGTTTCTTAAATTCGAAAAAATCAATTAGCATTTTAGAAACATGTCATTTCAATGCTTCTTGCGAGTCTCTAAGTAAATTTCTAACATCTTTTTCGGTGAATCCTACTTGATCGTGACCAACACTAACACTTTAGAAGAAAAGCATTTGTCGACATGTATGGATATTAGCTTGGTTGAATTGATCTATTATCATTTTATCCGTATTTGACACAGAACGGTTTCGGGACAAAAACTGTCTTCTACCGAGTGAGGTGAATTCGTGATTGTGTGCTTCATGAAATGAATACAACACCCACATTTTACTTGCTTCGTTCAATTTTACACGAACACAGGCCTTGCAACCTGTTCTACAGGTTGTTCCCCGTCTGCCATCATTATGTTGACTCGGCGACGACCCAGCTTTATTACACAGATATGACTTATCTACTTCCACTCATTCCTTTAATTTATTCCTACCCTTACGCATTGCAAAATTCCCACATCGAGCATATGACGAATAGAAATTTTCAGCCTCAACTAAAGTTGGAAACGTCATACCTAACTTTGATTTTAGATGTTCTTCGACTAATGGCATGGAATCAATGATTGGTTCTACCCGCACAAAATTATCGCCGGCAGCAGAACTCTCTGTATCGTTGTTCATCTGGAAAAAAAATATATTTTTGGTAAATTAATACACATATCATATATAAAACAGCTTGTTAACAAACGATTGTGATATATATATATATATATATATATATATATATATATATATATATATATATATATATATATATATATATATATATATATATATATATGGGTAAAAGGGATATGAGCAACTTGCTCATTTAGTAAATGAGCAGGTGATTATGTGGCATGCATATGATACATTGGAAAACTAAACCTTTTAAGGATTTTCCAATCACATGCATGCCACATCATCAATCGCTTATTTACTAAATGAGCAAGTTGCTCATACCCCTTTTTCCCTATATATATATATATATATATATATATATATATATATATATATATATATATATATATATATATATATATATATATATATATATATATATAGGCAAATGCTCCATTGAAATGGGTCTAGTTTTCACAGGTTGGAAAACAGCGATCTGAGCCATTGGATCACTCATATATATATATAGGCAAATGCTCCATTGAAATGGGTCTAGTTTTCACAGGTTGGAAAACAGCGATCTGAGCCATTGGATCACTCTTGATCGTAATCAACGGCTCAGATCTGAGCCGCCCATCACCCATTCTCACTAAGCGGTGGAGGGTATTTTGGGAATTTTGTCCCAAATAACTCTTCGCCTCACGGATCGTAACACCCTGGATTTTCAAATCTTATTTATATTTGGAGTTGTTTGATTTTTACGTGATGAGTAGGTAAAAATTTATGCCTGTATTCCGCTAAAATTATTTCATAAACTAGTAGTCTTATTTCTTCTCTTTTTAATTTAGAAAGCTTAATTTAATCCTAAGCCTAATTTGTCTTTTGGAGCCCACACTAGTTAATTAATTAAATAAATTCTCTTGAGCCCATAGTCTTTTGGCCCAATAGGAAGCTCATTTAGTTTAATTCCCTTTTTATTTAATATGACTTGTAGTGTAGACCAACCTTTTAGACAATTAAATAATTAAACATGCACAACTAGTAGCTAGGGGTACCTTGGAGACACGTGCATTGCACTAGCACGTGCCTCATTATGCTTGGGAGTAGGCCAGATTTGGGCAAGAGAGAGGGAGAGATGGGAGTAGTGATGAAGTGGTTTCTCAAGTCATGGGTAGTTACTACAACTTCCAAACTCATCCTAGCCCTTGATCCTTAACTATTTGATCTAATCCTAGCCATTCAATCCACCCAAAATTATGTATAAATACCCCCCACATTAGTACATTCACACCTAATCTATATCAAAAGAGAAAGATAAAGAAATACAATTAGAGAGTAAAAGATTGGGAGACAATAGTGAGAAAAAGGTTAGAGTGAGATTGTGTGTGTGTTCCATTCAAGAGGAGGCCGACTATTACAACCTGGGAGGTTCGGGTTCATCGAGCACCAAGGAGGAGAAGGCAATTGCAATACATTCTAGGAGGAGAAGGCCACTTTCTTGCATTCTAGGAGCGTTCATTCGATTTTTCTCCAAAATAGGTCGGTGTTTCTCATGACTTCTAATTTAGATGTCATGCTAGGAATGATTTGATAAATGGTTATAAAGGAACCTAGAAATTCTAGTCTCATGTTTGATAAATTAGAGATGGAATGATAATTTAGAGAATGATTGTGAAGATGATTGCTAATTGATAAATGTGGGCAAATTCCCCTAACTTCTAAGTAGTACCATGCTAGGTTTTGTGCTAATCATGCTAGAATAAATATGTGAAAATGTTGCTTTTTGATAATACCATGATTGAAGTGAAAATGGAACATACGTGAAATTTGCATAAAATGACTAAGTGAAATTGAATTGAATGATAGGATTGTTGTTGTGATATTTTGATATTGATCTAGCATGCTAAATTAGAATAATGTTCTCCATGTCGAAATATTCATGTATGAAGAGTGAAATTTTAGAAATTGTGTAAGAACTTCCATATTGGGTAGTAAACTATGCGTGTTGTGATTGTTGTTGAATGAATTCTAAAGCTGTGTGTTAGTTTTCGGGGAAATGAACATATTGTATTCTAAACCAAATTTTGTGTGAAGAAATGATTCAAATTTTCAGGTTTTTGTTGCTGAGCAGTCGACCGAATAGGTGTAGATAGTCGACTGTCTTGAATATTTAGTTCTTTGAGTTGTAATTCTCGCAGAACAGTCGACCGTATATGTTTAATAGTCGACTGTCCCGTCCATTTTATTTTCGAGTTTTTAAAACATCGCAGATCAGCCGACTGGTCTTGTTTAGCATTCGACTGCCCTGATCCTTTTATTTTCGAGTTTTAAATCTTTACAGAACAGCCGACTGGCCTAGCTTTAATAGTCGAATGTTCCGACTATTTACATTTTTGAGTCGTTTGTATTCTCGCTGAACAGTCGACCGACTATACTTCAATAGTCGATTGTCCAGAGAATTTTTGATTTCTCAGGTTTTGAATTATCTCTTGATAAAAATAAACGTATTGTTTAAAAGAGTTCAAAAAGAGGTTTGATAAGGGAAAGAATGAAGATTGAATGTGACAAGTTAGAAAGTGATTTTATTTTTGCCTTATGCATGAAAATTGTACATGAAAGTGAAGTTAAATATCCTGATGAATTATGAAGAGTTGTATGAATATGAATACACAAATGCTATGGACATGAAATGAGATTTTGAACTAGAGGGTAGCTAAAATCCTATTACCGGCAAGTGAATGAATTAAATTTGTAAAGTTGAATTATTGAGATGAAAGACCAAGCTGGTCATGTTGATGATTGAGACCGGTATGGAGGAAAGAGCTAACTCTAGGGGTTGATTTTATTCATGATTCAATTAAACTAAGGATTAGATACATAGTGAAGATGTAATGAAAGTAAGAGAAAAACATTGAGTATGAGGGCCATTGGATTGGCGGAGTGAGGGTATTCACAGGAGCTCCCATGATGCGTCATGAGTAGGACGTGGATACTGCTGCAGAGTACCATCCCGGTGGCGACTTTCGTAGGGTTTTTGGTGACTGCGGGTGGTGTCATGTCTATGGTAGGAGCTGAATTATCATAGGATGTCTGCATGATGAGTCATGTGTCAGTGCGTTGGGATTCCCTCCAGGGCTCCTAGACATGAGTTCGTAGGTAATAGAACATCTAGGATACTTACCGTAGTTACAGTAGTAGATTAAGTCATGGTAAGGGATTGAACCCTACAAGATGAAGTACGATTAAGGGCTTGCCCTCGGACCTATGTAGTATGGGATGCATAGAATCTGAACAAGTGCGCATTAGTGTCATATAACATAACAACTGCATTAAGGACTAAGTGCACAGCACAACACGACATCAATAGGATAGTCCCTTAGCTTTGTTTGTGAACAAATTTGTGTTTTGCTAAGTATTGAGAATCGTTACACTGTTTCCGGTACAGAGAGGATGGCCGTGTATAATATTTCGTCAGTGATGTTAGGGTTATATACTGAAAGCATCACTTTTGTATTAACTTTATTTCCTTATTTTTTTGTATGAGAATCATATGGGCATATGTTTGCATATTGTGTTTATTATAATATTAATGCAAGTATCTGATATTCTATAAGGTTGATAATATGGTGTGAGGTGACACACAGAAGATCATATTATCAGTTCCCTATGGAATATATAAATAGTTCACAACCTAGACGGACTTGGACAATCCATTGGAAAGGTTGTAGTGTAATCTGGTATTAGTCCATCTTGACTATAGATTTACACTAGTACACTTTGTGTGTATTGAACAGGACCACTTGAGGTTGTTCTCTTTGTACTGACTACAAAAGAGAACAAACACCTCTGTTATTATGGATGCTTATGCTCTTAATCCAGTTATAATAACAGACATGTATATGCAGTGTGCATTACTTTGACTCATAAAAGAGTGAGATTCATTATGGATCAACAACCTCTATGAATTGGGTAATAGCATTGTGTGTATGATGGGTTGTTGATTGTAAAAGGAATCCATGTCCCGATACGTCGGGTTGATGATGTCCCCTTAAGGAGCTCATAAGGATTGTCATGTAAACCCTGCAGGTGGATTACATCCGACATGACAAATAAAGTTGAGTGGTACTACTTAAGGATAAAAGATGTTGATCAATATAGTTGTCAGTAACTTAATTTGATCGACGGACATTCGATATCTTAACATGGGGAGCTGAACGAGCATATAATAAAAGGAGCCCATAAATATAATTTGGGATTAGGAAGGTAGTGCAACAATAGCTCTTTAGTGGACCGAGCTATTGTTAATGGGCCTGGGTTGTGTGTTCGGGCTGAACACGGGATACCCAGATTCGTTAGGAGACCTAAACCTAATTTCTCCTCATGGTCCCTGCCGTAGCCTTATATACATCCTCTATTCTCTGGCCGTCATATCATTATCAAAGATAAGAAGTTTTCTCTAAATTCGTGATTCACGTAAGGAGAGAAAGAGAGGTCAGCCAAGGAGAAGAAAGGTTGGGAGACCGTCGCCCACCCGACGTCCAACCCGAGGAAGGAATACGTGCAGAAGATCTTGGGGTCGCTGACGGCTCGAGGTTGCTAGAAACTATCGCCTTCTTCTCATCGTAGGTATAATTCGTGAACCCTAGATTCTGCTATAAAGGGTTAGATCACGTATTAAATCTGTTTAAGCTTTTATGATCGATACGCACACCAATCCGTGGTCATGGGACTCATCGCAGTTCCATCAATTGGTATCAGAGCCGGTATTGGATCTGCGTATTGATTGTTACATCCATGTTGTCCAATAAAACTTGCATTGTATGATAGTCGGTAGATGTAGATCTATTCTAACTCGGTTTTGCAGACATCTTAGATCCAACTATTATGGTCCAATGCATGTTTTGTTTGTGTTGTTGTTGTTTTATGGATGTAATTAATATCACGAGGGTTGATCGTGCTTATAATTTTAATTTTTCAATCTAGATTATGTGTGAACTCCTTCGGGAGGCATAGGATTGATGTAATTTTAAATTTTTTTTTTTCGATCGATCGTGATGGCGGTGGTGGCTGTTTCTGATGCTGGAGGAGATGCTGTTTTTAGGCAGTCCGGAGATCGACAGATGGTTTTCGATGAAGAAATCGGCAGCCAAACCTTAAAAAAAAAAAAATCCGGGGCGCTGCCCCGAACCCCGCGACCTGACCGGGCAGGTCGAACCCCGAATAACTTTGCGCAGGGTCAGATTTGGGATTCGCACAGTCGGAGAAGAATCAGGAAAGATGGCCATAATAGTTAGATATTTATTTTCAAATTTATTGCCATTATTGCTTATTCTGATTATGCATGTTTATTATTTTGTGATTTTTTTTTGAAAAACTAGGATCACATTAATAATGGACAACATGGATATAAATTAACTAGTAGAAAAACCCTCATTGTTAAATAACTAAGTGGGAGAGGGAATTCATTTAACATGAATCCCACGGTCTCCATTGCTGGTCTGTAGGTGATATAATTATACTTGCGTGTTGGCTTTAGTGCTTTCCTCCATATCGGATGAGTATAATTATGGATCACCATTACAAACTTCCTTAGGGATAATTGTAGAAAGTTACCTAGTATGTGTTCACTTCTCCATCTGAAGGAACTCAATACAAGATAATGGACTTAGTATTAAGTAATGGTATACACTTAGATACAAATAATGGTATCCTCCCCATCGGAGTCACTGCTATTATTTGTAGGACCAGAGCAAGACCAACAGATTAATTTTATTTGTCATAAAGTTGTGTTGACATGATAGTAAAATTAATAGGAAAAACCTACTTGAACAAATATTGAATTTGTATACGTCCACACTATCGTGGCGTGCTAAATTCATGGTGTTTAAGGTGTTGGTGAATTTTTCTTATTGTTTTGAGGGAATCAATATTTAATTAATTCAAAAAGTTTTTCCCTACATAATTTTTTTTGTGTGATTCTCAGGATTTCAAAAAATGGGTTCTTTCAGTCCACTTATGGTGATTCTTAAAGAAAACAAACTTACTGGACCTAATTATATTGACTGGAAACGTAACTTGGATATTGTCTTAACTGCTGAAGAGTACAAATTTGTACTCAATGAAGTATGCCCACCTAAGCCTGATGCTAACTCTGATGAAGAGGTCAAAGAGGCTTATAAGAAGTGGAATAAGGCAGATGAGATGGCGCGGTGTTACATTTTGGCATCTATGTCAAATGTACTGCAGCATCAGCATCAGGCCATGCCCATAGCTTAGGATATGATGTACAACCTTAAGGAACTCTTCGGACATCAGAGTAGAGCAGCTAGGCAATTTGCTATGAAGAGTTTGATGAGAGCATCTATGGCTGAGGAGACACCAGTAAGGGATCATGTTCTCAAGATGATGGGTCATCTAAATGAGATGGAGATCCTTGGTGCTGAAATTGATGGGAAACCCAGGTCGATATCATTCTCAGGACTCTGCCTAAAAGTTTTGATTCGTTTTGCCTTAATTACAACATGAACAAAAGGTTGTATAGTTTGGCAGAACTTGCAAAAGAACTACAGGATGCTGAAGCTCTCTTCAAGCAGATGCCCATGTTTATGTGACTGAAAAGGACTCTAATTCTAAGCCGAAAGGTGGTAAGAAGAAGAAAGTTCAGAAACAAGTAAACTCAGCAAATAAGGGCATGGGACCTTAAGGCGCTGTGAAAAAGCCGAAAGGCAAGTGTTTCAAGTGCAAAGGGTCAGGACATTGGAAGACTGACTGTCCACTTCTCAAACAAAAGAACAAAGAAGGTATATCTCATTTACTAGTTGTTGAAACATGTTTAGCGGTGTTATCTACCGGCACCTGGTGTGTAGATACAGGAGCCACTAATCATGTCTGCAATACATTGCAGGGGTTCCAGGAAACCAGACGGCTCAGTGATGGAGAGATATGCTTGTTTATGGGTGACGCTACAAGAGTAGCGGCCGTTGTAATAAGAGATGTTATTTTATCTTTTGGTAGAAATAAGTCTTTGACATTGAGAGATTGTCTTTATGCACCTTCACTTAGAAGGAATTTAATTTCTGTTTCCATGCTAGTTAAGGATGGATATTCAGTTTATTTTAATGACAATATTGTTATTAGAAAAAATAAGCATTTTATCTGTTCTGGTGCATTGGTTGATAATCTATATGTCATTAATCCTATTTCGCCCACGATGCAACTTATGGAAATGAATAATATGTCTTCTAACATAAATAAGAGAAAAGAACCTTCTTGTATGAACCAAACATATCTTTGTCACTTGCGATTGGGGCATGTTAACCTAAGAAGGATTCAAAGACTGGTTAAAGATGGACCTTTGAGTTCATTGGAAGTGGAGGCACTACCAGTCTGTGAATCCTGCTTGGTAGGTAAAATGACCAAAACGCCTTTCAAGGCAAAGGGGTATAGGGCCAAAGATGTGTTGAAATTGGTTCATTCTGATTTGTGTGGGCCCATGACTGTCCAGGCTAGAGGTGGCTTTGAATATTTTGTCACATTTACTGACGATTATTCACGGTATGGATATATTTATTTGATGCGCCGTAAGTCTGAGTGCTTTGAGAAAGTACAAGGCAGAAACGGAGAAACGTCATGGAAAATGTATCAGGTCATTACGTTCAGATCGTGGTGGCGAGTATCTCTTTGGGGAGTTTAGGGACTATTTGTCAGAGGCTGGGATTACATCCCAATTATCAGCACCTGGAACACCCCAACAGAATGGTGTAGCAGAAAGAAGGAATAGGACTCTTATGGAGATGTTAGATCAATGATGAGTTATTCAGATTTATCAGATTCATTTTGGGGATATGCCTTAGAAACTGCAGCTTATATTTTGAACTTGGTTCCTTCTAAGTCAGTACCAATTACTCCCACAGAACTGTGGACTGGGCGTAAGCCTAGTCTGAAACATGTTCGGATTTGGGGTAGTCCAGCACACGTGCTGAATGGGAAAGCCGATAAGTTGAAATTTCGTACAGAAGTACGCTTGTTTGTAGGCTATCCAAGAGGAACGAAAGGAGGTTTATTTTATAGTCCTAAGGATCAGAAGGTCATTGTTAGCACCAATGCTCGATTCTTAGAGGAAGACTATGTGATGAACCATAAACCCATAAGTAGAGCTGTTCTAGAAGAACTGAGAGGTGAGACGCCAAATACTTCAGTACCAACAGTACAACAGGATGCACCACCAGTAACTGCACAACATGTCACAAATGTTACACCACAACTCTCCCAAGAACATATATCTATCAGGTTGTATCACAACCCTCCCACTACGCCAAATATCTGAAATAGAATCTATGGATTCTAATCAAGTCTGGGAGCTTGTAGAACCACCTATTGGTGTAAAAGCCATTGGATGCTAGTGGGTCTATAAGAGAAAAAGAGGATCAGACGGTAAGGTTGAAACCTTTAAAGCTCGGCTTGTTGCAAAAGGTTTTACTCAAAGAGAGGGTATTGATTATGAGGAAACCTTTTCGCCAGTAGCCATGCTTAAGTCTATCCGGATTCTTTTATCTATTGCAGCTCATCTTGATTATGAGATTTGGCAAATGGATGTCAAGACAGCTTTCCTTAATGGAAGTCTTGAGGAAGACATCTATATGCAGCAACCAGACGGGTTCATTGAAAAGGGCCAAGAGCATCTTATTTGTAAGCTCAAGAAGTCCATTTATGGACTTAAGCAAGCTCCCAGATCTTGGAACATATGTTTTGATCAGGTGATAAAATCCTATGGATTTGATCAATGTCAAGATGAATCGTGTGTATACAAAAAGTGTGATGGAAATGTAGTGGTATTCCTAGTACTTTACGTGGATGACATCTTGCTCATTGGGAACAATGTGAAGGTATTATCTAACGTAAGGGTATGGTTATCCAAACAGTTTGATATGAAGGACTTGGGAGAAGTAGGTCACATCCTTGGGATCAAAGTTCTACGAGATCGCAAGAAAAGGATGTTGGGCTTGTCCCAAGCTTCCTATATCGATACTATACTAACTCATTTTGGCATGCAAAATTCTAAGAAAGGTTTCTTACCTTTTAGGCATGGAATTGCCCTATCAAAGGAGCAGTGTCCGAGGACACCTAAAGAGATAGAGAACATGAAAGCAGTTCCTTATGCTTCAGCAGTAGGAAGCTTAATGTATGCAATGCTATGTACGAGACCGGATATCTGCTTTGCCGTTGGCATGGTTAGTAGATATCAGTCTAACCCGGGACAAGAGCACTAGACTGCCATAAAGCATATTTTGAAGTACCTGAAAAGGACTAAAGATTACATGCTAGTTTACCAGGCAGATAGTTTAGTTGCCTTGGGGCATACAGACTCAGATTTTCAGTCAGATAGGGATTCCAGGAAATCAACCTCAGGTTATGTATTTACTTTGGGAGGTGGAGCCACTATATGGAGGAGTATCAAGCAAAAATGTATTGCTGATTCTACCATGGAAGCCGAGTATGTGGCAGCCTCTAAGGCAGCCAAAGAAGCGGTTTGGCTCAGAAACTTCCTATTGGACTTGGATGTGGTACCTAATTTGCCTAAGGCTATTACACTTTATTGTGATAATAGTGGTGCAGTTGCAAATTCGAAGGAACCACGAGCCCATAAGACAGGTAAACACATTGAGCGTAAGTACCACCTGATACGAGATTTCGTAAAGAAAGGAAAAGTTGCTGTGATCAAGATAGCATCAGCAGACAACCTAGCTGATCCCTTCACTACGAGCTTACCAGCTAAGGCTTTTGATAGTCATGTTGAGGGAATGGGAGTCAGATGCGTAGCAGCATGGCTTTAAGTATAAGTGAGAGATTTGTAACAGTATACTAAAAAGCAATGCTTTGAGTATAAGTGGGAGATTGTTAGGGTTATATACTGAAAGCATCACTTTTGTATTAACTTTATTTCCTTATTTTTTTGAATGAGAATCATATGGGCATATGTTTGCATATTGTGTTTATTATAATATTAATGCAAGTGTCTGATATTCTATAAGGTTGATAATATGGTGTGAGGTGACACACAGAAGATCATATTATCAGTTCCCTATGGAATATATAAATAGTTCACAACCTAGACGGACTTGGACAATCCATTGGAAAGGTTGTAGTGTAATCTGGTATTAGTCTATCTTGACTATAGGTTTACACTAGTACACTTTGTGTGTATTGAACAGGACCACTTGAGGTTGTTCTCTTTGTACTGACTACAAAAGAGAACAAACACCTCTGTTATTATGGATGCTTATGCTCTTAATCCAGATATAATAACAGACATGTATATGCAGTGTGCATTACTTTGACTCATAAAAGAGTGAGATTCATTATGGATCAACAACCTCTATGAATTGGGTAATAGCATTGTATGTATGATGGGTTGTTGATTGTAAAAGGAATCCATGTCCCGATACGTCGGGTTGATGATGTCCCCTTAAGGAGCTCATAAGGATTGTCATGTAAACCCTGCAGGTGGATTACATCCGACATGACAAATAAAGTTGAGTGGTACTACTTAAGGATAAAAGATGTTGATCAATATAGTTGTCAGTAACTTAATTTGATCGACGGACATTCGATATCTTAACATGGGGAGCTGAACGAGCATATAATAAAAGGAGCCCATAAATATAATTTGGGATTAGGAAGGTAGTGCAATAATAGCTCTTTAGTGGACCGAGCTATTGTTAATAGGCCTGGGTTGTGTGTTCGGGCTGAACACGGGATACCCAGATTCGTTAGGAGACCTAACCCTAATTTCTCCTCATGGTCCCTACCGTAGCCTTATATATATCCTCTATTCTCTAGCCGTCATATCATTATCAAAGATAAGAAGTTTTCTCTAAATTCGTGATTCACGCAAGGAGAGAAAGAGAGGTTAGCCAAGGAGAAGAAAGGTTGGGAGACCGTCGCCCACCCGACGTCCAACCCGAGGAAGGAATACGTGCAGAAGATCTTGGGGTCGCTGACGGCTCGAGGTTGCTAGAAACTATCATCTTCTTCTCATCGCAGGTATAATTCGTGAACCCTAGATTCCGCTATAAAGGGTTAGATCACGTATTAAATCTGTTTAAGCTTTTATGATCGATACGCATACCAATCCGTGGTCATGGGACTCATCGCAGTTCCATCAAGTGAATGAACTGACGCACCCACAGTTTTACATGCAGGGCAAAGATGCTTGGCAAATTGAAGTATACATGCTGCTCAAGGATTGATTCAATTGTTGTTTTATGTAATTACCGAAAAAATTGCTTCTGCTATAATAATGTAAATGTGTAATGTAACTTTGATGTAAGAAATATTTTTTTTTTCCTTGTAAAATTGTACGAAAGAAGTGTAAAGATTCTGTGGAACTTCGAATTCAGTGTGTTTTGGAATTCGGGGTGTTACACAGATTCTAAAAAAATGAATTAACCTAGGCCGTTGTTGGGAACAACGGCCTAGGTTATAAAAATTTGAATCATAAGCCGTTGTTTGGAACAATGGCATTGTTCTCTATTTTTATAACCTAGGCCGTTGTTCCCAACAATGGCCTAGGCTATAAAATTTCTACAGCCTAGGTTATATCAATTTTTTAGAGCGAATCAGGCGAAGAGTTATTTGGGACAAAATTTCCAAAATATCCCTCTGCCACTTAAGTGATATTGGGTGATGGGCGGAGACGATCTGAGCCGCTGATCACGATCAAGAGTGATCCAATGGCCCAGATCGTTGTTTTCCAACCCGTGAAACAAACCCGTTTTCAATGGAGCATTTGCCACACACACACACACACACACACACACACACACACACACACATATATATATATATACGAAATAAAATACGTGAGAAAACCTCATAAACGACGTCCAAAAAATACGAAACTCTGTGATTGGGTCCGGCTTGCAGCACACAAGGTAACGGAACTTGTAGAAGCGAGTTTCGATCTACAGTTTGCAAGATACGTCCGTGTCTCGCTCACTTTTACTCTTGGAAATGAGGTGAATGCGATACACAGACGCATATAGCAAACCGTGGGTGACAACTCGCAACTACAAGTTGCTATGACTTGTAAGTGGCGAGACCGACCTACTCGCAAAATTACGGATTTTTCAAGTGGGTTCTCTATTGAAAACTCGCTCAAAACATAACAAAATTCATGAGAAAACTGCACAATCGACGGTAAAAAAAACTAAACTTTGTGATTGGTTCGGGTTCCCTACACACAAGGCAACGCAACTTGTACAAGCGAGTTCCGACCCACGGTTTGCAAGATACGGCCGTGTATCGCATTCATTAATGAAAAATGCCAACAATGCGATACATTGACGTAGCCCCCAAACCGTGGGTCGGAACTAGGGATGCTTTCGGATAAGGATATATCCGATTCGATCCGCATCCGAATCCGATTTTTTGGCGGATATGGATATGAAAAATCCGTATCCGGGCGGATACGGATTTGGATATCCAAATCCAAAAAAATTCGGATTCGGATACGGATACGGATATTCATAAAAAAAGCGGATTCGGATACGGATATCCGCTTAATTTAATATTTATTTATTTAATAAATATATTTAATAGTTATATGAGTTAAACCTACTCGGCTAAATCCAGTATTCACCAGATCCCAAATCCCAAATCGACCCTTCGTGACTTCGTCCCTTTTTCTTCTCCCCCGTCTTCCTCTTCTCCCCCGTCCCCAATTCCCATCCCAGATAAGGCAATAACCCAGTCCCCATCCCCAACTTCACATCGTCCCCGTCGCGAGCCCCGTCGCCAGCCACGCCAGTCGCCAGCGCCACGTCGCCACGCCCCGTCGCGAGCCCCGTCGCCAGTGCCCCGTCGCGAGCCACGTCGCGAGCCGCGTCGCCACGCCCCCGCCTCTTCTCCCCTTCCTCTCCTGCCTCTTCTCCCCGTCGCCAGATAAGGCAATAAACTGACTGTATCTCTCCCTTTGGTTCCCCTTTCACATGCTGATTTGTTTGTTTCATGGCTTGGTTCTCATTCCCTTTTGGCTTGCATCACTGATACTGACATTGAACTGATATTCTCTCATTATTGTGGCAGGGTTGCATCTTTGACACCATTTTTTTTATGTTACTTGGATTTTGTTCTTTTAATCATAATTTTTTTTGGACCAGGAATCATCTTCTGTTATAAAAGTCTGATTCATTGTAATCTGTCTACTTAAGTTTTTCTTTGCTAGTCAAATTGTTTGGATTATCAATATATTTTAACTGGAGCTGGCTTCATCTGTTATCGGGCAGATAAATTTCTCGAGTTCTTAAACAGTTGATCAATGTTTTGTGATTAGCACTTGTTTATATATGATAATATAAATTCTACTGTGTAATCGTTACATTATTGAAACTGTACAGTAAGCAAGTTTGATATTATACCCTTAAGCATCGATTGTAACAGCAGCAGTAAATTTTCAAAATATCTACAAAATGCTTCATTAATTACTGGAAGGTTTTATCTCGTCTCGTACTTGTATGGATGCCCATTTGTTTGATTTGTTCTTTTGGAGGTTGTAAATTATCTGATTGCGTGGCCTTTTATCTAACGCATGCATGCGTTGCACTTTCTTTTTTAATGTTGTTGTTACCTGTCATTCGTGTTATAAATTGATGATTGGAAAATATATTATTCTCTCTTTGCAGGTTTACTGGCTCCAATTTGGAAGGTATTTTGCCAGAGGACCTATAGTAAGTTTCATTTCATCCAATTTCAGAATAGTTACTTGAAAACATTTCATCTTATAGATCGTCAGTAAACCTTGTGAAATTGTATTTAATGAAGGATCATGAACTTTGCTTCCATTCTCCCATTACCTTACCAATTTCCCACCTAAATCTGTAGGAAAGGGATGACTGGTACTAGTTAATAAATGCCTATATAACTATGCACTTCGTTTAGGCAAGAACGGAAAGCGGAGGAGCCCATGCTCGTGAAGATTTATTATAAAAAGGCAAAGATACAGAATGAGAAATAATGGTAAGTTGCTTAGTACAATAATTTCTTGTAACAGTTGAGGCATTGAGCCAAATTTATATACAAGTACAAATTCTGCTATTTTTTTAGGAATGAAGAAATAATTTATACATTGTTATTGTTAACTTTTCTCCATTACTGCAGTTCTTCCCAAGTACTATCTTTTTCAATGACGCCACATCATCCTGGTAAAAGAAGTTAAAGAGTCAGTTTCAAACCAATGCAACATAGACAAGTAAGTGCGTATTATATTCATTTTTTTATAAGAGTTGCATATATTTGAAATAAATTTTCATTCTCCTTTTTTGTTCTGTTGATTTCTATTTTGTTATTAGATATGAAAATCGATATTCACAATTCAGTGATATACATGTATAAGTACTAGTTAAGAAAAATAAATAGCGAAAACTTTATATTTGTTATCCGAATTTGTATCCGTTATCCGGTAGACCGTATCCGGTTCACATCCGTATCCGAAAATTGCGGATACGGATATGATTTTTATTTTCCGAATCATATCCGTATCTGTATCTGAATCCGTCTTTGGATTGCGGATACGGATGTTGGTATAGCCAATATCCGATCCGTATCCGATCCGAAAGTATCCCTACTCAGAACTCGCAACTATAAGTAGCGTTGGGTTGCGAGCGGTTAGCCCAACAAGCTAGCAAAATTTCTTATTTTTTAGATGTCGTTTCCTAGTGAAAAGTCTTTCTATAGAAATC
This sequence comes from Hemerocallis citrina, assembly GCA_017893485.1. Lineage (NCBI taxonomy): Eukaryota > Viridiplantae > Streptophyta > Magnoliopsida > Asparagales > Asphodelaceae > Hemerocallis > Hemerocallis citrina. The sequence continues at coordinate 156,551,596 of CM030360.1, read as the reverse complement.
AAACATTAATTGTTGTTGTTGTTTGATATACAGTAGAAATCCGCACAAACGAGATCAAAAAATTCCGAAACTTTGGGAGTAGGATGGACGCAAAATACATGAGCCAAAAAAATTTTTAGAGGTGAGTTTTGACTCACGGTTTGCAATATACGCCGATGTATCGCTTTCACTCATGAAAAATAGTCGAAAGAGATACACGGCCGTACACTTCAAACCGTGAATCCAAACATACTTCTACAAGTTGCGTTGGCTTGTGCGTGGCGAGCTCGACGTACTCGCAAAATTGCATAATTTGTGGATCTTTTTGTGCGCTATTACTAACAATGAACAACAACAACTAATACTACATCTACATCGACAATAAAACTATAATTATCTAATCTATAATTAGCTACGCAAAATATACAAATTGTACACTCAAACATTAAATAAAAAATTTCAATCAATTAACCTAGTTAGATCTACTAAAATAGAAAAAAATTATTACCTTTCACAATGAGGGTTTTCGGAAAGGAGATAGATGAGGTCCTTGCGCGCTGCTGTAGAGAAAGAAAAGGGAGTAGGGTTTGGCTAATTTCTTTAGGATTAGGGTTTTAGGGTTCGGGAGATTTCGTATGGGTTAGGGTTTTTTGTAATCGGGATCTTCAAAGGAATATGGCAAGAGTGTGAGAAGAGGGAGAGATTGAGTGAGAAGCAACGAGCAAGAGAGAGTTAGGGTTTTCAGATCGAGAAAGAGAGTCAGGGTTTGGGAAATGGGTTTCGCGAGCACCAGTAGCGAGAGAGAGAGTTGTGAGGGAGATGGCGAACTGAGTATGTACAAGTGTATGGAAAAACACTTATACATACCTAGGCCGTTGTTGCTAGGTTGAACTTTTTTTTAAAAAAAAACAACCTAGGCCGTTGTTCCCAACAACGGCCCAAGTATAACTTTTTTGCAAAAAAAAACTTCACGCCAAAAAATTCTAAGTCTGAAGCGTTTTTTGGCGTGAAGTACCAAAAATGCCCCTCCGCTTTTAGAGCCCCTTAGTGGGAGATCCGTGCGGGGTTCGATCTGAGCCATTGATCAAGATGAAGCATTATATATATATATATATATATATATATATATATATATATATATATATATATATATATATATATATACATGATGAAATCTATGATATAACTTGTGCATCTTATCCAATCTACCTCAGTTCATCAATCAAATCCATCCTCAAGAATAAACTAAACATAATCATTACATATTAAAAATTTGATTTTTATCTCATGGAATTAATTAACTCTGTCACAACAATCAACTCATGGTAGAATCGTTAATATACGCTTTAAATCAATCAAGGATCCACATAGAAATTTCTAGCACGAGAACTACTCAATCGTGATCCAAGAACATATCAAGAGAGTCAAAGAATTATTCACTAATTAGAATTTTTATTCATGAAGAAGTTATTTGACTACTATTCATAGAGATTTATCCTCTAATAGATCTACATCAAGTTTTATAATCATGCAAGATATAGCATATTTGACCAATCATCATCATATTATACAAGTATATAACAAATCAAGAGATGAGAAGTAACACCCACCTAAAAAAAGATCAATTTGAAGAACAATAGTAATAATAGAGAAAAAGCATTTTCCTTCTCCTTGCAGAAACCAAAGATCCAAGCCTCCACTCCAAGAAAAATAATGAAGAAAATAGGGTTTATGTTCACGATAGGGGGAAACGGCTGCTGCTATTATATAGGCTGAGGAAATTTGATTTTTAGGGTTTCCACAATATCTTCACAAAATATTCCTTATGATAATATTTTTACATATTTAGATATTTCAAAAATCAATTAGTTAAATCAATTTAAACCCAAAAAATATATTTTCTTTCTGACTCCCCAATATGGACGGCCCTGTTTGCAGCCCCAAAAATTCGAATTTTGAAATTTTACCCCAAACTGGCAATTTTACACAAAAGTCATTCATTTTAAAATATTTGCAAACATGTCATAATTTATCCATAAAAGTCCAGAAAACTTAGAATTTTTATCTACTAATATATATTATATTTTTCAAGCAAATTTTTTGACTTTGTATTTCCCAAGAAAAATATTTGCACGTGGTTTGCACATGCAAAATGACAAATTTCAGATAAATATTTATTAAATCAAAAAAATACATTTTAAATCATTTATAAATTCCAAAAACATATTTAAAATTTCTAGGATGTTACATGTGCCATGTGGACGCCCCCCCTCCCCCCCAATTTTATAAAAATCTGCCTATAAATATATATCACTATTCTTTACTCTCTGCACTATCTATCAATCTTCTACACCCTCTAACATTATTTCTTTCTCTTTTCACATATCCTTATTTGACTAAATTGAAATTTGTTTTTGTTATGAAAATGTCGTCTTCTGCCGAAGCTAGAACAACATGGTCGATAGTGCAATATGTTTTATTGTGCCAATATTGGGTTATTATTTGTTATTACCCGATTGCGGGTACTGAGATGAGGTTGCTGTTAATGTGGATAATTTTTTTTGGAGAATTTTAGTCAATATCAGGATTGCATCATATGGAACAAGGTCTCCAAAGTAGGGAGAAAAATTTGAACAAATAATTCGGCAAATGGAGAGACGCGAAGAAGAAAGCACAAAATAATTATTGAAGTGACACAAGTTTAGGGGACAAGGTGAGATAGTTTGTTTTAGATAATTTAATTGTTTTGTTTGTAATTTAATATAATTAAATTATATGTGATTAAATTGTAATAATTGTTAAATTAATATTTTTATATTTTATATAGCTTGTTTAAGTACGAAGGTGGTACAATCAAGCCACTAAAATGATTTTCATATATGCAAAAAATCTCTTCAATAAATCTTATGAAATATATTATCAATCACAAATTTACAAAATAAAGTTCATAAAATAATTATGAATAGTAACTGCCTGTGCAATTACTATTCGGAATGAATAGTAACTGCCTGAAGGCCATTTGCCTTTTTCCAGGCAACAATGGTGGAAGTGCTCTAAGAGGACATTTGGATATGCAAATTTAAGGAAAATTCAGAAAAAATGTACATTGTCAATTGCATATATTTTGTACAAATTTAGGGTGGGCCCCTAATAAGGGTAAAATAAGACTCAAATCGGGACCATTCAAATAGGGCATGAATCCTAAAGCTCTAAGGGGTAAAATAGTAAACTGCAGGAGATACAGGCCTGTAAGAAGGAGTTAGGCTACATTCAGGACCTGTCAACCCGACCCGGCCTACGATAAGGGGCTACCAAAGCAGTCTAACAAGAACAGAGTCCAAGTTCATTCAAATAAGCTAGTTTAAACTCTTTAGAGAGTGACTACTTTTATCTCTCCATGCATAAGAGATGGTTCAAAAACTTTATCCCTTGATCAAGAGAAAAGTCCTAACTCGATCTCTTTACATAGAAGATACCAACAAACCTTATCAAAATACCGGGAAGTAGAGATAAATCCAATATCTTGAAACTAACCCCCAGTGGCTACAAATACCTTATGACCACGTCGGAAACTAGGTAATCACAATTTCTGGTCATCAAAATCTTCATATATGTTTTGACTTTTCTAACTTGGGCGTCGGAGGGTCTGTCGTTGGGGCTAACCTCGGTGTTTCATGATGTTTTGCAGGTCGATCGAAGTCAAGAAAGGTTTACAGCGGTCAACACCGGCGAAAAGTGAAGGTTAGATTTTTATTGTTTTCATTAAAATAATTCACACTATCTGTTTCCTCCCACAAAAAATTTGTAGCAACAGAATGGCGCCGTCTGTGGAAAAAGAAAAGATCTATGATCCAAATTCATCGGTAAAAAACCACATTTTCAGCTATGCCTCCAAGGGAAAAGGGAATGCAGCGGCTACTAGCTGATGAGTCAACCCTCTTCCATCGCCTCCTCCTCATATGGAGGATCCCATTCAACCTCCTCAATCAGATCAACATCCTCAACCGGAACAACCTTCTCATCATCTGACACAACCACCCTCCCAAGGGACTGAACTGGTGGGCTCTCAACGAAGTCATCTCGAACAGTGTCCAACGCAACGGGTGGTCAAGAACAGGGGTTATATTCGTACCTTAACCTATCTACGGTGCCCTTTGTTGTTCCCCAGCGGTAGCATGACCTCCATCAAATCATTATCTTCGAGATCACCTGAATGAAAGGCAAGTCCATGATGAAGTCCCCTTGTCTAGAACGGCAGGAAAGCAAGAGGACCCCCTCTCATCGAAAACAGAGGTCCAGAAGAACCCATCTCCAGGGGGCGAAGAAGATCTCCCTCTGCCAGGGAGCGAAGAAGATCTCCCTCTCTAAGGAGACGAAGAAGGTTTCCTCCCTCTCAGGGGCGAAGAAGCTCCACTCTAGTTAGCCGACTAGTTTACAGGACCAATAGCGAACAAGAGGCGCTCGTCACTAAGGCAGAATTCAAAAACTTCAAAGATGAGATCCTATAAGCCCTCCACGTCCCTCAAAACAGAAGCTGACAAACAAATAGTCGCTGCCTCACAAACATACATTAGGAAGAGTACCGCGGTTTGACCAAATACGACCAAAGGGAAGACCCAGTTCTCCGCCGCCTTTGAGAGATGGAGGACTACCTTAACAAGATCAACCAAAAGGAAGACCGTCAAGCCTAAAGCTTTCGCCCTAGCCGACCTCCCTTCTCCAAGTCAATCATGGAGGCCCACGTCTCTAAGACTTTCAAGTCACCACACTTCAAGTCCTACAACGGAGAATTCGATCCGGCTGATCATATCGAGAGTCCTAAAACTCCCATGATGATCTACCAAGCCTCAAACGCACTTCTCCACAAGACGTCCCCACAATACTGAAAGGGTCAATGCTAACTAATCAGCAATGGCTTGCCCCAAGGTGACACCGAAGGTCTACCTCTTATCCATTCTCGTTCGATCGCTGTGGGGGAGCAAGTTAAACAAAATAGAAAAAAAATATTATCAATTAGAAGAATTTATGGTTGACTTGGGCTTGATTTTACCAAGAATAATGAAAACGTGAACTCACAAACTTTTATGCGCTGATCTCTCCTTTCCGAACCTTTTCTTATGTGTATGCTCGCGTCAAGCCTTAGAATATGATGAATTCGATTCAATCCCTTCGGAAAGAGGGGGAGGAAGGCTATGGCAGAGAATAAGGAACTACTCAGTCCTCCTCAGCCGAGGAGTTTAGTACGATTGGTCCCCAAGTTACGCTGGTACTTGTTGTTGCACCGGGAGCTATTATGCCAGGTGCTAAAGCATGGGTGTTTTGTACCCATTGAGCAAAGATGGGTTGTAATTGTATAGCGGTATCTGAAAACATATCTTGGGGATGCCCTAAAGCCAGCAAGAGAATGGTACTCATGCCTTCCTCTAGGTTCCATCTTCTTCTTTGATCAATTTGGAAGCTCTTCCTTACGTACTTCGTGAACAACTGCCGAACTGAGAAGATGAGTGTTTCTGTGCTTGAACTAAAAAAAAGGGTAGAGGAAAAGCTAAGGGACTATGTTAGACTCTTCATAGTTGAGTCTAGGTCCATCCCTACCCTTGACTTGGAGGTGGCAGCAGTCGCCTTCCTTCACAACGTCCGCAACACCAACCTCAAAGCTTCTCTTGCCAAGAAGACTCCTCGAGACTTCTCCTTACTCTTGTAAATGTGTAACAAGTACATCTGAGCTGAAGGGATTCTTCATCCCCAGGATAAAAGTGAGCCATTGTTCGGATACAAATGACGAAGTATGGATGGGGAAGGGCCTAATAAGTCCCAGAAAGATGAGTCAAGCTAACATCGTCCTCTTTTGGTCCCTCCATTCGAAAAGTTTATCCCTCTCAACACCAACATTTCAACAATCCTTATAGAGATCGAGGGAGGTGAGCTACTTCCCCCTTATCCTGGGATGAACCCTAACAGAAGAAGGGATAAGAGGCAATGGGGTGCCGATTCCATAGGGACCATAGTCACAACATTGATGAGTGTCGAGTCCTTAAAAATGAAATTGAATCTCTCATCCAACGGGGTCACCTCTCTAGGTTCGTTCAGAAAGACAGATCTGAACCCCCTCCAACTCGGGGAGCTAAAAAAAGCGATGAAAGGAATTTTGAGTTCCAAGACTCGAAATAGAGGGCGATGCTCCACTCCATCCATGGAGGACTCGTGGGAGGAGAATCAATCTCCTCTTGGAAGACGTTTGTCCGAGAAGTAAATTCAGTGCATGACTTTTTCCCACCCAAGAGTATGTGGGTTCCAGTGACATTCTTAGACAAGAATCTTGAGGGCGTTTGAATGCCCTATTACGACACGCTCGTAATCAGCCTTTACATGGCCAACCATGAGGTATGATGCATCCTAGTGGACAACGAAAGCTTTGTCAATATCCTCTTCTTGGAGGCCTTTGAATGCCTCAAAATCTCTCGAGACCATCTCAATCCCGCCGGGTACACCTTCCACGAGTTATCTAGGGTTCCATTCCAAATCAAAGGGATCATCATCTTAGATGTGAGACAGGAAATCTCCCTACAACCCGAACCGAGGTGATGGACTTCATTGTCGTCAACAAGAAGGCCGCTTACAACGCGATCCAGGTCGGACCTGGCCTAGCATCTCTTCATGCTGTAACCTCAACTTTCCATATGAGAATGAAGTTCCCCACGCCAGTAGGGTGAGTAGAAGCCAAATGAATCCAAGAGACGGCTCAGAGGTGCTACACTACTACAACTTGGGGCTCAGTCCTCCAACTTAAAGCATTAGAGCTCCCCTAAGGGAACAATCGAGTCATTCCCAAGCCAGTTAACGACCTATAAGAGATCCCTTTCTCCAAAGAAGATCATACTAAATGCTTCCAAATGAAGCAAGCTCTACCCTCACCGAGTTCGAAAACAACTTGGTCTCCAAAGTCGTCCACCCAGAAGCTAGCTCGACGAGCCACTCGAACTACTCTTACAACTCGCTAATTCCCAAACAGTAAGTGCGGAATCCAAACTCGTGGCTTGAAATTGCTCATAAAACTCACTAACTAACGGATTCGGAGCTCGACTAACCACACAAACTACCCCTACAACTTGCTAACTCTTAAACAACAAGTGCTGAGCCCAAACTCATGGCTCGAAACCACTCCTACAACACGCTAACAAGTGGGTTCAGAGCTCGACTCGCCAGACGAACTGCTCCTACAACTCGCTAACTCTCAAACTACAGTGCGAAGTCCAAACCCGAGGATTAAAATCACTCCAACAACTCGCTAACAAGTCGGTTCGGAGCTCGACTTGCTAATCGAACTGCTCCTCAACTCGCTAACTCACTAAACAACTTGTTTAGAGTTCATAATCATGGCTTGAAATTGCCCCCACAACTTGCAAACATGTGAGTGTGGGGCTCGAAGCGAGCATTCAAACTACTCCTGAAACTTGTTGACTTCCCAAATCCAAGCAACATGCTTAGAGTCCAAACTCATCCATAGAGCTGCTCCATAAACCTGCCTTCCAAATGGCTCTTTCTATAGCCTAGTGCGGGTTCAAAGTCTAGCTCTCCCCGAGAGCTACTCCGAAAGCTCGCCAATTCCAAGCTACAAGCTCGAAGTCCAAACCAATCCCTAGAGTTTCTCCCTTAAGCTCCCTGACTTAACTCAATAGGTGGCAATGCAAAGAAGGCAAGAGTCGAGATAAAAACACTTGGGAAATCCTTGTCAACCTTCCAGTACAAGCGCTTACACTACAATATATATGGCTTTCTACAACAGATTTATTACAACACTTATGTGTTAATGTTGTTAAAAGTGATCAATAATAGTTCTCAAGAAAATGTTCTTTAAATTATTTCGAAATTTACTCTTAGCTACTACAACATTTTTGAAATGTTGTATTTTTTACGGCGTTTTAAAAATGCTATTATATATGTAAATAAATTGAATATATAGGGGTAAAAAAGGGAATTCTAACTCAAAAATCCAAAACCATCTTTTTTTTGATAATCCGGATAGAGCCAAATGGCTCCAGCTAACAAATGAATATACAAAAACAGTAGAGATACACACATATATACAAGGAGTTTACAAGCTGTAAAACAGAAAGAAAACTACAAATATGTATAGAAAAATCGAAGGAGTAGCACGTAAATAAGAGATCTGCGAAACAAAAGTAGAATAACACCGAAAAAGGGAGGCGGCGCAATCAGACAGGATTACAAAGCAGCAAAAGGAGCAACCAACTCTGCCGCACCCAAGAGGAGGACAAACGCCCACTAAGGCTCACCTCCGCAGGCATAAGGAACTGCAATAAGCATGAGGTGAGGGCCAGGAGCACTCACAACTCGAAGACATGAGCAAAAAATGTGGAGCAGAACCAGGTGACAGAACCATGAGACAGGAGGCAAAACATCCCCACACGAAGTCACAAAGCACAACCTGCACAGAAAAGAAAAAAGAGAAAACGCAAGAAAATCGAAACAAAGTAGTAAATAAAGAGTTTGCAATGCAAAGGGAGCAACCACGAAAAAACTGAGAAGATAACAACCAAACGCATAAAATAAAGAAACAATTAATAAGAAGATAGGAGGAGAGAAAGGCACACTCTCTCAGGGAAACTCGATGATGGAAAAGAAACATACGCAAAATAAGAAGAAACATACAAAGCGAAAAAGAAATAAACACAATAAAAGAATATAGGAGGAAACAAGGCACACAACAAATTAGCTAATGGACCAGATAAGAAACTAACTTACACAGTAGGAGAAGATAGGAGGAGACCAGGCACTCCACAAAACAACTAATGAAATGGCTAACTGAGAAGAAACAGAACCAGCAGCCCAAGACCACACTATTAGCACAAAAAGGACTAATCAGACTGCCTACTCAGAGGAGGACAGAATAATGCATAAATCAACTGTGCACAAGATGATGGGCCAACACTGTAGCTACTTTCTTAGCTATAATATGAGCACTCACACGAGTCTGCAAATTATTATAGATTTTCTTATTGTATTTTCGCTTAGCGGGGGGAGGATCTACGTCCACCAAAGGGAACGAAATCACAGCAAGGTCAGACATGCTAGCCTCGTCTTTGTTGAGGCAAGAAGAGGGTAAGAGCAAACTGGAAGAACATGATGAAGAAATTGGAATGGAGTTAGTATGATAGGAGAACCGGGAGAAAGAAGAGTCATCAAGAATCGATGAAAACTTGAAGGGGAAAGAATGAAGGATATGCATAACCTCCATCAGGAGATGATTGAGACATGATTGAACCCCTTAATATTGATAAATCGAGAAGATGCGGCCAGAAAATTGAAAAGAGAACGTAGAATGGTTGGGAGAATAAATTATCATAGAACAAGGAAAATTATAAACTATGGAAGGTGATTTAAAATAAGCATTAGCATTCGAAGGAGGTACCTGAGAATCTAAAACGAGACGTTGATGAGCGTGCCCCATCGCACTTTGAAACCAAGAATGACAAGAGACTAAGGATTTAAAGAGAATAGAATTCTTATCCATACTCATTCTCAACGTAGGCACCACAGATTTAGAATGGGGACGAGCCTTAAATGCACCCAAACGAGGATAGAAAACAAGTTTCGTATAAACCGTGCGATCCTTAAAAAGGTTAGCAATATTTGGAAGCTGAAGAGAAGCAAGAGAATCACAATAAGCAGTGGAAGAAGGAGTGGAGTTCATAAATGGATAAGGAACAACTGCAGAGGAGTCAAAATCCTTTCCAGACTCAAAACTAAACTTCCTCGCCGAGCATGCATTAAGCTTGCGCTTTAAGAGGGGATAGTTAAGAAAAGAGAAAAGTTTGACCGGTAAGGGTTTGCCTCTGGGAAATCCAAGGAGTTTTTGAAGGGAAAAACATCGACTGCGCAAATGACCAAGCTTGTCACAGAAAATGCACCTCATTTTATTCACGCACACCCGTTTAAAGTGCCCAGGAAGGAGGCACTTGAAACAAACTAGATGAGGGTTGGACCTACAAGAGGAAGGAAAAATAGGGAAGATGGGAGAGCAACGAGAGCGATAGGTGTTAGAAAAAAGAGGAGATGACAAGTTACTCTTCAATTCCAGGACCGCCTCTAAACTATTAGGGTCTGTTTGGTTCAAAGGAGGGGAGGGGAGGGGAAGGATTTTAATGGAGGGGAGGGAAGGGGAGGGAAAGGGAGGGGAGGGATTTAATGAAAACTCTGTTTGGTTCAAAGGAGGGGAGAGGAGGGAAAATAATAATTTTCTTGTTTGGTTCACAAGGGGAGGGAATGGATTTTATAATAAAATTACTTTTATACCCTTTTGCATATAATAAGAAATTCATACAACCACTTCATACAATAAGAATTGAAACAACAACGAATTAGAGAAATTTTTTAATCCATGCAGTTGAATGTGCTCTCGTTGATCATGCGGAAACAGCTATATATAGGAATCAATTTTTTTAGAAGTACACAACAATGCAATCATCATATGCAACATTGATATTTCAACTTTCTGCAAACTTGCAAGTGTCCAGAACAATCTAAATACCAAAGCTTTCATCATAAACTTAGCATAAGATAATGTTTCTAGTGTGAATATATACGGCATTTACTTGATAGAAATGCCAAGTATCTGAATACAAAAATATAGAAAGCCAAGTAAACCACCCCCCCCCCCCCCCCCCCAAAAAAAAAATATATAAGATTCCAAATTTACAACATCCAGATTTAAATATGCGATAGTATATATCCATTTTCTGATGATTTCATATTTCAAAAAAGTGTGACTGTAACCTACAATACTGGCATTAGCTCTCACGAGGAAATCAGATCAGGTATGAATACAAGAAAATCTCATCCATAAAGCCTGATATGTTTGAATATGATTTTTATGCTAGAGCTGTTTTAAAACAACATTACGCTTTTCTACATTATCATATCAGATTGAAATTTATTTAAGTAAAAAGATTTAAGGGCAATTTAGTCTAGTCACTTTAAAAAATTAGTCCTATTTTCTCTTCCCTCCAAATCACCCCACTTTTGGAGGGGAGCCAAAATTGGCTCAGGAGGGGTGTTGCACCCCCCCATTTCCCTCCCCTCCCCTCCTAAAAATTGAACCAAACAAGAAAAGTACTAAAAAACACCTTCCCTCCCCTCCCCTTCCCTCCATTCCCCTCCAACCAAACAGTGCCTTAGAACTAGCTTCAGGCAAGATGAGATTCATGGCTGAAAACAGCCTAAGAAAGCCTCGAAGCAAACACCAACACAGAAATAGACATAGGACAATAGTACCAAAGGCACTAAAGGGCCAAATACACAAAAAAATCACCACAAATAAACAATAAAGAGCAGCACAGAGAGGAGCAACAAGCCCTCAAAATAGAGAGAAAATAAATTAAGGCGAGAGTAGAGGAAGGAAGACGGCAATCACAAACTAACCATGATGAATTAAAAACGCCCAAAAGCACTAGCGTGGACCACACAATAAGTGAGTAAATTAGCTAAAAGGAAATGGGAGAAAACAACTTACAGTGACTGGCTTTAAGACAACAACAAGGAGGAAAAGAAGTGACCTAACTCACCGCAACCTGGAAAACCAAACCGAAAACCGCACCAACTGACCAATAGCAAAGGACCCAGGCGACTTCAAAGGCTGACGACAACTCCGACAAAAGAGACGAGAGGAAGAAGGAGGTCGACAGTCGGGCTGCTACGAAGGCAGACGACGATTCCAACACTAGAAACAAGAGGAGGACAGAAGAAGCCGGGCGCCGATAGGAGGATTAAACAGGGATACAAAGGATTAGGAGGCACAACCGCTACCAAACAATCGGGAGAAAAGCTAAGATGGGTTTGTAGAGGGCGAAAAGATACACAACTTTAACAAAGGGAGTATGAGAGAAGGACATGAATAGGAACAGGATCTGGCCAGAGAAAAGCTTGGAGGAGGGGAGAAAATCCAAAACCATCTCAACTCCTCAATGTCAGGGATTTGGATTCCGACCAGCTACAGAGATCTCGCCATTAATGGAGAGGAAGGGGGTTAGGGATTGAGAGGGATAAGAATAGATCTGAGATTGGAGAAGAAGAAATATAGAGGAAGACGATGGAAGGTTTAGAAGAAGAAATCACTTTTTCATTAATTTACAAGTTTGTTACAGATCGGAGTATGTATAGCTGGAGAGTGAAACGGTTACACTAAACGACAAGAATTCAAATTAGCACGTGCAAAATGCACCTTGCCTTCCCGCCAACTCTCCCGCTATAACCCAATTCCATCTAAGTGCGTAGCGCACGGAAAAACAACAACAGAAAACAATACTAAAATCAACACAGACAGCAATACCAACAACAGATACAACTCTTTACAACTGAACCCACTCAACAGCTAAACCCATGCCACCAATTATTGATGATGCTGACCATAGCTTCACTCCGGCGATGGGGAGGTTGCTGGTGTCCCTGACAACTCCATCCCCCATCGGATTGGGCTTGTCCCCAAGCTCAAAATCAAGATAACTCCGCTGAACATCATTTATACCTTTCCAAGTAGCAACAACTATAGGTTTGAACTGCCACTTGATAAGGAGTTTGATCTTCCCTGAAGCTGTTACTCGCTCTCCATTGTTCAGCTTAATATACTTTTTTTTTACTTTTCTTATCCCAGTGATAAACAGATTTCTGCTTTTGCAAACCTGCACCGTCATCTGCAACTAAGTCAAGAACTGCAGCATCCAATCTGTTTGATGCTAAACCTTCGTTGTTCTTCACTGATAATCCTACCTCATGATGTTGATTTGTAGGAACGGAACTTATGTAGTACTCATCATCCTTAGAAGTCTTTGCCTTTCTCTTTAAACCACAAATTTCTTTTCTCTCCCAATCATGCAATAGTGTGGTTTCCTCCTCAACTACTACCTTTGGTGTTTGATCAGCAGATCACTGCTGATGTACCAAGGTAATCACCCCCTCATGAACAGCTCTTTTCCTAAATTCTTCATCAATAAAGTGTTGTAGTGCTGATATCATCCCGATCTCATTTACAAATTCACGGTTCCCTTGCTTGGATTTTGAAGATAGCTTCTTTACTGCAATTGCCACACCATCTGGCAGAATACCCTTGTACACTGGACCAAATCCTCCTTCACCAATCATATTTACAGAATCAAAATTTTTGGTGGCAGCTCTGAGCTGTTTCAGACTGAAGATACTCGTCTGCAAATCTAGTCCCCTAAGTTCATTTTCTAAAGCATTTTTCCTTAAGCAAACCCAAAGCATAACTGAAAGAAAGAAGATCCCTGCACAAGTACCCAAAACAATTCCCAAAATAGCACCGACTAATAGTTTCTTCTTAAATGTATCGGGCTTGAAGTCTTTTCCAACCCAGTGAAAGTGAATCTCCAAAGTGCCAGTGCTATTGACAGGAGTAGTGAAGGACTTGACTATTTCTTTACCAGTCCCATTAGCTTCTTTTACAATATCAAAGTCTTGCAGAACCTTTTGTCCCTGAATCGATACATCAAATATTCGCCTTCCAACACTGTAAAATGATTGATCATCAGCGAACATTATTTTAGCAAGGTGGAGTTTTACAGTTTAGTTCCCCTTCTGTAGGCAAAGGCCAAAGTATCTAAGTGAAAGAGGGCTGAGCTGAGCTCCTATGTACAACTCTCGGTTGGACACATTCAGTACTGATATATTAGAAGCTGTGTATTTGACCTTCTCATTTCCGACAAAAAATCCTGTACTACTGTAAGCCCATTTTCCACTTCTACTTGGATGGTAGTTTGCTGCTCCTTATGGTGATGTGTCTTCTTCATATTCATTCCCTTCGATAGTCGACTGGCTACCACCACAATTTATGTAAAAGTTGCAGTCTAGCAATGCCAATGCAGAATCTAGACCTAATGCAGAATCTCCACAATCTTCTTCACTCGACCAGTATAATTTGTAGATGAATCTGTCGATAGATAACTCATCACGAACTGATAAAAGAAAATGACCAGAAACAAGCTCCAGTATGGGCTGAACATGATCATCACATTTAGGTGGAGGCCATCCATCGAGCACAATCTTATCACTGCCAACTACACCCTTGAGAGATTCAAACTCCGTCCTCTCGACATTTCGTTGAAAACTCAATCGGGGCTCAAGATAAGGGACAAATACCTTTGAGACATTACCACAAACATTTAGTTGATGATTATGAATTGAAGTGAAGATTGTAGAAACTTCAATCATAAGCTTCTCCTAATTTTCTTGTTCAATGTGAGGACCTAACTTTCCAGCCCCTTGAGCATGCATTTCATCAAACACCTTTGAGGACTTCTCACCACTATAATCTTCAACCTCAAAATTCAACAGTTTATCACTAGCTACTCCATCTCTATTCTTTCCAATAGTAGCAACAACATCATTCACACTCACTTCATCTACAACAATAGAGTTCTTAGCTCTCTCATTATCCTCAATGAGGGTGAAATCTAGTGGAGTCAAACCCTCTTCAAATCTCTTGCTACCAAAACAATTGAAGCACAAATCATAGTCGAACAATTTACTGCAGTGATATCTTTTATAAGAACAATAACTCAAACAAAGATTGCAATGATATTCATCATCACCCTCACTACTTTCCTCGTCATCTTCCAGATTATCAAGCTTTTTAGCTACCTCCCACTTCTCACTTCTTCGAATTCTCTTGTCACTCTCAACTCTAGAATCGAAAGGAGTGAAGTTAGGGTTTGATACCTCGATTGATGGGTTCCGATGAACGATCGGGTACAAAGGAACATTGAACGGTTGGGAATAGGGCTGCCGTAACTTCAATATTACCGATTCTATTCTTGACAACGCTGCCTCAAACTTCCCTTCCATTTTGATCGACATTGCTTGGATCTTCTCCCTCACGTTCGACGTACCTCCAAAGTATCGCGAATCGCCTTCGGTGAGGGACGGCTCTGATACCACTTGGCAGGGATTTGGATTCCGACCAGCTACAGAGATCTCGCCATTAATGGAGAGGAAGGGGGTTAGGGATTGAGAGGGATAAGAATAGATCTGAGATTGGAGAAGAAGAAATAGAGAGGAAGACGATGGAAGGTTTAAAAGAAGAAATCACTTTTTCATTAATTTCCAAGTTTGTACAGATCGGAGTATGTATAGCTGGAGAGTGAAACGGTTACACTAAACGACAAGAATTCAAATTAGCACGTGCAAAACGCACCTTGCCTTCCCGCCAACTCTCCCGCTATAACCCAATTCCATCTAAGTGCGTAGCGCACGGAAAAACAACAACAGACAACAATACTAAAATCAACACAGACAGCAATACCAACAACAGATACAACTCTTTACAACTGAACCCACTCAACAGCTAAACCCATGCCACCAATTATTGATGATGCCGACCATTGCTTCACTCCGGCGATGTGGAGGTTGCCGGTGTCCCTGACACTCAATTCCTCCCCCGATCCAATTAAAAAAAACCTTTCCTCCACAACCCTATTCCAAATCCCCAATCACTACGTCCCATTTCCCTTTCTCCGCAGCCCTCTTCTCCTCCCTGCAACCCGAAACCCCACGCGGTCGTCGCCCTCTTTTCCTCCCCGCCCCTCGATACCACCTGCTGTCATCGCCTTATCTTCCCTGTCGCCCTCTTCTCCTCTCCGCCCCCCGATACCACACGCTAGCCGTCGCCCCCTCTTCCCCGTCGCCCCCTCTTCCCCGTCGCCTTCTCCTTCTCTCCCTCACCAGCTAGTCCGACCTCCTCGCTACTCTTTCTCCCGCGCCGTCGACCACCGCGCCGAGGGTAACAACTTTTTCAATTGCATTTAAGATAGTTTATTGTAATGTTTTTCCATGATTTATGGAATCTGGAATTATTAGTCTGTTTATTCTAATGTTTTTCCACGGTTTATCTTTCATTCTATTTAAGTGATAGGCATGTTATATATTGCTTAGACTGTGTTTGGTTTGAGATTTGATAATGTTATACTCTTTCATTCTATTTTGCCAAGATGATATGCATGTTATTGCTTAGACTACTTAACAAATTCTCACACTTGGATCGATCTCTTCCTCGGCCTAGAAAGCAAAACCATTAAGATGGTAGAAGCAACATCATAATCAGTATGTTATCAGTTATAAAAGACAACTTATCTAGTTTCATTTAGGTTGCATCATAATTTTTGTTATTTTATACCACTTTAACAGTATTTTAGTTTCGGATTTAGGAATGGAGCTGTGCAGAAGCAGGCGATATATTGAAGAGAAGTTCTGTACCAGATTGGCCATTACTTGCTAATTATCTAATCAGTTTAGATAGTCTCATGAAGTCTTCGAGATGGTCCAAAGATATCTCAGTCTTGCCTAGACAACCATACTCACTTTTATACTGGTAATAAAACATATATATCTTTGTTTTATTTAAATGCAAAAAAGAAATAATATGATATAGTTGATGAGGCTAAAGCATTCGAGGGCCTGCTCTCAGATTTCTTCTCCACAGTCTTTCTAAATCATTGCTGGAACTATTTAGAACTAGACCAATATTTTTTCAGCTTCAAAAATTAGAGAAAGAGCAATTGAACCGATCAATGATGTTACTGGAACGTAATAGCCTTACTTTGTATTTTCTTTCTTAAACCTTCAGTCTATTATTTGGTCATTTTGTTGCGTATTTATGTATGGTTAAGGTTTATGTTTCCTCATGTCGTATGACTTGGACGCAACTCCCTTGAGTGTAGTAAAAACTTAGTTTCTATTTATATGTAGGTACAATGACTTGGAAATGAGAATATTCTCAAAGTATCAGGATTTGTTTCATAAGGAGGTATTTATGAATAAGCCTTCTATTTACTCCTTTGTTCCTTCACCTTTTAATTGTCCATTTTTTTTCCTTTTAATTTCATATTCCATCTTTTTCGACTAATAGTCCTTGAGGATCAAGTTTAAATAGTAGGAAAGTGTAATTTAGGTATTTAACATGGAGACTTTCAGATGGTCGTCAGGCATTCTCTTCTCTCGGTTGGTTAGTAAACTTCTTCAATGATTCTATGGTCCTTTTTTTTCGTTTTTACTTTATTTGGGATGCATCCCTGGGTGTATGTAACTCATTTCACTATAACTTTTTGGTGGATATGTTGTTTGTATACTAGTTCGTTTATCATCAATGGATGGAAAAGTGGCACTAGTTTCCTTGGCAGACATGCATAATAAATCTCTTGAAATATCTGGTATGTAATGGAAACAGAAATACGTATTCTATTAAATATTCATTCATGCAGCATAGTTCAAATTGTTGTGTTGTCTGATGAGTTAGTTACTATTCTGTATTGACAGGATATATGGAGATTATTTCTCTCTTCAGTTTTTTTATGTTGTTAACAGAAGAATAGTCTTTTTACCTTCTATTGCTTCCCAAATTACTTTGTACTGTCTCCTAATAAGCTTTTGTTTGAATCTTTGCTATTTTTCCATCAGAAATTATCCTAACTTAGAATATTTATTAATGTCTGATCCAGGTTGAGAAATTTTTGGATTATGATAAATCAACAAAGTGAGTAGTTTTTACAACAAACATGCCATATCATCCAGGTGAGCAGGTAAATGACTATCTTATGTACAATCTGTGTGGTTTATTGACCATCGAGAATGGTGATAATCTCAAGTATCAATTTTTTAAATACTAAATCAGAACTTGTGGCCTAGCATATATGTAACATTTTGCAAGTGTAAAATCAGTGCTGTGAACATATAGTCTTGAATTGGTTATTAAAAAAGAAAAGAAATATATAGTATTGAAATTTTCAATCTTAAATATGACCATTAATATACGACATTATATTCTTAATTTCTTATATGTACGAAACAATTTCCTTATTCACACTGAAACTATAAACTAGCTCACACAATATATTAATGACACAACAAGCTATTTCAAGGATTTCAAACTTAGTTTGTCACAATATGTCATCACGATAAAAACACCCATCCTAGGTTAATTTGCTAAATAACTAGGTCCCATCCTGTTAAAGTTAGATAATTATATCTCAGTGAATGAGTGAGTCTAACTTGATATTTGCTACCAACTTTGGTGTAAGGTATTTTATGGTTTCGTTTTATCATTTTAGAATACACTAAATTGCTTATTTCTAGCAGAAAAGATAAAAGAAAAACTTTTAAAGTGTTAAGTATTTGTATTTTGGTTTCCATTTCAAAGTGTATTGAATTATACTTATAAAATGCATGGATTTTAGTATATGTCAACACATTAAACAACTACAACTCAAAATCAAGACTCAAGAAAGCTCCATAATTTTCACAAGATTCTGAGTCATGTAGACATATTTGTATGAGACTTCAGAAAAGAAAGCTTGAACAAGTGTTCCAGACGAAGAAATATAGCTATATATATACGATGAGTAGACGATGCTAAAGCTTATAATGGACAAGGATTGACCTGTATTCATCTCCTGCAATTTGATAACGACATGATCGACACATGCCATCCCATCTGGTTATGCTTCATGAATGTAAAAATTGACCATCCATACGCGAATTGACTAAGATTTATTCAGTGGGTTAGTGTTGGCAGGCATAACAACTTATACAAATTAGTTGCTACATGAAAACTCCATGCCCTTTGTTCTTTGTTTGACTGCCACATTTAAGTTTTGATGTATCATCAATCTTATTTCCTTTGATACAACACTTAAGCCTGTTTTTTACACACTTCAACAGCCATCAAACATTTCTATTTCGAATTAACGCACATCGTTGTGTTGTTGTTGTCTTCGTCATATTCCATTCCTTGTTAATTCACAAAATTTTGTTGTTGTTGTTGCCTTTGAAGCATTGAACTTTTATTGAAACCTACACAGGAGCAGTCTACATTGTCATGCCTATAACAATATGCTTGCATTCTCAATAGAACCTACAAGACAATTGTCAGTCCTTAACAAGACAAAAATAAAATAGTTAATCTTGCTTAGTCCTTAATGAAACTGTATGAACATTTCTGCTTACTTCTTTTTCCATTATTAATCACACTGACAATTTTTATTCTCCATTTGCAGGTTGGAGATGTCGTGGATAAACCAAATAATGCAAATTGTTTTGATGTTAGTCACTCAAGGGTATTTTGTCATCAGTTTAAATGTATTGGATGGACTTTTTTATGAGTATATAGTACGGATTCAAGTTTATTGTACGAAATTGTTTTATGATGCTAGGTTTTGATACACTTGTACACAAATTTTCAAAATTTTTATAGGTTGAATGGTGTATTGATATTTTCTATACATCAAATTTTTTTTGGTATACAAGTAAAAAGAAATAGCATTCTTAAAATGCTGTAAAAAACACAACTTTTAAGACGATAGCGTTTGGAAAACGTTGTGAAAGAGTTTGCATTTTCAAAAACGTTGATTGGTTTGATAGTGTTTTCAAAAACACTTGATTTGATAGCATTTCTGTCACGCCACGCTTTCCAAAAATACGGAATACGAGTATATGACATTGGCCCAGCGAATAACTAATTCACCTATAAGCTGTTTATCCGATCAATTCAATAATATAATCAATACAAAACAATTGCGTAGACAATAATAATAATCTCATGAACAATAATAATTGGAATGGAAAAATATGCAATATCCAAATACAATAATAATCCAACATCTGGAAACAAATAATAGAATTCGGGACATAAGCCCAATATAATAATAAATTCATTCTCAAATAATGACATAAGCCCAATATAATAATAAATTCATTCTCAAATAATAATAAGTCTCAGTACAATAAATTCAATAAAACAATAAGCAACTAGAAAGCATTAAATCTTCAGAAAGTTTGTTCCCCAATTCCAGCAGGTAATTCTCCATGATCACCTGTGAACACTTCATCTAAAAAAAAGGAGAAAAATTGTCTTTAAAGCAAGTTATGGACAGCATGTAGAGAAAGCAAAGAACAATGGAATAACGATATTACAATGAATTCAATGGATCAATAGGAATCAATAACATGGGACGAAAAAAATAATCAATATCATGATAATCGATGCAATGGCTATAAACAATGATTCAATCTTCGATAACAATATTCAATGATCAATATCAATAACACTTAGCCAATATTCGATATCAATAGGAACAATAATAAACAATATGCAGTGTCGATGTTGTGTCAATTCTTAAGTTTATTATCATTTTAATCCTAACTAATGCATGTACTACTGCATCCCATTCTACAGGTTCGATGCATACAATTAGTGTCGTTTAGACTTAAGTGGAAGTTTCTATAGATCAAGTATACGACATGATAACATTATTTACAGTATTGATGCTCACTGGTTGGCACAAAAACAATAAAACAATATACGATCAATTGGGATACTGTGTTAGTAATCCAACAATAAACCGATAACAATAATATTTGTCAACACACAATATTTTGAAAACATGGCCTACACTTCCATGTAGAGTCACTATGTCATCAACTACTCCAGTCAATCTCTTAAACCTCGAATTACTAATTATTTTATTAACGCAACAACACGATATGCAAAAGTGAGATATGAGATGAACGATGGTAACAATAGGGAGACAATAGGATGATAACATGAAGTAGGACGATTAGAATGATGATGATAACTCATTAGGATCATTCGATGCAACATACACACTTCGATTTATGCAATACAATGATACATGATTAATTAATCTACTAAAAACTGAAAAGTGAAATTCTAGACAGAAAGAATACTCTGCACAAAAATGCAATTTTTCGCTGCTACAGAAATAGAAAACGGAGTCCATCAGAAATTCTAGAAACTAGACTTCCCAATGAATCCAATGCATATTTAAAGTTCAGAATCCGACAACAGTAGCTAGGTCAAACACAACGTTCTTTACAGATTTTATGTTCAGGCAAAAATTCGACATCATGTTGTGATATTTTTAGAATCAGCAAAAACTCGATATAAAATTCATTAAAAATATTTATTACTCTTAAACATGTTAACTAAAGTTTTGGGATTTATCAGAGTAAAATTTTAACATTTGATCAGCCTTTTAACTGATTAAGCGTGAAACATATAAGAATCTGATAATCTGGAAATAAAAATACAGCGGTAGTAAAACGGGCATAACTTTTGCAACACAACTCGGAATTTCGAAATTCAAGGTATTCTGGAAACTAGAAAGATAAGGCTACAATTCTTATTCAGAAAGTAGTTTATTTTAAGATCATTTACTTTGTCAAAAATAGCAGACAAGATACAGACAACAAGCAACATACATGGTTTTGGGTATTTTTCATGAAATAAATTAATTAGACATGATGTGTATCAGTTCTATTAGTCGATAAATTCATAATCAGTATGATGGGTATAAAAAAATGATAATAAAATGAATAACACACACATACACTAATTTAACATCAACCAAACATCAAACGATCAAACAACATACAACCTAGCAATTATTTCTACAATAGGTTAATTGTGTGACAATTATATGAATAACCCTATTCTCAATTATATCTGAACACATGAAAGATTCAATATTGGAGTCAATAGAGGCACGAAGTCAAGTAAATTGGGGTTAGCTCGTGTAAACCCTCAATATACCCAATGAAAGAGATGCACAATGTATAATACGATAAACAACGGAATCTACTTGCAAGAGTTTCAACAAAAACTTGAATTTGATACAATAACAATTCAATAGGAAAATGAATTTCCTTATAAACGATGAAATTGAATACCAGGAATAACGAGATAAGGATCCCGGAGCAATGAACCCATGAACTAACACAAATCACACGTGCGAACTACGTGTAATAAAATCCAACAGCAACGAGAGACAGTAACTGCAATAGTAGAGGGAGAGAGGGCACGGCGGCAGACGGCGACAGTGTCACCGATGGTCGACGACAAGGGCGTCGACAGGCGGGAAGCACTGGGCAGCATTGTGCTTCGGTCTGTTCGTTGATCGGAACAGGGACAGAAGCGTGGGGTCGAGTTGGGTTGCTGTTGTCGATCGGAAACAGGGCAAGGGCGAGTAGAAGGGTCAGGGGTGTGCTGGCGTCGAGGGGAGGGGCAGGGGGTCAACGAGGGGGGTGACCGGAGTTTGGCTGGGGAAGAAAAGCACAGTAATGGGTTCTCTGAGTTTGGGCGGGAATTGATCGAGGAGAGAGAATAGGCGGCTCTTAGGGTTTCAATTGTGTGCAATTTTTAGGGTTTGTAAAAGAATTGTATTTATAGGGTGCAATTAGGTTGTTGGGTTAAGGGTTAAGGATCCAATAATACCGGGTTTTGGGTCAAGAACAAATGAAATTGGGTTTTAGGGTTCAATAAGAGATTGATCTAAAATAATAGTTCAATTTAAAATACCCACAATTAAATAAAAGAAAATAGGATCAACAAGAAAATTTTAATCAAGAAGAACGAAGAATTTCATGAAAATTTTTAATTAAAATAATCAAGGGAGAAAAATAGAGTATTTTATTCAATTACAACTAAAATATTACAAAAGAGCAAAAAAAATGAAAATAGCGGAAACGGTAGTTACAATCCTACCCACCTTACAATAAAATTTCGTTCTCAAAATTTAAGCAAGTGGTAGTAGGGTCACCCCGAAGAAAAGAAAAGAACAAGAACTACTAAAAAAGATGGGGAAACCTTTTCCGAATCTCATCTTCAAGTTCCAAAGCGATTCACCAAGGCGAGTGAGGATTGCAAGCAACACGAACCAACCTGATAACCTTATTCTTCAAAATCTTCTCCCGCCGGTCCACAATCGAAATGTGGACCAACCTGATAACCTTATTCTTCAAAATCTTCTTCCGCCGATCCACACTGGATGAATCTCACAAGGCAAATCTAGTTGAACCGAAAACTCCGAATAGTCAATAACATGACTATCATCCCGAACATACTTCTTGAGCTGTGAAACATGGAAGACGTCATGCACTCCAGAAAGAGCTGGCGGCAATGCGAGTCTATAGGCCACCTTGCCTACTCGCTCCACCACATCGAACGGACCAGTGAACCTAGGGCTTAACTTCCCCCACCACCAAAACGAATGACACCTCTCCATGGTGATACCTTGAGAAACACATGATCACACACTTCGAATTCCAACGACCACCTATGCATGTCTGCCCATTTCCTCTGCCTGTCCTGTGCTACCTGCAAATGCTTCCTAATTTGGGCCACTACATCAACAGTCTTCGTTATCAATTATGGCCCCAAAAGCTTCCTCTCACCAATGTCATCCCAACACACTGGTGATCTAAACTTCCGACCATACAAGACTTCATACAGAGCTGCTTGAAGACTAGCTTGGTAGCTATTGTTGTATGAAAACTCCACTATGTGTAGATGATCTTCCCAAGGACCTCCAAACTGAAGCACACAGGACCTCAACATATCCTCCAAGGTCTGAATAGTCCTCTCTGATTGACCATATGTCTGCGGATGGTATGCAGTACTGAACTTCAGCTTACTCCAAAGACTGTTCTGAAGACTCTCCCAAAATTTAGATCTGAATCTAGTATCTCTGTCTGATATAATACTGACAGAAACACCATGCAATCTCACAATCTCCTGTATATAACTCTCTGCAAGGATCTCTGTAGACTGACCATCTCTGAAAGGAATGAAGTGAGCACTCTTCGTCAAGCGATCCACAATCACCTAGATGACATTGTGACCTTTGGGACTTCTAGGCAAAGCAGTCACAAAATCCATAGTAATATTCTCCTACTTCTACTCTGGAATAGGAAGCGGTTGAAGAAGTTCAGCAGTCCTCTGATGTTCTGCTTTCACTTGCTGACAGATCAGACACCGAGAAACAAACCTTGCAACATCCCTCTTCATACCATGCCACCAGAAATGCGACTTCAAATCCCGATACATCTTCGTACCACTGGGATGAATAGAGTACAACAAATGGTGAGCTTCTTCAAGTAATTTCTGCCTGACTTCTCCATTCGAAATGCATAGACAGGGTCCCAAAGCGGAGAGATCCATCCTCATGAATCATCATATCGGCCCTTGAACCAGTTTCAACTTCAGCTCGAAACTGCTGCAATTGCACATCACCAAACTGTGCCTCCTTATTCTGATCCACCAAAGATGACTGCAACTGAAGCACCATACGACTCTGTTTAGAACCAGGAAAAACATCACCCAAATCTAATTTCCTTATAGATTCTAAAAGTTCCTTCTGCTTAGTAAGAACCATAGCAACATGTCTTCTACTCAAAGCATCCTGTACCGAATTAATCTTGCCAGGGTGATACTGCAAATTGATATCATAACCCGCCATCAATTCCAACCATCGCCTTTGCTTCATATTCATCTCCTTCTGAGTGAACACAAACTTGAGACTTTTGTGGTCAGTAAAGATCTCCACTCGGTCTCCAAGTAAATAATGCCTCCTAAGCTTAAAGGCAAAAATCATAGCTGCAAGCTCCAAATCATGTGTAGGATAATTCTTCTCATGCGGCCTCAATTATCTAGATGCATATGCAACAACCTTGCCTC
Organism: Hemerocallis citrina; assembly: GCA_017893485.1. Classification (NCBI taxonomy): domain Eukaryota; kingdom Viridiplantae; phylum Streptophyta; class Magnoliopsida; order Asparagales; family Asphodelaceae; genus Hemerocallis; species Hemerocallis citrina. The sequence continues at coordinate 156,527,061 of CM030360.1, read as the reverse complement.
GTTGCATCAAAACAGCACCCAAACCTCTACCTGAAGCATCACAGTGGATTACGAAACCTCCTGATCCATCCGGTATAGTCAACACAGGTGCTGATGTCAACCGATTCTTCAATTCAAAGAAGGCTTCATCACAGGACTCATCCCACACAAACTTCTGATCCTTCCCAGTCAACTAGGTCAACGACCCAGTAGTCTTCGAGAAATCCCGAACAAACTTCCTGTAGTACCCAGCTAAACCAAGAAAACTTTGAACTTTAGATACTGACTTTGGCGTCGGCCAATCCTTAACTGCAGAGATCTTGGATGGATCGACAGAAACTCCATCACCAGAAATAATATGTCCCAAGAATGCCACACAATCCAACCAAAACTCACACTTGCTAAGCTTCCCATACAACTAATTCTCCCTTAAAGTTTGCAAAACAACCTTCAAGCGCTCAGCATGCTCCTCACGGTTCTGAGAATAGACAAGAATATCATCAATGAACACCACTACAAACTTGTCTATAAAGGAAGAGAAAACCCGATTCATCAAGCTCATGAACACAGCTGGAGCATTAGTAACTCCAAAAGGCATCACCAATAATTCATAGTGCCTATATCTTATACAAAAAGCAGTCATCTGTACATCCTCGGCTTTCACCTTAACCTGATGGTACCCAAAACGAAGATCCAGCTTCGAAAATACAGAAGTGCCTCCCACTTGATCAAATAGGTCATCAATCTTTGGCAATGGATATCAGATCTTCACTGTGACATTATTGATCTCGCAGGTAGTCAATGCACAACCTTCGACTACCATCCTTCTTATTCACGAACAGTACAGGAGCTCTTCAAGGTGAAACACTTGGCCTGATAAAATCTCTATCCAGTAACTCCTGAATCTGCTTCTTCAACTCAGCCAACTCAACAGGAGCCATTTTGTACAGACTCTTAGAGATTGGAGCTGTACCTGACTGAACATCAATACTGAACACCACTTTGCGATCTGGTGGTAATCCCGACAATTCCTCAGAAAAAACATCCAGAAAATCTCGCACAACCAACGGTGCGACAACATCATCAGCACACACTGTCTCCATAACTCCAACTTCCTAAATAGCCAACTTCTCCACACAAGCAAGCGGCATTTCACCGGCACAGAATTCAAATTCCTGATGGCCCGGTATATGGAACACCACTTTCTTCTTGTGGCAGTCAATTACAGCATGAGTGGCACCAAGCCAGTCCATCCCTAAGATAACATCGAAACCAGAATTGCTGATGACAATCAGATCGATAACAAAATTCATACCACCAATAACCAAGGGACTCTGCTAAAAAATCTGAGAACACACGACAGCACCTTCACCTGTAGAAATGTTCCAAGCTACTGGCATAGCGCTGCTAGCCAAATGATGCAGAACGACGAAGTGGGAGGAAATAAATGAATGAGTTTTACCAGAGTCAAAGAGAACATGAGCAGAAAAGGAATGGACAATGATAATGCCTAGCAAGAAGTTAAAGTGAAAACACAAAAGGCAGAAAAAAAATGCAAGGAGCAGATATGAATGGAAGGCTAATATGAATAAGCAACCAAGAAATTCTGGGACCTGTGGGTTACAGACCCACCACGCTTTCGCTGCGCCACTCTGATGGTGAAGCTCCAAGCTGTAGACATGTCATTGTAGATCAAGCGATGCCGATCGACGGACCAAGCAGGGAGAAGAAGAATGGATGCCACCAGAATTAAAGGAATATGGGTATGAAAAGAATGAAATCATACCCAATAAGGAATCAGTGAATGGAAGGTATCAAAGTGGAATCAATTAAGACTAGTTTCCAGATCATAAGTTGGATATCAATTATTCATGTGATTCCTGTATTGTACATACTGTTGAGTCAAACCGATAAAAACCCAATTCTGATTAATATATCAGTCAAAGCCAAACTTCCTTTCGTTAGTCACGTTTAACTGATATATTATCCAAACCCGGACTCTGATACCACTAAAAACCTTGTCACGCTTCGCTTCCCAAAAATATGAAATACGAGTATATGATATTGGACCAGCAAATGACTAACATCACCCATAAGCTGTTTATTCGATCAACTCAATAATATAATCCATACAAAAAAATTGCGCAGACAATAATAATAATCTCCTTGGAATGGAACAATATGCAATATCCAAATACAATAATAATCCAATATCTGGAAACAAATAATAGAATTCGGGACATAAGTCCCAATACAATAATAAATCCATTCTCAAATAATAATAAGTCTCAATACAATAAGTTCAATAAAACAATAAGCAACTAGAAAGCGTTAAATCTTTAGAAAGTTTGTTCCCCAATTCCAGCAGGTAATTCTCCATGATCACCTGTGAACACTTCATCTAAAAAGAGGAGAATTTTTTTTCCTAAGAGCAAGTCATGGACAGCAAGTAGAGAAAGGAAAGAACAATGGAATAACGGTATAATAATGAATTCAATGGATCAATAGGAATCAATAACATGGAACAATAACAATAATCAATATCATGATAATCGATGTAATGGCTATAAACAATGATTCAATCTTCGATAACAATATTCAATGATCAATATCAATAACACTTAGCCAATATTCGATATCAATAGAAACAATAATGAACAATATGCAGTGTCGATGTTGTGTCAATTCTTAAGTCTATTATCATTTTAATCCTAACTAATGCATGTACTACTGTATCCCATTCTACAAGTTCGAAGCATACAATCAGTGTCGTTTAGATTTAAGTGGAAGATTCTATAGATCATGTACATGGCACGATAACATTATTTGCAACATTGGAGCACACTGGTTGGCTCAAAAACAATAAAATAATACACGATCAATTGGGATACTGTGTCAGTAATCCAACCATAAATCGATAACAATAACATTTGCCAACACACAATATTTTGGGAAACATGACCCACACTTTTGTGTACAGTCACTATGTTATCAACTACTCCAGTCAATCTCTTAAACCTCGGCTTTTTAATTATTTTATTAATGCAACAACACGATATGCAAAAGTGAGACATGAGATGAACGATGGTAACAATAGGGAGACAATAGGATGATAACATGAAGTAGGACAATTAGAATGATGACGATAACTCATTAGGATCATGCAATGTAACATACACACTTCTATTCATGCAATACAATGATATATGATTAATTAATTTACTAAAAACTGAAAAGTGAAATTCAGGACAGCAAGAGTAGTCTGCACAAAAATACAATTTTTCACTGCTACAGAAATAAAAAACTTAATCCATCAGAAATTCTAGAAACTAGACTTCCCAACGAATCCAACGCAAATTAAAGTTCAAAATCCGACAACAGTAGCTAGGTCAAACACAAACGTTCTTTACAGATTTTATGTTCAGGCAAAAATTCGACATCATGTTGTGATATTTTTAGAATCAGTAAAAACTCGATATAAAATTCATTAAAAATATTTATTAGACTCCTAAACATCTATACTATTATTAAGCAAACCTCTATTTTGGCGGCTTTTTACTATTCTGCCCTCATAAACACAATATACCTAAAAAATAATGTAGGGTTAAATCTGTCAAATTTTACCCCCTGAATCATACACAAAAGAAGGTCACAACCGTAATTTCACTTCACATTTACTTCAATTTCTCTCTCACTCAATTCAAACTCTCTCTATCTAAAATAAAAATAAAATAAAAATAAAAATAAAAATAAAAAAAATCAACCACCCCCGTCGATTCCTCTCCCTCTCTCTCAAAATCCCCAATGCCTCTCTTTCTCCTCATCTGCACGTGCGATAAATTCTTCATCTCTCCTGACCACCTTCCGGTCACCCCCCCCCCCAACGTCGCCAGAACCGTCCTCCCTTCCTCGCCCAGTCGCGCCGCCCCATCGACGCCCTCCGCTGTTCCCTTTCCCTCCTGACTGCAGCAACCGAGACCCAAGACCCCCTCACACCACCGTGCCTCCAGTCGTCGTTTGCCCGCCGTCAACCCCTCGCCTTCCCGCCGCCGTAGCTGTCGTCAAACCCTCGCCTTCCTGCCGCCATAGTTGTTTTTCCAGCTCTTTGCTTTGTCGTGTTTGCTTTGTGGTCTCTCCGCCCTCAGTCCTTTTTTCCTTCAAACCACAATAAATTTCATGCAGTAGATCTGTTTGGTGTAAGTTTAGTAATATTGGGAGTAATTAACGTTTGGATCTTGATTTGGGTTTCGGGAGAAAGTTTGGGATCTTGATTTGTGCAGAGAGGGTGATGTGAATGTGAAGTTTGGTGATAAGATGAGCGCAGATCAGAAAAGAAAGGTAACTTCTTGTCCGTGGGTTATTGTTTTTGTCATTAGTTGTTATGTTGATTTTTGCTGGGTGTGAGGTAATTTTTGGATTGGAGTGTTTTTTAGTTCTTGAGTTTGGATGAGCTGGATTTAGTTAGGTATTTCATCAAGTTTGGAGTAATGCTATTAACTTATTAATTTGTTCACTTCTTCAGAAGCAAGGGTAGAAATTCCTCCAAGCTGTAATAGATTTTAATCTGTTATTTCTTAGTGTTTATAACTTATAAATCTGTTATTTATAACTTAGTTAGTTCTTAGTTTTAAATTGTAGTAAATATATTGATTTTGGAGATTTTTTTTAATCTGTTATTTAATCTGTTATGAGGTGTTTATGAGGTTTTAATCTGTTACTTATAATTTAGTTAGTTCTTAGTGTTTTAAATTGTAGTAAATATATTGATTTTGGAGATTTTTTTTTTAAAGGTTTCTAAGCTTGAATCAATTGCATCTATGGGAAAGAAAGTTGCTGACAGTGATTTGTTGAGCTTGACGGAGCTTCTGATGAATGAGTTGTTGAAATTGGATGAGATTGCTTGCGACGGTGAGGTGAAACAATATAGACCATAATTTCGTCGATTAATTAATCATAATTTCTAATTTATGCTTCTATTTGATATAAATCTCGATTTGTCGTATTAGTTAGGTCGAAGATTTAATTTTTACACACAGTTCGTCAAATTTATTATTTATGCTTCAACAATTTCTAATTTCTAATTAATGCTTCAACAATTTCCTGATTTTGCTTAGAGTTGCTACCTTCTTTATGTCACACTAACCTGAATATTTCAGAGGTTCTAGTACTGATTGAATCTTATGCCTTTCCACTAACAGTCGAGAGTGAAAGCTCATAAGCTAATTTCAGTTCGTAACAAGATTGTAACTGTTGTTGTAGTACAGCAGTACTTAGTAACGCAAAAGAGATCTGAGTTTAAATTCTGCTCGCATCAAGTTAACGTTTTTATTTCAAATAGAGGAACAAACAAATAATATGAGCTGTATTAATTCAAGCTAGATCAACATTAAGTCACCAAAATCAGAAAACAACCCCACTAATTCATTGATAGAAACACACATGCAATTGCTCAGTACAATTAGTGGCATAACAGAATAGACATGCAATGCCCATGGAATAGCTACCTGCCTTTTCTTGCAGCATTTATTTGCAGCGTAACCCTACTGTGAAGTCTCAGTCAATATTGTGCCTTCCTGTGGGGCTTGCTTTCAGTGTAGATAGTTTTCTTATATAGATCACAATCACAATCGCAATCACAGTTCATTATAAATTAAAGAGATTGGGGACCCCTGTTTCAATTGTTGATACTGTGAGTCCAAGAAAAAAACCAGTGAAGCTAGGTAGAGATCTTTTCTGATGCGTTAACATCTCAACTCGCTGTTTGGATTGAAGACAGATCGGTGTTTTCGGTTTAGGTTTTGGATCTTATGCAGGGTTGTGAATTATGTAGTGAAGGTGTGCAGTTGTATCCCCCAATTGTAGAATTGTATCAATAGTTCTGGCTGGGTTTTTCTTTCTTTACTTTTTAATCTTTTTGGAGGACTGATGATATGTAGAGCCGACTCCTGTCAACAATTTGCAAGCTGTTGTTTTGACAGCCAATTGTTAGTAATGTTTGTTATTCGTTTCAATGATGGATGTATGTAGTAACTCACCTGATGTTGTTGGATTATGAATGTAATTGTTTGTTGGCTGAAGAATCACAGATCTTAATCTTTTTTATAGACGTGCATCGCACGTGCATTATACTAGTGTTAACTAATGTTCTGGAAATTATCATAGCAAAATTTTAACATTTGATCAGCCTTTTAACTGATTAAGCATGAAACATATAAGAATTTGATTATCTGGAAATAAAAACACAGCGGTAGTAAAACAGGCATAACTTTTGTTACATAACTCGGAATTTAGAAATTCAAGCTGTTCTGGAAACTAGAAAGATAAGGATACAATTCTTATTTAGAAAGTAATTTGTTTTGAGATCATTTACTTGGTCGAAAATAGCAGACAAGATACAGACAGCAAGTAACATACAGGATTTTGGGTATTTTTCATGAAATAAATAAATTAGACATGACGGGTATCAATTCTATTAGTCGATAAATTCATAATGAGCATGATGGGTATGAAAACATGATAATAAAATTAAGAACACAAACATACACTAATTTAACATCAACCAAATATCAAATATCAAACGATCAAACAACATACTACCTAGCAATTGTTTCTACAATAGGTTAATTGTGTGACAATTATATGAACAACCCTATTCTCAATTCTATATGAACACATGAAAGATTCAATCTTGGAGTCAATAGAGGCACAAAGTCAAGTAAATTAGGGTTAGCTCGTGTAAACCCTCAATATATCCAACGAAAGAGATTAACAATGTATAATACGATAAACAACGGAATCTACTTGCAAGAGTTTCAATAAAAACTTGAATTTGATACAATAACAATTCAAGATGGAAGTGACTTGCCTTATAAACGAAGAAATTGAATACCAAGAATAACGGGATAAAAATTCCGGAGCAACGAACCCACGAACTAACACAAATTACACGTGCGAATTACGTGCAATAAAATCCAACATCAATGAGAGACAGTAACTACAATAGTAGAGGGAGAAAGAGGGCACAACGGCGGACGGCGATGGCATCACCGATGGTTGACGATGAGGGCATCGACAGGCGGCAAAGCATAGGGCGATGCTGTGCTTTGGTCTGTTCGTCGATCGGAACAGGGACAGAAAATTGGGGTTGGGTTGGGTTGCTGTTGTCGATCGGAAACAAGGCAAGGGCAAGAAGGAGGGTCGGGAGTGTGCTGGCGTCGACGCGGGGGGGGGGGGGTATCGATGAGGGGGTCGCCATAGTTTTGCCGGGGAAAAGATGCACAATAATGGGTTCTCTGAGTTTGGGCGAAAATTGATCGGGGAGAGAGAAACGGGAGGAAAGAGAATAGGTGGCTCTTAGTGTTTCAATTGTGTGCAATTTTTAGGGTTTGCAAAAGGATTGTATTTATAGGATGCAATTAGGGTGTTGGGTTAAGGGTTTGAGATCCAATAATAGCGGGTATTGGGTCAAGAACAAATGAAATTGGGTTTTAGGGTTCAATAAGATATGGATATAAAATAATAGGGTTCAAATAAAATACCCATAATTAAATAAAAGAAAATAGGATCAACAACAAAAACTCAATCGAGAAGAACGAAGAACTTCATGAACAACTTTAATTAAAATAATCAAGGAAGAAAAATAGAGTATTTTATTCAATTACAACTAAAATATTACAAAAGAGGGAAAAAAATTAAACGGTAGTTACAATTTTGGAAAAGCTATCAAACCAACAATGTTTTTGAAATGATATAAAAACGATAGCATTTCCACAAAATGCTATCAAAACGATAGTGTTTCCGAAACGCAATCAAAAGCATAGCGTTTCCTGAAAATGCTATGTACTTACTATAGCGGGGGCTATAATAGCATTTGCAAAACGCTATCATAGACCTTCTATAGCATTTTACAAATGCTATCAGATGCCATATTTTTTGTAGTTAGCCTCTCGGTTGCGAAGCTTCTCTTCGAAGCTCCCCAGGAGCGAGACTCCTCTTCGTGGATCCCCGGTGCCGAATCTCCTCTTTGTAGCTCCTCTGTGCCAAAGGTCCTCTTCATAGATCTCATGGGGTGGAGCTCCTCTCCTTAGTTTTTCACGGTGAACCTTCTTTCCAAAGCTTCTCGGTGGTAAAGCTCCGCTTCATAGCTCATCGGGGTCAGGGTTACTCTTCGTCACTCCCCGATGCCGAAGCTCCTCTTCATAGCTCCCCGGGGGCTCTTCTTTTCTTAGCTATTCGGGGGAAAACTTCTCTTCAAAGTTCACTGGTGCTAGAGCTCATCTTCTCAGCCCATCGGGGTTGAAGCTCCTCTTTGCAGCTCATTCATGGTGAAGCTTTTCTTTGTAGCTCCCCTGATAACGAAGCCCCATTTTTTAGCTTCCCGATGTTGAAGCTCTTCTTCAAAGCTTCTCGGGGTCAAAGCTCATCTTGAAAACTCCCTGTAAGAGAAGCTCCTCATCTTAGCTTCCCGGTGGCAAAGCTCCTCTTCGTAGCTCCTCCATAGCGAATCTCCTCTTCGGATCTCTCCTGTTGACAAAAATCATATTCAAAGCTTCTTCATAGTGAAGCTCCACTTCGTAGCTCCCCAATGCCGAAGCTCATCTTCGTAGCTCTCCAGGAGCAAAGATTCTCTTCTTAGCTCCCTGATGCTGAAGCTCCTTATTCTAACTCCCACGATGGCCTCCCAGATGCCGAAGCTCCTCATTCTAACACCCACGATGGTGAATCTCCCCTTTGTAGATTTCCGAGGGCGGAACTCCTCTTTATAGCTCCCCTTCTTAAATTCTCGATGGCAAAACTCCTCTTTGGAGCTCCTCTTCTCAACTCCTCGGAGGTAGAGACATTGCAGGTATATTTTGAGCCTTAAGACAGGCAATTGCTCAACTAACTTCTAAACAGACCTTGTAGATCATTCGTGTGGAGGTTTTCTTGATTTCTGACTGAACATATTTTCGATTTTCAAATCTGTTTTGAGTTAAGATGTCGTGAATTACTATATGACTTATTTATACACGCTAGATTCGTGTGGAAGTCTATTTTTCAGATCCATCGACGGATCCAGATTTGGATATTTGTAGTAGCAGGAATCACTGTTTTAGTACAACACTATCTTGCTGTCCTGAATTAGAAAGCTAGTTGTTTTACCCTGTTATGTGATATCTTGTACCTGTACTTGTTTATTTTGCACCCTGAACCTGTTACATGTTTATATCCTGTTATCCTTGCTTTGTTTTGCGATACATATATGCATGCCTGATTATAATAATAAATGACCAAGCCGGGGTTAAAGGAAAGATCTAGTAGTGGAAAATATAGAAACGTGTACTTGGAAGAGGACCTGTGTCCTGCTTGCCTGTTACGTGTTCATGACTACATGATTCACGATCCTGTTTACCTGTACCTGATTGCATGCTTCCCTATAGGAAGATGCACTCGGAAGATAACCACTAGGTTATGCCTGTTTTCCTGTACCTGACTGCATACTTCCCTTAGGAAGGTGTACTCGGAAGAGAACCACTAGGTTCTACCTGTTCCTATTATTCCTGTTTCCTGTACCTAAGTACACTGCCCTATGGACTCCACTATGAAATCTAAAGTGAAACTGTTTGTTGTAGCAACCATGTAGTAAAAACTGGGATGCATGAAGTGCTATCTAGATAGTAATATAACAAGACTTGACATGACATAAATCTGATTATCCTGTTACCTGATTACATGATTACCTGTACTTGTACCTGTTACCTATTTACCTATGTACCTGTTACCTGTTTACCTGTATACCTGTTACCTGATACCTGTAGCATGTTTACCTGTTTACTTGATACTTGATATATGTTACATGTACCTGTTAGTATACCATGCTACTTGTTTCTATTTTTTGATTCATGTTAGATATTATATTTCTGTTGACACACTTATACCATGCTAGGTGTAACGCCCCGCCCCAATACTCAGACAATTTTATTATTTTTATGAAGACAAATTAGATACTATGTAGTACAACTGCCCACCACAGGCTGCCTCTCAAAAGGTGGTTAACCAATTAGGTGACTCTTGATCATAGGCATTTGTATTTATACTCAAATTATTTTTGTACAAGTCCCGATATGGGATTATTATTAATCTCTTTCTCCTTAATTCCATCCCGTGCACATACATATGGTATGCCATGTCACCATCTAATCGAAGGCCATATCCCACAGATACAATCCGAAATCAAATCCCCAATCAAATCCTACTGGATTATGTCATCATCCAATATACAAACAAACTCATCTCATCCAACAGCATACACCCTTCATAACCGGATTCAAACAAACTAACTCATTTCAAACCAACTCATTTCACAAATCCAATATCATATACCGTCAACATATACATTTTTTATTTATTTTATTTATTTACTAGATTTGCCCGTGGGCACGTGCCTACGACACGTTTTCGGAACGATACAAAACACGAAAAGCCTGTAAACAGTAAAACAACAATTATGTAGCTCAAGTTTGAATAGTATGACAATAATTAGTTGTAAATAAAAATCCATGTTTCCATTAGTATATGAAAAATAATTATAAATGGGGGTATAAAATCTTATTTCTTAGAACTTTAAGTGTGGAGTTGAAGAAATATTTACTAATATGCAAAAAAAAAAACATTAAAATTCTGAAAATCTAAATTTCTAAATAAATATAGAAAGAATGGGAGAGAGAGATGGGGAGAGAGAGAAAGAGAGAAATATGAAAAAATGAAGAGAGAATAGAGAGATAGTAATAAAGTAATAAGTTTTTAGTTTGGGGGGGGGGGGGGGGGGATTTGATTTTGGGAGTTTAAAATTTTGGAGGGAAAATATGTTTTGTGAGGTTTGATCTAGGCCTTTAATTTTAAGGGGGATTGATTGTGAGCCACTTGATAGCTTTCTTTGTAATTTATTATATAGATTATACTATTCACAAATTACGGGGTATTACATACCCTAGTGGTATGTGATTACAAATTTGATTATGGTTATGAGTTGTGGTAGAAATTCAGATTTTTGAGATAATTGAATGGAAGAGTTATGAATCAAGAGACCGTGTCTTGAGAATTTAAATTTGAGGGATTAATTGAATTGAGGAAATATATCCAAAATCTCTGTAGCGCCCCGAATTTCTAATATAATATCTTAGAAAATACGTGGCACAATTCCCAGCATCAACTTCAATGTAATAGTACACATAGACCAAAAACACAGATAATTTTATTTCAGCTTTTATTACAACAATCATTTACAAACACAGCGGAATACAAAACACCTTGATTTACAAACTTTCTTTTTACAACACTTCTTTTACAAATTTTACACAAAAACTCTATTACATCAATTTATCTCAAGCATCCAAATTCCCAAGCTCTATGCAACAACAACCTGTAAAACATGAGGCTAGAGATGATCCCTAACCCCCAAAACTAAAGGGGTCAGCCATAAAGGTGTGAGTGACATAAAAACAAACAACATAATTAAATCATAAAACACTGAGTCATCAACAACATGTATTAACAACAATAATAAATGAATGAGAAATAACAAGTAAAGCATAAAAACATCATGGAATGAAAACAACAAGTGAAGCTAAACTAAGTGTCAAGTGTAGGGAAAACAGGAAAACACAAGCATAAAACCAAGTCAAGAAAATACAAGCTCTATATGCTGACTCTCTAATGCATACTTGTCGGATTCTATGCATTTCATAGTACATAGGTCCGGTGCAAGCCTTTAACGATCTCCACTTTATAGGGATAACCCCTCGCTATGCAACTAATCCTACTACGGTGATGGGAAACAAGATCCTAGAATACTCCTCGAATAGGCACCACAGCCCTCGACGCGCAAGCATCATATAAGATAGCTCAAAAAACAACCGGAGAATCATCTCCCAAACCTGTGTACCCCACGAATAGGCTTGCAAGGCCCTCGACGTGCAGATACACCAAGTACATTCCGTGAATAGGCCTGCCGACCCTCGACACGCGAATGCACCCTGCATGCTCCGTGAATAGGCCTGCAGACCCTCGACACGCGAACACACAAATGTCCTCTCGAGACAGAACAACAAACAGTCCTGGAACGCATCCGTTGGACTAACAAAACCATGAGCCTATACTTACGTTTCCCAAGTTCCATCACATCTCCACTAGTGCCCGTCCTTAAGTTGATTATTATTAAACCACCAAAAATCCTCATCTCTAGAGTTAGTGTATCCTGCCGGACTTAAATCCTCAACAACAACTAAACCAAGACCCCCCAGGTCTAACTCAACAAATCTCAACTGCCGGTTCACAGGACTCCCACTCAACTCCTAGAGATCTCAACAAGACCAAAACTCACTAATCCATCGTCAAAACGATCAAAGGGAGAAACCTCTCCAATCAACAAAACCCAAATCTTGATAAAATTCCAAAGTCCAAATCCAACAATGAAATATCTTGAAAAACATTTGTTCTGTAGAAACAATAATATTTAGAATAGTAAGTTATAGATCCAAAAATATTTATAGAATAAATCATTTAAAAGAATATCAGAACAACTCAAGAAAAAGTTTCAGAACCAGTCGACTGCAAAGGGTCTTCAGTCGACTGTCCAGAGTGAAAAACTAACATCTTTAAGAAAATAAAATCTAATTATTAACGGTCGACTGTAAAAGTCACCAGTCGACTGTCCAGAGAGAAAATCCAGTAATTTTAGGAAAATAAGTCTAGTATAGCAGTCGACTGTAAAGGGTATAGGTCGACTGTCCAGAGAGAAAAATTACAATAACTTCGGGAAAATAAATTCTAAGTGGCACCAGTCGACTGTTAAGGTCCTCAGTCGACTGTCCAGATGAAATTTCAAGAAAACTAGAGAACATAGCAGCCGGGTCGTATCGGTAGACTGAGAAATCGTACCAGTCGACTGTCGACCTACAGACTGCCTACTTTGGTTGTGCACATTTCAACCGTCACGAAGATTTACTTTATGAAAACGATTTATACAAAAAGCATATTTCGTATATGATCAAATACAACTTGTAGGATACGTAATAGTCCATAAAACTAAATCAAACTACTTGAATTTATAAAAGTAGTGATTTGTAAATCTCTTTCCAATAAAACATAAATTGTGCATATAATCAAAATAGAGTTTCTAAAATTAATTGTTCGTTGAAATTGCTTCGTATTCAGATCCAAACCACATCAAAACCAAATCTCAAAAGAAAATCCCAATTTGGATATATTTCCTCAAATTCAACTAAATCTCAAATTTTAGTCATCATAACTCAAATCCTCAAAACATGGTCCTCTAAACTATTATTCATTCTCAAAATTTCTCAAACTCAATCTCAACTACTCTCAATAGTTGATTCATAAACAAAACCAATTTGTCATCAACATGGCCAAGTTGTTTTCATCCAACTCACCAATAGTCCCAAAAATCTCATCTTTAATTAATTAATACATAACATCCATCATACTCAATCAAATCAATAGTCCAAAAGAAAAAGTCTACTCACAATTTATATTAGGTTCTCTAACAAATCTAAAATCATTCACATGCAAATATCTAGGGTTCTTCTCAAAGATCCAATTTTTCATCCATCCAACATATATATTCATACCAAACCCTAACATGCTTTCTAATAGATGAAATTCAACATCCAAAATCAATCAAAACATTCATATCATTCTCAATCAACATACACAAATCAAAAAGAAAAACAAATAAGTCACTCACATACATAAAACAAAACAACAAAACAATTATATCACTCACCTCAAATGAAGAATCCAATCGAATAAGCAAAACCCTTCTTTGCGAAATCCAAGATCTTCCCTTTCAATCTCCAAGAAAAATAAAAAATAATAAAACTTGTGTTTTGTAGTGAAAGATGGCTGCACTCCACTTTTATACAGGCCGGAAATGAAGAATTAGGGTTTGAAACACATTTGCAAAATAATCCTTTAACAATTATTACTTTACATATATAAACCTTTTTTAGTTAAAATAAGTTAAATAAATCAAAACCAAATCAAATCCTTTTACCACTGAGTTTTCCAGCAAATCAAAACAGCCCAGAAATATAGAAAATTCGGATTTGACTCAGGGTGGCCATTTTGCACAAAAGTCCTTCTTTTTGTAATATTTGCAAATACATCATAAAATATTCGTAAAAATCCAGAAAATTCAAAAATAATATCTAATAATACATATTATATTTTTCAATAAAAATATATGACTTTTACTTTCCAGGAAAACATTTGCATAAGATCCAACATAAATTCTATTTTTGCAAAAACACCATATTTGTTTAAATCTTTACCAAATCAACTCTAAATAAAGTTTAAATATATTTTAATTTCAATGATGACCATGGAAAGCCAAAAAATCAGTAAAAATGAATTTTCATAATTTATTTGAAATCTAAATGGCTTTTTACATAAAAGCCCCTCTCTTTCGAGGTGTTTATAAAAATAGTTTCTTTATTCAGAAAAATCCCAAAATTTAGAATATACTCCTATTATAAGTAGGAGAATTTATTAAAAATATAAAATTGGATATTTACAACAAAAATATTTGCACGTATTTTGCACATGTAAAAAGATAAATCTTTAGAAAAATATTTATTAAATCTCCCAAAAAATTATTTTAATTCATTTTCTAATCTCAAAAATAGTATTTAAAAATACGGGGTACTGCACTAGGCCTGTTGCTTAAAATTATCTAACCCCTGTACTTGTATCTTACATTATAAGTGGCCCGTAACTTGCAATTGACGGGTACTCATTTGTAACTTCTGTTTTCCCGTATTTGTATTTTATACTGTATTTCTCCTCATTATACTCCTTCATCTATATTGAGATCCTATATTTTGTTTCAGATTGAATAAAATTGTTATTTTTGTCCCGACTCAATTTTTGGTCCTTTTATCGAATTCATTTGAGTGCGCTTTGTGTCGTTCTTCATGAAGAATTGACCATTTCTTCTCATTTATCTCTTTAATCCCCATTTTGATGCATTTTGACCAATTCTCCTGTTGGACCCTATTCGAAACGGATACCTTAATACCCAAAACCCGAAACCCTATACTATTTAAACCCTAACCCTAACGCCTACCTATACTGTTCTACCTTAGCTAAACCCCCGCTCTCCCCTTCTTCTTCGTCCGCTCTTTTCGCGAGCACGCCCAGACCCATTTCCCCTACTCCGATCGCCACTCGATCTTTCTCCTCTCCACCATCATCGCCCTCAGAACCACCATCACCATCATCCTCCGTCGTCTTCACCATCGAACCCACTCCCGAAATCCACCTCCGCCATTAACCCACTCTGCCCTCCACCTTCGCCAAGCCCAATTCCCTCACCCTCTCAGCCTCATCGCCGGCGCCTCCTCAATCCGACCTCCATCCACACCGCTAACACCCCCGAACCACCATAGGCTTCTTCTCCGCTCCTCCCCTGTTCGAACCACGCTCAGAGCATCGTCGCTTCTCGACGTCGTGCTGCTGTTTCCGCCGCCGCCGTCCTCATTGTCGTCGCTCGCCGTTGGTCGCACCACAATTGCCGCCGTCGAAGACGCTGCTGGTCGCCGTCTCTCCCTTTCTCTCTCGCTCCCTGTTTCGACGAAGAAGAAGGGTGGATTGGGCGGGATCGAATCTCAACCATCAGATCGCATCAAGATCTGCACAATCAGGTCGATCTGATCGTCGTTCCGTGTTTGCCCACAACGAATCCTAGATCGTTGTCCGCTATTTGGATCGGATCCGGTGCGAGGGCGCAATCCTATTCGCTGGATCTGGTGTTCGCTGTTTTTCCGTGACAGATCGAGCTCGCCGTTGCTGTTTTGGAGCGATCCGGTGTGGGGGAAAACTCGATCTACGGTTGATTTCTTGCACGTACTTCACACGCGGTTTTGGGAAACTTTGCCCGGGATTTTTCGATCCCATTTTTTTCAGCAATCGGATCTAATCGTCTTCGATTAAGGCAAGTATCTCTTGTATAATTTTAATTGTTCTAGTACAAGAATCCCTTGAAAAATACTACAAATAATTAGAATTGTGACTCCTCCTTGACTATCGTTGTTGATCAATATTAAACCCCAAAATTTTATAATTCTAAGAGTCACAAAAATTTCATTGTATTAAATCATAATTACTTGGACTCTTTTACCCCTTGAACACATGAACACATGAGATTAAGGAGCCCTAAATTTGTAGACACATGGTATATTTTACATTTGATGAACTTGCAACCATTTGACTTGAAAAATAATTGTTACTTGCTGTTTGGACCACCAATATCATGTATTTATATCACATAATAACTTAGATGCCTAATAACAAATTTCCATGAAATCTATACTAGTAAGTTATTCCCACATGTTGCTGTCCTGAATCTTCTTTTGCTATTTTGACTCATCTAACATTAGAATCTGAACCCGAGACCTGAATAGAAAATATATCCCTGGATGTCTAGATATCGATAGTCTCCAAAATTTTTGAATTTGGAGTTACGGTCTAGGAGTTATTGCAGTTTTACTGCAGCTGTGTCTGTAGGCGCAGATTTGCAAAACTGCTGCACGCCTTTACTTTGCAAATTAATTTGGCTATGTAAACAGCAACCGTTTGACTTGAAATTTTATATGTAGTTGCTGGATACCCTATAGGACATCACAAAATTTTCTTAGAATTAATTTACATTATTTCAACACTATTTCATATGCATGAATACATATACACAAATTCTGCCTGAACACATTAACTATGTAATTCGCTGGACACATGTTCTCACCACTTTCTCGTACCTTGTTTTCACTCCTACATGCTTGCTTGATAAGAATTAATAAAAGTAACAAGCCGGGGTTTAAGGGAAAGACCATAGTGGTGGACAATATAGGTAAGTGTACTCGGAAGGGGCCCGTGTTTCCCATAATGTTATGTTAAATGGAACTAAGTGCCACGTCATGGTGACGGGGGCCACCTCTAGAGCCCATTATATGATTACATGATATATATTTGAGATCACATGGAACTAAGTGCTACGTAGAACTAAGTACCACGTCATGGTGACGGGGGCCACCTCTAGAGCCTACGGGGGCCACCTCTAGAGTCCATGGTTTGATCACTTGCTTGATACTTGATACCTGAGTACACCGTCCTATAGGCTCCATTACTAGGCCTAAACAAAATTATTTTGCCTGTAGCAACCATGTAGTAAAAAGATGGATGCATGAAGTGCTACCAAGATAGTAATAACTACAAGACTTGAACATGTTACATGCTTACACGATACTTGACTACCTGATACTTGAAACTTGATACTTGGAACTTGATACATGAAACTCGATACATGAAACTTGACCTTGATACATGTTACTTGATACTTGACAACTTGTTACTTGAGATCTAACAACTTGACACTAGACTTGAAACTTGTTATCTGACACTTGTACTTGATACCTGTCACTTGAGGTTAGATACCCTATGTGTTTACTTGTCACTTGTTTCGTCACTAGTAATTCTTACCCAGCCTGTTTACTAAGATGTCCCTCTTGCTAGCTAGTTCTTGGTTTATTCAGTACTTGTTGTATCCCCGTTACATTCTTGATTTCAATTCTTGTTCCCAATTACTTGTACTCGTTTTTACTTTTTGTGGCCCTAGCTTGCACTAAGGGCATTTTCTCTTGTTTTCCCTATTTTTTTCTTTTTATTTATTAAGCAGACTTTGAAGACGAGTTGCCTGCTGGGATCGGTGAGCAGAAATTTTAGCTTTCAAGTAGAGGCAGGACTTGTTTAGATTAATTGTTTTTCTTGAATTATTTATTTTTGCCATTTAAGACTTGTAACGGGCTGATGTTCCCGAGTTTTACCTTTTGTTCCAGACTTAAAAACTATTTGGATATTATTATTTGTTTAAATTGATTTCTGTTGCTTAATAAATTATTCATGCATGCTTGGTTATATATAAATCTTGATATATTCTTGTTATGATGCTGAGTCGATCCTACAGCTTATGGATGATGTTAAAATCATTCGCTGGGCTTCGTCATGCACTCGTATTCCGTATTTTGGGAAGCGAGGCGTGACATCATTTTTTTCTTTCCTTCTTCTGCAAATTTACTAATTGTAGATCAGGATGGACGACTGCCAGATGGTATTGGCGAGATGATGTATTAGTGCTGAAGTTTCTGCTTTATTATTATTATTATCTGTTGCTTGAACTTGAATAAAATGTACTTGTTGACTTGGATGTTTGTTTTGTATTTGGGCGATGTGACCCAGGATATTTGATTTGTTCAGAACCTAATTATTTGAGATTATTGTATTTGGTTTTCGAGTAATTTCTGTTGGTATCTTGTTTCAAATATGCATGTTGGTTGTATCTTTTGCTTCCGACTCTGATTATTCCTGTGGTAAGTTGTAAAGAATTCCTGAACAGCTTATGAATGATGAAAATCATTCGCTGGGCTTGTTACGTATCCGTATTCCGTATTCTTTTTGGGAAGCGGGGCGTGACAAATATGTTTACCGAAAACATGTGCGTCGCACGTAAAACATGAAAATGCAAAATTTAGTTTTATCAACGGAAAAATGTTAAATATAATAAAAACACAATATAGAAAATATATTTATATATTTCACGATGTAATTATCACGTACGTAGAAAACACGTGTATTATACGTGCAGAAAATCGAAAAATGCTTTTTAATCAAAATAGGGGAAAAATAAATTTCCATTTTATAAAATACATAAAATAAATAATTTAAACACATAGAAAATATTTCACGTAGCGGAGAAAATACATAATCGACACATGTATCAAAACACGTAAAAAGTACGTTAAAATACAGAGATTAAAATATAATATTTTTGTTGACTCAAAATAGGGTAAAATCAATACGAAAAATGCATAAATAGCCGGTAATCAAAATACATGGTGAAAACACGTTACAAAATACACGTGCGTAACACACAAGGGCAAAATTGTCATTTCTGATTTTGCGGGGTATTACAAGGCAGTTAGGGATGCTATTTAGACTAGATCCAAATATGTTTGGACTGGATCAGATCTAAAATTAAAGATAAGTTATTTCCTGCATATATTTTTTAATTATTTGTTGTTGCTAAGTGCTGAAGTTTAAAACTGTGTTAATCATTGGTTAATTAGATACAAGTTTAAATAACTGTTTTAGCTACGTGCTAAAGATCAAATATTTATTTTGATACATTATAGGCTTTGACTATAAAATTGAATCTCCAATTAAGTTATTGTGAATTAGATAGTGCTAATAATTCGTTTAATTGGCTAATCTTTAACAATTTGATGAATGTTGGAACTTCAAAGTTACTTACAAATTGTGTGTATTGGAGACGATGGATTTGCATCACGGTAGGATAAGTCTGTACTACACAGGCTTCTCCATAGAATTTGGAAAATACTTCTAACTTGAAGTGTCGGTATGATCTATTCTAATCTTTCTTAGTATTTTCATGTGATAAATGTATTAACGTTATGTGCGTTTGATCACATGAATGGGAGATTAGATCATAATTATTCTCATTTTGAAAACCAATATGTTTAGGGTTGTCAAGTGTGTTCCTTGTCATACTATGTGTATTGATATATTGACAAACCCATCATTTGCAGTTTTGTGTGAGATTATATATTTGCTTCTCTAATAAAGATTGATGTATAAGTTCTATAACAAATGTCTGTAACTTAGGTGAGAGTATCTCGTAATACAAGATATGAATCCATTAGTTACGTTTTGTTCTTTCTTTTTCATTGTACTGTGTGTGCAAAGTTGAATTATAAATATTGACCATTATCTTGTTTAACGTTTCGAAGATGATGAAGAACGAATATAGGAAAGAACTCTTTGCTCAATGTGTTTAAGAAATTGTACATTGTTAGAACCACGAGAGAAAGCAAACATTTTGTGAAATGTAATAGAGTAATTCTATATTAACTTATGTTTTATTACTATTATTTTCAAAGTGCATAATATAGTTTATTGCATGTATAAGTTGAGTTTAACAAACGAAGCAACTGATAATAGTAGTTCTAATTTGTGTAGTCCTTGAATACATCATAATAAGCTAGGACATGTGAACTATATATTAAATTATGTGTTGTTGTTAAAACTCATAACTCTGCTAAATGACACCTCATTAAATATGAAATTTGTGCTCAAATTATGATCACTAGAGAACCATTTAGTATGGTCTCTAAGAGTACACATTTTCTTGAGTCAATACATTCAGATATTTCTGATCTCAGTATCTGTGACTAGATGAGATAATGATTGGTCAGAAATATTTAGTTACTCTTGAGATGATTATTGAATATTTGTCATATGTATGGAGGATGTAGCACTCGTTATTTTGATGAATTAAAAATTTACTTAAATGCTAAGATCAAAATGTTTCAGATTTGATAGAGGTGGTGAATATATTTTAATACTTAAGAGAAGCTCACATTTGGCATAATCTCTAGTGCACTCTATTTTCAAGGTATTGATAAAAATTAGAATCAAACACTTAGTGAAATATTGAATTCTATATGATTGACTGTTGTTTGACTTTATGTAATTATGGGTAATATTGTATTGTTAATCATATTCCTAATATGTTACTGCACTCTAAATTATTTACACCATGTAGACTATGGGATAGAAACACAGATAATTTTGTTAGAGTGAAAACATGTGGTGCGGTACATTTGTTATAGTACATGACCATAGAAGGCCTAAAGTTTGACCTATAACAAATATTTGTGTGTGTATAGAAAGTGCAGAATATAGTTCTATGGACAGATGTTTATTTATCTAATTTTTGTTAGAAGAATCTAGACTTGCAGAGTTCTTTGAGGTTGTGTTCATCAAAGATAAATGTATAAAATAATCTAGTCCTACAGATACGGTCAAAAGTCCACAGTTAGAATTAAGAACCAGCCTTCCTAACACTTAAAATTTCAATGGCAGATGAGCCAAGACGAGCCTTTAGTAGATAATGAAATAAATTTGTTGTTATACAATAATAATTTATTTGCCGAAATGTCTACCCACATATCTATCATAATGCTATAATAAGTATTCTTCTTGCTCTTACATCTATTTAAAAATTTTGTTATTCATGAAAGATGTTTAAACAGTTTTGTACTAAAAATTTTGTACATGATGATTTGTATTGAAAATTTTTGTACTAAACAGTTTTGTACTAAAAATTTTGCACTAATATGTTTAGTGAACAAGATTTACAAATTGGTAAAATCATCGTATGTTTTTTTTTCTATATAAATTTTTTTAAAAAAAGTGTTAAAATTGAGTCACAAATAATTTGACAAAATTTTAAAGAGCTTAGATTTAAATCAAGTAATTCAGATAAATGTCTTTAATTCTGTGGTGAGTCAAATATAATTGCCTTCATTTATTTGTATATTGTTGACATGCTTATTGATTAAAAGTGACCTCTCTACTATAAATTGAGTTAAAAATGTGCTATCAAATAATTCAGTATGAAACACCTAGGTGTTATGGACACCATATTAAGTATAAGGATAAGTTTCGGTTTGCATGGGATAACCTGTAGTCAAACTCATCAAATCAATAATGTGTTCCAAAAGTGAGGATATAATGATTAAAAGTGTTTTTTGAAACACCTTATGATTTTGAAAAAGGTTGATGCCTAACGATGGTGCAACTATAAGACAGTTAGATCATTCTAAACTTATTAAAAGTCTCATATATAAAGATATGCACTATCAGACATAGTCTTTGAGATAGGTATGATATGCAGATTCACTATTAGTCTTACTAATACACACTGGAATGCCCTAAGAGGCTAATAACATACTTGAGAGGTACTCAGGAGTTTGCTCAGTGCTATTCTTGTCATCCTTCATGATTGAATGAATGATCTGATACTATATAATGCTCAGAATTTAGTGAAAGTCGATAACTAGTGGATATGTGTTTACACTAGGAGGAACAGAAATGTTACGAAAATTAAAAGGAAAAGGGGCACTGTGCTATCATCCATGAAATCAAACCTCTATGTGATATCTTCTGAAGGAGAAGCTGCAGAGTGGATTGAAGAACTTGTTGTTAGTCATCCATTAAAAAGTTTGAATAACTATCTAATTCTATTCGTCGACTATCAAGCTACAATGCTCTGTAGCTCATAACTCACTCTATAATAGCCAGAGGAGTATATTAAGGCTGAAATAAGCCTAGTTGAACTTTCTCATAAATAAAGTGCAATTGAGATAAAATATGGCTAATGCTTTTGCCAAGAGACTTGAAAGTGATCTAATTATCAAAATTGTGGGGAAATTGAGTTAAAAGCTATTGAGCGAAAAATTTTAACATCCTAGTTGTTTTGAAAATTAGAATCTAATTAGAGTCATAGAGAAGTTCAAACTTAAGCATCAATTATAAGCACTTGGCATGTTTTAGATAATTTGAAAAGTTCTATGTAAATTTTGTTAATATATAATTTCATTCCAATTTTGATGATGCTATATATTCTCATAATTTACTTAGAATCATCTCATTATTCCAAAAGAAAGCGTGAAAACATGTCGATGTATTTCCGATGTTTAGAATTGTCGTTATATCATTCTAATTTTGATGATATATCTCTCTTATGGATTCATGTTTCATTCTAATTTTGATGTTTCAGAATTAACCATAA
The DNA here is from genome assembly GCA_017893485.1 of Hemerocallis citrina. Taxonomy (NCBI): domain Eukaryota; kingdom Viridiplantae; phylum Streptophyta; class Magnoliopsida; order Asparagales; family Asphodelaceae; genus Hemerocallis; species Hemerocallis citrina. The sequence goes on along the minus strand of CM030360.1, from coordinate 156,504,380 downwards.
TTAATTTGACTGTTCTATCATTCCAATATGAAACATAGTATAGTTCTTGTTTAGAAACTATGATAGTTCTTATTCTTTATTTTGTTAAAAAAACTTGATTGTGACACTTGTGTTATATTTTTGCTAAGCTAATTGTGATCGTACTAAGTTCTTTTGTGGAACTATATACTTTGTGAAATTTGTTGGAATGGCGTCTCTTGATATTCTTGTTTCCAATAAGCTAGCAAAGATTGATGAGTTAAATCTGTCATTATAGATTTCAAAATAATGATTTGCTCAAATAAAGGAGTAAACAAAAAGCAGTTTGCAAGGATAGAGTTTTAGTTTATTTTTCTCGAGAATAAAATTTACATTTGCTTGGTAAAACTTCTGTTGAGTTTAAGACTCTTGTGTTCATGAGCTTAAAACTCTTATTTTTGTTCTTGAACTTTATTTGCTTTGGTTGATTTTGAAACTATAATATATTTATTTAGTCGGTTTAGTCATTATGAACTATTCTATTCTGATATGGCATTTGAACTATTTGATTATTTTGGTTTAATCTCATTTAAACATTCGAGTTATAATTGATTTAGTCTATGAACTATATTGTTTTGTGATCCAATGATATAACAGGGCATTGCCTAATATATTAAGAATATAAGAGGAGATTGTTGGATATATAGGTATATTCTCAATATAATAGAATATTATTATGTATAATGTTCTATGGGGCAACACATGCTTTTATGTGTTATCTGTTAATTGTTGGACCGGGTTGACTGGGCACGAAGCCCAGTACCCTAAGCCCAGTTTAATCCCATATATATTGGTCTTGTGGTAGTGCCTGAGATTTATTCTAATTCTGATAATCAGGGTATAAAATCTCAAGTAGTAGGAAATTAACCCTAACCCTAATTTCTTTTATTATGATCTCTCTTAATCTCTAACAATAGTTGCTGCCACAGGAGCGAGAGGGATGATTGCCAGAGTCTTCCAGGTAGAGGAATTTGATGATAAGGAGGTAGAGTTTGGTCTGACATTGGACTGAGGGGTAGGCGCCATTCATACTCATATGGAACATGCTACATCGGATTTCCATTAGCCGCAACTTCTTCTACTTTGTATTTTGTTTCGATCTACTGTACTTTTGGTTGTACTTTGTATGGATGATTAGACCCACCCTCAAGGGTTTTGTTGGGGGATTATGTTTTATTTTCTGCACTGTACTTTTGTATTTCACTCGGTACGCCGGGGTTGTTTTATTAATTTCTTATTAATGAACCAGGGTGGCGTTATTCCACCTTTAACCTCAAAAAAAAAAAAAAACAATAGCCACGTATTTTGCACGTAAAAAAATTTATATTATTATTTAGGGCTCCCAAACATAATTATTTGGTCATTTTGCCTTGGCTCTCGGAAACTCAAGGCCGGCCCTGGAAAAGATACAACTGTTATGAGCTTCCAAGATTTTTCAATCCTATAAATACTTCCAATGTTTACAGTTTAAATCACTGGGAAAAAAAAGTCCGTATAGTGCCTCAAGTCCAAATATTTCTGAGAGCTTCCAAGATTTTTCAATCCTACAAATACTTCCGATGTTTACAGTTTAAATCACTGGGAAAAAAAAGGTCCATAAATAAAGTGGTCTCCGTGCCTCAAGTCCAAACATTTCCGAGTTCAACTCAATATTATTCCTAACATAAAATACCCTAATAAATATTTTAAGTGCTCACTACTAAGTTGAGGTAACTGAGAGTCAAAGATGGTCACTCCCACGTCTCACCAAAGAAGATGAACTCAACCCTAGCCAGCAATCTCATTTGGATTTCCAGTTTTCCAATCCTCACCTTTTTTAGTAGGGTTTCTTGTTTGGTTTGGGGGAAACATTAGATTGAAGAGTAAAAGAGTCATAAAAATGTCAAGATGACAATGTAAAAATAATCTGTATTGTGCTTTGGAGAGATACTGTAATCAAATGTACACAAAAAAAATAGGGTGTCACAGCATCCACAGCCGTGATTGCTAAAAAATAACAAAATTTATAGTATACATATAGCAAAGTGGAATTTGCTGCAGTAGTGAAATGCTCTAATATAGCAATCAAAAATAAAATATGATCGAACGGAACTCTAAGTTCCGCCCCCGCGGAAAAAAAAATCAGTGCATTTTTAATAAATAAATTGAATATTTTAATAATTTTTAAGTTCGGACAGAACTTGAAGATCTGTCGGAGGCGAAAAAAATATATCTATATAATAAAACACAAAGAAAGCTATCAAGTGGCTCACCTTCAATCACCCCTAAATCAAAGACCCAGATCTAACCTCATAAAACACATTTTTCCTCGAAAAGTCCCCCCCCCCCCCCCAAAAAAAAAAAAAAAAAAACAACTCATTTATTTATTTAATTCTCTCTCTCTCTCTCTCTCTCTCTCTCTCTCTCTCTCTCTCTCTCTCTCTATATATATATATATATATATATAGGAAAATGCTAATATGAGATGGTGAGATGGTGAGATGGGTGAGATGAAAATGTATTTTGTGAGATGAGCGATTTGAATCATCCAAATCTCGATCACACCGTTCACATCATTCTACATATCATGTAGATAGTGTGTACAAAATTTTAAGTAATTTGGAGACCTCTAGCCTATGTATCAAAGCGTTCAAATAAATGCATATATATGTATTTCGCATCATCTTCATGATGTGTTGAACGCTTTGATGCAAAGGCTAGAGGTCTCCAAATGACTTACAATTTTGTACACACCATCTAGATGACATGTAGAATGATGTGAACGGTATGATCAAGATTTGGATGATTCAAATCGCCCATCTCACAAAAACACACTCCATCTCACCATCTCATATTAGCATGACTCTCTCTCTTTATATATATATATATATATATATATATTGCGAACGTGCGAACCACTTAACCCGTCATCCACAATGACGGGTTAAGTCAAAACGCATAACCCGTCGTTGGTGATGACGGGTTATGTGTTTTGCCTTAACCCGTCATTCCCAATGACGGGTTAAGTGGTGTGCACGAGTTCGCACGACATTTGCGTTTGCAATGGAAGATAGCCCTATCCCCCCCCCTTAAAAAAAAAACTCATTTATTTATTTAATTCTCTCTCTCTCTCTCTCTCTCTCTCTCTCTCTCTCTCTATATATATATATATATATATATATATATATATATATACACACATGTACTTTTATACCCCAATTTATAATTATTTTTCACCATATACTAATGGAAACATGGACTTTTATTTACAACTAATTATTGTCATACTATTTAAACTTCAGCTACATAATTGTTGATTTACTATTTACAAGACTTTTCATATACTGTATCGTTCTAAAGACGTGCAGCAGGTACGTGGCCACGGGAAAATCTAGTCTATATAATAAAACACAAAGAAAGCTCTCCTTTAATCCCCCCAAAATCAAAGGCCCAAATCTAACCTCACAAAACACATTCCGCCCCCCCCCCCCCCCCCCAAAAAAGTTTCCCTCCAAAACTCAAATTCAAATCCCCCAAAACAACTCATTTATTTATTTCTCTCTCTCTCTCTCTCTCTCTCTCTCTCTCTCTCTCTCTCTCTCTCTCTCTATATATATATATATATATATATATATATATATAATAAAACACAAAGAAAGCTATCAAGTGGCTCACCTTCACTCACCCCTAAATCAAAGACCCAGATCTAACCTCACAAAACACATTTTTCCTCCAAAAGTTCCCCCCCCCCCCCCAAAAAACTCAATTTCAATTCCCCCCCCCCAAAAAAAACAACTCATTTATTTATTTAATTCTCTCTCTCTCTCTCTCTCTCTCTCTCTCTCTCTCTCTCTCTCTTCTATATATATATATATATATATATATATATATATATATATATATATATACACACATGGACTTTTATACCCCAATTTATAATTATTTTTCACCATATACTAATGGAAACATGGACTTTTATTTACAACTAATTATTGTCATACTATTTAAACTTCAGCTACATAATTGTTGATTTACTATTTACAAGACTTTTCATATACTGTATCCTTCTAAAGACGTGCAACAGGTACGTGGCCACGGGCAATATATATATATATATGGAAACATGGACTTTTTTTTACAACTAATTATTGTCATACTATTCAAACTTGAGCTACATAATTGTTAATTTACTATTTACAAGGCTTTTCATATATTGTATCGTTCTGAAGCCGTTTCGTAGGCACGTGCCCACGGGCAAATCTAGTATATATATACCATGGGACGAAACTTCAAGTTCCTTCCCATGAATGGGCTAGAACTTGAAGTTTCGTCCAAGGTAAAAAATTAAAAAAAATCAATTTCTTATTTGAGACGGAACTTGAAGTTCCGTTTGATATAATAAAAAATTAATTTTTTATTTGGGAAGGAAGTTGAAGATCCGTCCGATATAATAAAAAATTAATTTTTTATTTGGGACGGAACTTGAAGTTCCGTTCGATATAATATGCATATTCTCATATCGCCTCTCAAATATAGTAAGTTTCTGTAGCGATTTTGCCAAAATATGAATAAATAGCAAATGACTGCAGATGCGCGATTGCTAAAATATGGATAATATGAAAATTTAGCAAACGACCGTGGATGCTCTTACAAGCGATCGCTCTCTTCTAGATATATTTCTTTTGATATCTCTTTTTAATTTGTATATATACTAGATTTGCCCGTGGGCACGTGCCTACGGCACATCTTGGGAACGATACAAAACACGAAAAGCCCTGTAAATAGTAAAACAACAATTATGTAGCTCAAGTTTGAATAGTATGACAATAATTAGTTGTAAATAAAAGTCCATGTTTCCATTAGTATATGTTGAAAAATAATTATAAATGGGGGTGTAAAATCTAACTTCTTAGAGGGCGTTTGGTACGCGGTAATGTATAAGAAAATCTAGGATTACCCTCTTGATTACCTAGTTTGGTAAGACATATGTATAGTTTTGTAAATAATCTTAAATTTTTAGGGTTATCAAAATAATTAGTTTAGAAGGATAAACATTCATCTTGAAAATGGTGGGATTTGTGGATTCCTCCACATAAAAAATGAGTGAGATTATTGCATACCCAAAACACCCTCCACATTTCTGAATCCCGTCCAAATCCTAAGACCCACTGTTCATCTGTCTTCCCCACCTTCCTCCCGGCCGTTTCCCAGAACCCCCCCCCCCCCCCCCCGACCTCTTCCCTGTCCTCGACAAACACCAGTCAAAACCCCAAATCCCAATTCTCCCTCCTCCCAGCACTTGCTGAATCGACCGGACTAGACCAGAAGCAGATAAACAACTGGTTCATCAACCAGCGGAAGCGCCACTATAAGCCTGCAAATGAGCTGGAGTACGTGGTGATGGGCGATGCACCTCACCCCCATTATTTCCTCGAAAATGGCTTCGCAAACCCTTTCCCTTTGGACTGTGCTCCGGCCCTACTCTGAATTAAACCCTTTTTTCTTTATTGGTTTTAATTTGTGATTTTGGTGCAAGATTATTCTCCTATGTACTAGTTGCAGTGAGTTAAAATGTTGTAGCGTCATATTCTACGCAGGTGTACTGTACTTCTTGCCTATGTTTTGAACTGAATCGATTCCTTGCTTTTTTGTTTGGTTAATTTGTGTATCTCTGGGGGACCCTATTTTTTTAAACTAGTGCACGGTGCTAGTCTTGGGAAGCTCTTATGGTTCATGTGCTAATGCTTGAAATGCTATTGATAATATATTTTAGGGGTTGGGTTCCTTTATGAATCTATATTATTTATTTATTTGGCATGGGGGTGCAAATGTCCAACTACCTAGCATATTCTGAGTTCAATTCTTTTATGTTATTTTTTATTTAAAACTTGTTGAAATATGTGGAGTTGAAATTTGCTTCTATGAACTTTATTGTTTCATTTGTATATATCAGTATTGCTTTTGCACATGCATGCATATACATCAATTACTAAATTAGATCACTTTTATATTTATTTATTTTTAAATAAAGCCAATAGGGTATTTTCGGTAATGTCTACTATAGAGATGAATTGATGGGAATAAATTGTTCTATACCAAACACGGTAATAAAGTATTCCCAGGCATGTAATGTCGTATACCAAACACAGTATTGCAACATTCCCGAAAATCTTCATTCCCACCCTCATATTCCTGGGAATCCACTAATTCTTAAGAATTATCCAATCTGCGTACCAAACGCCCCCTTAGAACTTTAAGTGTGGAAAATGATAAAATTTTAACTGTTAAAGAGATATTTGCTATTTTCAATATAACATGTGCAATAAAAAAAACATAAATATTCTGAAAATTTATAAAACTGAAATCTTAAAATCTAAATTTATAAGTGAATAAAGAAAGAATGGGAGAGAGAGATAGGGAGAGAGAGAAAGAGAGAAATATGAAAAAGTGTAGAGAGAAGATAGAAGAGAGAGATAGTAATAAAGTAATGAGTTTTTTTAGTTTTGGGGGGAAAATTTTGATTTTGGGGTTTGAAATTTTGGGAGGGAAAACATGTTTTGTGAGATTAGATCTTGGCCTCTGATTTGGAAGGATTGAAGGTGAGCCACTTGATAGCTTTCGTTGTGTTTTATTATATAGATAGAGAGAGATTCGTAATTATTCCATTAACTAGTAATTTACACGTGCAATGCACTTCTTAATAAATATATTTTTTTTTAAAATAAAAATTTCGTCGTGGTCTGGCCTCGAACCTAAAACATCTTTTATATTAGCTATGCACGGACAATGCACGTCTTAATAATTTGTTATTATATAAATAAAACTCTGACGTATTGAGAACTCGAACCTAAAATATTCTTCATATTAGTTATATACGTGTGTCACACGTATTGATAGATTTACAAATAACACTAAGGTTTCTCTTATTATAATATTAGAGATATAGATCTAAGTACCTGATTCAGCTAAGGCCTGTGCATTCCGTTTTTTGCCATCAATGAAAAAGAGATGACTATGTTCCCAACATGCATACCCGAAAATGTAGGTTTTTGTTTATCCTTATCTAATCTATCATATTGGAGAATTCTAATTTACAACCAACTCTATGCCACTTGCATGTTTTTAACTCTCCCTTGTCATAAATAAATCTGAGTTTTAATTTTGTTTTTTTAATGTTTTTTGATAGCATAATTAACAACGTCATGCATGTTAAATTAAATTAAATTATATTAAATTTTATTGTTATTTATATATTTTTTTAGGAATGCATGTTGGATAAAGCTGTATCTAGCTAAGTTGCAAATATTGAGTGGGCCTTGCACTTTAATAAATAATTCAGCTGGGGATAAGGTTTCAATTGCTAGCCAGTTTCCATTCAGATCAGTGACTGAGAAGAGTTCAATTATAGTATAATAATAATTAACTATTTTCTTTTGTAAATTAAATATTTTTTATAATCTTGGTTGAGATCATTAAGTGCTATTTTAGTTGAAAAATGATTGTAAAGGGTAGTGGGTTTAGCTGAGATTAGTTTGAAACTAGAGTACACTACATACCCTTACTAGAGCTGCTATCGGGTCCTCCACTATCCGGATCAGACTCGGTATCTTACGGGTCCAAAAATTGAATCCGAACCTGAACTTGCGAGAATCGGGTCTGGGTCTGGGTTCGGGTCTTAATTAAAAAAATCTACCCGTCGGACCCGGTTGTGGAGAATAAATATTTGTACTTAAGTATTTTTGCCGCCGATACCCTACGGTTTCAACAATTTTTGCACTTAAGTACATGAATGAAGAGGCTAAATTAAAAAAAAAAAAAAAAAACCACACTAAGTTTAGGGCCAGTTTAAAAAAACCGCACTAAGTTATTTTTATAAAAAAAGGACACAAAATTTTAAAAAACTCCACCGGGTTAGTTAGAATTAGGGTTAGTTCGGGAGGGGGGGGGGGGTTATTTATACATCTGTTTAGTTAAGTAATTTTTTTAAAACACAAATGAAAGATGAATGTGGTTTTTTTAAACACTAATGAAAGATGAAAGTGGTTTTTTTAAACCCTACCCTAACCCAACCCTAACCCTAACCCTAACTAACCCAGTGGAGTTTTTTGAAATTTTATATCCTTTTTAAAATATAAAAAAAACGTAGTGAGGTTGTTTTAAACTGGCCCAAAACTTAGTGTGATTTTTTTAAAATTTAGCCTGAATAAATATTATATTTACACATATATCTTCAATATTTACTATTTACATGTCCCTATAACTCTATTATTCAAATTTCATATTTTTTGAGTTATTTTTAATGGGTCCGAGTCTGGTTCTAGGTCGGTTCTATTTTGAGCAGACCCGGACCCGGACCCAGACCCGGAAGTGCATCGGGTCTTATTTTATGAACTGGACCTGGACCTGTATAGATCGGGTAGGTTCCGATTCAATGTCGGGTTCAGGTCGGGTCCGGGTATCGGATAAATGTGACAGTGCTAACCTTTACCCTTGTTATTTTCATTTAAGCTTTTATTTTTAGCGAATAGTTCATATAACTTTGATTTAAATTCTTAAGGTTAACAGAGAGATTGAGAAAAATATTGGATTGATTATAACTGAGTACAATGTCTCTCATATATAGGAGAGAAGTAAAAACTAAACTAATGCATATTCCGATATGAGACTAAACTGAGTAATATAATATCTAACACATCCTTTCAAACTCACAGTAGTTCGAACAATGTGAGTTTTCCCACCAAGTATCGAAATTTCTGGACAGTGTGGGATTTGGTGAAGAAGTCAGCTGTCTGCTGTGAAGAGGCCACAGAATGAAGTGAAAATGTCTCTACCTTAAAACGCTCACTAACATAGTGGCAATCAATCTTTATGTGCTTCGTCCGCTCATAAAAGACTGGGTTGCTTGCAATATGCAAGGCACTCCAGTTATCACAATGAAGAGGAGTACCTCCTGTAAGAGTAACACCCATATCTGATAATAGCCACCAAACATAAACGATCTCTCTAGTGGTAGCTGTCATTGCTCTGTACGCAGCTCCTGTGGAAGAACATGCAACAATTGCTTGTTTCTTGCTTCGCCATGAGATCAGCAAATCACCAAGGAATAGACAGAAACCTGCGATTGACCGCTTGTTAGTAGGATCATCTGCCCAATCTGAATCAAAATATGCACTAAGCTCCTATCTAGATGTAGAAGGCATGAATAATGAGCGAGTGATAATATCTCGAAGATATCCGAGGATCAAGAAGTGCACTGTGGTGAACTGATCGAGGAGTTGAGACAAACTAGTTGACAATACTGACTGCATGAGCAATATTGGGTCTGGTTATGCATAAATAGACAAATTACCCAACAATCTGCTTGTATTTAATGGGATCAAGAAGGAGCTCACCATCTGTGGGATGAAGCTTCATGTGAAGTTGTAAGGGAGCATCGGTTAATCGACTGTCAGAGATACATGCAGCAGAGATAATGTCTGAAGTGTATTTCTGTTGAGAAATAAGTATCCCCAAAATCCGTTGGCAATCTCTAGACCTAGAAAATAGTGTACTCTGCCAAAATCCTTCATATGAAACTGCTAGTGAAGGTATCTCTGAGTGGATACAATGCCTGCAAAGTCATCCAGTAATAATTATATCATCAACATATAGTAGTGGAATTACTCTGCCCTACAGTGTTGACCGCATAAATATAGAATGATCATGTGAACTCTGATTAAAACCAATATGTGTGATGATATGGTGAAACACTCAAACTAGGCTCGAGAAGCCTGTTTCAGACCATATATAGCTTGGCATAGACGACAAACATGACAAGGAAGTGAGATAAGGCCAAAAGGAGGCCGCATGTAAACAATCTCAAATAGAGTACCATGAAGAAAGGTATATATCACGTCCATCTGGTATGACGGCCACTAACGAATGGCGGCAACGACAAGGAGAGTGCGAACTGTAGTCATCTGTACAAATGGAGCAAAAGTCTCATAATAATTAATTGCATGCTCCTAAGTAAATCCTTGGGCAACTAGACGAGTCATGTGCCTCTCAATGGAGTCATCGGGTCGATGTTTGACCTTGAAGATCCATTTGCAACTAATAGGCTCGATGCCAGATGGTAGTGGAACAACATCCCAAGTGCCAGTGTGATCAAAGGCATGAAATTCCTTTTCAATAGCTTTCTGCCACTCGGGAAATATGCATGGAAATGTGGTGAGTAAGATGTCAGGGTAGCAACACAAAACTGGTCAAAAGGACCAGTAATATAAGGTGTATAGCGTGTCGGCGGGATGTTCAAAGTGGAACGTATAGACTGACGAATCGGGGGTGGATGTGCAGGGTATGGAGGTGAGGTCGGTGAGGTGGGTGCAAGTGACTATGGGGATGCAGCTAGTGTGAGTGCATGTGGCTGTGGGGATGTAGGTGGTGTGGGAGGGGCCTCTGTAGGAGGGGCATGATTCGTAATGTCTGTATGAGATGGGAAAGGAGCCAAAGAAGTGGGATCAAAGAGAATACAGGAAGATGTGTTCGGGGAGATAGTCGAAGGAACCGGAAGAATCGAGAAAGCTAGCATTTTCAGAAGAGGACATGTAGAAAGTCTTCCACAAAGGAAACATGACAAGAAGTACGGACACGATGTGCCAAGGGATCAAAACAACGATATCATTTGTGCTGAGAACTGATACCTAGGTGAATGTACGTAGCAGCCTGGGTGGTCGGCTTCGTGCTCTCAGTGGGAGGGAGAAGAACGTAATAGGTGTACCCAAAAGTATGGAGCATACTATAGCCCGGTGGTGAGTGATGAAGAGTCTGATAAGGTGTGGTACCAGATATGGTAGACGATGGCGTGATGTTAATGAGGTTGACATAAGTCATGACAACTTCAGCCTAGAAAAGACAAGAAACAGAGGAAGAGAGTAGAAGAGCACGGGTTGTCTCAAGAATGTAACGATGTTTGTATTCAACTAAACCATTTTGTTCATGTATGTGAGGGCATGACTGTTAGAAAATGGTGTCGTGAGACTGAAGAATCGAACACATAGTAGTGGAAGTGTACTCACAAGCATAGTCTAAGCGAAAAATCTTGATACTCACACTGAACTGAGTGTGAATCATGATCGTAAAGATCTGGTAAACACTAGGAATCTCATATCGTTGGCGCATAAGAAAAATCCATGTATATTGAGTGAAGTCATCTATGAAGGCACATAATAGATATAGTCTTTGCTAGAAGGTACATGAGAGGGTCCCCATATGTCAGAATGAACAAGCTAAAATGGATAAGTGGTATGAGTAGTCCTTTTATTATTAATAAAAGGTTGTGTGATGTGTTTGGCAAAGTGATAACCCTGACAGACAGACAAACGTGTAAAAGAAAGATGGTCAAGGACACCACTATGGGCTAAAGTCTTGAGGCGAGACTCTTTAACAAGATATGAACTTCTGTGTGCATGTAGAAAATCTAGATGATATAGACGACCATGTTGACTAGCACTCCCAATTCCTGTCCAGTGTGTGAATCTTTAATAGAACAACCTAAATAATAGAATGTGATGGAAAGATCACTATCGCACAAAGCACTAATGGAAATAAGTTCATGGATAAATGAGGAGTATAAAGAAGATAAGGCTATGTGAGAGAGGGAGAGCTAATAAATTTTGAGTGTGTAGTGAGAAGTTGTGAGTCATCGATTGTATGAAGGAATAGAGAGTGAAAGGGAAGTGCAGTGCTGGTGGTGAGTAGTGTATAATTACTAGTAAGATGTGATTCACCAAAATCTAAAATTCAGGAAGAATTCATACTCGAAGTAACAAAAAAATGCATAGGCAGAGGGGCTATCATTGACAGGCTGACCCACGAGCTTGAGTTCCAACTGAGCAAGGTGATGCTGAAGATTGACCCAATCAATAGGATATGACAACGCTGGAGTAACGATCATGGTAGACGATGTAAGGAAAGAAGTACGACGAGGAGGAATGGGACTGGTGATGCTGTGGTAGGGATGAGGATGACGATGTTGCTATTTTCGGGATCAGGATGTTGCTACTAATGCTGGTTTCAGAAGAAAGGATGGGGCAGAGATAAGGATGATGCTGAGATGAAGGAGGAGGCCGGAATCGGGATGACTGCGGCGCTGCTACTGCTGTCGAAATCTGGATGGGGATGGGGATCGGGATGGTGCTGCTGTTGCTGGCGTTGGAAGGAGGGAGGAGGCATGGATTTGGAAGATAATGTTGTTGTCGATGTCAGAATCAGAGATGAGTGAAGAAGAAGATGCAGTAGCTGGAAAGTCGGTGGAGACGGGAAGATCCTGGCAAAATTGAGATTCCATTAGAGAAATACTAGTACCTGCATTTTTTTTTACGACTGACGGCGACGGCGGCGACTAGAGCAGGAGTAGAGAGAAGTAGGGTTTAGTAATGTTTGGGTTTGGATGTGGGATTGGGTTGGGTTCGGATTTTGGGTTTCGGGTTTGAGGGTTTTGTTTATGGTATCGAGTTGTAGGTGGGGTGTCGGGTCTTTTTTAGTTTTAATTTTAATTTAATTTTATTTTGTTTAAGGATTGGAAGATTTTCAGAGAGTGGGAAGGAGCAGAAGGAATAAAAGTTGGGGCTGCGAGTGGTCGGGAGGTGGGACCGGAAGGTCGTTAGTGAGATGGCTGCGGGAAGGGGAGGGACGGGATAGGTTGGGTTTGGAGATTGGGATTGTTGGAGTTAGGGAAGGGATGATTAGTTTGGAGGGATGGGAGAGGAATAGTTTGGAGATCAGGATTGTTGGAGGTAGTTAGAGATTTGTGAGGGAGGCAGTGGTGGAGTTTGGTGGCAAAGGGTTTGGGAAGATGAGTTGAAGGTTGCTGATTGGAAGGGAAGAAGGAGTTGGAAGTCAGTGATGATGACTGAGGTTAGTTGTAGGATGATTAGGGATGATATGGTGATTAGGGTTTTGATTTGGAGATTAGAAATTAGGAAAGGGAGATTATAGTTACTTTGATACCATGTTAAGATTAACAGAGTACAATATCTCCTATATTAAACTAAACTAATACATATTTCGATATGAGAATAAACTGATTAATATAATACCTAACAAAACTATATGGTGTATGTCACTTTTTTAAGGATATTCTGTCCTTCCTCACATTTGTGGGATGGCAACAAGAAAATCCACTTATGCGGATATGCCTAATTATATAGTAGATTTGATCTTATTTTCTCTTACCATTTCTCAATGCCTTGTTCCCTAAAGGTGAAGCTAGAATGTTAAGCTCAACCAACAGTTGTACAGTAGATAGTTTTGAATCAGTTTTTATTCACTTAATCTTCTATATTTATTTTATAGACTTCTCTCTTTAGGGTTTGTTTGGTTCAAAGGAGGGGAGGGGAGGGGAGGAGAGGGAAGGGATTTTAATGGAGGGGAGGGAAGGGAAGGGAAAGGGAGGGGAGGGATTTAATGAAAATTCTGTTTGGTTCAAAAGAGGGGAGGGGAGAGAAAATAATTATCTTTTTGTTTGGTTCATAAGGGGAAGGAGTGGATTTTATAATAAAATTACTTTTATACCCTTTTGCATATAATAATGTACTTCAAGTTCATCGCCTTCTTTCATTTATTGCAAGGGCTTCGTAGTAGTTTTACCCTCGTGGTTTTCATTGATGAAACTTGATGTACTGATTTTGAGGTGATATTTATGTGATTATTGCAAGTTTTGGATGTATGGTCTAATTATTTCACAACCTTGCATGTTATGCTAGTTTCAATTCATCATATGCCTCATCTGATTCTTTCAGCTGTATATTTTCATGATGAAATAGTTGTTGAGGGATGAAGATGACCAATACTATGAACAATGCAAATCTCTTGTTATTTATATGACAAAATGAACTACTTGATTCTGATAACTTGAGAACTTGATTCTGATAACTTGATTCTATTAACATTGATTCTGATATAAAATGTACCGGGCATGTAACAAAAAATCTTTAAGTATTGATGTGACCATTGAATTTAATTATTTCAATGTTTCCTGCATTATATGATATATTTTTATAACCGCTGATGGTTGCTTATTGTCAATTCCTATTTCATGCACTTATTTATTATCTGCATGTATACAGATAGAACTGATACTGTGAGCGAGGAAACAGATGCATGCACTTCTGAAGGAGAGGATTCATCATGGATTTCTTGGTTTTGTAAGTTGCGAGGAAATGAGCTCCTCTGTGAGGTTGATGAGGACTACATACAAGATGATTTCAATTTATGTGGTCTACAGGGACAATTTCCCTATTATGATTATGCACTCGACTTGATTTTGGACAATGATTCATTAAGTGGTACTTTTCAAAACCTGTCCTTTAGAGCATCTGTAGTCGTGGGCTAAATACCCAAAATTTGGAAAAAAATCAAAAAAACGAGCTGCAGTCGTCTTCCAAATACCCAAAATTTGGGTGTACGATGAATAGTTCGCTGCCAAATATAGCAGACGATTTGGCAAAAGCCAAAATATAGCTAACGAACTATTATTGTTCGTCCGTCCAAATTGACGATAGATTATCTTTCATCTCGCAGGTGAGACATACGAAATGTTGAAGAGACGAAGGATTATAAACCGTTTGAAAAACGAAAAAAAACAAAAAGTCAATCTGTGGTTGCAAATGACGTAGCTTTGTCACCAATCAAGTCCCACCAATTAATTAACAAAAAAATCCCACCAATTAACGAACAGAACTCCAATCAAGTCCCACCAATTAAATAACAAAAAAATCCAAAAAAAAGCCACCGACGGGGTATAATCACCCGTGCGGTGCAAATGACGCTTCATTATCTTGAGTCTGTGGGTTTTTTTTAAAAAAAAAAAAAGAAAAAAGAAAAAAAATTCAACAAACGGTACATTATGTACCGTCAATCTTCATTAACGGGGTATAGTCTCCCGTCTGTGGTTGTTTTAAAAAAAAAAAATTAACAAATATAAACATAGTCAACGAACGGTTAAAAATGTACCGTGCGATGCAATTGACGTGGTATTAACTCCCGTCTGTCGTTTAAAAAAAAAAAAAAAAAACCAAAAACATAGTCAACGAACGGGACATTATATCTCGTGCGACGAGATTGACAGTACATAATCTTTCGTCTTTTAAAGGAAAACAAACGACGAATCGAATATAGCTTTGAACGACTGCAGCAACATTCTTTTTTTCCTATTTCCTATTTGCTATTTACCAAAAATTTGGCAAGAACGACTACAGATGCTGTTAAGGGAAATAAGTTATTTCTTTCTTATTTGCTTTGAATCTAGCCAAAAGGGTACTTGAGTTGTTTGGCATTAGGCATGTGGCTTTTTATTAACGACTTTTTTGCACAGGAATTGCAATACTATTTGCTCAGTCTGATGAGATGCTAGAAATTGTATACAGTTTTTAATCATTTCTCCTTTCAACTGATGAAAGTACATTGATTTGTTATTGTTTTTTTAGGTGAGTTGGGGGTTGATGAACAATGAAACGACTGCAGAGGTGTTGAAAGGGAGAAAGAGAGTGGGAGAGATACAGTCGTAAGGCAACTAGATTTTTTTATTATATTAGAATTTAGATTTAAAGGACAATTTAGTCCAGTCACATTAAAAAATTAGCCCTACTTTCTCTTCCCTCCAAATCCCTCCAATATTGGAGGGGAGCCAAAAATTGACTTAGGAGGGGTTTGGCACCCCTTCATTTCCCTCCCCCCCCTCCTAAAAAATGAACTAAACAAGAAAAGTATTAAAAAACCCCCTCCCTCCCCTCCTAAAAAATGAACCAAACAAGAAAAGTATTAAAAAACCCCTTCCCTCCCCTCCCCTCCCCTCCATTCCCCTCCAACCGTACAGTGCACGTGTGGAAAATTTTTTTTTTTTGGGGGGGGGGAATGAAAAGGGCAAGAAAAAAAAATGGACAAATTATCTTCTCTATTATACACGGTGCTGTGCTCGTGGGGGAAAATTGGGGGAATGAAAAAGGCAAAAAAAAAAAATTTACCTACACGTGCACTGTACGGGTTGGATTATGGACAAAGACCTTCTCCCATTATAGTAGTAGAGATAAAAAAAATGTTGACTAGATAGGAATGATGAATTTATTGTACTAGGTCTTAGGTAGTAGATGGAATAATTATGAAATTTTGAATAATTACGAAGTTCATCACGGTAGTTTACATAATTTACCTAATATTATTTGAAAGACTTCTTTCTAAACAAGTGTTTATTTTAGGTAGTAAATAAAATAAAATATAGTAGGATAGAAGGAGGTAAAAGCATCGCCAGGCGTTTTTACTATTGTGGCAATTTGATAAATAGCAAATGGCAAAATGATTATTTTGTTGCAGTCATCGTTTACTATAATATCGCAAATGAGTAAAATAAATGGACGGATAATGTTGTTTCGTTCAACCAATTAAAATAATTTTTTAAAAAATACTTGAAAAAATGGACTTTGAAGCAATTTGCTTTAACCAGGTTTGACTTGGACTTGGACTTGGACTTGGACTTGTTATGAAACGAATAGTGGGGAGTGGACTTGATTAAAATTTTCAAAAATGAGAAAGGTAAGGACGGAACATGTTTCGTCCGTTCTTTCTTTTGGTTTTTTTTCTTCTCAGATGGTACAACGTGTGCTGTCCGACGATTTATTTTTTTTCAAAATTTTTTTCTTCTTCTGGACGGTACATCATGTATCATCCGATCGAATAAAAAAAAAATTCGAAAACCCCTCAGACGAAACATGAAGATCCGTCCGATCTTCAAAAAAAATTAGAGAAAAAATAGAGACGGAATATGTTGTTCCGTCTGCTATATTGGCAATTGCCAAATCCATTTCTCAAATATGGTACGACACTGTTTCTTGTTCGCCAAAATTTGGCAAAATAATAAACGATTGCACTGCTCATTTGCTAATTTTTTTTGGTGCCATTTGCCATTTTAGCAAACTATTGGAGATGCGCTAACACATCGCCAACGATCACAAGGGTCAATCCCACACCTTCTTCATATAGCTTATTAGAGCATCCACAACGGTGCATGCAAGAAAAGGGCAAAATGGCAAAATAGCAATACCAATAGTAATAGCAATTTCGATGTTTGCTGCAGCAGTTAAAATGCTAAAAAATAGAAAAAGAGAAGAAAAATTGAACGGATTGTTTCGTCCGTTCAATTTCGTATAATTTTTTTAAAGGTTTTTAAAAAAATTTATAGTTTTTTTTATTTTTTAATAATTTTTAAAAATAAATTTGGTGGGACCCGCCTGGCGAAACATGACGTTTCAACAGATGTTTAGTTCCGTGGTGTTTTAGAGCATCCACAGTCGTTTGCATATTTGCCATTTTTTCCATTTTTTTTTTTACTGTAGCGCACAAAGTCGTAAGCTATTTTTCCATTTTTTGACAATTCCTACAATAGAAAGGAAAAAAATAGGATTCGAAATAACAAAATGCATATTATAGCTGACAAAACATCATATTTTGTCTGGATTATTTAATTATATTTTTAATTAATCGGACGAAATATGATATTTCGTCTGAAGCAAAAGAAATTAAAAAAAATAAATAAACCGGTTAAATGAATATAAGGCTTGGAATGAACATGATGTTTCGTCCCATTGTGGGACGAAATGTCCCGATGCAAATTTTTTATTAAAAAATTAATTTTTAAAATTAATTTTGTAAATATTTAAATTGTTTTTGAAATTGTTAAATTGTTTTTGCAAATTTTTAAATTGTTTATGCAAATATTTTTTACAAACTATTTTTTAAAAAAATTGTAATTTTATTTTCCAAAAAAAACTTCTTAAAACCCGGACGGAAACGGGTATTTTGAAATTTTTTTCTTCTTTGGGACGAAACACGTATTTTTTATTAATATTTTCTAAGTCGGCCTGTATAAATTATTTTTTAATGACAGACGAAACATTCGTCTGTTTCTTTTTAACGAATTTATGCATTTTTTTACCATTTGACGCCTGCAGCGTTTCGTCAAAATGGATCGCCAAAATATCATTTTGCCATTTTTTTACATCGAACGACTGTGGATGCTCTTACCATTTAATTAGTTAATTAAGTTCTGAATTAAACTGTTAAACCTAATTATCTAATTATTTTTTTTAACTAATAGCGTAACTAATTACCTACTTAACTAATTAACTAAACTAAACTTAATTAACTATATCATTTCTTATTATTTTTTTAAATCAACTTGTTTGATGTTTCGTCTGGGAATTTTTTTATTTAAAAAATTTATATTTTCATCGGACGAAACATGATGGTTCATCCGATGCTTTTAAAATATAATAAAATATTATGGATGTTTCATCCCTTATATTATGCATATTGCCAAATATAGCACGATACTATAGCGATTTTGCTAAAAAAATGGCAAACCACTCCAGCACGTCGATTGCTAAAAAAGGAGAAATTTGGCAAAATAGCAAACCACTGTGGATGCTCTTATTAGAGCATCTGTAGTCGTTGGCTAAATATGCATACTATGCATATTTGGTCAAAAAATTCGTTGCAATCGTCTGCTAAATATGCATATTATACATATTCTGCTACATTAGATTGCTATAAATGAGAGCGGATATGAGAATTATGCATAATTTAAAGGACGCAACTTCGAGTTCCGTCGCTCGAAAAAATATTATTTTTAAATCTTTGGACCTAACTTCGAGTTCCGTCGCTCCCAAAAAAATTATTTTTTGCAAATAAAAAAAATCTGGAAAATGAAAAAGCCCTCGGACGCAACTTGATGTTGCGTCCCTCCAAGCGCAATCCTCGGACGCAACTTCTTATTGCGTCCGTTGGATTTAAAAAAAGAAAAAAAAATGAATTACCTATTTGCCCCTCTTCATTCATCAACGGCAATTTTTTCTTTTCCAAGCTAAATCCAACGGCTCTTTCTTTATATGAACAGCTCACAAAAATTTTGTATATATAGTACCCATCTCACACCGAATATTAGCACCACAATTGTCTAAAAAAACTTTCAGATCTTAAGTTTCTATTACCTCTCTGTCTTGTATTCAGTAATTTGTGAAAGAAAATCAATGGCGAGCCGAAGTGCAAGAGGGAGAGTATATACGTCTCAGGAAGATGTTCTTCTGTGCCAGAGTTGGATTAGTATAACTGAAGATCCAGTGGTCCGTAACGATCAAATTAGGGCACAATTTTGGGAGCATTTTTTTTTTTCTACATTTAAGGTATTATTGGGAACTCTGACCGATAGAACAGTTAGCTCACTTGGTAGTCTATTTCAACTCATTTCGAAAGAAGTAGCCCTATTCATAGCAAAATTGAGCAATGCAACTACTAGGAACGGTAGCGGAACAACCGAGACAGATAAGGTATGTAGAAAAAAATAAGATTTAAAGTCATTATTCATATTATTTGTGTACATAATAACGTTTGGAATTTCAATGTTGTCTCAGATTCGCGAAGTCAGAGTAGAATATATGGCAACTTCGGGGAGAGCTTTCAAATTTGATGAATGTTATGAGATTCTTAAAGATCAGCCGAAGTTTTCATTGCGTACTACACAAGTGTTCGATCAAGTACAAAATACCCAATTCAGTGAAGGGAGTGGTAGCCAAAACTCTCCCACAACAGCCAACTGGGACTCAGATATACCCATTGATATGGATTCACCTACACCCCTTACCCTGACCACCAGGTTGCAAAGCTACTAAGAGAAAAGTAAAAAGAGCTACCCATACATCAGAATACAAAGATATGTTCGAAAAAAGAACCATTTTTACATCTGTATACAAAGAATCGCAAGATAGGAGGAATGCGTTAAAAGCCCGAGAATGCGATATTAAGAACAGGTCGAGAAAGATCGCATTATGGGTATCTATCTGAACACGTTACCAACGAATCAATGATATTATTTTATGTGTAAGCAAAACGAAATTCTGCAAAAACGAGGTTACAACGATGGCTAAAAGAACATTAGGCCAAAATTTTTTATTTTATCTTAATATAATATGAGCATGCAATTTGAAATGAAGAATATATCTTACGCTATTAATTTGAAATGAAGAAGAATCCTGGGATCACAATATGGCTCCATAGTATCCTGTGTGATGAAATTGAATTTTAATTACATGGCCCGTACATTATTATTTTAAATTATAATTGTGAATGTATCCTGTATTTTTTTTATTGTAACGATAGTTAATACTCATAATTATCGGCTTACAATACGCTTCAAACATTAAATCAAAATTCAAAGTAGTACATTAACTATGTTTATAATTATTTAATCAAAGTAAAAGTTACAAGAAAATGAGAATACATAGTAAAAATACAAGCTAAGTGCAGTTACTCATCTCTATATTGATTCCAAATATGCTCCACAAGATCTTGACGAAGTGCATGATGTTTTTGCCGATCATGTAGAATGACATTGCGATCGATTCGGCCTTCTTCATCAATTGGTCCACCTGTGCTTGGTTCAATCCCAATCGAGTCAGGAATTTGATCATAATCATAGTCAAGAATTCATTTGTCATGTTTATCCTCAACAATCATGTTGTGTAAGATGATACATGTTTTCATAATATATGACAGAGTATCTGCATCCCACATACGTGCTGGACCCTTGACTATTGCAAATCGTGATTGTAAAACTCCAAAAGCACGTTCCACATCTTTTCTTGCACCCTCTTGCATTTCTGCGAATTTCTTTTTTTTTTTGTGTATCGGTGCGGTGTAAGTATTGACGATGGTTGCCAAATGTGGGTATATACCATCCGCTAAATAATAGCCCATATTGTAATTGTGGTTGTTGATGACAAAATTAGCCGGAGGTGCACAACCATCAAGAATCTAATTAAATAAAGTTGACTAGTTCAGCACATTTCAGATCATTATTGCATCCTGGCATTTCGAAAAATGAATGCCAGAAACAAAGATCATAAGAAGCAACTGCTTCGAGAATAATAGTCGGTTCCCGAACGTGTCCTGTGTACTGGTCCTGCCATGCTGCTGGACAATTTTTCCACTTTCAATGCATGCAATCTACACTACCCAACATCCCAGGGAATCCCCGAGCGCTGTTCTCTTTGAGTAGTCTTTCCACATTGGCTGGTGTTGGTTTTCTCATATATTGAGCACTAAATAAAGTTACAATTGCGAAACAAAAACGACGGACAGTTTTTAATACCGTTGTTTTGCCTATGCGTATATATTCGTCAACTGCATTAGCCGCACCTCCGTACGCCAAACATCGTAGTGTCGCCGTAATTTTTTGATGAGTTAAGCCAAGTTGCTTACTAGCGTCTTGGGATTGGAGAAAATCCTGATCGTAACCCATAACAGCATCCAATACCCGGTTGAAGAGTTGTCGGCGCATACGAAATCGACGACGGAAAATTGAATCTGGGTAAACTGAATTTTCGGCAAAGTAGTCTTTCCACATCCGTCTATGGCATTCTTCTCTTTCCCGACGAATGTAACGGCGACAATTGATTTGTTCACTAGCTTGGATTGCCTTGCCAATCCTTACTAGACGGTTGTGAACAATCCTAGCAAGAATATTGTTGTCCTCCTCTGATGAATCAGAAGATGAACTCGAGGAAGAAGGTACATGTAAATAAGCCATGGTCAATTAAAAGGTAAATTTGTAGTGGGTTCTTTTGGAGTTGAAGTTTAGAAAGTGTTGTCGAGGAAAAAATGTACACAGGATGGCAGCATATAAATACTGATCATGCCGCTTGAAGAAGAACGAATCATCATCATCATTGTCCTGTCCAATCTAAAATTTAATCAATAGGTGTAAAAAAAGTCCAAACCTACAAAAACCTACTTCACTACAATCCAAGTTTGGAGGTGCTAGCTATGTGACATTAATGTTTGGCCTACAATACCTTCAAGTCTACAATTCCTATGTTAATTCATGTTTGCCTATTAATAATTTTATGGAATATTAGAAATGAGGAATAAAAGAATGTACAAATTGACATTAATACCCTAATGTGACATTTTCTAATTGAAATTTACAAGTTAATATTAATACCATCAAGGTAAATAGAAAATGAATGATGTACAATTTTTCCTATTCTTCATAATTATACTGTGTTTCAGGCACAAATGAGGACGTGGATGCTCCGGTATTATCTAAATTCGGATTCAATGGTCTATGTCGGCAATTAGATGGTTTGCCGATCGATACAGATCGCCTAACATTTGGTAAATCACGAGGAATTGATTCCCTCAATACCATTTCTGAAAGTATTATTTGTCGAAGCTGTGCTTCGTTGCTCAATTGTTGACAAAGAGTGTATAAATCCTTCTGTGGAAAGGTATAAGATATATAAAATAATGAGAGAGTAAAATACATTGTAACATAATAACTTTTTAAAACCGAAAATGTATACATGATTTTGGTAACTCACATATGATGGTTGCCCACTTTGATGCAACGGGACATTTATATTACAGTCCAAATTCTTGATAAGTGTGCCACCTTGAAAAAGTGGCACTTCAACGTAAGGTTGACCAAGCAATAATGAATTATCTGTAGTGGATTGAGTTGGATACTCGGCTGGTAGCCAAAATGGAGGTGCAGCATATGGCAACTAAGCGGAAGTATCTCTAATAGATGCTGGCCCAATGAAATCGGCATTGGCTGCATGGGAGAGTGTCGGCATTATAGGACCAATTGAAACCTTTGCCCAATACTGATCATAAGTGATCTGCTCTACAATCCGTACAAAAGGTGATACTTCAATAGATTCAGGAAGTGTATTACTGCATGTCATGAAATGCATGAGAGGAGGTGGGTCTTTTGGGATACCAATTACTCCAGTAAGTTGTTGAATACAACGATCACCAAGATACCATACGCCCTGCAATGAAATGTTCACTTTAGCATAACCAAAATATTTAATCAAAGTAATGTAAATAAATATAACAAACAATTAATATACCTGGCCGCAGTACGTAAAAATGTGTCGATAACGTGAAATGAATTTAGCAGCTTCAATTTCATATACGTCTTTAATTGTTGACCCATTATATGGCTGCCAAATAATGGAGGAAGAAGTGCGCATCTCCAACTGATCACGAGTCATCGATTGATTGTACCTAATAGGATCAGATCGGCCTAAATCCAAGAATTCTTTATTCCATCGAATAATTTTCGACCATACATCAGAATTAGCCATGTGTGTCTCCATAGGAATGTTCCTATCTCTAACTGGAATACAGCAATTTGTGTATTCGTAAACACAATACTGTAAAACATAATTATGAAATATGTTACGAATATCACAATTGAAATAACATAATGACATTATTCGACTAAAATTAGTAGCTAATAGATTAAGTATTACCTCCAACACTTGCCACGACCCATTAAACCCCTTCACTTTAAGTCTGCTACATGATTCCAAAGACAAATACAGCTGAACAAGTGCATGACTATCCTAATCATATTTGGCAACAATATTTAGGTCTGCAACTGTGGCTAGCCAACCACACCTTACTAAACCGCACCATTAGGGTAAAGAAATGCACCGAGAAAGAACATAAAAAAAGCTCGTGCAATCCTCGCTAATAGTGCCATATCGGTTTCGACTTCTTCAATTATAGTATTGGTAAAATAAATTTTGAAAAATGTATACTGTATACCTTGTGATTTCCAATCATCTACTGTTAATTCCTGAAAGAAGCGAGACTAAACAATTTGAAAAGTATAGGCCTCATCATCGCATGGAGGCAAATCGCCGATACCGATAGGAATCCCCATTAGCATAACCCAATCCAATGGAGTGAAACCCAACTCACCACACGGTAGGTGGAAAGTGTGGTTAGTGTCCCACCATCTCTCTATGAGTGCCTCGACGAGCCGAATCGACAACTTGTTTGTATTGATTTTCATAAAACGATGCCATCCCGCCTGCTCTACTAGTTGCTTAATAAGTGGGACCCGTGAGCATTACTGATTGTACATCTTTATTGGTTCCTTCTAGTTTCCTCTAAACTTACAGAAACCGCCCTCAGGGGTAACAGTAATTGTAACCCTTGTTTTCATTAATACGTATTTTTAAAAGTACTTTTCCGTATTTAAATCCTCAGTATCTTATGATTATTTTTCCTTAATTGATTTTATTATTTTAACTATTTTTATGAACCCAATAATTTGACTATTTATTAAAAACCCAAGTTTGTATTTTGATTTTACTATTTAATTGCTATTAAGCCCAAGTTGTATTTCGATTTTATTCTGAAACCAAATTATTTATTCTAAAGCCCAAATTTGTATTTGATTTTGTTAAATTAATCCGAGCCCAATTGTTTAGCCCAATACCCTAATTATTATTTTATTTCGTTATAAGCCCATTTATTGAAGCCCAATTTCGTATTTGATTTTATTAAATTAAATATGAGCCCAGAAATCTAGACCAACAACCTAATTGTTTTATTTAAATGCTTTGAGTCCATTTTTAAGCCCAATCCCACTAACCCAGAACTCATACAATTGTACAGACCCCCTACACGTATACAATATATTTCTCCACACCCCACTTTTGCATCCCGTACTCCAACTTCCCCCACTTTGACTGCACATTTCCCCACTCCTCGTAACTACCCTCCACTTTCTACCCCCACTACATTATTATCTATTATATTATTATATAACCCCTATCCCGTTCTCCATCTCTCTCCTCTGTCTCCAAACAAAAACAGAACAAACCCAATTCTCCATCTTCTTCTTTCTCCATCTCCCGCTCTTCACCCAATCACCCCGACCTCAACTTTGACCTCGCCCATCGACGCCTCCACAACCCTCACCCTCCATCGTCTCGAACCCCAACCTCAAGCTTCGACTCCACCATCACCGAACCCATCACCGCTCGCCATTCCCGGTTCTCCTCCGCTCGCCGAGAACCCTTCGCCCCTGCTCCTCGCTGCAGCCCTCCGAGAACCCTCCGCCATTGCCGAAGCTCCATCCCGCATCGCCGTCGCCTTCTCTAGTCGAGCTCTGCCTCCCACTCCGGTGCCATTCGTCTTTCTCCTTCTTCTTCCGCTCGAGCTCCAATCGCGCCGCTTGAAGATTCACCGCCTGAGCCTCCCCCTCGTCATCGCAGCACCATTCCCCTGTCCAGCTGCTCGCCATTCACTCCCGACTCCTCGTGCCATTTCCCCTCTGCTCGAAGCTGCGTCTCCCGCCAAAGCATCGTCCACCACAGTGAAGCCTCGACCACTTCTTCCCGTCGCTGCTCATCTCTCATCGCCGACTAGTCACGTCGCCAGCCCCACCGCTTGCCGTCCTGTGTGTCGCCTCTCCCTGAGCGCGCCACCACCGAAGACTTCACCCCATCGCAACACCCTTCTCCCGCTCCCTCTCTCCCCCTCTCTCTCTTTCTCGGTTTTTGTGAAGAAGAAGAAGAAAAGGTTGGGGATTGTGATTGCTGTTGGTGTTTTGGTGTTACTATTTAGTTGTATTAGTGTTTTACTAGTGTTTGGTGTTTTGGAGTAGGGGATTGGATTGGAGTATTGTTGTCTTGGAGTTGTTGTTGGGGGTGTTTACTGCATTGGACTTGTTGAAGTGAAGTTGCTATTTTGGAGCTTGCTATTCTAGGAGTTGCTGACTTTGGCGTGGCTGCCACAAATATTTTGCACATATTCTACCGCCCGGGATACTGATCTCGTTATTCTTGCTTCAATTTTATCTTCGTCGACTAACAGGCAAGTGTCTCTTGTACAATTTTATTTGTTCTAGTACAGGTCCTTGTAAAAATACCGCAAGTATATTATTTTTGACTCCAATTCGCATTCATAAGTCGAATTGATAACCGTTTTCATACGTAATCCTGTCGATCTGTATTCACATGTGATCGTGAATACTTTGTTCTCATATGTATGACACGAACACAAAAATTAATACACACATATATACTCCTATAATTATACATGATGTTGTGCATGAATTGTTTGTTACTGGGTTGCATGTTGTTATAATATCTTTTATTCTTGATTAAGTGTTATGCATGCCATTACTCGCATCAACATGTTTTATAGACCCTGAAATATGTTTCCTGCATTGCATAAGTCTTGATACTTGATCCTGCCATGTTACCCGTCCTTATTGTTGCATGTAGTTATTGTTCATGTTTGATTGTAATTAAAAAGATAACAAGCCGAGGTATAAAGGAAAAAGATTTAGTAGTGGGCAATATAGAAGAGCGTACTCGGACGGGGGCTCGTGGTTCCCCGACGTAAATTTACAAGTTGCAAATTGTAAATTTGCAAAATTTTATGTTCTATGTTTCACGCTACGTTACACTATGTCTACATTGCACGTATCTTGATACAAGATATACTTGACTTGACTCGACTGGATATGTTTCCCGAGTACGTGACCTATAGAATCCACCACTAGTATAAACGTTCACTTGATTACGGATAGCAACCATGTGGTATGGGACGCATGAAGTGCTACCTAGTTAGGTTAATAAAAGATATGACATGACACGTACACTTGCATGATCCGTTTACATGTTACATGGTTATGATGACTTATTTACTTGTCTACATGTTACTCGTTTATGTTGACACGTTTACTTGCTTACTCGTTCATATGTTACATGTTTCTATGGATTATTTAATTATTTTCATGCACGTTATTTGTTCCATGAGGTCTTGTTCTTGATTCTGTCATATGTTGTATTTGCTCTATTATATGATTCTTGATTCTCTATTTTTTCCTACTTTTGTTTCATTCTATTATTGTCCCATTAGCTTGTCCACTTGCGACCCATGACTTGCATTAACGGGTACCTCTTTGTCTTTTCCTTTGTAATAATATACTTGCAGGCCCAGATGGAGAACTACCTGAAGGTGTTGCTGAACAAAGATTCGAATCTTGTTTAATTTCATGTTATTTTAATTCTTGTTTTATTCATGTAATCTTTGTTGTAATCCGGACGTGTTTGACCCGTAACTATGTTTCTTTCCAGTTGTTGGTTATGTTCATGTAATATGTCATGTACTTTGTTATCCTGTTGTGATTTTATATGCTTTCATGGTTGAAATTGTTATCTTATTGTTGGGTTAAATTTACAGCTTATGAATGATGTATCTGCATCATTCGCTGGGCCTCAGTTACGTGCCTGTGTTCCTGTATTCTGGGAACCGGGGTGTGACAGTAATATATTGACTTATATGTTTGGAATCGTCTACTACACGATTCCAATTTGACTGATCGACAAAGTCGACATTTGAAATCTCTTCTTCACCTTCGTTGCTTGTGTTTCCATGAGCTGACATTTGTTCCTGCTTTGATTTTAAACGACCAATAAATCTTCATATCGAAGACATTTTTCTCGACTAATTAAGAAATTGATATAGAGAGTTGGGCTTTATGAAATTGAGATAGAGAATTAGGCGAGAGCAAATTGAGATAGAAAGTTTTGGCGAGAGCAAATTGAGATAGAGAGTTGGCTGAGAGAGGCAAATTCATGTTTGCTTTGTTCCATATAAACATCAATATATAGTAGGGGTGGCCGATCATACCGAAATGAGCCAATCGACCGGTTTTTCAACCGAACCAATCGATTCGGTACCGAAAAATTTGGTTACCAAAAGTATGGTACGGTACAACCGTACCAAGTTCTAAAATCCGGTTCGGTTTTGGTATGAATATGGTTCAGTCAGTATTTTGTCGTACCGTACCGAAGCTAGCAAACTGTTAGAAAGGTTTCCCTCTGGGAGTTCAACCTGGAAAGAGCACAGTAAATTCAAAATAAAATGATTCTTCAGGAAATGCAATGAATAGAGACAGCTGAAATTAGACTCACAAAGATACTGAAGAGAGATGTCGAGAGCAGAAAACCATGGTTACAGTAAGGGTAGTACATTACTCATACTAAAATGTAAATACACAAAATAAGATAAGAAGCCATTTAAAGAATAGAAATACATTGAAAACTTATGTCTATTATGTGATAATGATAATGTCATTACAGAGAATAACCAACAATTCTGCATTCAAGCTCACGTTGTAACTTCATAACAATTTACATTCTGAATTTGAATCCTATCCTATCTATTACATCATATATACTCCACACATCTACATCTGCACTCTCACAATACAATAACCTTCATCGCAACACTGTATACAATGGATCACTCTCCAGCATGTTGTGTAGAGCAGGGTGGACATTTCATCACTGAATCTTTTTTATTTTCATAAATAGATCGAAGAACTCCAAAACTTAAATTATTAAATCTCCATGTGTTTATTTTGAGCTCTTTAGGACCCACCACTTCCTCCATTTCTTTGTTGCATCAGCATCACCATTCATATGTTGGGTCATATTTGGTATAACACCAATACCGAACCGTACCAACCGAAGTAGTCGGTATACTGAAGTTTCGGTATACCGAACTTTTTGGTTGGTAACGGTTTGCATATTTTCAAACCGAACTAGTTTGGTATGGTAATGGTACAATGTCAAAAGTCCGGTACCGTACCGAGCCCACCCGTAATATATAGAATGAAGGAGGGGAATTGAGGTCAATTAATGAATTAATAAAGCCTTCAATTACGGAAAAGTAAATAAATCCAAAAAAAGGCACCTTGTCGGACGCAACTTCATGTTGCGTCCTAGACATCCGGAAAGCTGGACGCAACTTCATGTTGCGTCTGGCAATTTTTTTTGTTTTTTGTTTTTTGTTTTTCCCCCGTTGCAATGTGATCTTCTGTCTGTCATTTAAAAAAAAAAAAATTCCTCCGACGCAACTTTGAGCTCTGTCTTATCTGAGTTTTTTATTATTTTAAATTAAATTAGTTAAAAAAATAGCACTCGACGACTGCAGCACAATAGCAAAATGCTATATGCATTTATCCATATATGCATAATTTACACATTGACGACTGTGGACGCTCTTAGAGTCTGATTTATTCTAAAAACTACTGCCTTTTTTTTCAAAAGTTTATTTATTAGCTACTTGAACATGCTCAAGGCCATTAGTCAATCCTTCTTTAGATAGCTTGTCATGCAGCTTATTGGAGTCCGATTCAATATGGAAAAAGTCGGTTTGTTCAATAGTTTAACAGCTACTTGAAAATTCTTGATGGCGATCAATTAATTAGATAGCTTATCAAATTTGATTCAATACGAAAAGTCCTGTTCTTTTTTCATAAGTTTATCAGCTACCTGAACATATATCAATCAGTACTTCTTTCGATAGCTTGTCAGACTTTGATCAAATTTGAAAACTCCCGCTTTAAAGAAAAAAGAAAAAAAACAAACTACTTGGACCTCCCGACCCGAGGGTCAATTGATTAATCTTTCTTTAGATAAGCTTGAGTATCTTATACGAGTTTAATTCAATCTGAAAACTGCCGAATTTTGCAGAAGTTTATGTGACTCGAACGTCCTCGAGGGTTGATAAAGTAATCTTTCCTTAGACAACTTATCAGGTAGCTTATCACATCTTGATTCAATTTTAAAACTAGCGCCTTGAGCATCCTCGAAGGTTGATCGCCCATCCTTCTTCATATAGCTCATCAAGTGTCTTATAAAAATCTGACTTAATCATAAAACTCATGCATTTTTCCTCAAAAGTTTGTCATATATTGAATATCCGTAAAATCGAGCCGATCGGTCAATCATTCTTCAGATAGCTAATCAAGTAGCTTATCAGAGTCAGATTCAATCTAAAAACTTCCACCTTTTAAAAAGGATTATCAGCTACTTGAACATCCTCGAGAACCAATCAGTTTAATTCCTTCTTCATATATAGCTTATCAGGTTTCTTATTAAAGTCTGACTCAAATCTTAAAACTTTTCTGCCTTTTTTCAAAAGTTTATCAGAATACTTATTACGTAGCTTATCAAAGTCTGATTCAATTTGAAAACTCCTCCAGCCTTTTCCCAAAAGTTTATCAGCTACTTCAACATCCTTGAGGGTCGATCGGTCAATCCTTCTCCAGATGGATTATCAAGTAGAGGTAGCTTATCATAGTGTGATTCGATATGATAACTCCAGCATTTTTTCAAAACTTTATCAGCTACTTGACTTGAACATCCTTGAGGACATGCCCTTCTTTTCGTTGTATTGTGCCTACTCTTCTTTCTCCAAGTTCGATTACCTATCGAAAATACATTTCAACAATTATGTTTGCAATAACATGAGATTGCTCATGTAATTGTTCTGGAAAACTCTAAGAGTTGAATCCCCTTCCATTGTGTACTAGCTTCCGTGTGCACTCCGTCTTCGGGTCTTTGTATCGACGATCTGAATCGTTCACATTGATCTACACGTCTAAATTAATCTAAATATATAAAATCAAGTTATTTACAATTTATTTGATCATCCATTGAAGTGTTATAAAATTGTATGGCTGAATATCTTTTTTTAAATATTTATAAGGCTAAATATAAAAAAAGTACACAAAGTTTTGGGCCAGTTTAAAAAAAGTACACAAAATTTTTTTTTTAAAAAAAAGGACACAATGTTTGAATAAACTCCACTGGGTTAGTTAGAGTTAGGGTTAGGGTTAGGGTAGGGTTTAAAAAAACCATTTTCATCTTTCATTTGTGTTTAAAAAAACCACATCCATCTTTATTTGTGTTTAAAAAAATATCACTTAACTAATCAGATGTTTAAATAAACCCTCCCGAACTAACCCTAACCTTAACCCTAACTAACCTAGTGGAGTTTATTTAAACATTGTGTCCTTTTTATAAAAAAAAACTTTTATGTACTTTTTAAAACTGGCCCAAAACTTTGTCTATTTCTTTTTAATATTTAGCCTATTTATATTGACATGATGAATTTCAAATGACATGATTTTACATATTTAGACTAATTTAGATGTGTAGATCAATGTGAACAATTTGAATCGTCGATACGAAGGTCGAAGACCGAGTGCACACGGAAGCTAGTGCACAACAAAATAGGACTATATATTATATTATCAAGGTCAGCCCCCACCTTGAGACAGGTGAGGCGGTTGCCTTAGGCCTCCGAATTTTTTATAATTTTAGGGGCCACCAAATTTGTATTCCCCTTATAAATATAGGCACGTATTTTGCGCATAAAGAAATTATATTGTAATCAGGGGCCCTAAAAATAATTATTAGGGCCTTTCGCCTCGGACTCCCAGGAACTCAGGGCCGGCTCTGTATATTATTTATATCTTATACTAATAGGAGAGAGAGTCTGCCCCCCTCCCCCCCCCCCTCTCTCTCTATTTTGAACAGTAGATGTTCCTATTTAACGAGCACGTGCACTATGCACGATTTTACTAAAAAATCAAAACAAAATAAAAACTCAATCCCTTAAACACATCTCTTTTCCTCCTACTTTCTCAATCTCACAAAATATCATGTCTCTTCCCACACCCACCCCCATTCCTTAACATAGAATTAGATTTTTAAACAAACACAATTCATAAAATTGTTTTTATATAATTTTCTTATTCTATCATCTTTATCCTAACTTGTATATATATAAATACACATACGGTGTATATATATATATGTCCAGACAATCTATTAGCTAAAATTTTCAAAATGATCTTTTAAAAAAATTCAGAAGACTAATAGGTTTGTGCATACCAACTTGATTAGCTTCAGATTTCTTAAGGATGAAAATATTAGCATAGTTTATTCAATGAAAGTTCAGTGTGCCCTTATGGTAATTGTTAAATAATAAAACCAAATCACCTTCATCGAAGGTGCTAGTGCATAGTCAATATCTCATTGAAAACGACAATATAACAAAAACTTACTCACCAACAACAAATTTGTTTAAATGGGCTACCAACTCCCCTCCCCTCCCCCTACCCCTCCCTCCTCTCTTCTTCCTCACCTCTAACCACCTGACAACACTCTCCCAACTCCCTGACCCTCCCCCAGCCTTGCTCCTTCCCTCCTGCTCTAGATACCCACCGTAACCTTGTTCTGTTTTGCTACCGTAACGTTATTCTATTTGGCCACATTCTACAACACTACAACCATCCATGCTGTCGATACTGGAGTTTAATGGGTGTGGGCCCAACGAGAGAGTCCGCCACCCATCGGCGTCACCAGTACAGAAGCTCTCACCAGCAAATGCACCACCATTGGACTTGATTGTTGCACCATCAGTACCTCAACATCAACCCTTACCTTTACCGTCGACATTTCCCAGTAAAGGGAACAACCACTCCGCCCCTGCGGTGTCGCTCCAACAAATGAGCCCACAGCCCCATGAGGGAGAAAGTCGTGAGCTCAGACGAGTTCGCTCCCCGACGCGTGCACACAAACGTGCACATCACCGTCGTATGGAGAGGAACTTCGATCATCATCGCTACGATCATCAACGCCGTCGTGAAGAGTTCTACGGGGGGAGGGCCCAACGAGGGGGTCCCCCTACCGACCAATATAGGCGTAAGAAGACCCCACCGTTACAGCACCATCACCGCAGATACAGGGATCACTCGGAGAGAGATAGCGTATATGATTCTCGCAGGCAACATCATCCTATCTCAAACAACACCACAAAACCAGTCTCAAACTACACCACAAATCCAGTTACCAAACCAATGTCTCAACCACATCTACAGCCTCAGCAACCCTCAACGCCTCACCAACATATCCCCTCTGACCCCCCACACCAACACAACATCCTTGATTCCAAATATACTGCCGCGACCACCCACCCCAATCCCACCACCTACCATCTCGCAGCTCCACCACCCCCAGAGTTCCATGCTCCTAAATCCTATGCCACACAAGCCCATCGAGGGGCTGCGCAAGACGGGTTTCTAGAGGATGGAAAAAATTCTGGCGAGGAGGAGAAGGAGGGGCAATGGATTCATGCTTGGAGAAAGAAAAACAAGACTCAGGGTTTGTCCACTAACCTTCAACTTGATCAGCTTGACCACAAGAAGAAGTCGAGGAAAGGCAAGAGAAAGCCGGCCCCGTGCTTCAACTACGGGGACCTAGGCCATTATCGGAGTGAATGCACCAAAAAAGTACGGTGCCTCAAATGTATGAAATAGGGACATCTTTCTTATGTGTGCACTAATGTGGTAGATACCCACAGTGATGAGGAGCATACTGTGAGCCAGGGAAGGTCCCTGACAATCCCACAATCATTAGATTGGCTAAGAGCCTGGAGGTGATCAAGAGCGAAGAGCGATGGCTGCGGCAATGGTACGCGGTTGCCAAAGTCAAAGCTGGAAGGTCATCGGAGGTGCACCTCATGCAAGCGCTATCTGAGAAGTGGCCTATGAGATCCCATAAGGATTGGGTCGCAAAGAAGCTCTGCCACTTGCAATTTCTAGTTTCATTTCCATTGCCGGAGAAGGATGCAAAGGTGGTAAGCCTGGGTACTATCGACTTTGGACACTTCCAAGTTGACTTCAGCGCTTGGACTCCGACTTTCAGAACGGAGCTCCCTCAAGGTGAAAGATTCTCGATTTGGATTCATAACCTCCCACTACACTTTTGGAAGAGGGAAGCTATACAAGAGATAGTAGCGGACTTTGGGGTTATGGAGGAGGTAGATGAGAAGACGGTGCGCCAGTCGGAGTTGGTATCGGCAAGGGTAATTATCAGAAGCACTGACATCTCCTTGATACCGAGATTTTCCAAGGTGTTCTCCTTCGATGACTCGTATCTTGTCAGATTCGTGCTTGACAAGAAAGAAGAAGCAGCTAAGGAACAAGTAACAATCACCTCCCCGATGCGTTCTTCCTCCCTCAGAGATAACAGATCTTACAAACAAGCGCTTTCGCCCACAAAATGCCTCACTATCGATGGCTCCCACAAAGTGGAGAGGGCTCACCGTGAGATCATCAAGGCGGCAATGAGGCAGGAGGGGCACCAAGACTCTCCGGCAGAGCGGCCACGACCAAAACACGACCCAAAGAACGGAGAAGTACGAGGCAGGGACCGTCCCGTCAGATCCAACGGTCAAAAGTCCCCTAGGACCTTCAACTCGTTGGAACGAACAGTGGCCCCACTCGACAACCCTACTTTGGAGGTGCGCGCAGAGGCTCTGAGGGGAGGGACAGGACTGACAGGCCCCATTAAGGGCAAATCTCCAGTCTGCAATAACATGCAGATTCTGAGACAGGGGTTGGTGGGAGAGACCACCAGTTTGGGGAAGGCGACAAGCGAAAGAACGCTTTCGACTAAGGAGTGGGTCACAAAGCGCTGGTTCGCACCAGAAATAGAAAAAGCAGCCACGGTGGAGCAGGTGCGACAGGAGTCAGAGATCTCTCTGGGGAAAGAGACGAGCGCAGACCTACCCAACCTCAGCAAAAAGAACTCGAAGAAGCACGAGTTCGGCGCTGAGGGAGTGGGTGAGAAAGACAAGCTTTTGGAGGTTGGCAATTTTGGGAAAGAAGACAGGGGTTTTGGAGCGAAGGAGATTGGTAAAAATGGGAAAGAAGACAGAGCTGAAGCGCAATCTGCGTTGGTAGAGAAGGGAAGTGGAAAAGCCAACGCTCCGTTATTAACGAAGCCAACATTGGACTTCTTGCTCTTTGAGCCAACCGAGAATCCCCCCAATTGCACGAAGCCAGCTGGCATGGGGGGTAATCTCACCGCCCCCTGTGACCAAGTGCCTCCTGCTGTTTTCGAGGCCAGCGGTATGGTGTGCCACGGGAACACTTTAGCTTCACCATCTTTTGATTGTGTTAGGTTGGGGCCAATTGGTGGGCTACATATAGGGGCTAATGGGCCCAAAGAGGGGTCCAAAGCGCCTTTTATTGTCTCTGGGTCTAGTAGCAATTGGGTTTCGAACAATCAGACACAATGTCAGTCTGGAAGCGGGCCCAATGAGGGGACCGCAACGGAGAACACCACTATTATTAGTGAGTCACCAAGCGACGGGCTCAAGGAGGAGTCCGCTTTGAGAGTGCCTACTCTACAAGGGGAGGCCCTACTCACAGACAGTGATGAGGATCTAGAAGGGCGGCTTAATCTAGATGAAGAATTTTCTTTTTCTGATGAGGAGTTAGAGGATTTTGAGTTCATTGCTAACACTCAGAGGGAGATCTCGCCGGAGATGGTCCTGTCCACAATTCCATAATCAGCTCCGGGAGATAGTTCTGGACAGTCTCGAAGGGCAGTTGGATTCAGAGTTCAGCGGTCGCCCAAGAGGGCTCATGTGGAGTCCTTGGATGACTTTCTTGAGGTTGCCGCGGCAGCCAAGGCCGCTAAATTCGACAACAGAGGTATGACAAGTTATTTAGCTTCTGTTTTAAATTTCATGTCAGACTCTGAAGTTTTGTGTCTAGCCATAACATGTGGGTTAGAGGTATGGGACACAGAGCGTATTGCTTTACTCCTCAATAAAATTTGGGGTTGGGAAACCGAAAGAGCTAAGACCTGTGGCGATAACGCTCTAGGAGATAGCACTGGGTCGACAGACATCCCCGAGGATGTTGTCGGCCTCACACCCACACCAACGTTCACCCTCGACATAGTCCCCCAATGAATACACTATTCTGGAACGTCAGAGGGCTGGGGGATAGGGGGAAGAGAGATATGGTAAGGGACGTTATTAACAATTCCAAGGCGGAAGTGGTAGGGCTGTAGGAGACCAAACTCCAGCACGGGCTCAAGCTTAATAGAATAGGGGGTCACAGAATCAAGGAATGGGTTTTACGCCCATCTGCAGGAGCCTCAGGAGGGATCACTATTGGGTTCAACTCAGAGATTCTGACCTGCACTGAAGTATTCAGTGGAACTTTCTCCCTGACTGCCCGACTGAAATGCCGGTCTGATGATTGGATGCAAACGGTGACTGTAGTCTACGGACCAAATGTGGCTACATAGCGAGATGCCTTCTGGCAAGAGCTGGTCGATATCCGACAGCATTGGTCTGGAGCTTGGATTGTTGGGGGGGATTTCAACATCACAAGGTTTGCTTTCGAGCACAAGGGAAGAAGGTCTAGCTACAGACACAGAGAGGAGTTCAACAGGGTGATTACGGAGCTAAAACTGATTGATATCCCTATTAATGACAGACTATTTAATTGGTCTAATATGCAAGAGGCTCCGGTGATGGCCAAGCTGGATAGGATACTAGTATCTATGGAATGGGAAGCTAAATTCCCATTGGCTACAGCAAGGTCAATCCCTAGACCAACATCTGACCATACCCCAATCCTGCTCGATGTGGGGGGACATGGAATGAAGAGGCCACGAAAATTTAGGTTTGAAAGGCCTGGCTAGATATTCAAGGATTCCACCACATGGTGATGGAAAATTGGGCACTCCCAACCGCTGGCAGAGACGCAGCATCTCGGTGGTGTGAAAAAATCTGCAGACTCCGAAAGCGGTTGCGCAGATGGAACCGGTCTAGGTTCTCGGCCATCTGGCGTACAAAAGATTCCTTTTTGGAAGGAATCGATGAGCTTGAGAGGGTGGAAGAGACAAGAGTCTTGTCACAAGAAGAAAGAAACAAACTTTTAAAGCTTCGGGGAAATGTCGCCAATCTTTATAAGTTGGAAGAGATCAAATGGCAACAAAGATCACGGATTTCGTGGCTCAAAGAGGGAGACGCAAATACGGCCTACTTCCACAGAGTGGCAAGCGCAAGACGCAGATCGAATCTCATCCTTTCAATACAGACGGACACGGAAACATCGCAGGATGAAAAGGTGATTTCCACAACTTTCCAAAATTACTATAAGGGCCTCTTTGGAAAGAAGAATGACTTCAGGATCCCCTTAAGGGGAGATTATTGGTAGGCATACCAGTATGATTCTGGGCAAACTCTCTCCAATTTAGAGGAACCTTTCTCGGAAATGGAAGTGAAAAAGTCCATCAGCCAAATAGGAGCAGACAAGTCACCTTGGCCAGACGGCTTTCCAACGATGTTCTTCCAAGTGTTCTGGGAAGAAATTAAAGGGGACATCATGGCATTGATGGAGGAATTTTTCCATCACAACCTCAGATTGGGCATGTTCAATTTTGCGGAGGTTGTCCTGATACCCAAACGGGAGGAGTCTAAGCGTGTGGGGGATTTCAGACCGATCAGCCTAATTAATTGTTCCGCAAAGGTCCTGACCATCCGTCTGGGGAATATTATGGATAATATTATCAGTAAAACTCAGACAGGTTTTATCAAGGACAGATGTATCCTGGACTGTGTGGCCACTGCTGAACAAGTTATCCACCACTGCCATACGAGCAATTCTAAGAACTACCTTCTAAATCTGGATTTCGAGAAAGCATATAACTCAGTTAACTGGGAGTGTCTGTTGGAAGCTCTCAGAGGGAGAGGGTTTGGGGACAAATGGGTTAGATAGATCAAACAATGCCTACAGACTAGTAAAACGGCAATTTCGGTGAATAGGCGGCCAAGTCCATCGTTTCCTTGTAAGAAGGGACTCCGGCAAGGGGACCCGTTATCTCCACTTCTATTCACTGTTGTGGCAGATGTGCTGAGGGGAATGCTAGAAAATTGTCGGAGAAAAGGCTGGATTACGCCTGTGGCCGGCAGCTCCTCCAATCAGGGAAGCACGATCCTCCAATATGCTGATGACACCCTTCTGTTTGGGAATGGGTCCAGATCAGAAATAGTCTGCTTTAAAGGGGCCCTCTACTGTTTTGAAGCCTGGTCAGGTCTGAGGATTAATTTCCACAAGAGTGCACTGATTCCCATTACCTTCCTTGATGAAGAAGCTCGGGAACATGCAACTATCCTAAACTGCATGACGAATGAGTTCCCAATCAAATACTTAGGTCTCCCACTCAGACCAAGGAGACTCTCTAAGTCAGACTGGCTGCCGATAATAGATAGGTTGGAGGACAGACTGTCTGGTTGGAAAGGCAAATCGCTGTCATTAGGGGGCAGAGTGATACTCATTAACTCAGTTTTGTCAAATCTGCCCATCTACTATATGTCCTTTTTTGAGCTTCCAAAGTGGGTTATCCAAAGGATTGACCGAATCCGAAAAACATTCCTTTGGAAAGGGGCAGATTCGAATAGGGGTGGTTATCCCCTGATCAAATGGAGTATTGCTTGTATGAAGAAGAAGCATGCAGGACTAGGCATCATCGACCTTAGAGATATGAACCTAGCCCTTTTGGGAAAATGGTGGTGGAAGGTTTTTCACCACAATGGGGAAGGATGGCAAGATTTCATCCAACCATACCTAAGGGAAAAAGGTACGAGAAGTCTAGGTTTTCGAGTAGGGACTAAGGTCTCCAGATTTTGGAAAAGAATTGCCAAAGCCAGTGGACCGTTCAATTCAGTAGTCACGTCGACTATCGGTAATGGACGGTCCACCAGATTTTGGTGGGATAAGTGGTGTGGTGCCCATGCGCTAAAGGATACTTTTCCCGGAGCTATTTTCCAGAACAAATCGACTCAATATCTCTGTGGGAGAAATTTGGAAGAGGGGAAATCGGAGGTCATCATTCCAAGGAGCTCTTACCCCAGGATTACATCAGTAATTGCTCGATTTGCAAGCACACATCACGCGGACCGGAACGATTTGTACCCAAGGTCCAGACCAGATGCGATGGGGATTAGAGACCAAAGGAACCTTCACGGTCAGATCCCTGTACCATCGAATTCACTTCCGGAGATGCAGACCAAGCTGGGCACAGGTGTTATGGAAGGTGAAAACACCGTTAAAAGTCAGAGTCTTCATCTGGCTAGTGCTCAATAATGCAATCCTAACGAGAGAGAACCTGTCCAAAAGACAACCTCAGATTGGGACTGACTGTGGGTTCTGTCACATGCATACAGAGACTTTGAATTACCTTTTTATTCACTGCCCGAGGAGTGAGGCGACTATGGTAGAGGTTTTAAGAGCCCTAGGCACATCTGACTACCCCAACGAGTATGAAGATTTGTGGATCGGTCCCAAATTCGCATCGAGTCGCCACGATATGAAGGATGCGTGGTACATCGCCATTGCGGCTACCACATGGGTGTTATGGCTAGACAGAAATAATTTTTATTTTCGGGCTTCATGTAGTACTATTTCTGGTAACCTTACTCATATCATGCATCTTATTTCTTTTTGGGCTACAGCTGCTGCTACAGGAGCGAGAGGGAGGATTGCCAGAGTTTTTCCGGTGAAGGATTTTGATGATGAGGAGATAGAGTTTGGGCCGTCATTGGACTGAGGGGCGGCGCCATCCATGCTTATCAGAGTCTCTATAGATGCAGCCCATGCTAGTCTGTTTTTCATCTACTGTATTTTTGGCTGTTTGAGGTTTGGAGGTTTAGACCCACCCCCCAGGGTTTTGTTGGGGGTTTATGCTTTATTTCCTGCACTGTCTTTTTTTCCGCACTGTACTTTTGTTTTTCCCCCGGTTCACGTGGTTGTTTTATTAACTACTTATTAATGAAACAGGATGGCCTTATTCCACCTTTCACCTCAAAAAAAAAAAAAAACAACAAATTTGTTTAATCAAATTCTGTCTAGTGAGTAAGGAGAGTTTGGCCAACACAAACTTTTTCATGAAAAGAGTAATTACTTAGCAAAGAAGACTAAAAAAAAGTTCGTGGACACAAAGAGAAGGTTAAGGAAAGAGAAACAGCAAACAATTTGTTTGATAAAAATAAGTTATAAATTAAGCTTACATTGATTTACTAATAACAAAGAAGAGTTTTTGCACACAAGTGACTTAAAATTTGTAAAATTCTAGATTACTCACTCATAAATTACTATCTGTATATCCAACATTAACAAAGTTTACTATTTGTATTACTAAGACCATTTCCAACCACGCTAACCAGGAGCGTATCTGAGTTTCAGGGGGCCTTAAGCAAGTTTTAAAATGAGGCTTTAGCAAGTTTACAAAATAAAAAATGAGAAATATTTAAATACAAACAAACTTTGAGCCTTGGAGGAAAAACTACTTAAATGAAATCAAATTTATATATATATGCTTCCAAAAATAATAATAATTGATAACGTACGCATTTTTCATAAAATGTACTATGGAAAAAAGAAACTCGGACAAACTCTAATAATAAAAATGAAATACATGATCTCAACTATTTTAAAAAGTCTTACTGGCTACATTTAAATCTTTAACATTACATACACAATCCATGTTCGCCAAAGCAAGCTCATTGTTTGCATCCAAAATTTGTCTACAAAATAAAACCCACAAAAAAATATCACTTAAACATGACTCTTCTCACATTTTTATAAGAAAAATCATTGGTTATGCTTTGATAGTCAAGCTTTCCTATTAGATCATGTTCAATTGATAACATGGTTAACCCATTCAACCTTTCTTGTGACATGGTTGACCGAAGATAAGTTTTGATCAACTTCAACTTTGAAAATTTTCTTTTCGCTGATGTAACTGTAACTAGTATAGTTAGCAAAATTCTATATGCTATCCACTCATTAGGAAAACCAATATTGCCATTCATTTCTTTCATAAAACTTAGCACTTCAATTGGTCTCTTTGCTTCATCTGGTAAGACTTCCCTTAAAATTTTCAACTAAAAATAAGTCTCTGCCATCCACATATGAGACATCGCCTTATTTCAAAAAGTTTTCAAGATTCAAACAATCACTTGCACAATTTAACTTATTCAAATCAAACA
Organism: Hemerocallis citrina; assembly: GCA_017893485.1. NCBI lineage: Eukaryota > Viridiplantae > Streptophyta > Magnoliopsida > Asparagales > Asphodelaceae > Hemerocallis > Hemerocallis citrina. The sequence goes on along the minus strand of CM030360.1, from coordinate 156,463,826 downwards.
AAAATCCAAATATCTTTTCATATGTTTTAAATTGTTCAAACCTACTCCTTAGAGAAGAAAGAGCTTGATCTACAATAAATATGAAAAAATTAACTCTAAAGGATTCTTCAGCTGATTGTATCACATCTTCACTAGGAATTTCATCAAATTTTTTTTGTCTTTTAATTAACCGTTTTTCATAAAATATTGCCTCAATACCCATTTCATTTGCCATTTCTTTAGCTTCGACCATTGCTTCATCAAAGCCAGTTTCTCTATATTTTTTAAAAAATGAAATGAGCCATTTTAATTGTTCTATGGTGACATCAATATTCATATCTTCACTTTGAAAAATTTTACTCACAGAGTTGATTGCAAATAATAAATTATGCCATATAATCATGCCAAATAAAAATTCGAAATTCTCCATTTCATTTTTGGCTAATGATGCAGCTTCACTAATTACTTTAGGATCATCATTAAAATTGGCTACATCAATTAAAGCATCTCTTATTTGTAAAGGTTGATATCTTATAGCTTTAACACTTTCAATACGACTCTCTCAACGTGTTTATGACAATGGTTTAAGTGTTAGGCCTTTCACATTATCTTTGAAAATTTTCCAACGCTTTGTAGAAGCTGAAAATAAACAATATATGTGTTGGATAATTCCAAAAAAATATTTAGCTTTAGCACAAGAGTTAGCCATATCACAAAGAGCAAGATTAAGACTATGACAAACGCTTGGAGTGTAAAAGACTCTAAAATTAATTTCAAGTATTCTTTTTTGTACACCTTTATGTTTTCCTTTCATATTAGATCCATTGTCATATCCTTATCCTTTAATGTCATCAATATTAAGTTGATTAGTCTCTAATTCACTTTCAAGCTCCTTAAAAAAGCCAAGACCCTATGTATCATGCACTTTCAAAAACCCTAAAAAAAACTCTTCTACTTTGATTGGATTTGAAGAAATATCCACACATCTTACAACTAGTGACATTTGTTCTTCAAGCTTATATCTGGAGTACAATCAAGTATAATTGAAAAATACTTCGCTTCCTTAATTTTCTTCAAAATTATATTTTTTATCTCATTCGCTAACATTTGAATTAATTCATTTTGAATACTAGGACCAAGATAATGATAATGAATTTCACTTCTATTAATGCGTCTAAGATGTTCTTGCATTACAGGATCAAACTCACCGATCATTTCAATAAAACTTAAAAAGTTTCCATTATTTCTTTGATAAAGTTTTTCAATGTGTCCGCGAAATCCCATATTATTTTTAGCAAGAGTATTCATAAGGGCAATTATCCTCACTAATACTTGCCTTCAATGTTTCCTCTCTTTGTTAATCTCTTCTTGCACGCTTTTATCAATTGTTTTATTTTTTTTCAATCTAACTTCCAATTCAAGTCATTTACTTAAACAAGCAAGATGATCACTACTAGTTTCATGTTTCTTAAGTCTTTGACCAAGATTTCTCCAATCATTATATCCTTCGGAAACCAAATTAGAGACATTTGTTTGTTGCATAAACAATTTACAACAAAAGCAAAAAACTTTGTTTAAGGAATTTGAATATACCAACCAAACTCTATCTTGTTTTTCTCCGTTTTGTAATTGTCTAATATAGTATGAGCAAAAGAAATGTCTATTGAAATAATTTAGAGGAAAGTTGTTATCATTAACTCTAAATGGACCTTTTATTACCAATAAGTCTCTAAAATCTTGATTAACAATCTCCCATTTTCCTGGATAATAATTTAAATGTTCATACTCTTTGTGTACATATTCATTATGATCAATTTCATTTATCAATTTATTAACTTGGTTAGCTTCTTCATTTGCCAATTTTTCAAGTCCATCATCCTTATTATGCTCTTCATTCACTACATGTTCAAATTCCTCATCAATTGATTCATTTATATGTTCCTCATCAACCAAATCTTGAGATTCAACATTTTCACTAGCCAAATTAGTTTGTTTATTATTTTAAAAAAATTTGTCAATTGCACCTTTTTGAGATTTGGTTAAATCTTCAATTTTTTTTTCTTTTTTTTTCATGTCCGGAATCATACTTTCTAGGAGGCATACTTAAAATATTAAATTAACAATACAAAATTTAAAGTTAGTGAACATTAGTACCTAATTGTTGTGGCTTCGAAATTTCCTTTTTTCTTGAAATCTTCAATAACTTTCTCCAATTTCAATCCCAAATCAAGAAATGAATACTCCTTCCCCAAATGATATCTGAAATTATAAAATATAAATACTAAATTAATAATGCAATTATTTCTTTACATAATCTCAAATACCGAACTACAATACAAATTATTTAGTGAATAGTAACACAATACAAATTTTTTAATGTTTGATTTGAGAACAGAATATAAATTATTTGACCAACTACCGTACAAATTTTTTAGTTCTCACTTTCAAAATCAGGGCCAGCATACTCATCACACCACTGGTGGCCCACACTCAGCACCAAATGAATCAATAATTAAATGAATTTAAAAAACAAGATGCAAACAGGAACTCCACAGTAAAGTTAACTACTTAACTGGCACAGATGATAACTAATAAGTAATAACTCCACAGTCCACTACCTGTTTGCAGTCCCCTTCTTTCTTAATAACTCCACAGTAAAGTAATAACTCCACATTCCACAGTCCACAGATGATAACTAATAAAAAAAAAACAAGAAGATAGAAATGAAGACAAATAAATTACCTGGCACAGCGATGTCAGCAAACTCGCAGGGAGATGGCGACGGCCGACGCGGCAACGGGCGACGGGCCAGGGGAGACGGGTGACGGGCGATGCGACGACGGGCGAGAGGGATTCTGATTTGTGGTTCTGGATTAAGAAGATTTGATTCATTTGAAGAAGAAGAACAGTAGAACACCCAAAAGCAAAAGAAAAGTTGGGATGGAGAAAGAGAGGAAGAGAGGGATTAAAATTTAGATTTTAATCATGAGAATGTGAATCGTCGAAATAAGGGGAGAGAAATCAGGTGACGTTTTGTTTGTTTGTTTGTTTGTTTGTTTGTTTGTTTGTTTATATATATATATATATATATATATATATATATATATATATATATATATATATTTAAATAGTGAATATATATTTTTAAAAAGGGGCCTTATACAATTTGGGGGCCCAAAGCAGCCACTTGGGCTGCTTGGGCCCAGATCCGCCATTGACGCTAACTATCTCTCAATTTTAGCGAAAATAGCTTATTTAGAAACAAAAATATGCTCCCACTCGCCAAAATAGATTTCTCACATTCACTCGCCAGATCTGTGGTGAATTTGTATCGCTCGCTAAATTTTCCTTCCGCTTTCCACCTTAAAAAAAACTCATGATAAGAAGAAATCACAATATGGCTCCTGAACTCGCGATTGCGAACGAAATCGTGATCAAAGATCGCGAAATCAAATCACGTTCAGATTGCGAAATCCGAGATATGCTACAATTTTCTTTCTTTTTGGGCTGTGGATTTTTATTTTGGGCTTGGAATTTTTATCTTGGACTTGGGTTTTATGTTTTTATTTTATTTTGTTTTGGGCTTTAAAATAAAATATGATTAGCTAAAATAACTAGTATGTTGGAGTGTTAATATATTTTGCTAACCAAATTATATAATTGTTTTCTATTTTGTCTATTCTAAGAAGACAAAATGACTAGCGTGGTTAGAGATGCTCTAGCAAAGTGTGAAAATAGTCATCATTTGGTATTTTCCATCAAAACAAGAATATTCCCCTTTTTAGCACCATTACATTGTTTTGACCATCACTCCCCTATCCAGTGCTCCTTAACACTCACAACAATTAGTTTAGTTTAGTTTTTTCCCCCCTCTCTAATATGAAATCCTAATTCGAGTGTCATAATAAAGAATTTAAAACTTAATTGTTGCGGGTGATAAATGAAAAAGGAATATGGGCATACTTATCAAAATAATACAAGGGTGTTAAAAAATAAAATTATTTATGTTGTTGGATAGAAAATAATTAAGGGGGACTATAACTCACTTTATTAGTGGTGCATATGCAAATAAAAACGTCAATAGTGTATATGCAAAAAAGCAATATCCTTAATGCTGTATAATCTCTTGGTTTCTGCATTTTTGTTAACATCGTTCTTTTATCGCAGGATTAAAGTCTGGGCTGGCTACTCTCTTTTGGACGCTTCCTTCTATAGGCATCTTTTGGTTTTCCTTGGTTTCAACTAAGCATGTTTTTTGTAGCATCTGTATTTTCTTTCTTTTCCTCCGGTTTTAAGTTTCCTGTTCACTGTTCTTTGTTCTGTTTGCTGGGCTTGGCTGTGTTCTCGTGGCCTTTTTTGGCGTTGGTGCAATGTTTTGTTTAGTACACTTGGTTATTTTGTGGGTTGGCCTTACTGCCTTCCCCCTGGCTGGTTTGATCGATGGTAGGCTGTTTGCCTGGATTGTTAAGTGTTTGGTTATGGAGCTTATTTCTTTGTCTCTATTAGAATGGTGTGTTGGTCTTATGTTGTATTATTTTTTAGCTCTTTCTTTGCTCTGTTTTGCGGTGGCGATTTCGTAGCCCCGCTATGTGAGCCTGCTCAATGGTGACCTGCTTTATTTTGTTCTTACTGCTTCTTTTTCGAGCTAGGGTCTCCCCAGCTTTATTGTTAATTTCTTGGATGTACTCTTCCTTTTGTTTCGACTACCACTTAGAGGTTCTCCCGTCTTCGCTGCTGACCTTGGAGGTCTGACAGTAGGGGAGTGTCTTTGCTATGGACTGCTGCTTCCACTCTCCAGCTCCCTCGCGTGTGCCGACAGCTCATGTCCCTAGCTGGGCCCTCCTCTGGCCTGCCCTCGGCGAAGACCGTCTTTGCAAGCACTGACCCAAGGGTTTCTTTCGTTTTACCTCCTATATTGCCGAGGTGTTGGATCTGAGTTTTTTTCTGGGCCTCCGGAGCGTTTCTTGTTTCTTTGTAGTTTGTTTCTTAACAGTATTCGATTCTTCGCTGTACTTCGTTTTGTAGTTTTTGGTTTTACGGCTCGTAAAACTTGCTTGTACCGTTATTTATTAATATATTTATTGATATGGCTGGAGTCAACAGACTCTATCCGATTCATCAAAAAAAAGTAAGTAATCTACAGTTTTGAAAAGTATGATGTGTGGTTGGATGTGGCACTGGACCTCTCACTGGAGAGGATTCAAATCCAACCACCTGGGTCATTGCTTTTATTAATATAAAATCATAGGGTTAGGGTTAGAATGGTAACCCCCCCACCCCCCCCCCCCCCCCCCCCCCCCCCCCCAAAAAAAAAAAACCCAAGAAGAAAAAAAGTACCAAAAAGAAGGGAAAAAAAAGAGAGAAAAAAGGGACATAGTGCAAAGTTCCAAACATCTTGTTACATAAAAACACTTTCTTACTCCCCCATTTCTCTCCTTGAATTATAAAGTTAGTACATGAAGGTCTATTGTAAGCACAGTAGAAAATATTCCAGATTGAACATGCATAAGAATTAATCCAATGCTGTGACAATATATTTTTGAATATATTGTACCATTCAACAACATTAACGGCATATATGTTTATAAAGAAAAATAACTCGGAACAAAACACATGAGATCAAACTATATTACAAAATGGACTAGGCGTTGAATTTTAAAATCTCAGTACCTAGGGTTTTGATCCCATGTGGTAAATCCAAAAGTTTAATAGAACAAGCAATTGGACCCGGCTATAAAAGAAAAACCTGTAGAAGAATTGGCTTTCCCCTAACAACCTCATATACCATGAATTTTGATTTCCTACTTCTTTTAACTGTAACAATTTGTAATTTTGGACGAGAATTCAGAAGAAGAGGATCAAAGGGATGACCACTGGTCAGGAACGGTGAGGAAATACTTGGACATAGCTTTTCTGAAACGCTTCTTATACTGCAAGGGGGATACGACAGTTGGAGATGCATTTTTGGGCCCCCCAAGGATGCCTGCAGCTTTTACCCACGTTTCAAGATGCTTGTCCCATGTGTACTGCCTCATGAAGTCGATGATTCCTATTACAAGCTCTTTCTTTTCATCGTCGATGCCAACAAGTAACGAGTAATCCATGACATCAATTGTCTGGAAACAAATGCACCAAGAGTCAGAGACAAGGAAAAAACAAATATAAAGCATTATACAAAATTTAATAGAATTAAGCATGACTAGTTTCTGCAGCCGACCCCAAAAGTTTGGGATGAAAAACTTTGTTGTTGTTCTACATGAATAGATATGAACAAAATCAGCATCACACTTCGATACACATACAACAGAATGAGCATGAACAGATTGTAAACAAAGAAGATTTATGCCATCTCTGATACATAAAAGTAATGAGTCTAGATAATAATCCATAGGATTCGACTGCCACATTTGCCTGAAATAGAATAATTAAAAACTTACTTTCAATATAGTTCTTTTAGGCATAGTCACAAATTCGGGATCCAGGATTAATTCTTTTCATTTTAAATGTTCGGGATTCAGGGAAAAAATGAGTAAATTCGGCCAATGTTCAGTAAAAATCGGGGAAGTTGTTTTAATATTACATATAATATATATATATTTATATCAATATGGATTTATGTATACATTTGTCCTTATTTAAAAGAAAAAAGTACGTACATGTCCTTAACTCCTTACTATCTATGTATGTAAAACAGGGTATTTGAGGGAAAATGTACTAGGGGTGGATAAGTTCTTAGTTTCTACGAAACTATGTGAAGTGGTGTAATAGAAACTTTGTTCCAAGATATGGGTAAGTATGTAATTGTACTTATTACTATAGTCCACAAACCTGGCTCACTAGCTCACACTCACGGTCAATGTAATTAAGTGATTATTATGAGTACAACTGTCATTTCACTACCAAAAAAAACCCTACTTGCCACCTCTTCTTTAACCTGCGAAAACCCATCATCAGCCGTTCTCATCTCTTTCCTTTACCCGATTTCTTTCTTCTCTACCCCATTTAATGATCTGAATTATTCACGATTTGTTCTTCTATTCGCAAAATCTCACGAATAATATGCGTACATACCGATTTTTACGCGAGCGCTCGTATAAATCGCGAATCAATTCGGCTCTGGTTCTAAGAGCAACTTATTCGCGAATTTCTCAAAAAATCTCTCTTATATTGTGACTATGCGTTTAGGTCTCTTTCTCTAAAACAAAATTTTCCTTTATCTCATGCAACAAAATTACTAGTATTAAAAAATTAGAGATAAAATAAATGAAAAAAAGATTACATACATAGCAATTAACATGCAATATAAATGAGAACCAGACGTGTAAATTACTAGTATTAAAAAATGAAAAGCATGTAAATTGGTAAGCATATACCGCAAGAAATGATGTATCATTCCAGACAGCACGGTCCAATCTTCTCTTTGCTTTGCTTCCCAGAAATATTGGCTTCGTCCTTAATGACTCTAATAAATTCAGATCCAACAGAACATTGTTATTTCCAGAAGTATCTGGATTGTAGCGAGCACGGGATGAACCTTTGAGATCATAAACTTTTGATAAAGTCCTCCCGAAGAACAAATTTTCCATGATCATCAAATCCATCCTCACCTCCCGCCCACCTTTTAAGTGTCTGACAGTCACCTAATGCAGGAAATAAAATTAAAAAATCAATCAAACATCACGTATATTAGTTGTACATTTAGTATAGATGTCAAGAACAATCTTAACCTGGAAAATTCCAAGGACTTTAGCAAGGCAGGTGGGGCTTCCACTATTGATGGATTCTGTCATATACTTGAAATACTCAGGTGCAAAGACTTCAAAAGAATCCAGCTCCGTCTTTGTGACTTGTTTTATAATAAACCTCTCATCAAAGGACTTGGCAAAGTACACATTGCTTTTACCGCCCTGAGCATTCCATTTCTTGCAGTGACTCAAAGAGCGCAAGAAATCAGCTTCTTTGGGGCAACACTTTTTCCTTAGTCTATAGAATTGAGTAGCAAAATAACATGTCACAGAGAACTTCACTTTGTCTGTTGGAATCGAAGATTCATCATCAAAGGAAAACTTGAAATGAGGATCCTTAAGATCTAACATAGAATTCAGTTGCAACCTTTGAAACTCCTCGTCTGACATACACTGAGATATTGAAGGTCCTCCAATGGCCTCCTTGTTGAACTTGTGATTTAATGATACAAAGTCAGTATGATCCTTGGAGCTAATTGCATAAGAAATAATGGTTGAGGGTTCATTTTCATAAAGCACGATGACTAAATCATCATGGCCAGGTTGCAATAGCAATCGAGCACCATCACCAACCACATGAGAGGCTGATGATATAAACATAGGATTAGGACTAGGAGCAAGATTTGATCTTTTCACTGAGGCATCAAACGATCTTACGGAAGTTAAATGCAGCGAAGAAGAAGGTCCATGCAATCTATCACGGAATCTCAAGGCAGAATCAAAAGAATTTACTCTCAAAGGTGAAACCACATTCCTATACAGAGGATTATCCATCAGACTGATCGATCTAACTCCAGTAGCACCAGGATTACCGCTCCACAAGGAATCAATTTTATCAGATAGATTGGAGGCAGCTGATGGTACTCTCTCCAAAGAAGTATTCTCGTCATCTTCTAGAAAAGATACACCTGAAACCAAGTTGAGACCGCCAATGCCCCCATATCCCTCAATAGACTCAATTGACAAGTCCATTTCAACCATGCTGTTTAAATTACTTTCCAGAGCATGAAAGTTCAGCTCCTCATGATGCTTTATTGGTTCAACCTGCCATTCCTTTAAGTTAGAGAGAGGGGCAAACTGTGAGACTTGTGGATGAAGCATAGTGGTCGAATTTGACTTAGAAAATGAATCTAATAAGCAGAGCCGTCGTTCCCATGTTTGAGAATCAATTAGGAGGCACCGCCTCAAGCGGTTTAGCTCCAGTACATCTATCATTCCATCCAAAGGTGAACTTTCATCTGGTTGCAGCAATGCCTGTTATCAGTTCGGAAGAGTGCTAATAAATTTATGTTCAATGTGATAGAAAGCAGTACATCTTTTAAGAAGCATGACAGAATTATAGAATAGATGGATATAAAAATAGAATAAAGAAAGCAATATGCAAGACTTGTTTTTAACTAGTACTTACATCATAATAATTTCTTTCCCTATTCAGCAATTCCTTCAGATCCATAATGTATTTATGGATGCTTGTCTTAACAGGTTCGTGCTCAGAGGTTGTGATCTTCTGCTCAATTCCTCGAAGCACATTAGTAACCTCCTGGTGGAGGAACTCGATTTTACCCGAGAACTGCAAGAATTGGGGGAAACAAAGAAAAATAAAATTACAAAATACTTAAATACAAGCAGCTGATACAAAGAGAAGTTTAACAAACATACATCAGCCGCTTCCTTTTTTGCCCACTCTTGCTGCAATTCACTAGTGAAATCCAACACCAATGGTGGCAAATGAACAGAGAGAATATCAACAGGGGAATAACGAAAGAAGGCAACCATGTTACCACACCTATCAAAGAAAAGGAATACTTTGAGAATTGTGATACTAATAAAATATGGATAAACCTACAAATGGAGTTTAAGATCTTTTTTAGGAAATGTGAAAATAGATAGAATCACAACAATTTCTACATATCATTTTCAAATTATCAATGAGAATCGCAAAAATTTCTACATTAAAATGCCAATGTACTATGCATTGTTTTGTATCAGCAAAATTAAATAGAGATGTTCTTAGTTCATCTGCCAGAATCTGAAATTTTAATCTTGATTTTTCCTGTGGGTCCATCCAAAAGTTAATGTTGCATGTGAAGGCAGTAATGCACACAGAAGTTTATATCAATCCCAGCATAATCGGATAAGGAATATTTCCTATTTTTACACAAATAATATAAAATGGTTGGAAATACCGAGGTTCTGAACAAATTAAACATTGAGAAGCAATATAAATTAAAGATATGAACTAATCACACATAAGAAAATACAACTCAAATTAGTAAACAGTTTGTTAAGCGCTAATTTAAAAACTTTGAAGAGTAAGTGACTTCAAAAAATGCTTCTGCCATCTGGAAGAAGGCTGAAGGCAGGTCATCAACAGTTGACGCTTATAAGATTTCATAAGGGGGGCTGAGGGCCAGGGTCGCCTTAATTTCTAGTCATAGTTAAAGAGGGAATTCAGGAATTACAGTTATAGAGCAGGGGTCAGTTATAGGAGCCATAAGGCCTTATAAGTAGCATTGCAAAAATATCGTATCTGCCAGACTGCGACTGTGATGGAAGATAATTCACAGGTCAAAATGAGACACTCTTGACATTAAAATTCTCAGTATAACAATCTCTTTGTGATTCTAATTCTCAGCGATGAGAGAGAACAGCATTTGAGATTTGGAGTTTGCTCAGTTTTAGTTCAACTGTCCAAGTTTGTAGATACTAATTCTAGTGGGGCATTTCTGGAAAAATTATAAGAGTACACTTTTTAAAAGGTCGCTATGTAACCATGCTTAAATTATAAATGGAAATTCAGTGATGCCCTACTATCCAGAGCATAGAGTCAGTACCCGTAGAAGCGAAGGCAGTCCTTTTGCAGAGAATGTCCACAACTAGCTACACGATTGGCAGTTGAATGATTCGAAAAGCTAAGCTCCAAAAACTTTCCAAATGAGAGACCCCATGCAGCGTCGGACATTACTACTCTACGAGCAGCAGGAGGGACTCCATCACTCTGTTCACACATTAGGCATCGATGCCACATCCATATCCTTCCATCTCTTTCTCCGGGTAGTGTCAACAAAGGGTGGCGACGGACACTTATGGTAAGGCTTCCATGCTGGTGAGTATAGCACCGAACATGGGCTTCTGCTGGCTCTTTACAAGTACCACAGTAAGATGTCTGTTAAGGTGGTAAAAAATGTTAGTTATTAAGGTAAATATAGCTGAATGGTTCAATATATATAGATCATATTAGGATTATGCACTTGCTCGGGTACGACCTAATCCGAGGTTTAAACCAAACCTGAAATTAATCATACCCTGATTTCTAATTTCCCGAAAGCCACCTGAATGGGAACAACACGAATACCTGACCTATAACTGTCCCAACACGGAAACCTGATTTTTAAATTGTATGTGAAGTTTTTTACATTTTATTTAAGACAGATAATCCGATACCCAGTTGTTCCATGCACTTAGAGAATAAGGTAAAACGATGTGCTCTCTGTTTATTTTATTTTAAACACCATCTCTGAAACAATTGTACAATTTTGAAAAAAGAAAGAAAAAATAGTTTCTAGTATATACCCAATCAACCCACCCAAACCCAGCCTTGACCCAAAACCAGGTGGATTTCAAAACTCATAAAAGCCTGATTGTAGTTTCCTGTCAGGTAGAAATTTAATAAAAAATTTGACTTGGCCTGGCCCATGCACATATCTAAAACATATTATGAAACTACGTACCCGATCGAATAAGTCGTCACGGAGATACCTCCCTAATGGCTTATCAAAACTGCCATAAAATTTTATCCGGATAAGTTGAGAAGGTTCACACAGAGCTCCTTTTAGGACACAAGTAGTTGATACAGAAATCAGGATGCTGTGACTATCTGCAGAATAGTACTCTGAAGCCTCATTTTCATTACCAGCTCCAACTTCCTCGTGAACTTCCAATATTCTTCTCTCTTTGGGTGTATCAATCATGATTTCTTCAGGTACATTAATAGGGTAATCTGAAGGTTCATGAGTTTCTTCGCCACTGAACTGGGAATTATCCATTTCCTGAGATGGCAGGTTTGCACACTGAAATAAGCCAATGGTGGAATCATTACAGCATGAACTATGTCTTAGGTGGTCTCCAGCAACTATCTGGTTTGCATTACGAGCTATTGAAGTTGAAGGCAATGAAGAATTCGAAGGAGTCTTAGGAAGTGAGGCACCTTCATCTGCAAGGAAGGACGTCTCACGTGATAGATGATAGGCTGCGAAGCTTGCATACTGAACAACATGTTTAACCTTCTTCAATTCTTCACGGTGTTTACCACGTAGTAGAACCTACATAAAAGTATATATTACAAGTTGAGTTAGTTAAGTAGTTAAGCAATAAGATGATATGCATTAGGGATATTCCATTCATAGTTATTTGTTTAATTATGGTGATGAGAGTACCAAAAAGGCAAGGATGTTGGAGCATACTTCACGCACCTTAGAAGGGTAGCATGCTGAAAAATTGCAAGTATCACTTGTCTTAAAGAAATAAATAGAAGATATGAAAAATGCGCTTTTTATAATAGAGGCAAGAATATAACTGAAGAAAATTAAAGATCAAATAGAAAGTGTAGCAGCACATAATTAAACAAGCAAATTGGCAGTAAATACTCTATCAAAGTATGTCTACCAATTTTCATGACTGTTAAGTCCTTTCTGTTAGAAAAGGTAGCGTATTTCATAAATATTTAACTGCTATTTTCCCTTCACTCGGAATGAGTATTCCTCTTTGTTAGGATTTTGAATGGGTTGTGGATTGTTAGGGTTTTGAGAAGATGAAGAGAAGAGAGGAAGAAGAAGGCAGCCGGCTGTAGGAGAGAGAGATAGGGCAAAAAAAAAATGTTGATTGATTATTTCCTTTGATTCAAAACTTACATATGTGAAGATACAAAGCCCAATGGGCCCTAAGAGCAATTGGGTCATAACATAACAATCTCCACCTTGAACCAAATTGCATCTAAAACAAACTAAAACATAAAGCAAACATAACCTAAACAAAGGTAAACATAAAGATATACTAGCAACATACTAGAAACAAAACTAGCTCAAACGACTAGAAACCAACCGACATCAAACTTGAACAAAGCTTGAACTTTGCAATTGGAAGAGGCTTTGTGAGCATATCGGCCGGATTCGATTCGGTACCAATCTTCTTCACGGCAACCTTACCTTCCGAGATCACATCTCGAACAAAATGGTATCGAATGTCAATGTGCTTCGTCTTCTCATGGTACATGCGGTCCTTGGTCAAATGAATCGTGTTTTGGTTGTCACAAAACACCATAATAGGACCATCGAGTGAAGACATCTCACCAACAAACGCCCTGAGCCAAATAGCCTCCTTAATAGCCTCAGTAATTGCCATATATTCGGCCTCAGTATTTGAGAGTGCAACAGTGGCTTAAAGTGTAGACTTCCAACTAATTGCACAATCTCCAAGGGTAAAAACATAACCCGTCAAGGAACGCCTCTTGTCCAAATCACCCGCAAAATCCGCATCCACATAACCCGTTAGTTTCTTGCCATTACCAAACTCCAAACAAGCATCAATAGTACCTCTCAAATAGCGGAAGATCCACTTCATCGCTTCCCAATACTCTTTCCCTGGACAAGAGAGATATCTACTTACCACACTAACGGCTTGAGCAATGTCGGGTCGTGTACACACCATCAAGTACATGAGACTCCCGACCGCACTTGAATATGGAACCTTTTCCATATATTTCTTCTCATCATCAGATTTTGGGCTTAAAGCGGCCGAAAGCTTGAAATGCGCCGCAAGAGGTGTTGAAACAACTTTCACTTTCTCCATGCCAAAACGGCGTAGCACTTTCTCGGCAAAACTCCTTTGTGAAAGAAACAACTTTCTTTTGGACCTATCCCTTGTGATCTTCATCCCGAGAATCCTTTTGGCGGCCCCCAAATCTTTCATCTCAAATGCCGAACTTAGTTGCTCTTTCAACCTCCCAACTTCTTTCAAGTTTGAGGATGCAATCAACATATCATCCACATAGAGCAACAAGTAAATAAAATCCCCACCATCCAACTTCTTGAAATAAACACAACTATCATAATTGGAACGATAGAAAATTAATACTCACCATGAATGAGTCAAACTTCTTATACCATTGCCGCGGTGATTGCTTAAGGCCATAAAGGGACTTCTTCAAAAGACACACACGGTCCTCCTTTCCCGCAACCTCAAAATCCTCCGATTGGCTCATGTAAATTTGCTCCTCCAAATCACCATACAAGAAGGCAGTTTTCACATCCAATTGCTCCAATTCCAAATCCTTCATTGCCACCAAAGAAAACAAAACTCGAATGGAGGTGTGCTTAACTACAGGATAGAACACATCATTGAAGTCCACACCTTGGACTTGACTATACCCTTTAGCCACTAGCCTTGCCTTGTATCAAAAATCCGCAGGATTTGAACCATCAATCTTCCTCTTAAACACCCACTTGCAACCCACAATCCTCTTACCACTTGGAGGCTTCACAAGAGACTAAGTCTCATTTTGTTGCAAAGATTGTAACTCTTCATTCATAGCGGCAACCCAATTGGCCGCATCTTTAGAAGAAATGACTTCCTTGTAGGAAGATGACTCACAATACTCCACATCCTATGCAATTGCCAAACAATACGCAAAGTCGGAGTATCCATACCTTGTAGGTGGTCTTGTTTCTCTTCTAGCTCGGTCCCTTGCCAATGCATATGGTTGTGCCTCTTCTTGGGCTTCCTCCAAATTGACATCATCATGTAAGATCAAATCATCACCTTCTTGGACCGACACCTCAAACTCCACCTTCTTCTCAACCTTCTCATTCTCCTTAATAGTCGGCTCGGGTGCAACATCATTTGCCTTCAACATGGCCGACTCATTGAAAATGACATCTCTTGAAATAAGAAACTTGGATAATTCGGGACACCACAACTTATATCCCTTCAGATTTGTGGGATACCCAACAAAAATATACTTCTTCGATCTAGGCTCCAACTTTCCTTCATTCACATGTGCATAAGCGAGACAACCAAACACCCTCAAATTCGAATAATCGGCCGTCTTACTCGACCACACTTCTTCGGGTGTCTTCAACTCAATTGAAGTGGTAGGAGATCAATTTAACAAATAGCAAGATGTGTTAATGGCTTCCGCCCAAAACTCCTTACCCAAACCCGCATTCGAAAGCATACTTCTAGACCTTTCAAGTAATGTCCTATTCATCCTTTCTGCAACACCATTTTGTTGTGGAGTGTTGACCACCGTCTTGTGCCGAACAATCCTTTCAGCCTTGCAAAAATTATCAAACTCACGGTTGCAAAACTCCAAACCGTTATCGGTTCTCAACCTCTTAACCTTCCTTCCCGTTTGGTTCTCCAAAAGTGACTTCCATTCTTTGAAGGTGCGAAACACATCACTTTTCTCTTTCAAGAAATAAACCCAAACCTTCCTTGAGAAATCATCAAAGCAAGCATGTAACGAGAACCATTACCTTTGGAAGGCTCACGAGAAGGTCCCCAAAGATTCAAATGGATGTAGTCTAGTGTTCCCTTGGTCGAATGAATGGCCATGGAGAAGCTCAACCTCTTATGTTTGCCAAATACACAATGCTCACAGAACTTCAAGTGGCCCGTGCATTGGCCACACAACAAGCCTCTCTTGCTCAAAATGGTCATTCCTCGCTTGCTCATATGCTCCAATCTCATATGCCAGAGCCTAGTAGTATCCTCATCCGACATAGTACCCGAACGTGCAATGGCGGCCGAGCCCGTGACCGTGGAACCTTGTAAAAAATAAAGAGTTCCAATTCTCTTCGCCCTCATGATTGTGAGAGTCCCTTTAGAGACTCTAAGGACTCCACATTCACTTTGGAACTTACACCCCTTTTCTTCACGAGACCCCAAAAAAATCAAATTCTTAGACAAATCAGGTATATGCCTCACACCCGTCAACCTTCGGACCTTTCCATCATGGAACTTAATTGTCACCGAACCAATTCCGGCAACCTTACACATATTGTTGTTCCCCATGAGAACCTTACCATCCGTAGGCTCATAAGTCTCAAATCAATCTCTATTCGAAGTCATGTGTTGCGAAGCACCCGTACCCATCACCCAACAATGTATATCATCAACATTAGTATCTGTCACACAAAGAGTATCAATTGTCACATTCGGCCACATTGGCCTCCTCCGAAGAAGAACCTTTACTATCCGCCTTTTGTTTATTTTTGAGCTTGAAACAATCGGCCTTAATGTGTCCTTTCTTCTTACAATAGTTGCACGTCAAATTCTTGTGCCTAGACTTCGAACGGGGTCTTGTATCTTTCTTTCGGTCCCATGACCTACCTCGATCAACAACTAAACCAACACCTTGGCTCCCTTTCTCATTATTGGTCATTTCACTATCAATGTGCAACTTGGCTTGCAAATTGCTCTTAACATCCTCTAGAGAAATTTTATCTCTACTATAAGTCAACATGTCTCTAAAAGCCTTGTATGATGCGGGCAATGAGCATAATAACAAAAGGGCGTGGTCCTCATCCTCCACCTTAACATCAATCTTACTTAAGTCATTCAAAATAGATGCAAACTCCGTAATATGATTGGAAATTGATGTACCTTCAACCATGCGAAGAGTGTAGAGGCGCAATGTCAACCGCAGTCGATTGGTGAGGGACTTCTTCATGTAAATGTTCTCCAACTTCTCCCACAAAGCCTTAGCGGTCTTCTCCGATAGGACCTCTTGCAATGTCGAATCGCTCAAACACAATTGGATAATAGAGAGTGCTTTATCATCCATCTCTCTCCATTTCTTATCCGCCACCGCATCAATCAATTTTTTTCGACCAAAAATGGCATCCTTTACGCCTTTGCTCGACAAAATCGCTGCCATAGGCACTTGCCATAATGCAAAACTCGTCTTCCCATCATACTTCTCAATATCATATTTTCCCGACATATCCATTCAAATTTCTTGAACCCAATTCAACAAAACACCAAAATTTTCTCCAAAAATTAATTACTCAAATCACAAAATCAAACCTTCCTTCTTGATATCTTTCTCCTCCGGTGCTCCCGACGACGAAGACCAAGAAACCCGACGAAGATCTGGACTGAGAAGATCTCTACTAATCTGATCTGATTAATACCAAAGCCACCTCTACTGATCTGGATGGAGATCTGGACTGGACGAAGCAATCACCACGGGATCAGATCTGGACTGGACGAAGTAATCACCACGGGATCAGATCTGGACTGGACGAAGTGTGGTCGCGACGACTGGAAGTAGGACGGTGAGTGGAAGAAGAGGAAGGTGGAAGGGATCGGGAGAAGAAGTTTTGGTGTTGGCTCTGATACCAATTTGTTAGGATTTTGAATGGGTTGTGGATTGTTAGGGTTTTGAGAAGATGAAGAGAAGAGAGGAAGAAGAAGGCAGCCAGCTGTAGGAGAGAGAGATAGGGCAAAAAAAATGTTGATTGATTATTTCCTTTGATTCAAAACTTACATATGTGAAGATACAAAGCCCAATGGGCCCTAAGAGCAATTGGGTCATAACATAACACTCTTAAAGCTTAGAATGATCTGGAGGAGGATTTGTCTCCTAGAAGGGCTGTCAACTGCCAGAAGAATAAGTATCTCGAGATTTTTTAAAATCATTTCAATTTTATTTATTTCTGATAGATAGAATGAACTCTGAAACCAAACTCTGCCCTACTTATCTCAAGAGTTGACTAGAATTTGAAGAAGTGAGATTATCTTCTGAGGAGCTACGAGATAAGAGTGATATGGCTTTTGTTAACGGCAACTTTATCTGGGTAAGCAAAGAGCAAGGATTCTCTGAAGATCGGCTACACTACATTTCTCGATCACAAATTTTAAAGCATAGACAATTTTGTAAAGTCATAAATAGCTCTTTTCTTAATTAGATGACATGCTGTATTCAAAATCACGTCTAATTGAACCAGAACATATTAGCAGCTGCGTCACAGGAGAGACAATAAGAACTGATATATAAAAGGAAAACAAATAAAACATTTTCTCATGGGAAATTATTGATGCAGTTCTAAACAAGAACAAGAACTAACAGATAACCTTCGGCCGTGCACAAACTAATAAATAAACAATTGATCACAACATAACATGCCAGAACACTTGGTAAAATTATATTAAAAAAAATCCTGTAGTCATGACTAATGAAATTTAATTTCAAGGCCGAGTTATATTTTGAATAGTATGAAAAGCATCCAAAAAATCACCACTGCTTTTGCACATGCATAGAGGCAAATGACAACCACATCCACAAGCAAAATCCCTTAAATATACTTGATTCATGGTATGCGCTCTGTAGGATAATGGCTCGATTCTGGTATTTGGTATCTGCAGTGTTCGAAAGTTTCAGAGCTTCAGTCGACTGGATGGAGGAGCAGTCGACTGTCCAGAGAGGAGTTTTCGAAGACTGAGAATACAGCAGCAGCAGTCGACTGTATGTGGGAGTCAGTCGACCGTCCCGGAGGAATCAGTCAACTGGTATGAAGACCAGTCGACTGTCGGCGGGTTTTGGATCCAGATTCGGCCCAATTCGAAAGGCCCAATAGTTTCCCTATAAATACACCCGTTAGGGTTTTGTAAATTGTAACACCTTATTCGGATTTTGCAGCCGTCATCTCTTGTAAAGGCTTTGTTTGCCCATTGGAGATCATAGTAAAGAAACCCCAACCGCCCCTTGTGGATGTAGGCATCGTTTTGCCGAACCACGTAAATCTTGTGTTCTTGTGTTGCTTGTTTTTCTGTTTTTTCTCTCGCTGGTTCTCTCTTTGTTTCCGCGTTGATTTGATTGTTGGTTTGATTTGTATTTCGCACAACAAGTGGTATCAGAGCTGTTGGTTCGACCTAGAGGGAGATGGCGGGTGATGCAGATGCAACCAAGGATGTTGTGGGATCAAGTTCGTCAAGAACAACGATTCACAACGCAAAATTTGAAGTTGAAAAATTTGATGGGACAAACAATTTCGGGATGTGGCAATGTGAGGTGTTGGATGTTCTTGTTCAACAAGAACAAGATGTTGCTTTGGAAGTAGAAAAACCAAAGGATATGTCCGAAGCAGATTGGAAGAAGTTGAATCGAGTTGCGTGTGGGACTATTCGGCTCTTTATTGAGAAGGCTCAGAAGTATGATTTGATGAGGGATACCATTGCTGCGGTGTTGTGGAAGAAACTCGATGACAAATACATGAGGAAAAGTTTGGAGAATCGGCTGTATTTGAAGAAGAGACTTTTTCGCTTCACCTATACGGAAGGTATGTCTATGAATGCTCATGTTGAATCATTTAATAAATTATTGGCTGATTTGTTAAATTTGGATGAGCAAATTAAAGATGAAGATAAAGCCCTAATTCTGTTGAATTCATTACCTGAAAGTTATGATCATTTAGCAACTACTTTATTATATGGAAAAGATACTGTGAAATATGAAGATGTTGCAAATGCTCTGTTGAATAATGAAACTAGGAGAAGGGATAAAATGGTTGATAGAGAAACTTCTGAAGCTTTAATTGTAAGGGGCAGGACTGAGACCAGATCTGAGTCCAAATCTGGGAAAAAGGGAAACAAATCTCGTTCCAAATCGAGAGGAGTTTCGAAGGACAGGAAAATACCGGCCAAAGATGAATGTGCTTTCTGTCATGAAAGGGGGCATTGGAAAAAGGATTGTCCAAAGCTACGAAATAAGGAAAATTCGACTGCAAATGTGACTGTTGATAATTTAGAAAGTGGCGAGAATTTTTCTTTTGCACTTGCTTCTAGTCCCTCACTTTATCAAGAAGTATGGTTTCTTGATACAGCAGCCTCCTATCATATGTCTTGGAAAAAGGAGTGGTTTACTTCTTTGGAGTATATGGATGGTGGTGTAGTTTTGATGGGAAATGATGCACCTTGTAAGAAGGTAGGAATCGGGAAGATTGAATTGCTAGTGCACGATGGTCTTATTAGGGAGCTTTCAGATGTATGGTATGTTCCAGATTTGAAAAAGAATCTGATTTCACTAGGTGCTTTGGAGGCCAGTGGATTGAAATTTGCTAGTGAAGGTGGCATTCTGAAGGTGACTAGCAGATCACTCGTGGTGATGAAAGGGCAAAGAAAGAGGAACTTGTTTTTCTTGCAGGGAAAAACATATTTGGGTCAGGCTGCCAGTGTAACTGAGAAGCCTAAACAGGTTGTTCCCGACTCTACCAGGTTGTGGCATATGCGACTCGGGCATGCAGGAGAAAAGGTCTTGCAGGGGCTGGTGAAGCAAGGGTTGCTTAAAGATGCTAAAGGGTGCAAGTTGGAATTTTGTGAACATTGTGTTTTGGGTAAGCAAACTAGGGTGAAATTTGGTACAGCTGTACATCAGACAAAGGGTATCCTCGATTATGTGCACACAGATGTTTGGGGCCCTACTCAGACACCTTCTATGAGTGGAAGACACTGGTTTGTTACTTTTGTTGATGATTACTCCAGACGAGTTTGGGTATATACCATGAAGCACAAAGATGAAGTTTTGACATTGTTCACAAGTTGGAAGAAGAAAGTTGAAAATCAGACTGGTAGGAAGATTAAGGTTCTGAGGTCAGATAATGGAGGGGAATACAAGAACGATCCGTTTCTGAAATTGTGTGAAGATGAAGGGATCCAGAGGCACTTCACAGTTAGGAAGACTCCACAGCAAAATGGGGTTGCAGAAAGGATGAACAGAACCTTACTTGAGAAGGTGAGATGTATGTTAGCACAGTCTGGATTGAAGAAGACATTTTGGGCAGAAGCTGTTATATATGCAAGCCACATTGTCAACCGTTTACCATCAGCAGCACTTGAAGGCAAAACGCCTATTGAGGTATGGAGTGGTAAACCTGCATCTGATTATAGTTTTTTGCATATATTTGGGTGTCCTGCTTATTTTCATGTGACTGAAACTAAACTTGATGCAAGAGCAAAAAAGGCAATATTTGTTGGTTTTAGTACTGGTGTCAAAGGTTACAGGTTGTGGTGTCCAGAACAGAAGAAGTTAGTAATCAGCAGAGATGTGACTTTTGATGAGACCAGCATGATGAGCTCGGGACAGTCGACTGATGGTATAGGACAGTCGACTAGTGAGCAGCAGAAGAGTAGGACAGTTCTCCAACAGGTGAGTAGCAGAATCTCGGGACAGTCGACTGGAATACAGGAGCAGTCGACTGGTGGTCTAGAACAGCAGAAGAGTGGGAGCTCGGGACAGTCGACTGTTGGCAATAACCAGTCGACTGGTAGGAGAGTTCTCCAACAGGTGGAGTTAGAAAAGTTGTCAGTTGAAAATCCTGTTCCTGTCCAAGATGAAGATGATGTGGTTGATACTGAGAATGATGAAGAAGTTCCTATCCAGCAGGTAGAATCAATTGCAGTAAGAAGGCAAAGAAGAGATATCAAACGACCGTCTCGTTTTACAGATACAGTTGCATTTGCTCTTCCCATTGTGGATGATGAAGTTCCCTCCAACTTCAAAGAAGCTACTAGAAGTTCAGAAAATGCAGATTGGAAAGTTGCTATGGATGAAGAGATGAACTCTCTTCATAAGAATAAGACTTGGGATCTAGTGCAACTACCAAAGGGGAAGAAAGCAATTGGTTGCAAGTAGGTGTATACGAAGAAAGAAGGTCTAAAAGGCAGTGTTCGGTTCAAGGCTAGACTAGTTGCAAAGGGGTATGCTCAAAAGGAAGGAATTGACTATAATGAAGTGTTCTCTCCGGTTGTGAAGCATCCTTCTATTCGGATTTTGTTAGCTTTGGTAGCACAGTTTGATCTTGAATTGACACAGATGGATGTGAAGACTGCGTTCTTACATGGGGATCTAGATGAAGAAATTTATATGTCGCAGCCAGATGGGTTCAAAATTGCTGGGAAGGAAAATTGTGTTTGCAGGTTGAAGAAGTCTCTCTATGGGTTGAAGCAATCTCCAAGGCAGTGGTATTTGAGGTTTGATCAGTTTATGAAAGTGCAGGGATATTCCAGAAGTGAGTATGATCATTGTGTCTACTTCAGGAAATTGCAGGATGGTTCTTTCATATATCTGTTATTATATGTGGATGATATGTTGACCAAAGTTGTTGGGGCAGCCAAGTTCAAGCATTGCATGAACCTGGCTAATATTTTGCATGTTTGATAATTTGGCATGGGCGTTTGGGATAGTACTTTGCTATTGGTTTATTTAGTATGTGATATCATACTAAGATGGAGTTTGGGTTCGTTTGTTACATTTGGTGATGAGCAGTTGTTTTGGAGTATTTGTGGAGATTGCTTGGGCTACTTGGAAGATTTCACCAAGGTGGAGATTGTTGGATACTTGACTTGGAAGATCTCGCCAAGGTGGAGATTGTAGGATAATGGCTCGATTCTGGTATTTGGTATCTGCAGTGTTCGAAAGTTTCAGAGCTTCAGTCGACTGGATGGAGGAGCAGTCGACTGTCCAGAGAGGAGTTTTCGAAGACTGAGAATACAGCAGCAGCAGTCGACTGTATGTGGGAGTCAGTCGACCGTCCCGGAGGAATCAGTCAACTGGTATGAAGACCAGTCGACTGTCGGCGGGTTTTGGATCCAGATTCGGCCCAATTCGAAAGGCCCAATAGTTTCCCTATAAATACACCCGTGAGGGTTTTGTAAATTGTAACACCTTATTCGGATTTTGCAGCCGTCATCTCTTGTAAAGGCTTTGTTTGCCCATTGGAGATCATAGTAAAGAAACCCCAACCGCCCCTTGTGGATGTAGGCATCGTTTTGCCGAACCACGTAAATCTTGTGTTCTTGTGTTGCTTGTTTTTCTGTTTTTTCTCTCGCTGGTTCTCTCTTTGTTTCCGCGTTGGTTTGATTGTTGGTTTGATTTGTATTTCGCACAACACGCTCTTCATGTGAGGAAGTATATTGGGTTTTTTTTTTTCTGAACTTAAAGATGGCCGAAAAGCCATCTCGAATTAATGAGAGCAAGGTACTAAATCTTGGTAACGGAAACATTATCAGGTTGCCAACTTTTAGGTATTGGGATCACAATTGGCCAAATAGGAAGTATCGGATCGGGTTTTTGGTATTAACTGTTCTTTAATTAAACAAATAATATTTAAATGTTTATATTATTGAACATTTTCAAAAAATATTATGAAAGACAATATATCAATGTCCAACTTATCACATCCCTCTTTAATCATAAAACTTGATGAGTTCCGTGAACTTGCAGTGATGACCATGTTGCATAAAGTTCATGTAGGTTTCTACTTTTTCTGTTTTCAATTGTTTCTTTGCTTCCACCTTTTCTTTTGATTCTGTTTTTTTTTCATATTTGCAATTGGTCGTACGTGAGTTGGACAATCACCCGATCCACATTGCATTCTGGCCGATCCCCTCTTTGGATCGCCAATTCCGATATTTTGGAGGAGGATCGGGTCCCTGGACGATCCAGGAATAGGGTCAGGATCGGCCGATCTTTTAAACTGTGAATGTGAATGAGAGTATATTGGGTAATTAATCACCAAAGATGGTTGAGAAGTGAAAAGTAAAGATGGTGGAGAAGTAACGAGGGAAGTTTTTCAAATATTAAAGACCATGATAATATTTGCCTCTTGTTGATACACAATTTGTACAAGGAGTATTTTAGTCATTAGACTAACAATTGGATGGCTGAAATTTAATCTGTAGATGGATGGATGGATGGATGGATGGATGACTATGATTTAATGGGTGTCACACTACTACATCTTAACATGAACTAAACCAGCCAGAGTTATAATAACTAGATCAAATGCACGTGAGTACAAAATTATGTCTTCAAAGCACATTTGGAAAACCTAACTTCTTATAAATATGAAATAAATATGAAAAATCTAACTTTTAAATGGAAGTTATTGGAAATCTTAACACAAGGAATACTCCGTAAAGGAATAAAAACTTTTAGTTGGTCATGATTTAATAGAACTTTGATATGTTGATAGATGAAAAAATTTGATACATGCCTAGCTACATGTCCACATGACCACGTGACACCCGATTGTAGTTATATTCGTAAAAACTAGATAATTAGCACGCACAATGCATATTTTTTTCGTGCTAAGAGTCATTAAGAGTTTCCTTTATTATCTCAATGTATAAAACATGTGAACCTAGCTACATGTTCACGTCACCACAAGTTGTTGTTATGATAGTAACCATGAAGATTGACCTAAATAAGAGAAACAAATCAGGAAGCACTAGCAAATGCACAAGTTCGGCATATGCATGAAATATTATATTAATAAAATGAGGAAGAGAAGGATGAGATACGATTCATTACCGTGCACCCTGAACGTCTTGGACAACCATCAAAAAACATCAGCGTCTTAATGGTCTTCCTATTTGGATAGCTGCTAGATGAGCATTCTTCAGAAAACTTCTCAACCCTAAACATTTCACAATGACCCACTCTTGCGGAACCAATATTATCGAGCGAAGGAGCAATGTTTGCACCAGTACAACGGGCAATTCTCTCCAAAAGTGTCCTCTTTACATTTAAAACCAAAGATATTTCCTTTGTCAACAAATATTCTTGCGCAAATGGAGATACACTCTTCTCTACAAGTAGTACATTAGGTCGATGGGCCTCTATTTTTGAAATGGAAACCTTCAGGTGATCGTTTTCCTGTGTATTTATCACTTCAGTTATTGCATGAATTGATTAGACATAGAGCAGGAAAATTACAAACATGAACTAGGAATTAACCTGCTGTAGTACGGTATTTATAGAAGCCAATTTATTTGATACTTTTTGGTACTCCAACGCTCCCCCCAAAATAAATATCTTTGGAGTCCTATGCTGTGAAATCATGCGTTTATGCTTCACATTTTTTGTACAAACTACTCCCTTTATAAGGGTGCTGCCATAAAATATATAAGCAACTTAGTTTTTCAAGAGATGAGAAGCAAAACTTGAAAGGATTAAAACCGGAGTAAACATAATACCTATTGCTTGGACTACCAGATAGTACACATTTGATCTTCAGATAACTACCCAGATCCATGCTGCTACCTTTGCTAGTATCTGGCTTGACAAATGTTGCAGCTTGCCACGACAACGAAGAAACTATATCCAACCATCCAATTCCACCACTCTCACTCCCAATTTCGAGTCCTTCCCCTTTCAATAACTGACTAACAAGGGCCCTAAAATGACCATGAACAGCACTCCTCAATTGCTCTTTCTGTGCATCACACTGCCTCTCCCTCATACTAAAAGAATTACTACCAAAGCTACAGCTACCCGACGAGAAGACATTGCTCGAATCCCAAATATCATCACCCTCATCATCATACCCCACAGTATCTACATCGTCATTCTCATCTTCGGGAAGTGGTGGATCCCAGATAAGCATATTGTTCTCGAAATCCAACGGTTGTTGAACCTTTTCGGACTCATGATTTCTATACATCGAAAGGCTATCATACGCAGAATAATGGGAACTACTCTCCAATAGATCCTCATGATCCGCCACTTCACCACTTCGACACGGACTATCTAAAGGACTAGAATTCACAGATTTTAACCTACTGCTAAGACAAGCAGAATCTATATCAGAAATATTTTGAGATGACTCGCTTGGCAGGCTAAAAAACTGCTTTCCACTTTCATCACCATCTTCATCATCACCACTCCTACACAGTAACACATATAACAGTACAAACATTACAATTTTATTTTTATTTTATTTTTACAATTAATTAAAAACGAAAGGTATAAATTAGTACAAGTAAACAATACATAGACCAAATTCATCGGCTGAAGTGTAAGGAGAAAACTATAGCCTTCACTTAAGACTTCGATCGATCATAACAAACAACCCAACTTGGATCCCCGGTTCGGTCTCCAGATCAAAACCAACATTACAAATCATAACTAAACAACCCAACAAACATTACAAAAGCGAAAAACTAATAAGTATACCTTGAAGAGCGAGGAGACGAGAAATTCCACGAGTCCTCCAAATGGGCAACCCTGAAATTATTGCTGCTAATACCTAGGAAACAAGATTTACACAACTTGGGTTGATCCAAACCAACATGCATACACTTCCCACAAAACAACCGACCACAATTCCGACACCGGTGGCCAGAAGTGGGCCCCGGTATCAAACTCCGGCAGTCACAGTAAACCCCCGACATGAAAAAAACCCAAGATCTAACTCTCTCTATCAAATCCACAAATGGGTTCAGACAACTAACTTCCATAAAATTACCCACCAACCCAGAAACTTTTTTTCGAAACTTTTTTTTTTGTTTTGTTTTTTTTGGGAACAAAACGCTCATTGGTATCGGAAAACAACTACAAAGAGCACGGTATTTACAGTGAAAAAGAAATGGGTTGGATTTAAATAAGGGCAAGGATGAGGAGGGCGAAATATGAGAAGATTTGGGTTCTAATTTTGGAGCCTGGGATTCTCATAATAGAAGATCTTATAGAGATTGATTCACTTACTTATTAATTAGAAATAAATAAATGGAAAGGGGTTTTAAATAATAGGAATTAATTTTTGGGTGTGTAACTAAATGTTGTTTTTTTAAAAAATTTGGATGAGAAAAGGATTGAAGGTTTTGGGCAGAGAGAGAGAAAGAAAAGATGAGGAGAAAAGAAACGAAAGTTTTATGGAAAGATAAAGACCGCGGAGGACTAGTGTTGTTGTGTTTTGGTGTGCCGAAAGCAGCGGTTCTGTGATTCTTTTAAGGTTGTTCGTTTCCACTTTGGTCCTTAGAAATTTTGGGTTTTCTGTCTTAAATGGATTTGGAACAATAGCGTTTGGCAAGTGCTAATTTTGTACATGTATATAATAAAACACATGGTCATTTAACAGAAATCTATCAAGTGGCTCTCATTCAATTAGAACAAAATCAACGGTTCAGATTTATGGTTACAAAAGATATTTTTCCACCTGTTACTGTACCTGCAGTAGCCACATTCAAATTTATACTTCATGTTGTGTGAAGTAATTGATATTTGTTTGGGTTTTGAAATTAATTAACCTTTAATTCATACTTTTAATTAATTAAGAAAAGACAAATTAAAATCATACTAATTTTAATTAACAAAAGCTTTAATTGTTGTGGTATAATTAGTCTATTCTTAATTAATTAAAATTTAGGAATTAAAGTTAATTAGTTTCAATCTAATTAAGCTTAATTAACTCATCCAAAATATTAGAGATTAAGCCTATATAAAAATTAATTAATCCCTAATTTTAGATTAATTTCATGTAAAACAAAAAATAAAAAAAGTGTTTTAAATTACTTTCGCTATAGTATTACTACAACAAAAACAAAGCTTGTAAATCACCCTAAGGGAGGTAAATAGGGTGAATGTGCAGAAATTAAAAATCCAAATTAAATTGCAAAGTAAATAAAAAGAGTTAGAGAAAGCAAACACAACAAGTAGGCAAGACACAGAATATAACGTGGTTCGACCCCCAGGTCTACGTCCATACCACCTACTTGTAGCAATTCTCCGTCATAAGCGTTCCACTATACTTTACACCCTTGTACAATGATTCTCGGAATTCAGGCTGTGAAACCTATTACACTCGCAGGGCTCCTACAGATAAGTCCCGTAAACCTCACCGAAGTAGAAATAAAAGAAAAATCCTCAAGATCCAAATAAACCTTGACAGAAGAAGAATAATGAATATCTCTCACACTCGGATTGATGATTGATTAATTAATTCAGAAGTTATATGATTGTAAGAGGTGAAAAATACTCGGTAAATTCGACCTTGTTTATAGAGTAAGAAAAAGTCTCTTTCCAAAAATGAAAAGATTTTTCCGAAACAGTCAGTTATGTACATTAATGGTCGACGATACATGTGAGCGGTCGACCGTTCATCTTTCAACCTGAGAGTCGAGATGACTGGTCAACTAACTCATCTTTTCAACTGAAATGAGCGGTCGACTGTTGTGATGGTCGATTGATATTTGTGCGGTGACTGTCATCATGCAGATCAGTATTTTATTTAGCGAATCTACATTATATTCATACAAAAAATTAACCAATCAATCATTACATGGTATTTTATCACAAAAAAGAAATAAATAATCCAGCCATGCTTAATTCGTAGATTTGAAGCACATGTTTTTTGTGGAGCACTCCTGTTTGAATTTTCATAGATTTTTTATTCATGCCTCTTTTGCACACTTTCATATCTTTATTTTGGGTTTTCTTTTTCCTATTTTTCCAGTACATCTTAATTGAAACTTATTAGTTGTATATAGTATGTTTTGTACACACCAAACTCAAGGTCAACAATCTCCCCCTTTTGGTGTGGACAAAACATACCTTTAGAATTTAAAACATAAACATACTTCAGAAAGATAATATTGGAGAAAACACAAGTGCTCCCCCTAAATCCAACACTCCCCCTAAATTCATGCACTGAAGATGTTAATAAATGAGAGTGCATAATGTGAATATGAAGAACATGTATTTTGAGAAACAAGTAATTTTGGGGAATATTGCATTTGAGAAAATCAAAAGAAAATCTACTTACATGATATCGTTGATCGCAAAACTCCTTGATATACAGTGAGAGATCTACATGGTATCATAGATTCGAGATTTTATCAATACATATAAATAAGAGTAAAAAGATTTAAAAAACATTAAAAGATCCAAATTTATAAAAGAGGGAAAATGGATAACAATAGTAGAAATTCTAAAAAGAACACTTCTTCTCCCCCCTTTGGAACACAGCAAAAGAAAAAAATACAGCAGCCAGAAATCTAAAAGAACAGAGACAAGACCGGTCAACCGAAGAGAAACAGGGCAAGATGTATTGTCACCTGCAACTGACTAGAGATAGGACCGGTCGACCAGAAGTTTGCTGAAATATAATGATCAGAATGTGAAGCACAATGTGAGATGTTTTAGGCATTGAAAACATAAATATTTAATTTCTAGATAAATATGGTTACATTGCACAAGAAAGGTCTATATAAGAGCAACATTATGTAAACTAGTCCATATTACAATCATCAAAGATGTATTACAATCTATTCCTCCTCCTCATCACCATCACCATCATCATCTTCGTCTTCATCATCTTCATCATCGTTCTCCTCTTAATTAGGAGGGGGAAGAAGTTCCTAATTGTCTTTGCCTTGCAAGTATTCAATGGCATTGACATAGTAACCATATACTTGCCTTTGATGGGCGGAAAATTGCTCATGAGTTACGAACGAGGATGAAGAGGAAAAGGTAGTAGCATTTTTGCGCCAAGAGGAGGAAGGAGCTTGTTGAAATTGTTCGGCTTGATGATCTTGTTGGTCTTGACGACGGTGAGCCCGTTGGGTAAATGGAACGTCAATACCCATTTGTTGAGGAAGAATTGGCATATGATTTTTACTAAGGAGAAAATTCCCAACATCAATGCGGGAATCAATAGCTAGATTATAAATAAGGGAGCTAAAGGGAAGGCCACGGTTTTGAGAGGTTGCAAAATTCATTGTGCGAATGATAAATATGGCGAGATCAAATTTCTATTCGCCAAGGGTAAGAAAAATTATGAACGATTGATTTACCCTAATTTCTGTCTTGTTGTTCTTTTTAGGCCAAATATTGGCGTTGAAAATTTTGTTTAGGACAAGGGCACTATCAGTAAAATTTGTGGAAGTGGGACAAGGAATATGAAGAAAGTCGGGTTTAACGATCATGGACTTGACCATTGATTTGTCATGGCCGGATTTGTAATCAGTTGTGTTGAAGTCAAGATGGTAAGCATCAAAATTCTCTACAGGAAAATCATATCTCCTACGAAGATATTCGGGAGTAATTTTAACCCTTTTCCCAAGAATAATTGAAGAAAGAGTGAAATCATTATCTTGGATGCCCTCAAGATTTGCGAAGAATTGGCGGGTTAAGAATTCAGAGTGGGTGCTAGGTGTAGTAAGATAATTCGCCCACCCAAAATCATGAAGAATTCTAATCATAGCATTGAATTGCCCAGCCAAGGTTTCTAGATTTATTTCACGGTTAGCAAAAACCGGAGTAGAAAAGAGAGTAGAGAAATAGAGATCTGCACAATTTGAATTTCTAAAAGTAATTCCATCTATAGTAATAAATTTTGAGGCAATAACTTTTTTACCCTTAGATCTGTGAGAGGAGAGAGGACCGTGAGAAGACATGGAGCAAAGAAGAAGATAATACCCAAAAACCTAAGAGAAAATCGCAAGAAATTTGAAAACTTTTCATGGGTTTTGGAAGAGGTGAAGCTAGGGTTTTCGTGGAGGATGAGAGAGGAAGAGGGAGAGGTATTTATATTGGATGTGTGGGCCCCGTATGCCATAGAGGGAAGAAAATTATGTTAAGAACTGATCAGCCGATACGATCGGTCGACCGATTTAAGAGGTCGACCGCAACACAGAAAAAAAAATCTGGCAGAGAGGAGGACGGTCGATTGTGCATTCGACCGGCCACTATCGACTAGACCAGATAAATAAGAAGCTAGTTTCTTAAGTATAGGACGGTCGACCTGTCGATTGACCGAACCAATCCAGTCGACCAAACAGCAAATTTTCATAGAAAACCATATTTATGTAATTTAATTCATCTTTTAAGCACGGAAATGTTTTTCTTTGAATCAACAGTATTTCCTCTTTCAAAAATTGATCTTAGATCAAGTTAAAGCATATCAAAGAGCATTTTTTGTAGCAGAACAGTACATGCATTTCTTAGATAAATAACTGATGGTTTAGATATTTTACTTGGAGATATGTCATCTATAAAGTGAAAATAAGTTGAAGTTAGTTTATATTTTACCCAGTGTTGTGCTTATCCGAAGAACTAATGTCCTTCTCTTTTTTCCTTGATAGAGATGCAGATTTCATTGTTGTAATTGGTTGTGACTTTCGAGCATCTGCCATCAAGGTACCCATAATATTTTAAGTTGAAGGCGTAGATGCACCTACATGAAGATTTGTAGGTATCCAAGTAGACGTTGTTCCTGCATTTATATTCTTTCTCACCCAAACGAAATTAGAGTTGTAGCGCTCCGAATCCCTATACTAGCAATTCGTGACACAAACTAGAATCTTTTCTTCAAACACTCACAATACAGAAAAATACAGGAAAAATTTAAACAAATTTTATTCCATGATGTTGACAAGTTTAAATGTTACAATATTCAATGTTTCAGAAATTACAAATTAGAGTTTACAAAAACAACAAAAGATGTGAATAGTGAACACTTGATACTATCACTCGGACGCTCCATCTGGCTTGAGCTTTCCTGGGCTCTACAGATCGGCAATCAAACACCTAAAAGAGTGGGTACGTTAGTAATTCTACTGACGCAAAACTGATAAAAGCAGCGACCTCCAAACTTGACAAATCAAGATTTAATGCACGAGAAAAAGTGACTAAAAGATAGGAAGATGTAATTGGGTTAATGGTGTCTGTGTATGACATGCCATAGTAATTTAATGCACGGGTCAAGATGTACTTATTCCAATGCAAACGTGACTTTGGAAATGTATACATCACATACTACATACATTCCAAATCAAGATGTTGTCTCCAAGTTCAGGGTTTTGAACCCCCGCCATGCATCCTACTCATGTACTCAACCTGTTCCTGATAGATACAATCGTAGCTGGAGAATCCTGCAGTTATCACTGCTAAACATAGTGGTGTCTCCGTTTGCCACTAGTGCCCCAATCCGGTCTGGTTCACACCAAATATCGTGATGATTTTACAGATACACAACCGTATATCTCTGGCACCGAAGATCCATGGGATAATAGCCTCATGGTCTGTTCGTGTCCACTTAACATAAGAACATGACGGCCTCGAAGGTCTAAGCCCCATATCCGACAGAAATCACCTCCCGTTCTTACCACGGTTCTTCAGGAATTAACAGTGTGAGATACGCACCGCAGCACGTATCCCTAATTACAGGAGAGTACAACACCCGACTACTAGTTCGCTAAAAAGCTAATACAATTTATAGGTGAAGACAATCCAAACTAATACTGAGTCTACCAGGACATGTTATAAGGACATGGTTACAAACTTGATACATAGTCTAGGTTATCCCTAGTCTCATGTGATTTCCTCAATGAAAACCGTAGTTCCCGTTTATCAACCCACAGCTCCGGCGACGTGATCACCTACTCGCCACTTCCCCTATCTTGAATCTCGTCCACAACCTCGGCCCGTGATCATTCCCTATGAATCCTTCGGCACACTAGTTTGGCTAATTTTAAACAATGAGGCGGAAGTTCCAATTCTACCCTAACGGTTGATAGCTATAGGGCAACTATCTAGACAATATCAATGACTCAAATGTTGTTCAAGTCTCCATCTGTGCTTTAAAAACATAAGACACCACAAAAGACAAGTATTGAAGTAGAGAAATACCACTAACACTCAATCCAAACTTAGGAGTTGAGGAAAAAGTCACAAACATGCAAAAGGTGATCACTTCCGAGAAGACTAGATCTGTCCAGTACTTCCGAAATTCATATCTATTACTACACAACTTAGAATTGCATGATTCTAGGCTTTTTGAAAAGCTAAGAGTCTCAATTCCAAATCTCTAGTTAATCACTTCTGTAGATTTCCAACACATTATTCCAGAAAAGTACAAATTCAAAGATCATGCAATCTGAGCTAGAAACTGGACACTGTCTAGTTAAAATTCAATAACAAATCAAACTTAAGTCCAAATATATGAAAATTTGAGATTCTGCAACTAGACATATACCGTTCTGTCGTGTCCAAAATTTGCATCTAGATTCATACTACACAGAGAATTATGACCCTTCAAACATAGCAGAAAAATTCTTCTATTTTTCAGACAAGGTCTCTACTTCTATATACACTTTATTTTTGAAACTTCATCAAATGTTATCTAAAAATTCTAAAATTTTAGAATTAGGATTTAGACTCATACTAAAATCTACTGTAAAAATTTCATTATAATATCATGCACACAAAAGTAATTATGAATTGATGAACTCCAATCTCAAAACAGATAGATTCAGCTTCTGACTTCCAGACCAGTTGCAAATTAAAATATTTTTGAGGCATCAAACCATCTTCGAAAAATGCGAAAATTTGAAACTATGGTTTTAGAAACATACAAGAGCATCCAGTAAATATTTTAGCTTAAAATAACCTACCAATTCTGAGTTATGATTTTTGAAAGAAACACCCAGTTTTCACACAACAACAGTTTTTTCAGCCTTCCTTCTGTCCGAAATTGAGGTGAGTGTTTAGGCTACTAAATGGACTCCAAATATTATGAACAGATTCAAGTGTTCTCTAGATACATAGTATAACATTCCTTAAAAATTTTAGTCCGAAATTCCAAGCCGTTTGTGAACTAGAAAATCCCAAACTTGCTTATCACATACATGTTTTTTTCAACAAGAATCAAGATATGAGTTGTTCTACCATACAAGTTCATCTTATCTTAGCATTTCACATACTCATACATGGTAACCAAGTTTCTTAGCTACTACTACATACCAATTTACACCCCAATTTTTTTTATACTAAGTTTAGAGTTTTAGAGATCACCCACATCTATGTTTGCAAGAGAACTCCTTAGCTAGCTTGCTTCCTTCTCCAAGTGCTCACTTGCTTTTCCTACAACCAAGGTGTAGTTGTTGTGGCTAACTCTCTCTTCTATTCCTTCTACTACTAACTTAGAAATTTGCTTTCCTTTTCTCCTTCATTTTTTTTTGACCAAACAAGATAAGAAGAAAGATGAGAAGGTGAGTGAAGGGGGATATTTATAGAGAATGGAGGGTGCTAGGGTTTCCATTTTGGCCGGCCTAGGATAGAGGGTGGAGATGGGAGTGGGTTTGAGTGAGTGGAGGTGGATGGTAGAGATGAGTGCCAACACAACAAGTGCTAGAACCTTCAAGAGTTGTCTTGGAAATTACATGAGGAAACTCTCCATGGTGGATTCTAACCATTATATCCCATCAAGATTGGCCTAGGTTTAATCAAGATCAGGGTTAGTTCCTAAACCTAGGTCACCAAACCCTAGGTCAACAAGAAATAACCCAGCTCTAACCCTTAAGCACAAGTACAATCCATATTCAATTCAAGTATCAACTTAGTTTAAAATAAATAATATATATATAATAATAATAAATAATTTATCTTATTCTGGGGTAATACATTACTCCCTCCTTAGAGTAGTTCTGTCCTCAAAACTATACTCAGTCGGGAGAAAAGAAAACATTACACCTCAAATAGTTCAGGAAAAGAAACTCTCATGTGGCTCTCCGGTTCCCAAGTGGCTTCCTCCACGAAGTGATTCCTCTAAGGAACCTTTACCATTGGAATGGTCTTATTCCTCAACATCCTTTCCTGACGATTGATGATTCTGACTGGTTGTTCTTTGTACGAGAGGTTCACTTGCAAGTCTTCAGGAATTTCTGATAGTTGATGGCTCAGATCTGGTACATACTTCCTCAGCATCGAGACGTGGAACACGTCATGTACTCGGGATAATTCTGCCAGTAATTCCAACTTATATGCCATCCTTCCAATTCTCTTCAAAATCTTGTATGGCCCAATAGATCTTGGTGCTAATTTTCCACCCTTTCCAAATCTGATAACGCCCTTCGTTGGTGATACCTTGAGAAACACTAAATCACCTTCTTCAAATTCTAATTCTATCCGACGACTGTCAGCGTAGCTTTTCTGTCTGCTCTGTGCTTCTTGCAACCTTTTCTGAATAAGCTCGATCTTTTCCGAAGTTTGCTGTACGATCTCTAGTCCAAACATCTGCCGCTCTCCTACTTCGTACCAGCACACGAGCGTCCTGCACCTTCTCCTATATAGCACTTCATATGGAGCCATACCAAAGCTTGCCTGATAACTGTTATTATAAGCAAATTCCACTAGGGCCAAGTATGTTTCCCAGCTTCCTCCGAAATCCATAATACATGCCCTCAACATATCCTCGAGGATCCTGTTGACTCTTTCTGTTTGTCCATCAGTCTGTGAATGAAAAGCTGTGCTAAAATTTGTCCTAGGTTCCCAAGTCTGACTGTAGACTCTGCTAGAAACGAGATGTAAACCTTGCATCCCTATCAGAAACTATTGACACTGGTAATCCATGTAGCTTCACTATGCTTTCAACGTAGGCTTCTACTAATTTCTCAAGTGACCAGGTCGTCTTTACAGGTAGGAAATGTGCGGACTTTATCAGTCGATCTACAATGACCCGAACTGAGTCGTTTCCTTTAGAGCTTCTGGGCAAACCGGTGATGAAGTCTATACTAATGTTTTCCCATTTCCAATTCAGAATGGGCAAAGGTTGTAAAATCCTCCTGGCTTCTGGTTTTCGGCTTTGATTTGCTGGCATGTCAGGCATCTGGCCAAAAATTCTGCTATGTCCCGCTTCATCCTAGACCACCAATAGTACTGCTTCACATCCTGATACATCTTGGTGCTTTCAGGGTGCACTACAAGTAATGTGGAGTGAGCTTCCTTCACGATGCATTCTCTTAATTCTTTGTCCTTCGGTACACACAGCCTATTACCATACCAGAGTGATCCTTCTCGTATACTGAATACTGAAACTTTTCCCTCATTTACCTGCGTTTTCAGTGCTTCAATCTCTGTGTCTCCTATCTGAGCTTGCTTCACTCGTCCATTCAAACTCGGCTGTAAAACTAACTATGCTAAAACTACACTCAAGTCTTGAGTAATTACCTCAATGCATGCTTGTCTGATCTCATCCTCCAGCTCCTTTCTTGTTACAGTAAGTGCATCAGCTATGTAACACCTTGTAATTTCTAAAAAGATAATATATATATATATATATATATATATATATATATATATATATATATATATATATATATATATAAGGGGATAATGGCAAACTTGTAAATAAGTGAATGGGGGGGATCCCATAGGTTGAAAAAGCAGCATTGGCTGCTGTTGCTGAGCTGACGTCAGCCTGGGGGCCACCCGGGTTTGTGAGGGAAACAACCTCTGTTCTCTCTTGATGACGTGTAGGCATGGGGCCCACGTGAGGGTTCTGTTTGTATGGGGATTGAAGAGAGAGGTAGAGTTGTATTAGTCCCATATCGGGAATACACTAGAATAAAATAATAATAAATAATATAGCCTATGATCAAGAGTCACCAATCCGGTTAACCACCTTTTGAGAGGCAGCCTGTGGTGGGCAGTTGTACTATACTATAAATAATTTGTCTGATGAATTGTATAAAATTTTCTGAGCTTGGGGCAGGGGCGTTACAAATGGTATCATAGTCGACTTCAATAAGTATTATAAAATTGCAAGGACAACACATTAGGGTGGACATTAGAAATGTGAGTTCTAGTTTATAGAGATTTAAATGTAAGTGATTTACATTTATGTTGCTCTATACACTGATGTCTTCTCCTCTATTTCCCTATTGGATGATTGGAGTCATGAATGATGAAGTTATGGAACTTGCATTCGTGATACCCCCCTCGTATACAATTGTTGTGGTATTGTATGCGAGCATGTCTTTTCTTGGTATCAGAGTAGCGTTGCGGAAGCGTGGTTGGTCTAAACCTACATTCTTGATGCCTTACACGTGGACACACTTCCCTCTTTAAAATTTTCTTCGTGGATTTTTATCGTAATAATTTTTAATCCTTTAAAAAAAAAAGATTATTTTCTTATACTATTAATTCACTTTAATATCTATTATTTCATCTACAACCCTTAATCTTGATCTTTTAAGTTTGAATTCCTCGTTTGATGTTTCATCCTCCTTATTTTTGCGCTTTACAATACTTATTAAATTTCTGCTATTTCTTTTACGTATTAAGTTTTGAATTATTACTAAATTATTTTTAAGACTATCATTTTCCATTGTTTTTATTTCTATTAAATTCTTTAATTTCAATTTTGTATGTTTACATTCGTTTTATAAATACTTTGATTTCATGATACTATATTTTTCCATTATTTTAAGATTGTAATGTTTTAAATATGACATATTTCTACACATTATAAATCCTCCTCCTACTATTTTGTGATATAGCTTATATTCGATATTTAAAATCTATCCTTTTATTTGAATATTTTATCATTGTAATTTTCTACTCTTACTATCCCAACTTTTACTTCTATTTTCATATTACTGATTTCAAAACGTAACATCATACTTTATTAAACACCCAATATCCAAGTACATATGGAAGTTTATATCTTCCCATCTCCCATTTTGGTGCATCCTGTTGTCGAGAGGGTAAATCTGCAACTAGACACCAATAGAGGCAAACTGCAAATGGATGTTGGAGAGGCAAAGTCTGCAACCGAATGTCCAGAAGGCAAACTGCAATAAGATATCGTAGAGGCAATTCTGCAACCTAACAAGCTTGCAGTTGGACACCAACGAGGCGAACCCACAACAAAAATGAAATTTTCTACTTTAATAACCTTTACTTTTGTTTATCGTATAAATAATTATTGTATTTACTTTACAAATTATTTTATAATATTAACTTGTTATACAGAATTTTATTATTTTTATATTTTCTATATTGTTAACTAAATTTCATGCTCATACATTTTTCAAACTTTTTCTCTTGAATTGCTAGTTCAATTTTATTTCGTAATATATAATACTAGTCCAGTTTGTGATTTTAATCATTCTCCCTGCTTACTATTAATAAATTTTCCCTTAACTATGTTTCTCTATATCGCATTGTTTTCCGAACTGTTTCACAATTAATGACTTAATTTCTTTTTCTTTTTCATCTAACACTTTACCTAATATTATTTTTTTATGAAAATTCTTTCAATCTGTTATGGTCACATTTCTTTTCTTATGCTATTTTCTCGTTTTTCTTGTTTATTTCTTATAAATTATTGATACTCATAATTTTCTTACATAAGTTTATCTTGTTTTTCCACGTTACATTTATTTTCGTAATATTTGCAGTTTGTTTATATACAGTATTGATATTTTCTTTGGTGTGTACGAAATACAACTTTTACCCTAGTAAGTTCTGAGGACAGAACAGTTCGCGGGGGGGGGGAGTGTAACACCCCGTAATTTCTAAAAAGATATAATATATATACATATATATAAGGGGATAATGGCAAACTTGTAAATAAGTGAGGGGGGTCCCACAGGTTGAAAAAGCAGCATTGGCTGCTGTTGCTGGGGGCCACCCGGGTCTGTGAGGGAAACAACCTCTGTGCTCTCTTGATGACGTGTAGGCATGGGGCCCACGTGAGGGTTCTGTGTGTACGGGGATTGAGGAGAGAGGTAGAGTTGTATTAGTCCCATATCGAGAATACACTAGAATAAAATAATAATAAATAATATAGCCTATGATCAAGAGTCACCAATCCGGTTAACCACCTTTTGAGAGGCAGCCTGTGGCAGACAGTTGTACTATACTATAAATAATTTGTCTGATGAATTGTATAAAATTGTTTGAGCTTGGGGCAGAGGCGTTACAAGCTACCACATTGGCCTTCTCTGGATGATACAAGATTTCCGGTCTAATATCTTCCAAGACTTCTAGCCATCGCCTCTGCCTTAGATTCAGATCCCTCTGCTGTTATATATACTTCAAACTTTTGTGGTCGGTATACATTTCTACCTTTGCTCCGTAGATGTAATGTCGCCTACAATTTCAAGGCGAAGATTATGGCTGCTAATTCTAAGTCCTGAGTAGGGTAGTTCTTCTCATGAGGTCGGAGTTGTCTCGATCCATAGGCTATGAACTTCCCTTCCTGCATCAGTACATAGCTGAACCCCAAATATGATGCATCGCTGTAGATGACATACCCTTTGTCAGCTTGAGGCAAGACCAAGAGGGTTTAACTCTTTGAAATTTTCTTCACATATTTTTGTCCAGTCGAAGCTCTAGTTCTTCCTGGTTAATGTTGTGAGTTGTACTGCTATTCTAGCATAATTTTGAATTGTAACATCCTGTAGTTTAATATATATATATATATATATATATATATATATATATATATATATATATATATATATATATATATATATATATATATATATATATATATATATATATATATAATATAAGTATACATATATGATTATATCATGTTCAGGATGGTATATGAAATGGTAAGTATGTATGGAGAATTATAATGGCAAAGGGGGGTCCCACGGTAAAAATGGAGCCTTGACGAAAATCAAACCGTGAGATGACATGGCATACAACAAAAGGGGCCCACCTGTGCTTGGTTAAGTAAAGAAAACAGGAAATGGTATTGAAATAATATCCCATATCGAGATTTGAAGTAAATAAAAAAAATATATAATATAAATAGTATTAGCCAAGGATCAAGAGTCACCTAATCGGTTAACCAACTTTTGAGAGGCCGCCTATGGTGGGCAGTTGTACTACATAGTATCTAATTTGTCTTATAAATTGTATAAATTGTCTGAGCACGGGGCAGGGGCATTACAAATGGTATCAGAACCGACTTTCGACACCGGGTGTGGGTAAGAGTGGGCGAGATATATGCCTGAGATGCAGCTAGCAAATGTACGTCGGGGAGATGTACATCGGGAGTGCCTGGGAGGGAGTGTATTGCAGAATCAGGGTACTCTAGCATAATCAGGGTACTCCACTCCACAACGGCTAGAAAGGAGATCCTGCACTAGGTTGTGCATGCCCGTGCTCAGTGAGGACGCTGATTTCTGAAGGGGGTGTGTGTGTGTGTAATATCTCGTAGTTTAATATATATATATATATATATATATATATATATATATATATATATATATAATATATATATAATATATAAGTATACATATATGATTATATCATGTTCAGGATGGTATATGAAATGGTAAGTATGTATGGTGAATTATGATGGCAAAGGGGGGTCCCACGGTAAAAATGGAGCTTTGACAAAAGTCAAACCGTGAGATGACATGGCATACAACAAAAGGGGCCCACCTGTGCTTGGTTGAGTAAAGAAAACAGGAAATGGTATTGGAATAATATCCCATATCGGGATTTGAAGTAAATAAAAAAATATATAATATAAATAGTATTAGCCAAGGATCAAGAGTCACCTAATCAGTTAACCAACTTTTGAGAGGCCGCCTGTGGCGGACAGTTGTACTACATAGTATCTAATTTGTCTTATAAATTGTATAAATTGTCTGAGCTAGGGGCAGGGGCCGTTACATGAATAAACTTCCGGTAGTACCCAGTCATACACAGAAAACTTCTTCTTTCACTATCTTCGGCTGTGGCCACTCTTTGACTGCTTCTATCTTCTGCGGGTCTGTAGCCACTCCCTCCTTAGAAAGGATATGGCCAAGAAGTGCAACTTCCGGCTTCCAGAACTTACACTAGGATAATTTGGTGTATAAGTGATGCTCCTGTAGCTTGCTTAATACTGTGGTGAAATGTCTAACATGTTCTTTTTCTGTCCTTGAGTACACCAAAATGTCATCGATGAAGACCACTACAAATGAGTCGATAAACGACGGTAAGATTCGGTTCATCATGTCCATAAAGATTGCTGGAGCGTTGGTTACTCCGAACGACATTACTAAAAACTCGTAGTGCCCATGCCGAGTTCGAAAGGCTGTCTTGGGTACATCTTCTTCCTTGACTCGAACTTGATGATAACCCGACCGTAGGTCGATCTTGGAAAATATAGCTGCCCCTTGAAACTGATCAAACAAATTATCGATTCTAGGAATCGAGTACTTGTTTCGAACAGTGACCATATTCAATTTTCGATAATTGATACACATTCTTGTAGACCCATCCTTCTTCTTAACAAGCAAAACCGGTGCTCCCCAGGGTGACGCACTTGGTCTAATAAGTCCCTTCTGCAATAGCTTTTCAACTTGTTTCTTGACTTCATTATGCTCCACTTGTGTCATCCTGTAAGGTGTCTTTGATGCTGGAGCCCTGCCTGGTTGGATTGAAATTCTGAATTCTACAACTCTGTGTGGGGGCAGTCCAGGTAATTCTTCCAGGAATACGAGTGGAAAATCCTTCACCACTGGTATCTTCTTCACTTCTTCATGTATCTTCATTTTCGTGGCGGCTGCAATAATCACTTATTTTGGCCTCCTCTTTCTGTGAAACACGAGCTCCGTTCACTCAGCTGTGATGGCTACTTTCTTCTCCTTATAGTCGATATTTGCTTCATGCTTCGACATCCAATCCATGCCATTAATTACATATGTTCCAGTGAAACCCAACTCTAACAAATCAATATTCAGGGGTTCTTCGTTAATCTGAAGTTTACAGTCCTTATAGCATCGATCTGTAGCGAGAGTTTCCCTTGATGGTGTAGCTACCATTAAGGCTAACTCTGGAGTGTCTTCTT
Source organism: Hemerocallis citrina (assembly GCA_017893485.1). Taxonomy (NCBI): domain Eukaryota; kingdom Viridiplantae; phylum Streptophyta; class Magnoliopsida; order Asparagales; family Asphodelaceae; genus Hemerocallis; species Hemerocallis citrina. Next base: position 156,422,683 of record CM030360.1, on the reverse strand, counting down.
GCGTGTACTTTAACTTTCTTGAGAATGATTTGGACACAAAAGAATGAGTTGAGCCACTATTGAACAAAACAGTAGCCAAAATTCCATTTATATATATACTTCTTGTTACAGAAGAGCTACAGCCTTCATTATGCTTCTTCAAAATGAAACTTCAAAACACAACTAAAATTGATTACAATGGTCCTTCACATATCGGTGATTACGTCTTCATTGTTTTCTGCATCTTCTTCAGTCAAGGCAAATACTCGACCTTGGCGGACTGGTTGCTTTCTCTTGCTAGTGGTTCCCAATGCTGCCTTGCCACTGCTCTTCAAATATTGGGGGCAATTCAGTCTGATGTGTCCTTCCTTCCCACAATGATAGCATTTCTGAATAGTTTTCCGTCGTTCCTTGGGCACTGAACTCTGAAATTACCCTGTTCCCTACAGAGGAAACAACTTCCTAGCTTGAAACCTCCCATCTTATCACCTGTCATATGAAATTACTAATTCTTATCGTGTTTCTTGAACTTCAATGCTGGGGTAGACCTCTTTCCCCGATTCCAAGTCTCAATTTTCCTCTGTGGTGCTTGACCTTGGTTCATATCCATTTATGTTGTAGCAGCTCGCCTCACAAGTTTTTCAAACCGGTGGATGCCCAAAGGTACCATCCTGGATCTCAACCTCAGGTCTAAGCCGTTGTTCAAATCTTTTGGCTTTCTTTGTCTCCTCTTGAACCATCTCTGGTGCAAATCGCGATAGCTGGGTAAACTTGGTTTCATATTCTCTCACTGACATGCTCCCTTGCTTCAAACTGTGGAACTCCATCGCCTTTTCTTCCTGCACGTCTATGGAAAAGTAGTGTTGCCTGAATTCCTCTAGGAAGTCCTCCCAGGTTATTGGACCTTCTCCCCAGCCACGTTTCACGGATTGCCACCATACCCCGACGTCCTTCTCCAGCAAGATTGTAGCCATCCGAACTTTACTATGTTCTAGCGTCATCAAGACTTCAAACACCGTTTCTACTAGGCATATCCAGTCATTTGCTGCGGTTGGGTCGGCCTGTCCCTCGAAGACCTGCAGCTTTATTCTTTTGAAAGATTCGACCATCCTGACCGGATCTGCAGCTGCGTTTTCTCGAGTGACTCTCGGTGCTCCTAGTGGTGGTTCCTGGTTCCTGTTTGCCTCCATGAATGTTCCTACCATTTGGTATAGTTGGGCGAATTCTGCTCCTATGTTGAGGCCAACGTCATTGGCTCCGCTGCCCTCACCCTCTGTTTGCCCGCTTCGGCTGTTCCTGGTTCTTCCAGACATCTGAATGCTAAATCTTATTACTAATTTCAAATCATAGTGTAAAACCCACATTATACTTGAAGTAGTAGTCAAAATATATGTACTAGTCTTCATATATATATAAGAAGGGTTACATTAGCATCATAGGCTCAAATATATCAGTACAGTCAAAATACTACTACCATAAGTATAGTCAAAATATCACACCATGCATCATAGGCTCAAAAAAAATTATCCCATGTACACAACAAAACATCAAAACAAAACATCATAAGATCCTTCATAGGGCCAAATCACACATGTCTCTCACAGGGTGATCTCCTGTAGCAGAGTGCTCGGCTGCAATCAGCTTCTCCAACTGGGCCTGCTGTTGGGCAACCTTAGTCTGTAATTCCCCAAGCTTGTGCTCTAGCTGAGCCAACTTCTCCATATGCTGGTGCCTCATCAGCATCATCTTCCTTAATAGTCTCTTATTCGACTTCTTCAACCTTGCCACCTGTCTATCTGTGGCCATTAGGGCGTGGCCACAGTTCTCCAAGTGGTCTTCGAAATGCCCATGGCTCCATCTATAGGTAGCGAAGTCCTGGAACAGTCGGACAATATCCCACTCCACAGTAGTGGGCTGTGGAGGTGGAGGTGGGGTTGCCTGAGTAATTGCTAGATCTGGTCCAGCCTGAGTCCCATTCGTCCATCCGTTATGTGCGTTTGCCATCTGTCAGGAGAAAACAATACAGGAATTAGTCCAGACATAGAAAATTATAAAACATAAGTTGAAAAGAGCAACAATATGAATTATAACAATCTACTAATGGCTAAACCCGACTCTCCTACTGGCATCCAAGTCTATTTTCCTGTTGTATTGGACTATAGTCTAAAGGTTGCTCTGATACCAACTCTGTAGCGCCCCGAATCCCTATACTGGCGATTTGTGACACAAACCAGAATCTTTCCTTTAAACAATCATAATACAGGAAAATACAGGAAAAAATTAAACAAATTTTATTCCATGATGTTTGCAAGTTCAAATGTTACAATATTCAATGTTCCAGAAATTACAAATTAGAGTTTACAAAAACAACAAAAAATGTGAAAATTGAACCCTTGATACTATCACTCGGACGCTCCATCTGGCTTGAGCTTTCCTAGGGCTCCATGGATCGACAATCTAGCACCTAAAAGAGTGGGTACGTCAGTAATTCTACTGATGCAAAGTTGATAAAAGTAGCGATCTCCAAACTTGACAAATCAAGATTTAATGCATGAGAAAAAGTGACTAAAAGATAGGAAGGTGTAATTGGGTTAAAGGTGTCGGTGTATGACATGCCCTAGTAATCTAATGCACAGGTCAAGATGTACTTATTCTAATGCAAACGATACTTTGAAAATGTATGCATCCTATACTACATATGTTCCAAATCAAGTCGTTGTCTCCAAGTTCAGGGTTTTGAACCCCTGCCATGCATCCTACTCTTGTACTCAACCTGTTCCTGAAAGATACAATCGTGGCTGGTGAATCCTGCAGTTATCACTGCTAAACACAGTAGTATCTCCGTTTGCCACTAGTGCCCCAAACCGGTCTGGATCACACCAAATGCCGTGACGATCTTACAGATACACAACCGCATATCTATGATGCCGAAGATCCATGGGACAGCAGCCCCATGGTCCGTTCGTGTCGACTTAACATAAGAACATGACGGCTTCGAATGTCTAAACCCCCTATCCGACAGGAATTCCCTCCCGTTCTTACCACGGTTCTTCAGGAATTAAAAGTACGAGATACGCACCGCTGCATGTATCCCTAATGACAGGACTAGTTCGCTAGAAAACTAATGCAATGTATAGGTGACGGCAATCCTAACCAATACTAAGCCTACCTGGACATGTTATAAGGGCATGATTACAAACTTAATCCATAGTCTAGGTTATCCCTAGTCTCATGTGGTTTCCTCAATGAAAACCCTAGTTCCCGTCTATCAACCCACGGCTCCGGCGACGTGATCACCTACTCGTCACTTCCCCTATCTTGAATCTCGTCCACAACCTCATCTCGTGATCATTCTCTATGACTCCGTCAGTGCACGAGTTTGGCTAATTTTAAACAATGAGGCGAAAGTTCCAATTCTAGCCTAACGATTGATAGCTATAGGGCAACTATCTAGACAATATCAATGACTCAAATGTTGGTCAAGTCTCCATATGTGCCTTAAAAACATAAGACACCACAAAAGACAAGTATTGAAGTAGAGAAATACCACTAACTCTCAATCCAAACTTAGGACTTGAGGAAAAAGTCACAAACATGCAAAAGGTGATCACTTCCGAGAAGACTGGATCTATCCAGTACTTCCGAAATCCATATCTATTACTAAACACTTTGGAATTGCATGATTCTAGGCTTTTTAGAAAGCTAAGAGTCTCTATTCCAAATATCTAGTTAATCACTTTTGTAGATTTCCAACTCATTATTCCAGAAAAGTACAAATTCACAGATCATGCAATCTGAGCTAGAAACTGGACACAGTTTATTTAAAATTCAATAAAAAATCAACCTTAAGTCCAAAGCTTATGAAAATTTGAGATTCTACAACTAGACATATACCGTTCCATCCTGTCCATAATTTGCATCTAGATTCATACTACACAGAGAGTTATGACCCTTCAAACATAGCATAAATTTTTTTTCTGGTTTTCAGACAGGGTCTCTACTTCTATATACACTTTATTTTTGAAACATCATCAAATGTTATCTAAAAATTCTAAAATTTTAGAATCAGGATGTACAGGTAAAAATTTCATTACAATATCATTACAATATCATGCACACAAAAGTAATTATGAATTGATGAACTTCAGTCTCAAAACAGACAGACGCAGCTTCTGACTTCCAGACCAGTTGCAACTTAAAAATAATTTGAAACTATGGTTTTAGACACATACAAGAGCATCTAGTAAAAATTTTAGCTTAAAATACCCTACCATTTCCGAGTTATGATTTTTGAAAGAAACACCCAGTTTTCACACAACAGTAGTTTTTTCAGCCTGCCTTCTGTCCGAAATTGAGGTGAGTGTTTGGGCTACTAAATGGACTCCAAATATTATGAAAAAATTCAAGTATTTTCTAGATTCATAGTATAACATGCCTTAAAAATTTTAGTCCAAAATTCCAAGTCGTTTGTGAACTAGAAAATTCCAAACTTACTTATCACATACATGTTTTTTTCAACAAGAATCAAGATATGAGTTGTTCTACCATAAAAGTTCATCTTATCTTAGCATGTCACATACTCATACATGGTAACCAAGTTTCTTAGCTACTACTACATACCAATTTACACCAAAAAAAATATATACTAAGTTTAGAGTTGTATTGATCACCCACATCTATGTTTGCAAGAGAACTCCTTAGCTAGCTTCCTTCCTTCCTTCCTTCTCCAAGTGCTCACTTGCTCTTCCTACAACCAAGGTGTAGTTGTTGTGGCTAAATCTCTCATCTATTCCCTCTACTACTAACTTAGAAATTTACTTTCCTTTTCTCCTTCTTTTTTTTCCTTTTTTTTCTTCTTTTTTTCTCTATTTTCTTTGAATAAACAAGATAAGAAGAAAGATGAGAAGGTGAGTAAAGGGGGATATTTATAGAGAATGGAGGGTGCTAGTGTAACACCCTGGATTTTCAAATCTTATTTATATTGGAGTTGTTTGATTTTACGTGTTGTGCAAGTACAAATTTATGCATATATTTCTCTAAAAATATTTCATAAACTAGTAATCCTAATTGTTCTTCTCTTTTTTTGAAAGCCTAATTTAATCCTAGGCTAATTTGTGTCTTTGTAGCCCACATTAATTAATTAATTAATTAATTAAATTAATAGAGCCCATGGTCTCTTAGCCCATTAGTAAGTCCATTTAATTTAATTCTTTCTTTATTTTAGCCTAACTTGTAGTGTATACTCAAATAATCGACAATTAATTAAACTAACATAAACAACTTGTGCATTGTGCACCTTTTGACCCTTAGGCCGCATTGTATCAAGGGGAGTGGGAGAGTGGAAGAGGTGGAGAGGTGGTTACTCCATCATGAGAAGTTATGGCAGCTCCCTAATTCATCTAGGCCCTTGATCCTTAACCACTTGATCTAATCCTAGCCTTCTATTCTCACTAAAAATTTGTATAAATACCCTCCTTACATTAGTTATCCTTGCACCTAATCTATATCAAAAGAGAAAGAGAAAGAAATACAATTAAAGAGTAAAAGATTGAGAGAATAGTGAGTTCAAAAAATTGAGTAGTGTGCCATCATGTGTGCTCTTTCCCATTGGAGGCCGGCATTTCTTCAAGAAGCAAAGGGAGAGCTCGGGTTTGCTTCAAGCTAGGAGGAGACGACTTGTGGTGGCTCAAATTTGGAGAAGAAGGCTTCTTTTGATCATTCTAAGAGTTCTTAGGAGTTCCTTTTGTTTTCTCTCCAAATAAGGTGGGCAATTTTCTCCAACTTCTAGATAGTTACCATGCTAGGTTTGTGTTTTGATCATGCTAGAATAAACAAGAGAAAATATTTCTTTTATGTTAGTGCCATGATTAAGAAGAAAAATGAAATCCTTGTGAAATTGCATGAAACAACTAGTAAAAATTGAATTGAATGATGTGATTAGAAATATTGTTGTGGTAAATTGATATTACACTAGCATGTTAATTAAGAAAGAATATAATCTCTTTATTGAAATGTTCATGTATGTGGGAAAAATGCATATGAAGAAATGTGTTTGTGTGAAAAGTGTGAATTATGAGAAGTCTCCATGCTATGAAGTTAGATTGATTAAATAATTATGTATGTTGTTGTTAGTAAAATTGTTATTAAAGAATCCTAAAGTTGCATGCTATTTTGTTGGTAAAGTGAACATTTTGTATAAATAAAAGAGTAGTGTTTGCATGAAGAATGAGAGTCAAATGGCTTTAAAAACTGGTAAATTACTGTTTAATTCGAAAGAAATCCAGTCAGAAATTTATTTAGATTTATAGAGGAACAAATCACATTTTTGAAAGAAACTAGTTAATTTCTTGAACTAGAATTGCTACGGTCATATACAAAACAAATTATAGTTATTTTCCCTACGGGTGAGTCACTCTGTCCATTCTGGTCAGTGGGTGCAAATTAAAAACGTCACTGTAACTAGAGGTCTTGAGTTTGAGTCTCGGTATAGACTCTTTATTTTTCCATTTTTTTGAAATTAACTCACAGCCGAACCCGATAGTATATAGGGCTATTATCGCCCCTTCTTGACGTCCGGCGCTGTTGGCCTTTCTGGTCAGCGCATGCGCCACAGTAACATTACTATAGCGCAGTGCTGTTGCTATGTTGAGCGGTTCGAAACCTGGCATTAGCCAAGGTTTTTAATTTCCGATTTTTTGGAAAAAATGTTTTTTAAATGATTTTTTACGTGAAATAAATTCATAAAAATTATGATAATTATTCTGAAATTAATTAGATCTTATGGAAAATTTCTATGGCTTAATTAAAAATTATGGACCAAGTTAGAGAAATTATAAGGGTATTTTTATAAGATAAACAAACAATATTTAGTCTCTTTTAAGGAATTTTTGTGAGAATTTTTCTAAAGAAACTCATGACTTGATGCAAATGTGAAAAATTCACTTGGTTTAAATAAATGAGATTTTAGACTTATGAATGTAAAGAAATAATTGTGAGATTAATTATGTAATTCAAGACATTGTGAAAATGAAATTACCTTGTCCTTTTTATTATGGAAAATTATGCATGAATTGAAATGAAAAGAATCATGATAACTTATGAAGATATTGATGAGTGTGAATACTCAATTTATGAACATGAAATGAGATTTTGAACAAGAGGATAGCTAAGTCCTATTACCGGCAATTGAATGAGTTATATTTGTTGAGATGAATTATTGAGATGAAAGACCAAGTGTGTCATGTTGTTGATTAAGACCAGTATAGAGAAAGAGCTAACTCTATGGGTTGATTTTATTCTTGATTCAAATAATTAAGGACTAGACGCATAGTGGTGATGTGACGAAAGTGACAGAAAAAAACAAGTATGAGGGCCATTGAATTGTCAGTATGAAAGTGATTCACAGATTGCCTGCTTGATGTGTCATGACACGGCGTGTGCACTACTCCAGAATTATCGTCCCGGTGGCGACGCTTGTGGGGTGTTTGGTGACTACGAGTGGTGCCATCATTCCACGACGGGGCTGAATTGTCTATAGATTGCCTGCATGATGCGTCATGTCAGTACGTGGGATTCCCCTCCAGATTGTCTGGACATGGGCTCGTAATTCATAGAACATCTAGGATACTTACCGTAGTTACCGTAGTAGTTTAAGTCATGGCGAGGGACTGAACCCTACAAGATGAAGTACGATTAAGGGCTTGCCCTCGGACCTATGTAGTATGGGATGCATAGAATCCGAACAAGTGCGCATTAGTGTCATGTAATATAAACAACTGTATTAAGGACTAAGTGCACAGCACAACACGACATCTATAGGATAGTCCCCGTAGTTTGCTTGTGATAAGTGTGTGCTTGTTAAGTAGGAGAAAATTGATGTTTTATATCCTTGCGTCAGTTGAATGAACTGACGAGCCCACAGTTTCTATGCAGGATAAAGAGATTGACAAGATTAAAGTATGCATGCTGCTTAAAGAATGTTTCAAGTGTTGTACAATTTATTCATGTAATTATTGTAAATTGCTTCCGCTATTTAAATGTAATTCAAGATATAACTCTGATGTAATAAAAGTTTTAATTTTCTTATAAAATTGTACGAAGAGAAGTAAAAGATCCTGTGGAACTTCGAATTCAGTCTGTTTTGGAATTCGGGGTGTTACAGCTAGGGTTTCCATTTTGGCCGGCCTAGGATAGAGGGTGGAGATGGGAGAGGGTTTGAGTGAGTGGAGGTGGATGGTAGAGATGAGTGCCAACACAACAAGTGCTGGAACCTTCAAGAGTTGTCTTGGAAATTACATGAAGAAACTCTTCATGGTGGATTCTAACCATTGGATCCCATCAAGATTGGCCTAGGTTTAATGAAGATTAGGGTTAGTTCCTAACCCTAGGTCACCATACCCTAAGTCAGGAAGAAATAACCCTAACCCTAACCCTAACCCTAACCCTTAAGCACAAGTACAATCCAAATTCAATTCAAGTATCAACTTAGTTTAAAATAAATAATATATATATAATAATAAATATTTTATCTTATTCTGGGGTATTACAAGTGTTCCTTTTAATGAACAGTTATAAGAAATATGCCCTAATTTACAGCAGTAGTGACATGTGATACGATAATGTCTTGGATCATACACATGTGCATAATTTTGTGTTGATTTGTAATTATTTTGATGACTATGCAAGTGTGTGACATGATTGCTTAGACTTTTGATGTTATATTGGCTCATCGTAACCAAGCCCTGATCTTGAATTCTTTATAATAAGATAACTGGGCCCTTTATATTTTTCAACAATTTTTTCAAGCTCAATTATTCTATTACAAAGCCTTTTCCTAGTATTCTTATCGTCTTTTGTGTTCCAACGAAGAGTGTCTAGGGTTGCATCAAGTATTCTATTTCTTTCAAGAGCCTCTTTACAACCTTCCACTACCTCATCAAATTTTCCTTTGCATTCATTTAAATCTTCAGTAAGTTTAGTAATATAAACAGATTTCTCATGAATTTCTCTTAGATTTTCATCATGTGTTGCTAAAGATTCTTGAATTTTTTATTTTAAGTACTCATTTTCCTCTATCAACACATCATGGTCGTTTCTAAATGACTCGAATTTTTCAATAATTGAATAATTTTTATTTTTCTGCTTTTGATTTTTATCAATGCAAGAGTCATGCGATTCGTTTTAAATTTGTTTATATTGTCTCAATTCACAACTTAATTTCTTGGCATAATCTTTTAACCCATTAGACGTGTCAGCTAAATCATCATAGGTGGGTTCTTCGATTACCTCTTCTTGGGGTGGTGATTTCACCTCACCATGCCCAAGAGCCATGAAACCAAAGTTGTTGTGGTCTTGCTCTTCATTGCTGGAATCTGAATCCAGCCATGTTGCCTTTAATGACTTCTTTCTCAATCCTAAGTTGGTGTGATAGTGCTCCTTGTTTCTATCTTGCGGGATGTGACAGCTTACGCGAATATATCCAGGCTTCTTGCATTTGTAGCATACGTCATCTTTGTCCTTTTCCCTTTCTCCTTGAAAACTGCCATATTTTTTGTGTTTAAGATACATACGAAATTGCTTGGTCAACAATGCGATGTCTTCATCTGACTCTGTTTTTTATGGTCGAGATTTTTCTGCTTTCAACGCGATGGTCTTTTGTTCTGTTTTAGGTTCAATCCCGATGTTCTACCGGTATCTCTTGGTTTCGGTTTCGGTCATCTCCATCTCATACGTCTTCAATTTCCCTAGAAAAGTGTAGTAGTCAAACCCCCTTTCTTCAAGTGTCTCCCTCATTGCTGCTGCTTTTACATCCCATTCAGGCGTGAGACAGCTTATGAGTTTTCCAACATTTCGGTCATTATCCAACCCCTTACCTAAGCTCTCAAGCTCATGTGCGATAATGTCAAAGCGGGAAAGCATCTGATCTACGTTTTCTCCTAACAACATACGAAAAACATCAAACTTATAAAAACATAAATTAATTTTTGCTTTTACCTCAGATGCGGTTCCCTCATGCCGTTTCAGCATGTTGTTCCAAATTTCATATGTCGCCTTGCAATTCCACCCACATCGCATTAATTCTTCATTGTTCAACCTGCATAAAGTGTTATCATAGCTTTGGAGTTTGCAGTTTTTAGTGCTAGTTCAGCTTTTGAGAAAGCCCTCTTTCCATCGCTGACAGGAATATCTGTTTTGTTTATGCATACATTCCATACTTCTTATCCAAACATCTACAAAAAGTGAGACATACGAACTTCCCAAACATCATAGCATTTTCCATCAAAATAAGGTAAACGTGTTAGACTTGTCCCATTGGAGATAAATGGATCCGATGAGTACAATTTCTCGGGAGGGGGGATTTCGACCGTTGAACCTTTTGCTTAAGCTTTTAAGCTCTTAGTAAGCATCTCGCTCTGATACTACTGTAAATCACCTTAGGAGGGGTGAATAGGGTAATTATACGGAAATTAAAAATTCAAATTAAATTGCAAAGTAAATAAAAAGAGTTAGAGAAAGCAAACGCAGCATGTAGGCAAGACACAACGATATAACGTGGTTCGACCGCCAGGTCTGCGTCCACACCACCTACTTGCAGTAATTCTTCACCACAAGCTTTCCACTATACTTTAACCATTGTACAATGATTCTCGGAATGCAGGCCGAGAAACCTATTACACTCACAGGGCTTCTAAAGATAAGTTCCGCAAACCTCACCGAAGTGGAAATAAAAGAAAAATCCTCAAGATCTAAATAGACCTTGGCTGAAGAAGAATAATGAATATCTTTCACACTCGGATTGATGATTGATTAATTAATTCAGAAGTTATGATTGCAAGAGGTGAAAAATACTCAGTAAATTCGCCTTTATTTATACTGTAAAAAGTATCTTTCCAAAAATGAAAAGATTTTTCCAACAGCCAGATTTGTACATCAACGGTCGACCGTACATGTGAGCGGTCGACCGTTCATCTTTCAACCTGAGAGTCGAGAAATGACCGGTCAACTGACTCATTTTTTCAACTAAAATGAGTGGTCGACTGTTGTTACGGTCGACCGATATTTGTGCGGTCGACTACCATCGTGTAGATCTGTCTTTTATTTGGCGAATCTACTTTATATTTATACAAAAAATCAATCAATCGATCGATCAATCATTACATGGTATTTTCTCACAAAAAGGAAATAAATAATCCAGCCATGCTTGATTCTTTGTAGATTTGAAGCACATGTTTTATGTGGAGCACTCCTATTTGAATTTTCAAATCTTTTTGATTCATGCCACTTTTGCACACTTTCATATCTTTATTTTGAATTTTCTTTTTCCTGTTTTTCCTGCACATCTTAACTGAAAATTATTAGTTATATATAGTATGTTTTGTACACACCAAACTCAAGGTCAATAAAGCTAACATTTAATTATTGCTACAGTAAACCTATATTCAACTAAAGCTACTACTGAGAAATCAAATCCAAGGAATTGCTTTCGCTACAGTGCTTTTCCCTCTATTCATTTTTTTTACAACGAACCAAACCACCCCTAATTGTTTTAGTATGTAATTATTTTACGACACTCTAATTATTTTTTATAACTTATCGTATATTCACTAACAAGATGGTATTGCATATAAATTTTGACCTATGTAATTTGTTAGTCAAATAGGATTGCATATATTTTACTGTTTATAGTGTTTTTCATATATTGCATCGTTCAAAAGACGTGCTGTAGGCACGTGTCCACGGGTAAACCTAGTTTGTTAATATTTAACTATTTACTATGATATTATGTTTTTTGTGATTATTGGGGATATTTGCGATTTATTTTTTCCCCTAATTTTGTAGATTATTTATTTATTTGTTTGTTTTCTTCTACTTCTTCCTTTTTGAAGAAATTGTTTTATTCTTTTTGGGTCTCACCTTTAAAACTTGCTAGCTTGGGGTGTATATTAATGTCATTCTAGGAGATTTTTCTCATCTCCCATATTATTTGTAGTTTTAAGTTTTCATGAAGATGTATTAAATTAGGCACAAGTTCAATAATGTTTTTCAACGCAAACTGTCACGCTCCGCTTCCCAAAAGAATACAGAATACGGATACGTAACAAAAGCCCAGCAGATGATTTTCATCATCCATAAGCCGTTTAAGAATCTTTACAATATATCACAGAAATAATCAGAATCGGAAGCAAAAGATACAACCAACATGCATAATTGAAACGAGATACCAACAGAAATTTACTTGAAACAAAATACAATATTCTCAAATAAATCAGAGTCTGGACAAATTAAATATCCTGGGTCACATCGCCCAAATACAAATAATTATCCAAGAAAACAAATACACTTTTATTCAAGTTCAAGCAAATAATAATAATAATAATAAAGTAGAACTCAAGCACTAATACATCATCTCGCCAATACCATCTGGCAGCTGACCATCCTGATCTGCAATTAGTAAATTTGCAGGAGAAGGAGAAAAGAAGAAAACAAGTATCTGTCAATTGCAAGTCGTGGGTCACAAATAATGTAGGATACAAGCACATGGGAAAACTAACTAATTGCATGACATAATGCATCAACAGTAATAACTAGCATGGTATCCTAACAGTACAGAAGTTTTATGTCAAATGAAGTGTCATATGACAACTAACAGTGTCTGGTAACAGTAAGCTCAGTATATCAGTGTAACAGTATAACAGTATCAGTCCAACAGTATCAGTCCCATAGAGTGCCTCGAACGGAGCAGCTTTAATACTGGCTTGAAAGCTGTTATTGTACGAGAACTCTACGAGATGCAAATGATCCTCCCAAAACCCACCAAACTGAAGCATACAGGACCTCATTATGTCCTCAAGAATCTGAATAGTCTGCTTTGACTGTCCATCAGTCTGGGAATGAAAAGTTGTGCTGTACTTCAATTTACTCTCCAAACTGTTCTGAAGAATCTCCCAGAACTGAGATCTAAATCTCGTATCCCTGTTGGATACAATATTAACTGGAACCCCATGAAGTCTAACAATCTCTTGTATATACCTCTCAGCTAGGCTCAGTAGACTGAACGACACGAAAAGGAATGAAGTGAGTACTCTTCGTCAAATGGTCGACAATCACCCAAATGACATTATGACCCTTAGGACTCCTCGGCAAAGCAGTCACAAAATCCATGGTGATATGTTCCCACTTCCACTCTGGAATAGGAAGCAATTGAAGAAGTCCAGCGGTTCTCTGATGCTCTGCCTTAACCTGCTGACAGATCAAACACTGAGAAACAAACCGAGCCACAGCCCTCTTCATACCATGCCGCCAGAAATGAAGCTTCAAATCCCGATACATTTTAGTACCGCCAGGATGGATAGAATACGAAGACTGATGAGCTTCTTCAAGCAACCTTTGACGAACTTCACCCTTAGGGACACACAACCGGGAACCAAAACGATCGAACCATCTGCATGAAAAACCATGTCCGTCCTGGACCCAGACTCAACCTCAGCTTGAAAACCCTGTAACTGCGCATCACCAGCTTGAGCCTCTTTGATCTGATCAACAAGAGACGACTACAGCTGGAGCGCCAAACAACTCCGACCAGAACTCGGCAACACAACATCTAACTCCAACCTCCTCATCTGCTCAATGTGATCACTCTGTTGAGTAAGAAACATAACTGCTGGTCTCCTGCTCAAAGCATCTGGCACCAAATTTACTTTACCAGGATGGTATTGCAAACTGATGTCATAATCGGCCATAAGTTCCAACCAACGCCTTTGCCTCATGTTTAACTCCTTCTGGGTGAAGACATAATTGAGACTTTTGTGGTTTGTAAAGATCTCCACGCGGTCTCCAAGTAAATAATGTCTCCACAGCTTCAGAGCAAAGATCACTGTCGCTAACTCCAAGTCATGAGTAGGATAGTTCTTCTCATGCGGCCTCAACTGCCTCGATGCATACGCAACGACTTGGCCCTTCTGCATAAGAACTGCTTCAAGACCCTTACCAGAAGCATCACAGTGAACTACAAATCCACCTGAACCATCTGGAATAGTCAACACAGGCGCTGACGTCAATCTGTTCTTCAACTCAACAAAAGCCTCATTGCACTCATCAGACCAACAAAACTTCTTATCCTTCCCAGTCAGTTTAGTCAATGGTCATGCTATCTTTGAAAAGTCTTGGACGAACTTCCGATAATAGCCAGCCAAACCAAGAAAACTCCTGACCTCTGAAACTGACTTGGGAATAGGCCAATCCTTCATAGCCTCAATCTTGGCAGGATCCGCAGAAACACCATCGCCAGAAATAATGTGCCCCAAGAAAGAAATCCTGTCGAGCCAAAACTCGCACTTGCTAAGTTTTCCATAGAGCTGATTCTCTTTCAAAGTCTGCAGAACCACTCTAAGATGCTCAGCATGATCTTCCCAATTCCGAGAATACATAAAAATATCATCAATAAAGACCACCACAAATCTATCCAGGAACTGAGAGAAGACTCGGTTCATAAGACTCATGAATACAGCTAGCACGTTCGTGATCCCGAACGGCATCACAAGATACTCATAGTGCCCGTATCTAGTCCTGAAAGTAGTCTTCTGTATATCTGCAGCCTTCACCTTGACTTGGTAACATCCAGAACGAAGATCCAACTTCGAGAAAACAACAGCCCCACTCAACTGATCAAACAAATCATCGATCCTGGGTAACGGATACCAATTCTTCACAGTAACTCTGTTCAGTTCTCGATAATCCATGCACAGTCGATGACTACCATCCTTTTTATCAACAAAAAGGACCGGAGAACCCCAAGGCAAAACACTAGGTCTGATGAAACCAAAATCAAGCAACTGCTGAATCTGCACCTTAAGCTCTGCCAGCTCAACCGGTGCCATCCTGTAGGGACTCTTTAATATCGGCGCTGCCAGGCTAAACATCATTACCGAATTCCACTTTTCTATCAGGGGGGTAAGCCAGGCAACTCATCTGGAAAAACATCCAAGAAATCCCAAACTATTAGAGGCGCAGCCTCACAGCTTGAGTACAATTCCATCGCACAATCCACCTGTTCTACTGCAGTCTTTGCTCGGCCAAGAGAAAACTCCCCGGCATGGAACTCAAATTCTGCTCGATCTGGAATTATGAAGACAACTTTCTTGGCATGGCAATCAATAATGGCATGGGCTTCACCCAACCAATCCATACCGAGAATAATGTCGAATCCCGAATTTCCAATTATAATCAGGTTGGCTTTGAAATATGCGTCCCCAATAACAATGGGACATTGCCTGCACTCACGAGAACATATGACAACTCCACCACTTGTCACAATGTTCCAAGCCTCTGACATGTTGCTACTCTCCAACTGATGGCGAGCGACAAATCGAGAGGAGACAAAAGAATGGGTTGCCCCAGAATCAAAAAGAACATGGGCAGGAAAAGAGCAAATAAGAATGATTGTAATACCCTGATTTTTCATTTATGAAAATTATTATTTTGTATTATTAAATTGTACGTATTGTGCATGTGCAATTTTGTTGTATAAATTTTTTATAATTATTTTCATTACATAAACAAATGAGTATATATATATATATATATATATATATATATATATATATATATATATTATATATATATATATGTCTTTTCTATTGTCTTTATTAAAGCCTATTTTGACAAGCATAAGTATTTCTTTATTTTGAGCCCAATCTAATTTATTTTAAATGAAAACTATTTTGGCCCACTAGATAAAAGCCCATCAATTTATTGTCTCTTTTAATTCTTACAACTTGTAGCGTAGGCAATTTTATAGACTTTTTATTAAAAAATAAATGTACAACTTTTTAGAATAGGGGGCTTTAGAGACACGTGCATTGCACTAGCACGTGTCTTTGTGCTTGTTCTTTTGTGGCCGGATAGGAATGGGAGGGAAAAGAGAGAGTGGAGTTGTGGGAGGTGGTTTTGTGGTCATGGTTGGTTACTATAACTTCCCATTTAATCCTAGCTTTTGTTTCCTAACTCCTAGATCAATCCTGGCCTTCTATTTACCCCAAATTTTGATATAAATACCCCCCTTAGCCTAATTATCCTTACACTTCTCATTTATCAAACATATAGTGAAAGAAAATACATGTTTGTAAGTAGATGTTGTGTTAGAAGAGTGTTAGAATATAAGATTAAGAGTGTGAGTTGTGTGTGCTTGTGAAGAGGAGGCCGGCAATATCAAGGAAAGGGAGCTCGGTTTGCACTAGGAGGAAGGAGGAGAAGCATTCTTGGCAAGCTCAAGCTAGGAGGAGAAGGGCTCTTTCATTCTAGGAGTTGTTTTGTGGGTTTCTCTCCAAAATAGGTGGGTGGTTTTTCTTACTTCTAATTCTAGTTACCATGCTAGGAATGATGACATAATTAGCATGAAAGAAACTAATAAGAGTACATTTAACTTGAAAAAGGACTTGCTAGATAATTTAGTAAATGCTTGGTGAATTGTATGTTAATTTGTCATGAATCTTAATATCGTAGTAAAAATTGTTTAGTAGTTATAAAAATGATAAATTGGAACTATGATGGTGTAGAGATGGATTATGAATTACTAGTAGATGAAATTATTGATTTATGCATTAAATGAACTATTGTGATATTGGTTCTAATGAATAAAAATTGTCCTATGCATTGTGTTAATGAAAGAGAAAAAAAACAGAGATTTATAATTTTTATGTGGTTTATAAATACCAAATTTTTGTTTGAGAATTGTCAAATTGGAATATGGTAAGAGTAGTATAGAACTTGAATTATTGTATGAGAAATATATATTTTTTTAGTGAGAAAATTATTTTAAAAATACCGGAGTGTAAATTTAAGATAAAATTAGTATTCTGGAGATTTACATGACATTTTGTGCAAGCAAAATGAAGATAAGAGCTTTTGAACATCGAAATTGTTTAATGAAACAGAGAGTCGAGATGAATAGATTCGAGTTGTATTTGTGACAACCTGAGCTCGTAGCTCAAGTGGTCGGTGGGTCGCTCTGGCGCTACTGTAGCATGGGCGTGTGTCTCTGGGGTCGCTGTTTCGATACCCTGTGTCCACTTTCTTTTATGTGTGGGTTAAAATTAACCCAATACCGAACAGAGAGCATAAGACTCTCTGACTCCTCTTCATATCGCTAGCGCGCTTTCGGCCTAGTGGTTGGCGCGTGGGGCTGTCTTCTCCAAGGTTGCGGGTTCGATTCTGGTTATAGCCAGAATTTATGCTTTTTTTTTGACAATTTGATTTTTTGGGACTTTCTTGATTTATAAAAATTCTGGAAAAAAATACCTTTATTATTCTAAAATCATGTACAACCAATGAAAATTAATTGGGAGTTATTGGACTGTAATAAAATGTATTTTTGAGGCGAAATCGTATTCGAAACTATTGTTTCTCACCTTTAGAATCTCATAAAATTATGTGCTTTCATGAGAAGATTAAGATAAGTATTAAAAAGAAATTTTGATGAAAAGGAAATATAAATGTGACTTGTATGAGTTTATTTTGTCAAAAGAGTAGTGTGATAATTATGATTCTGTGAATATTCACTTTGACTAGATGTTTTCGTAATATGATCTTAATGTGGAAATAAATGTTCGTTATGAAATGCATGATTTATAATTGAACTCCATGTGTGAAATTTGATTCATGAAAAGATTGGAAATCGTTAATTGGAAAAGAGAAATTTTCTTGAGCATGACAAACTCAATATGTGAATTGTGGATTAAAATTGAGAATTTAGGGTGTAGCCAAGCCTCACACCGGCAATTGAAAGAAACGAGAAATGACATTTGAAATTGAAAAGACCAAGTTTGGGTCATTGTGAAATGAAAGAAATAAGACCGGTATCAGTGAGAGTGCTGACCCTAAGAGATTGATTTTGTTCATGATTTCATTAAGTTAAGGACTAGTACATAGTGAAGATGTGATGAAGGTAAGAGAAAAACACAAGTATGAGGGCCTCGAGTCTACGATGTGGATGTGATTCACAGGTTGTCTTCACGATGCGTCGTGACATGAAGTGGGCACTACTCCGGAATTATCGGGATCTTGGCGAAGCTTGTGGGGTGTTTGGTGACTGCGAGAGGATCGTGTGCCATGACGAAGGCTGAATTGTCCATAGGTTGTCTTCACGATGCGTCGTGACATGACGTGGGATTCCCCTCCAGGTTGTCTGTACATGAGCTCATTACTCATAGAACATCTAGGATACTTACCGTAGTTACAGTAGTAGATTAAGTCATTGCGAGGGATTGAATCCTACAAGATGAAGAACGATTAAGGGCTTGCCCTCGGACCTATGTAGTATGGGATGCATAGAATCCGAACAAGTGCGCATTAGTGTCATATAATATAAATAATTGCATTAAGGACTAAGTGCACAATCACAACACTACATCAGTAGGATATTCCCCTTAGTTTGATTTGTGAACAAGTTTGTGTTTGTTAAGTATGGAAATCATTATACTGTTTCCTGCGTAGAGATGATGGCCGTGTATAATATTCGTCGGTTGAATAAACTGACGTGCCCACGGTTTTATATGCAGGATAAATGGCATGATAAAGATTAAAGAAGAACTGATGCTTAGAGATTGTTCAAATGTTGTTGTAATTTCATTCATGTAAATGTTGTATTTTTGCTTCCGCTGTAAAATGTAAAGATTCATTTGTAACTCTGATGTAAAGTAAAAGTTTTAATTTCCTTGTAAAATTGTACGAAGTGAAGTAAAGATCCTGTGGAATCTTGAATTTAGTTGTATTTGGAATTCGGGGTGTTACAATGATACCTAAAAGGAATCAAAGACAAGGAGAAAGCATAAACAATCAAGGGATAGAGAGAAGCAAACAAGAAATCAAGGGATTGAATAAGAAGGGATCAAAATGGAGGGAACACGACTAGTATCCAGAATCAGAGTTGGTATAATTTCACTTATGTATGCATGGTTGGTGTAATGTTGTGCAGATCCCAGTTCGAGCCAAGCTTGTCTAATATATTAGGCAACTAATACATTAGCCAAACCTGGTGCTCTGATACCACTGAAAACCCTGTCACGCCCCGCTTCCCAAAAGAATACGGAAAACGAATACGTAACAAAAGCCCAGCAAATGATTTTCATCATCCATAAGCTGTTCAAGAATCTTTACAATATATCACAGAAATAATCAGAGTCGGAAGCAAAAGATCTAACCAACATGCATAATTGAAACGAGATACCAACAGAAATTTACTTGAAACAAAATACAATATTCTCAAATAAATCAGAGTCTGGAAAAATCAAATATCCTGGGTCACGTTGCCCAAATACAAATAATTATCCAAGAAAATAAATACACTTTTATTCAAGTTCAAGCAACAAATAATAATAATAATAATAAAGCAGAACTCCAGCACTAATACATCATCTCGCCAATACCATCTGACAGCTGACCATCCTGATATGCAATTAGTAAATTTGCAGGAGAAGGAGAAAAGAAGAAAATAAGTACCCGTCAATTGTAAGTCGCGGGTCACAAATAATGTAGGATACAAGCACATGGGAAAACTAACTAATTGCATGACATAATGCATCAACAGTAATAACTAGCATGGTATCCTAACAGTACAGAAGTTTTATGTCAAATGCAGTTTCATATGGCAACTAACAGCGTCTGGTAATAGTAAGCTCAGTATATCAGTGTAACAGTATAACAATATCAGTTCAACAATATCAATCTAACAGTATCAGTCTATCAGTATCAGTCTAACAGTATCAGTTTTATGTTCTTATAGTCTTGTGTGAATTACTAGCTAGGTAGCACTTCAAGCATTCTGGTTTTTACTACATAGTTGCTACAACAAACAGTTTCGCTTTTAGATTTCATAGTGGACCATGATGGGGCAGTGTACTCAGGTATCAATAACAGTAACAGTAGCAGTAACAGTAACAGTAATAGTAACAGTAGCAGAAAAGTAACAGTAACAGTAATAGTAATAGTAACAGTACGGAACACTAGTTCCCTTCCAAGTACACGTTTCCATATTTTCCACTACTAGATCTTCCCTTAAGAAAACCCCGGCTTGGTTATTTTTATTATGGTCATCAGACATGCATGATGTGTACGAAATAGTGTCAAACTAACATGGTATAATCAGTATTAGGTTCAGGGAATCAAATAAACAATCATAGATATTATACAGTCACATAAACGAGCAAAACAGTGTATGTTCACATTCAGGACAGCATGACATTACAGTACTAAAACAGTGATTTTTGTCGCTACAGAAATGCAAATCTAGATCCGTCGAAGGATCTGGAAAATAGACATCCACAAGAATCCAGCGAATATAAATAAGTCACATAGTACTTCACAACATCATAACTCAAAACAGATTCGAAAACAGAAAATATGTTCAGTCAGAAATCAGGAAACAAATTCTCAGTCAGGAAAACCGCATCAAAACCTCTCAATTAAATCCAGAAAAAATCTGGGGTATTCCCCTATATGTCTAAAATCAAAATATAGAGTTTCATAATATTCCAGTAAGAATAGATCAGTCATCAAAAATACGAAAGCATCAAGAAAACATAGTTTAGCAAATCTGAAAATCGCAATGCTGCTGTACGAAAACTAAGATATCTCGCAACCAGTGAAATGAAATCCTATTCCGCCAAAGGGATATGAAAATAGATAAAATATACTAACTTTCTTATTTCACAAATATTTTTCATACAGTAAAAGGAACCATAGTGAAAATAAGATTTTTTTACAGAACAGCGAGCAAAATACAGCACGTATAGATTTTATAAACGAGAATGAAACATCACATAAAACTTGTCAATAAAATTCACGAAAATTCTGGCTAATCCCTAACTTAATAAAGAAAAAACTGGCCAAAGTTTCAAATCAAAATAATCTTTATAGCATGGTTCTTAAAAATAGTTTGTTATCAAAATTACCGAAAAAACAGAATCTGGAAACGATCGACACCTCTGTACTAGAACAGCCATAACTCAGTCATACGAAATCAAAACCAAGCAAGGTTAGAGGGTTTTGAAAATAGACGAAATCATCTACAATTATCGCTTTATACCGAAATTAAGATACTGATTGTAACCCAGTCGAAAACAGCAAACAAAACAGAACAATGCCAAATTACAGATTTTTCCCTTAGAAACAAAATCAACATAGATTCAAGAAAATTGCTCCAAACACATCCAAACTTGAAATAAAGTCTACCAAGTATCTAAACATCATGAATTAGGGTTATTAACATGTCCACATCAAATATATCATTTGGGTCTCAACCAAAACACAAACTCTTACCAAAGTCTCATATTCATGAATCAAATCAAGAACAGGCGAATCCTAGGTTATCTCATCTCCAAATTGTGTCGTGAGTCATCTATGGCCAAATTATCACAATAGAGACAAAACCCATCAAGGAAAACACAATCAAGAGTTGTCTCTAGACCCAACTACACTATAGGTAAACTTTTTGACTTGTATCAAACAAATAAATTGAATTACAAGTTACTTGCCTTAATTTGGGGATGAAGAACGATGCAAACGAGAAAAGAAGCAAAACCCACGAACGAAATCTGCTAATCTGCTAATCCAAGCAAATAGAGCAAAATCTCCACACAAACCAAACTTCCAACGCAAGAGACGATCAAAGTGGCTAACGACCACTTGAGAATCACCACGAGAGAGTAGAGGCTTATATAGTGCAAGGAGTTGTGTTGGTGGTGTGGGGAGTGGTCGGCAATGGAGGAAAGGAGGGGCTTGGGTTTGAAGGAGTGTGCCGGAGTGGAGGGATGGCCGGCAAGGGGATGGGGTGCTGTCGGCCTGGGGGTAGGCCGGAGGTGGGTTGGTGGTCGGGTTGGAGGCATGCCGGAGCAAGGAGAGGGAGAGAGTATGGGGAGTCCGGGTATTGGAGAGGGCAAATTAGGGTTAGGGTTAGGGTTTGTGAAGGTTGGGTGTATATATATAGGGTCTACATGTGGGTTAATGGGTTGTGGGTATTAGGAATTTGTAGTAGGTTTACAACTGGGTTTTGAATTTTGGGTCAAATAAAGATAGGAATGCAAATAGGATTGGGAATTTATTGGCTTTGAAATCTTATTAGGGGATAAAATAATAGGAGTGGGAAAAAGACAACCAAAACACCACCACACCACCACGAAAAAATAAAAATAACGATAATGAGACCAAAAATGAGGGAAATATCAAAATAGTGAAAAGCGAAACAAAAGAGACGATCGATCAAACACAAGGAGCTCAAAATAAAAAATAAAATAAATGAATATATATTGAAAACAACTCCAATATATGATTCAGAAAAATATAGGAGAGAAAAACATACACAAAAACGAAAAATACAGTCAAAAATACACAAAAATGAAAAACAGGGGTTACACAAACCACCAATTACATCCTTATGAATTAATTTTTTTTATAAGACACTTTTCGAAAATATTTGCAGAAAGAGAACAGTTGCCCAAGTATTTGTGCTCATGGACTCAACAACTAAACTCGCTGTTCCCAACAGCGAGTTTAGTTGTTTCATCCTCGCTATTGGAAAACAACTTGTTTAGTGCTGATTTTTAGTTGAAAATTTTCAAACAAGACCCGTTGTTCCCAATGGCGGGGACATTTATAGCAGACTCGTTGTTGGGAATAACGAGTTTAGTTCAAAATTTTAAAAGAAGACTCGCTGTTCCCAACGGTGAAGACATTTACACTAGACTCGCTGCTGGGAATGGCGATGATGTAGAAAATTTTACAGAGAGTGAAACATTCTGTTGGACTTAGTGAATTTTCGGGAAAAAAACTCCATAGAATTTTTTTTGGAACTAAACTCGCTATTCCCAACAACGAGTTTAGTGTAAATGTCCTCATCGTTGGGAACAGCGAGTCTTCTTTGAAAATTTTGAACTAAACTCGTTGTTCGCTAACAGCGAGTCTAGTATAAATTTCATCACCGTTGGGAACAGCAAGTCTTCTTTGAAAATTTTTAACTAAAAATAGAACTAAATACACTGTTTCCCAATGGCGATGATGAAACAACTAAACTCGCCGTTGGGAACGACTAGTTTAGTTGTTGAGTCCATGAGCGCAATTACCTGGCCAACTGTACTCTTTCTGCAAATGTTTTCGAAAAGTGTCGTTATAAAAAAAATTTAATTCCATCCTTATAGCTATTTTTACAAACTATACTATTGATTGAAATGGTAGTGGTAGAAGACTGCAGTTATAAAATTTACTATCATAGCTTATTTAATCGTGAAATATATTTATTCTTAATGTAGAATAAGTTTTCACCATCAGGACTTGAGAATGTTTTTTCTTCATAAGACAAGTTATAGCAGTTAATTTGTTTCGTGAGATTCACTTTGCTCTTATTGAGAGGCTTTGAGCTCCGATCATTCCTAGTGTGAATTATATGTTCGGGCATTAAAAATACAAAACCGAACTTTCCGAATCTGTTTAATTGTGTTTAAATATCCTATACACAAAATTTTCACTTATTTTGATATTTATTTCTTGTGCATCATGTAACCCAAAATTGTATGTTTAAGTTCGCTATTTAGCTCGTTTAGCCTCAATACTTGAGTAAACAATTTCTTCAAAAAAACAATACTTAAGTAAACATAGTTCAAATTATTTGAGTTTTTGTTTACAAGCTAGATATAATAGAATACATTAGAATTTTTATTTTTTATGCTTAAACGTGTAATTTCCACTTGGATGAATAAGAGCTTATATCCTCCGGAACTGAGCTAAGTCAATCTTTTATTTTCACCCTGGGGGCATTTGGTATATGGATTGAAAGATTCCCATGAATGAGATGATTCCCAAGAATGCGAGGGTAGGAATGAAGATTCTCGGGAATGTTGTATTATCACGTTTGATATAGTACAATGCATTTCGGAGAATCTTTTATAATTGTATTTTTTAATTCAAATTTTTGAGTTATTTTATTGTTTTTTATGGAAATCTAATGAGAATCCTCAAATCCCATGATTTTAGGGGAGAGAAATTTTTGTTGTTGTTGTTATTTTATTGTTTGTTATGAAAATCCCAATGGGAATCCTCAAATCCTATGGTTTTTTAAAACTGAGGATTTTGATTCCCATGAGAATCCACAATTCCTTCCAAAACCATGTTTGCCGCATACCAAACAAGGTATAATCCCATATTGTTGTAGAGTTGTTTTGATATTTGTTCTCCTCCTATATATGGGTGGTATTGTATTTGGTTGCACTCATTTTTTAATATTCAGTATTGTTTTCATCTCTCTGATTTATCTGAACAGGGTGTCAGAGCCAACTTATACAAATTTCTTCTCAAAACCCTAGATCTCCCACAAAACAAAAAAAAAATTAAAAAATAAAAAATAAAAAATAAAAAAACTTCAACCTCCCGAAATCCTATCCCCATACACTGTTGCCTCCTGAAACCCTATCACCATACAACCATCGTCGTCGAGGCGTCTCCACAGTCAACCCAAATCACCGCGTCCACAACCGCTCCCGCAACTGCTCCCGAAACCGCTCCATAGTTGTCGAGGCGTCCACAGTCGTCGTCGTCGTCTCCACAGTCGTCGAGGCGTCCACAGTCGTCGTTTCCACAGTCATCGTCGTCGTCGTCTCCACAGTCGTCGAGGCATCCACAGTTGTCATCGTCTCCACAGTCGTCGCCTCCCGCAACCGCTCCCGCACTCCTGTCGAGATCCACAACTGCTCCCGTCGTCGAGATCCACAGTCGTCGAACTCCTGCAACTGCTAGCCGCCTTTCCCTCTACATCAGCAAAACCCTACCATCGTCGCCATCCACCCCGACGACCCAAACTCCAGTCGCCGCTTCCACAGTAGCCCCCCCCCCCTCGTCACTTTCTCTATTTATTTTTCTTTATTTCTCTTTCTTTTTTTAATTTTTATTTTTTTTATTAAAAAAAACGAAAAAAAACCAAAAAAAAGAAGATAAAAATTGCACGTCCTTGGATTTTTTTATGGAGCCCCAATTTCGTCAGTTTCTTCCGGTCTCCACTGATTTCCTTCTCTCTTCTGCAAAGGATTTGACTGATTGGTCTGCTTCTGTTGAGGCCACTTTTCTCGGCCATTCCTTATGGGGTCACATTGATGGTTCCACTATTCGTCCCAAAGATTCCGATGCTACCGCTTCCCCTGCCGATAAGCAACTGATTCACACATCTCAAACCACTTGGGATGATCATGATCATCGGATTATTGCCTTCCTCATCTCCTCTCTCGACCGTAGTCTTCGTGCTGATCTTCTTCGTGTTCGTCCTGCCTAGGCTCTTTGGCAACATTTGGTTACTCAGTATGTCCAGAATAGTGGAGCTCGTGAGTATCAGCTCCTTATTCAGTCCGTTCTTGATAGGCAAGGTGATCGCAGTATTCAGGAACATTACATAGCCATGCACAATATCTGGCGCGAATTACAACAATTAGAGCACAGTGATGTGCATGTTACTCGTGAACGTCGCTAGTTTATGTTCTTTATGATGGGTCTACGACCAGAGTATCAGTCTTTATGCAGTCAATTGATCCATCGAGATCCGGTTCCTCGTCTTGAGGCTGCTCTTGCTAAGCTTGTTGCTAAAGAAACTCGGTTATGTGCTCTCCCCACTCCTACATCTCACCCACCCTCTACCAGTGAAAGTGTTCCTTGCTGTTGCTCACCGTACATCCTTCTCACGCAAGCCTCGCCCCAGCCCTATGTCTGCTCCTTCTGCTCATCGCAGTATTCCTGATCGTTGTCCCCATTATACCCATTGTCAGCGGGATGGTCATAATCATAGTAACTGCTTTATTCTGCATCCCCAGCTCCTGATTTAGGCACAGCAGCACAGACAGCAGCAGGTTTACCTCATCTCTGCACACCTGGTGCGATGGCCGTCACTCCGACCATGCATTCTCCTGCTCCCTATGATATTCCACAACACTATCTAACTCAGCTGGGTCTTCAGAACTCGGATTAGTCTATCAGTGCCGGTTCCTCTACTCCTGCTTTCTCTGTCACTCCTGGTATGTCTTCTTCCTGGCTTTTAGATTCTGGTGATTCACATCATCTCACTAGCAATTACACTCTTCTCACCACTCGCACTACACTGACCTCTCATGCACCTGTCACTTTACACTGTCGATGGTTCACTACTTCTTACTACACACTCCGGATCTATTAACACTCCAACTCTCGCATTACCTTTTTTCCTTTATGCCCTTCATTTATCTACGAACCTTATTTCCATTAGTGTTTTATGTGATAGTGGCATCACCGTTACTTTTACTTCTTTGGACTGTACCATATAGGATCATCAGACTGGTCATATGATTGGATGCGCTAGCAGACATGGACGTCCATATCATCTAGATTTTCTTCATGCTCATGCTTCTACTTCTAGTTTTGTTGGTGTTGTCAGTTATGATGCCGATCTGTGGCACAGACACTTAGGTCATATTAATGCGTCTCGTTTGAAAGATTTGGTTCTTAGTGGTGCTCTTGGTCGTTTTAATTTTACTTCCTTATCTGTTTGTCAGGGTTGTAAGTTGGCAAAACACTTAGCCCTTCCTTTTAACATTAAAAGCATTTCTTAGTCTACTCATGCATTTCAACTTATTCACTCTGACATATGGGGCCCATCTCCCACACCTTCTCAAAAAGATTATCTCTATTATGTTAGTTTCATCAATGATTTCACTAGACACACATGGGTATTTCTTATGCGCCAACGTTCTGAGATACCTGACATTTACCGATTCTTTACGACTATGGTTCACACTCAGTTTGGGGTTCGTATCAAAACCTTTCGCTCAGATGGTGCTCGTGAGTACACTTCTGCTACTATGCAGTTGATTCTTCATTCTCATGACACTCTTTTTCAACAATCATGCCCCCACACCCATGAGCAAAATGGTGTAGCTGAATGCAAGCATCGTCACATCCTTAAGACGGCTTGCGCTCTTCTACTCTCCTCTTCCGTTCCTCGCTCTTTCTGGGCTGAAGCTATCATGACTCCTGTCAGTCTCCTTTTACATTACTCCTTCGTCTGCCCTTTCTAGCACCACTCCTTATGAGGCTCTCTATCACTCCCCACCCAATTACAGCATGCTCCATAGTTTTGAGTGCACCTGTTATGTCCTTCTCCCTCCCACTGAGCGCACGAAGCTCACCGCTCGCGCCGCTAAGTGTGTTCATCTAGGTCTAAGTCCTGAGCATAAAGGTTATCATTGTTTTGATCCTGTGGCAGGTCGTATTCGTATTTCTCGACATGTCTCCTTTATAGAAGACTCTCCCTACTACTTGACCTCTCCTCAGGATTCTAGTTTTCTCTATCCTTCACCTGTTGGGCCTAATTCCACTCCACTCATTCTATTTGATCCCACTCCTTTGGCTCCTTTCACTTCTACTATAGACAGTCCCCCTAGTATTCCTCGTACAAAGACACCCCCTACTTCTCCACCGCTTCATACACTCACACCACTTTCATCCCCACAGTTGCATACACTCACACCACCTACCTCACCTCTACACATTCCCCTTTCACCATCGGTTCGCCAGTCTACACGTTCTACTGTGGGCATCCCACCACCTCGTTACACACTTGATGCCACTGGTCCCGCTGACCAATTTGGCTTTGCCACACTAGCTTCTTACTTACCCCGGTTTCATGCATATCTCACTGCTATACACTCTACACATAAGCCCAGAACCTATAAGGAAGTCGTTCAGTACCCCGAGTGGCGGAAAGCTATTGCAGAGGAGTTCAGTGCCTTTGATCAGACTAGTACTTGGGATGTTATTTCACTGCCTGTGGGTGTTCAGCCTGTTAGTTGCAAGTGGATCTTTAAGGTTAAATATGGACCTGATGGCTCCATTGAGTAGCACAAGGCTCGTCTAGTTGCCCGGAGATTTTCACAGGAGCATGACATTGATTATGATGAGACCTTTGCCCCAGTGGCTCAGATGACTACAGTTTGCACTCTTCTTGCTGTTGCCGTCGTTCGTCAGTGGCCGCTATACCAGTTGGACATGATGAATGCTTTTCTTCATGGTACATTATCTGAAGTGATTTATATGCATTCTCCTCCTGGTCTTACTACTCCTCCTCGTCATGTTTGCAGACTACGCCGTGCTATATATAGTCTAAAACAGGCCCCTCGAGCCTGGTTTGAGTGGCTTGTCATCACCAAGGCTGGCTTTCGTTAGAGTTCCCAGGACCATTCCATATTTATGCGGTCATCACCGCAGGGGAGGGTATTTCTACTACTATATGTTGATGATATGATCATTACTAGGGATGACTCTGCTGGCATTGTATCCACCCAGAAATACCTTCACCAGCAGTTCCATATGAAAGATCTTGGTAAGCTACGTTTCTTTCTGGGTTTAGAGATTGCTCATGGATCTCAGGGGATACTCATTTTTCAAAAGAAATACACATCAGATATTATTTCTACTCCATGTCTCTCTGACAGTCGATCGGCTGATACACCCGTAGAGCTTCATGTGAAGCTTCATCCCACAGATGGTGAGCTCCTTCCTGATCCCACTAGATATAGGCAAATTGTTGGACATCTTGTCTACTTATGCATGACGAGTTCCGATACTGCTCACGCAGTTAGTGTTGTTAGTCAGTTTGTTTCCGCTCCTACAATAGTTCACTACAGTGCTCTTCGTTGGATCCTCAGATATCTTCGGGGCACTATCACTCGCTCATTATTCACCTTCTATATCCAACTAGAGCTCAGTGCATATTCTGATTCAGATTGAGCAGGTGATCCTACTACTAGAAGGTCTACCACAGGTTTCTGTCTATTTCTTGGTGATTCGTTGATCTCATAGCGAAGTAAGAAACATGCAGTTGTTGCATGTTCTTCTACCGAGGCTGAGTAAAGAGCAATGGCAGCTACTACTAGAGAGATTGTTCATGTTCGTTGGCTATTATCAGATATGAGTGTCACTCTTACATGAGCTACTCCTCTTCATTGCGATAACATTGCACATTGCAAGCAACCCAGTCTTTCATGAGCGAACGAAGCATATAGAGATTGATTGCCATTATGTTCGTGAGTGCTATGAAGCAGGGACCATTTCTCTCCATTCTGTTACCTCTTTCTAGCAGACTGCAGACTTCACCAAATCCCACACTGTTCAGAGATTTAGATACTTAGTAGGAAAACTCACACTGTTTGACACATCGTGAGTTTGAGTGGGGGTGTTAAATATTAAGTAGCGCCCCGAATTTCTAATATAATAACTTAGAAAATACGTGGCACAATCCCAGCATCAACTTCAATGTAATAGTACACATAGCTCAAAAACATAAATAATTTTATTCCAAACTTTTATTACAACAATCTTTTTCAAACACAGCGGAATTACAAACACCTTAAATTACAACTTTCTTTTCACAATACTTCTTTTTACACAAATTTACACAAAGCTCTATTACGACAGTTTATCTCAAAACTAACTCAAGCATCCAAGCCTCCCGACTCTAAGCAACAACCTGTAACACATGAGGCTAGAGATGATCCCTAACCCCCAAACTAAAGGGATCAGCCATAAATGGTGTGAGTGATATAAAAACAAAACAACATAATTTAATCATAAAACATAAAATCATCAACGGCATGTATTAACAACAAGGATAACTGAATGAGAAATAACAAAAGATGTAAAACATAAAAACATCATGAAATGAAAACAACAAGTGAAGTTAGCCTAAGTGTCAAGTGTAAGAAAACTGGAAAACACAAGCATAAAACCAAGAATACATCCAGTACATACAAATGTACCCTGTCTAAACAACATCTGGAGAATTATCTCCCTGCCGTGTACCCCACGAAATGTGCAGATACACCCGGTACATACAAATATACCCTGCCTATCCGGAGAATCATCTCCCTGCCTATCCGGGAATTACCTCCCTGCCGTGTACCCCACGAAATGTGCAGATACACCCGGTACATACAAATGCACTCTGCCTATCCGGAGAATCATCTCCCTGCCTATCCGGGAATTACCTCCCTGCCGTGTACCCCACGAAATGTGCAGATACACCCGGTACATACAAATGCACCATGCCTATCCGGAGAATCATCTCCCTGCCTATCCGGGAATAGGCCCGTAGACCTTCATCACGCGAACATCTAAATAACTCAAAAACAACAACTAACCAAGACCCCTCAGGCCTATCTCAATAAATCTCACCTGCCGGTTCGCGGGACTCCCGCTCAACTCCTAGGGACTTCAACAGAACCAAAACTCACTAATTCATCGTCAAACGATCAAGGAGAAATCTCTCCACTCAACAAAACTCAAGTCTTTAATAGATTCCATAATCCAAATCCAACCGTAATATATATTGAAAGCGTATGTTCTATAGAAGAGTAATATTTATAAGTGTAGATTATAAATCCAAAACATTTAAAGAGTTAGTCTTTTAAAGAACATCAAAACACCTTAGAAAAGTATCAGTACCAGTCGACTGCAAAAGGTCACCAGTCGACTGTCCAGAGTGAAAACTATATAACCCTAACAGCCACCCCAACACGTAACATGGTGGAGTTGTTAGGTACCAATTTACGAATCAGTAAGTGCAAAACAATAATTGTAAATCTCAATTAACAAGTCAAGAGTAAGCATCAGAGCTGGCCCTGGGGTAGGGCCCAAAGCCCCCCCCCCCCACCAAAAAAAAAAAAAAAAAAAAATTTTGGGGCCTCACATGGTCCTTATCTAATAACTTTTCAAATTTTTTTCTAATTAAAATTTTAAAAATAAAATTTCCAAAGAGACTCCAACAGTCCAAGTCTCCAACGGTAATTGTATTTAGGGCATTGGGTTAAAAATGATGATAAGTAATAATGGTTCTTGGTAATCATAAATGAAAATAAAAAAAAATTAATTATAGCTTATAGGGCATCATTATTATTATTTTATATTCAACTTTTTTTAAAATTTTTTTTTCTCAATTCAAATATAATTCTCTTATCCTCATCCAAGAAAGAATTCAGTCCAATTTGGAAGAAATTCCACAATTATTTCTCTTTTCCATCGCTGGACAATCCTTTACATTTCTCCAACAGCCTCCGTGATCCACTTTTTTCAGGTGTATTTAACTTTTCATATTTTATATCATTGTGTTGAAACTTTTGTTTGTTATGTTGTATAGGAAGTAAGAATCCGGTAAAGACAAAAAAAAAGATTAGAACAATTAACTTTATCACAAAAAGGCACAGTATATAATTTTTTTTATAAAAATGAAGTGAATGATAACGAAAACGAAAACGAAAATGAAAATGATAAAAATGAACCAAATTTTGCCTGATGTGCATGATTTGAACAAAGAGCAGCCAACTTTTCCTTTGGATTTTTATGATCCAAAAAGTTGAGATAATCTTGATAACAAAACAAATGATTTATTAGTAGAAAGCGACCTCATACGTGAAGCTGTTTTGAACTTTCAATTTGATGGTAAATCTAGACATTTTTCATGTGCACATTTAGCAGTTGGAAAATTTTGAAGCTGCCAAAATACTTTGGAACTGGTAAACATATTTATAGCCATTTATTATAATATTATTATGCAGAGTATTTGATCTTTGGAACTAATTTTAAACTTTCATACCATTTAAGTATTTATATATGACTATATTTCTATGGTAATTTTGGATATGTAAATTATTTTTATATATTAATATATTTCAATTACTAAAAAAATGACCTCATAATATTTTATTCGTCCCGGACCTCCAAATTGTCAGGACCGACCCTGGTAAGGATCACACAATTGATGTGGTAGAGGCTAGAAAGATGATGCTATTGCTTTCCTCCATGAAACCTACTAATAAGGATAGACATGTGTTTGACCTAACCATCCTATGGTGCTTAGTAAGTGATAATGGTAAAAATCACAGCAAATCAGGGTCGTACGATTCTAGCACAGATCCTAAAGTTTCTACATGCAGATTAACCATATCGGACATCTTTAACAGGTCTGGGTCTTCTTCAGGCTCATCTACAAGATATGCGCCGCTTTCAAGCCCATTAAAAGAGACTGAGCCCAGTAGGAGAAACACCCAGTCTATGATGGCTGTAATTCAGATCTCTTATCCCTAAACAAGAGAGTCTATCTTTGAAGGGGGAGAACCAATAGAAGATAATGAGTGTATATCAATCTAATGGATTTTTATTAATCTCCTAACTGTTTCTCAGACTAATAAATACTCTCCCACCACCTCAATCAGAATGTAATCAATAAATCTGCAATTTCTCTATCAGACTATTTTTTTTTTCTAATTTTGACTTGAGCGTCAGAGGGTCTGTCGTTAGAGCCATCTCCGGTGCTTCAAATTTTTTGCAGGTCCCTCGGCCACGTCAACAACTGTTGGATTCAAATCAAGATATTCAATGAACGATCCATATCCAATTTCAGTAGCTCTAACAATTTTTTACGGCGACGATCAAAAGTTCGATCTTTAGCAGTTTTCTTCAAAATATAAACTCATTGTGTGTTTATTCGGACACCAAAATAAGCAGTGATGCTGTTTATTTCTGAGGAACGTGTGGAAGCACCAGGTGTGAGTTCGAACTCAATTTGTATTGAAGGAGATTGCCGCTCGTCTGCTGACCCTGAGTTGACCTTCTGGGACCTACGATGAGCTCAGAAAGATGTTGAAGGTTGGGCTCGGATCGGAAGGGTCGGATCCGAGGTCTTGTGTACCTGCAGACGGTCCTGAAACACCGGGGTTTGTCCCGGTGGCGGACCCTCCGACGCTCTAGTCAGTCTTTGTGAGAGAGTAGCAATAACTAGGTATATTTAAGTGGTAAAAGATTGATTCCCTCAAAAGGTGGGTGTGGGTCTAGTATTTATAGAGAATCCCAACCGGGTTTGGTTCCACTTGGGGGCCGGGTTTGGATCCGAAAGCCCATGGGCCTGACGTGGCAGAAGGCCCAGGGGGTTTAGGGCGGACGTGGCGATACCAGGAGTGGTATAGGGCTGACGTGGCGAAACCCTTGGCGGTATTTGGAGCTGACGTGGCCCATCGTGAGCCCCCTGTGCCTCTGGGGGGAATCGGAGGGCCTAGGCTGCGCCAGGTCACCCTTCTGCCCCGCCAGAGAGGGGGGACGGCCTGTGGGACTGCCCCGGATCCGAGGGCTACTGAGGCTCGTCGGTACGAGGAGGCCAGTACCGTGAGGGTAAACACGAGGTTCGGCACCGACCCAGAAGTGGTCCGGAGCCGAACCAGGTTGTTATTTTTACTTTTCTGAGTAGGAATAGTATTGGGCCCTGGTTGGGCCTCAGGCCATTTTTACACTGTCACACAAGCCCCCCACTCCTGCAGAGGGTGCGGGAGCTAGCCGTGGAGGAGTGCTCGTGGTTGTAGAAATGGGATGGTGAGTCACTGGGTCTTCGTGAGAAGACTACCCTGGTGCTAGACCTGACCTCGAGTAGGTCGAGGGATTACGGGCCAACAAGGGGGGTGGCGAGCCGTTGGCCTTCCTGAGAAGACCGCCCTGGTGCCAGACCTGACCTCGAGCTTGGCGAGGGTTTACGGGAAGGCAAGGGCGATGGCGGGCCGTGAAGCCTTCCTGAGAAGACTCTCCTGGTGCCGGACCCGACCTCGAGCTGGTCGAGGGATTATGGGCCAACAAGGGGGGTGGCGAGCTGTTGGCCTTCCTGAGAAGACCACCCTTGTGCCAGACCTGACCTCGAGCTTGGCGAGGGATTACGGGAAGGCAAGGGCGATGGCGGGCCATGAAGCCTTCCTGAGAAGACTCCCCTGGTGCCGGACCCGACCTCGAGCTGGTCGAGGGATTATGGGCCAACAAGGGGGGTGGCGAGCCGTTGGCCTTCCTGAGAAGACCACCCTGGTGCCAGACCTGACCTCGAGCTTGGCGAGGGATTACAGGAAGGCAAGGGCGATGGCGAGCCGTGAAGCCTTCCTGAGAAGACTCCCCTGGTGCCGGACCCGACCTCGAGCTGATCGAGGGATTATGGGCCAACAAGGGGGGTGGCGAGCCGTTGGCCTTCCTGAGAAGACCTCCCTGGTGCCAGACCTGACCTCGAGCTTGGCGAGGGATTACTGGAAGGCAAGGGCAATGGCGAGCCGTGAAGCCTTCCTGAGAAGACTACCCTGGTGCTAGACCTCACCTCGAGTTAGTCGAGGGATTACGGGCCAACAAGGGGGGTGGCGAGCCGTTGGCCTTCCTGAGAAGACCACCCTGGTGCCAGACCTGACCTCGAGCTTGGCGAGGGATTACTGGAAGGCAAGGGCGATGGCGAGCCGTGAAGCCTTCCTGAGAAGACTACCCTGGTGCTAGACCTGACCTCGAGCTGGTCGAGGGATTTCGGGCTAACAAGGGGGATGGCGATCGGTTGGCGCCCCAGAGTGATTGAGCGGGGATATCCCACCATTCCTGTGGAGCATTGAAGGCTCTCCGAGAACGGTGTGATGGTCCAATTTCCTAGGGGTATTTAATGGTGCCGCCTAATAAATGTAGATGGTGCATGGTTTTCCGTTGATTGACCTTCCCTGCGCCTCAACGGTTAGTCCCTGGGGGAGGTTATAAATACTTCTCCCCTCCATTGTAGGTATGATCAAAACAGGGGTGGCCCATTGGCCCTCAGAGGTGTCTGCTTCGGCGGACGCCTGTCTTTTGCTAATATTTTCGACCCTAGCAGCGTCGGAGAGGTGGTTACTCTGCCGCCCGGATCTTCTCTTGGATCTGATGGACCTTGATATGGCAGCCAGATCTATGGGAGATCAGGGCGAGAGGGGTGGCGGCCGAGATCCGTGCTGTTGGAAGAGGAGCTTCGGATTGGTGGTGGTTTTGCCGTCTGGATCCCTTTTCGGGTCAGACTACCCTGTCATGGATGTTTGGCCCGGGAGAGATCCAGACGAAAAGATGCACCAACCGTATACCGGTCTTGGGGCTGAAGGGCCTCGGATGGGGGGACCACCTCCCATCGGGGGTCGGTCAGTCCGTCTTGATAGGGCTGCAGGCGATGGCGGTTTCTGTCCCACCCTCGAACTGTTCGGGGTTTCGGCTGCCGAAGCTGTAAGTCCCGGGCTGTTCGAGGGTGAGAGGGGAACTGGTCGAACGCTGGAGCCCGGGGCGCCTGTCATATGATGGCGCCTTAAACCTTAAGTAAAAAATGTTTTCTCCATCGCGCATCCCTCCCGAACCGACCCCAGAGTTGGGCCGTCAGTCTGGCGTCTGATGACGTCCTCCGCACAGGTTTCGAGGACGCGGCGCGATTTTCCAGGCGGCAGTTGTGCGTCAATCAGTGAACAGTAATCGCGGAAGTCGAGGAGCCGTTCTTCCCTTATATAAGTATTCCCCTTTTTTTCCCTTTCGCCCACTTCAATCTTGCTGCTTTCTTCTTCAAAAAATCTCCTAACCCTTCAGCGATTGTTCCTGCAGTTTGCCGTACTTGGCTCGCCTTCCCGAAGCGGTCCCAGGTTAGTTTGGTAAGTTTGTTTTATCTTTAGGCACAGATGGATAGGGCTCAGTCCGGTTCGTCGGCGTCGTCGTCCAGGGGGGAAGTAAAGCCTGACTCTCCGTCGACGTCGTGGGAAGAGCCCGTGTTCGAGGAGGGGTCGGCGCCCGTTGTGGGCCCTACTGGCTCGGTTTCTCTGGAGGACTCAGTGGGTGAGGGGGAAGCGGTACACAAGACGAGGCCGTCGCGTTCCCGACGTCCCTTTGTGGTGGAGAGTAGCGGGTCGGAGGGAGCCGGCGAGGGTTCGGACGGCATTCGCGTGTTGGAGCTGTCTTCCGATGAGGAGAAGGGCGAGGGTAATATAGCGAGGAAATCCACCGCTCAGGGTCGAGGACCATCGGAGCGAGTCAAGAAGGAGAAGAGGGCCCCAGGAAAACGGGGGTCGAGGACCGGCGGTTCGAGCAAGGCGCCTGTTTTCCGTAATCTGATGACGGGTTCGCCCGTTCAGCCGAAGCATTTCCGTCAGTATCCCGACGACCTTTCTGACCAGGAGCTCTTCGGAGTGCAACCCTCTTCGCCGAGCCGGAGGAGGGTGATGATGGACGCGATCTCGACCGTTTTGGAGGACGGGGATTTGGAGGTTCTGCAGCTGGCGTATCATATAGGGCCTGGTCACGAACTGCTGATGCCGAGCCCTACTCTGCGTCCCACCGATCCCTTATCAGCTTGGTACTGTGTCTTCCCAGTGGACGCTTTTATCTCTGGCCTGAGGTTGCCAATCCCCCCGTTCATTAGGGACGTGTTGAACTGGGCCTCCTTGGCGCCCATGCAGTACGGGCCGAACTCTTGGAAGCAGATTATCTGCTTTATGCTGATGTGCGAGGAACAGCAAGTACCCCTGCGGCTGAATGTGTTCCGTGCGATGTTGATGGTCAATCCGTCGGCCGAGGGTGTATACTATATCTCTCCCCGGAGTGGGGGGAAGGTCGTTCGCCACCACCCGGATTCCATCAAGGGATGGAAGGAGAAGTATTTGGTGATCCGGAGTGAAGAGCCATGGGACATTCCCACTCGATGGAACCACTCCAAGCCGAACCACCCACCGCCGAGGCAGGGGGATCTGTCGGCAGATGAATGGGGGTTTGTCGAGCGCCTCCGCCAGTCACCTAGTATTGATTGGACGGAGGTGACGGAGACCACTCTGGCGAGCGCTGGACTGAGCCCAGCTGTTATGTGTATGTAGTTGTTCCTTTCCTCTGGGTCCTTTCTTGCTTTCTTGCTCATTGCTCTTAATGGTTTTTTCTGCAGATATGGATGAGGCATCGATCCAAGCAAGGCGGCTCGCCATGAAGAAGGAAAATGCCGAGAAGAAGAAGGCGGAGGCGGCGAAGAGGCCGAGGGAGCTGCCCCTTGTGATCTCGGAAGTCCAACTCGAGCCGAGGACCAAGAGGGGTCGCTCCGAGACGAGCAAGGGCGTGGCTTCTTCGAAGGGTCGGGGCCTAGCGGGGGCCCCTATTCTCGACAAGGGGAAAGGTCCCTGGGTCGAGGCCGAGGAAGAGGATCCGGTGGTGGAGCTGTTGCGGCAGCGGTGGGCTCCTGACTGGTCGGTTCTGATGGGGGACCGCCTGACAGAGGAGGCCCAAGCCGTTGAAGTGGTGGAAAAGCTGGCGACCCCTCGCGATCGCAAGGCGATGGAGGGTGAGCCCGTAGAGGTGGCGTTCGCCCGCCTGGCGCAGGCCACTGTGCAGGTAAGTCTGTCGACTCTGTCCCTCCTTGTTGATTTTTGTGCCGAGGCTTGATCTTTGTCTGCCGTTGGTTGTAGGCTTGTATACAGGGGGCCAACATTAAGAACCTGTACGAGGCGTCCCTGGCTCAAGAGCAAGCTCGAGCGGAGAAGAGCGAGCTGGAGATGAAGGAGATGCGAATCGAGCTCGAGGGTTCGCATAAGAGAGAGCAGCAGCTGGAGCTCCAGCTCAAGGCCAAGGATGTGGAGTGGGAGAAGAAGATGGCCTCCCTGAAGACGAAGTTCACCAAGGAGGCGAAGGAGGTGCTGCATACGGGCCAGCAGATGGTGATCGCGACCCAGGACAAAAGCTATGAGAGGGCCCTCAGCCACGTGAGGCACTTCTTCCCGGCCCTCGATTTGTCCAAGTTTGAGTATGATATGGAGATCGAGGGGACGTCGAAGATTCCTGGCGAAGAAGGGCCCGCCGTCGACCCATCGGCCGATGCTCCCGTGGATCCGTCCGTCGGCACGGAGGTGGGTCAATGAGTTGTGTAATTTTTGTCTTTCTTTTTCTCTCCCTCGATTGTGTTTGCCTCCCGCGGACTGGCCACCGCATTTTTTGTAAGAAACACCTGGATTTATAGTGGCAAGAAAAGTTTTTTGACCGGCCGGTTGTTTTGACCTCGGACATTTCTGAATCTTCTTGAGAATGTGTGTTGAGTTGGTTGGTTATCTTGTAGGTCGCGGCTCTCCTCCCTGAGGGGGACTCCCGTAGTTTCTATGTGGCGCGACTCCGGAGTAAGGTTAAGGTCCTGGAGGCCGCGCTGGCTCGTCATCAAAGGGGGGCTCGGGACACTGATGAGGCTTGTAACTTTTATCGGAATAAGTCCGTCGTCTTAAGTGCGGAGGCACGCCGGTTGAGAAGAGCGATGTGGGATCGGGAGCTCGGTGGTGCGGACCTTAGACAGGCCGGGCTTAGTACCTTGGTGTCGAGGTCATCTCCTGGGGGGTTACCTCGCGACGTCTTTGTGGAGAAGGAGATGGAGATGCCTCGTTACAATGCGATGTTGGGTGCCTCGTTCTCTTCCTCCTTGGGTCGACAGGCGGAGGGGGTTCCCTCTGCGTTGCTGTTGTTGCAGTGGGCGCGACCGGATGACGCCCAGAGTTCTGTGGCTGGACTGTCGATTGTGGCTGAGGCTAAGGAATATCACAACGAGGGGAGGGGCCCCTAGTTGCTTGGTCGAAGTACTCTTTGTCCCTCGTTGGGCCCGAGGGGCCCTGATCTTCCTGATTTGAGATGAGTGAAGCGGTCTTGTAACGGTCTTTGTTTTTCTTTCGTTTTATTTTTTCTCTTTGGAACGAAAAATAAAGGGGTATGAGAGAAGAATCCTTTTCCTTCCTCGCTCCGGCCAGTAATGTGGTACGAAATGTCGGAGGCAAGGCCTGGCTCCATCGTTCCGCGAGGGATCGAAGTGGGGCCTTAGGAAGGACCTTCGGTCCGGACTCGTATTGAGGTTATCGAGACATTTGGGGTTCGGACAAAAAGGGATATTTTTAGTATAAGGTAGGGAGGGCCGCTAAGGCAGCCCTTTACAAACGAGGGTTTACACCAAAACAGATTTACATTTAGCCGGGCCATAATCTATGCTCGTTCGGCATCGAGGGGGAACACACCTCCACCGACGGTGGTCATGTAGCATGATCGCGCTGCTTCTTGGTTGCCTCGGACGATGCCGACTCCTTGAGGGGTGGGGAACTTGAGCTTCAGATGGTAAGCCGAAGGCACCGCTTGTAGGGAGCATAGTCCAGGCCGGCCAAGTATGGCGTTGTAAGCGGCCTTGACGTTGACCACCATGAAGTCCATGGATTCGGTCCTCTTGACAGGAGTCGACCCGGCGGTAACGTCGAGGGTAACAATCCCTTCTATTACGACAGGGACGCCTGAGAACCCGTGCAAGGTGTACCCAGCTGGCTTGAGTTTACCTCGGGGTAACCTGAGATTTTCGAAGGCTTCGAGGAAAAGAATATTCACCGAGCTACCGTTGTCGACGAGGATCCTGCGGACCTCACAATTAGCCATGTGGAGGTTGATGACGAGGGCATCGCAGTGGGGCAAGCGAACACCTTCAAGGTCTTCCCCTGAGAAGGAGACCGGCCTTGATTGTAGTTTGGGCGAGGGGTTGTCTCTGACAGCGTTCACCTCTCGGAGGAAGGCTTTTTTGGAAGTGTTTGATTCACCTCCCATCGGCCCTCCGTGGACACAGTGCAAGATGAAAGGGATATCCGCGGCTCCCTCGGAATCGGGGGTCCCGACCCTGGGTCTGGTTTGGGGGAGGGTTCGGAAGCGATTGCCTCCGGTTCCTAGCGTCTCGCCGATCTCGTGGGCCTTCTCGGGTAAACTCTCGGAGGTATCCTCTGGAAATGAGTTCTTCAATTTCGTCTTTCAGGGCTCGGCATTGGTCGGTTTCGTGCCCGTGATCTCTGTGGAAGCGACAGTAAAAGCGCTGGTCTCGATTCTTGTTGTTATTAGATCGGGGGGGTAGTCGGACAATGCCCTTGTCTTCGATTTCCAAGAGGATGGCGGAGATGTTATGCGTCAGGGGAGTGTACCTCTCGAAGCGGGGGACTGGCGGGACCTTCTTCATGGCCCCCGGGTCCCTTGGAGCTTTCTTTGGTGGTTCGACTTCCTCGGTCTTCCGCTTTCCTTTCCCGGTGGCATCCCTGGGATCTTCGGGATTAAGGGCCTCTTCTGCCCTAATGTATTTCTCGACCCTATTAAGGAGGTCGGGAAAGTCGACGGGGGGTCTCTTGGCCAGAGAAGCCTTCAGCTGTCCGGGGCGGACGTTGTGTCGGAATGCCGCTGAAGCGACGCCTGGGTCGAGGGAGGAGACCGACCTTGCCTCAACGGTAAATCTCCGGACGAACACTCTGAGTGATTCCCCCTCTATCTGCTTGAGCCCAAGTAATGAGGCGCTGGTCCTTTCGGCCTTCCGGCTAGTGACAAAATGGGCAAGAAAATTGCCCTCGAGTTGGTCGAAGGAGTAAATGGAGCCGGGGGCGAGTTTCGAGAACCACTCGCGAGCTGGACCCCGAAGGGTGGCGGGGAAGGCTCGGCAGAGCAGGGGATCCGAGGCGCTGTGAATCATCATGAGGGTTTTGAAACCCTCCATGTGATCAGAAGGATCTCCCTCGCCATCGTAGGTCTCGAATTAAGGGGGTCGGAAATTCCGGGGTATTTCCGCTTGGAGGATGGGGGCGGAGAAGGGTGGACGGACAGGTCTGTACCCCTGAGCCATTCTTTGGCCGCCGTCCCCTATGTGATCGAGGCGGTCCTCCATTTCTTGTAGGCGTCTTAGGAGTACGTCATCGTCTTCCGGCTGGATCGTTGAAGGGCGGGACGCGCTGGCTTCGGCGTCCGACCCCGTTTGGGAATGGAGGGTTTCTTCCCTGGGGGCCCGTCGGAGGGCTCCCAGCATTTCTCTTCGGAAGTCTTGGAATTCCTTATGAGTGACGGGGGCTCCTTCGGCCCGGTTTGGTCGGTCCGAGGGTTGTCTTCCGACTCGGCTGAGCGCGGGTCTGCGCGCCTCGGGCGGTGGCCTCGGGCGGTTCGGGACCGGGTTGGAAGCGGCCCTTCCCCTGCTGCGGGTAATCTTGCGGTTGAGGATTATTCCCCGGAGGTCGGGCTGGGCTGGCCGGCCGACGCTCCTTTGGGACTCCCGAGAGGGAGCCTTGTGTTTCGACGTGCGTGGCCTGGCTTTATCGGTGGGTGGGGGCGAGTCCCGTTGGTTGACGGAGGAAGCAGCCCCCTTACCTTTGGAGGCCATGAGGATTCGGCTGTCGATGGCTTTTGAGGGTCTGGGTCGGATCGGCTTCTGGAGCAGCTGTTTCCCACAGACGGCGCCAACCTGATGCTGTTTATTTCTGAGGAACGTGTGGAAGCACCAGGTGTGAGTTCGAACTCAATTTGTATTGAAGGAGATTGCCGCTCGTCTGCCGACCCTGAGTTGACCTTCTGGGACCTACGATGAGCTCGGAAAGATGTTGAAGGTTGGGCTCGGATCGGAAGGGTCGGATCCGAGGTCTTGTGTACCTGCAGACGGTCCTGAAACACCGGGGTTTGTCCCGGTGGCGGACCCTCCGACGCTCTAGTCAGTCTCTGTGAGAGAGTAGCAATAACTAGGTATATTTAAGTGGCAAAAGATTGATTCCCTCAAAAGGTGGGTGTGGGTCTAGTATTTATAGAGAATCCCAACCGGGTTTGGTTCCACTTGGGGGCCGGGTTTGGATCCGAAAGCCCATGGGCCTGACGTGGCAGAAGGCCCAGGGGGTTTAGGGCGGACGTGGCGATACCAGGAGTGGTATAGGGCTGACGTGGCGAAACCCTTGGCGGTATTTGGAGCTGACGTGGCCCATCGTGAGCCCCCTGTGCCTCTGGGGGGAATCGGAGGGCCTAGGCTGCGCCAGGTCACCCTTTTGCCCCGCCAGAGAGGGGGGACGGCCTGTGGGACTGCCCCGGATCGGACTCCGAGGGCTACTGAGGCTCGTCGGTACGAGGAGGCCAGTACCGTGAGGGTAAACACGAGGTTCGGCACCGACCCAGAAGTGGTCCGGAGCCGAACCAGGTTGTTATTTTTACTTTTCTGAGTAGGAATAGTATTGGGCCCTGGTTGGGCCTCAGGCCATTTTTACACTGTCACAAGCAGCAACAGTAAGAAAAGATCCATCTTGTGGTGACCTGTTTGTGGGATGATTTCCATGTTGAACGATGAAAAATATTTAAAGAGGATAGCGCCGCCCAAACTTCACATGGACCTAAATCTGCTTTGGGCGATTTTTTCTTAGACTCCTTGTTTAACAGTAATTTGTTACTAACTCTTTGACTATGTGTCAAACACTTTAAATTCCTCACATTTCTTAACAATTTTGAACGTATCTATTGAAGTATATAACAGTTGAACTTAGCTTATTCGAATAAAAATATCTTTAGTAAATAAAAGTTACTACATTTTCATAAATAAAAAAATATATTTACCAAAAAGTATTCAACTTACTGAAAATGTATGCTTTAAAGAAAAAGTTAGATTTCTGCAAGGTATATTTTCTTATTATATACTCTGTCCCTTCCGAAATGAAAGTCATTATAGCATTTTTCTATTTGTCCCAAATTGTTTGCTGCTTAAGATTTTCTGAGGATATCGTAATTTTTTCCATGTTCATTACTATATTTTTTACTAAAGTATCTAATATACCGTTGAGTTTCGGATGATGGTAAAAATCGCAGCTGATCATAGCTGTACGATCCCTACACGGATCTCAAAGTGTCTACAGACAGATTAGCCATCACAGACCTATTTTACCGGCCTGGGCCCACTCCAAAATATGGGCTTCTCTCAAGCCCATAAAAAGTGACAGACTAGGCCCACTAAGAGAGACACACAGTCCATGATGACTAGGAGTCTCATCTCTTATCCTCTCACAGGAATCTCTTATCTCTTCAGAGGGAGAGAGGGGGAGACATGAAAGATCTGACGGTCACGATTCGGCTTCTAGAATGTCTCTTAGGCCTATAAATACTCCTCCCCCTCTTCAGTCTCCAGGTAATGAAAAATTCACCAGTTTTTACTCCTTCTCTCTTTTTCTGGTTCTGACTTGAGCATCGGAGGGTCTATCGCCGGGGGCCACCTCCCGGTGTTTCAGACGTTTTGCAGGTCCTTCGGCCCCATCAACAACCGTCGATTTCAGATCACAAGAGGTCAATCAACGATCCAGATTCAATCTCAGGAGCTCTAACATCTTTTAACGGCCAAGGCACAGGTTTGAATTTTAGTAGTTTCCATCCAGTATTAACTCATTATCTGTTTGCTCCCACATCGAAATAAGCAACAACAGATTGGCGCTGTCTGTGGGAAACTACACAAGTAAGACTTATCGCCATGCCACAATGACTAAGAGATAAAGGGGCGGCCTCCGACCGTCGCATTACCACTCTTCGTCAACCAGCTTCTCTTATGGAAGATCAGATTCCTCCTCAACAGTCGCCCCGACAGCCTATTCACGCTCCTTCCAACGGAGAGGCAGAGGGGGGCTCCTGACAAAACCGTCATGACCAACATCCTCAGTACGACCGCATCTCAGCCCACAATGCCTCAATTGGATCCCAAAAGAAGGACGACCAAGTCCTTCGCCATATCTAAGAAGTAGAAGATCGCCTAGAACGGATGAAGAATGAGAGAAACTGGTCCAACAGTGCCTACCGCCCAAATCAACATTCCCTCAGCAGAACTATCCTCGATGCACCTGTTCCAAGGAACTTCAAAGCTCCTCAGTTCCAGTCCTATAATGGGGAATCAGACCCGACAGACCACGTCGAGAGCTTTAAAACACTTATGATGTTCTGTAACACCACCGATGCACTCATGTGTCGGACATTTCCCGCTACACTGAAATGATCAGCTAGGAAATGGTATTCACGTCTGAAACCCGAATCCAAAATTTCTTTTGATCAGCTCGAGGAACTCTTTATTGCACACTTCGTTGCTAGCCAGAGAACTGAAAAAACCTGTATCTCCCTGCTAGAATTGAAGTAAGAAGATGGAGAACTGCCAAAAGACTTCGTCAAGCATTTAACAACTGAAGCAAGGTTAATTTCTGCCTTGAACACTTCCGTCGTAACTGCAGCTCTTTTGCCGCAAGACTTCGTCAAGCATTTTACAACTGAAGCAAGGTCAATTTACGCCTTGAACACTTCAGTCGCAACTGCAGCTCTTTCGCCGCAAGACTTCGTCGAGCATGTTACTACTGAAGCAAGGCTAATTTCTGCCTTAAACACTTCAGTCGCAACTACAGCTTTTCGCCACAATGTCACTGACAAAGACCAGAAAGCCTCTCTCGCAGAAAGGTCTCCCAAAAATGTTACTAAGCTCCTGGAAAGGAGTGACAGATACATCATGGTCGAGGAAGCTCTATATCCTCAAGGCAAGAATGAATCATCTTCTGGGAACAAACAGAAGAACACAAGCGAGGAAGAACTCAGGAAATTTCAGAAAAATGGTGCAAGTTCACGCCGTCCAACTCTAGCGTCACGCTTCGACAAATTTACTCCTCTCAATGCAAGTGTATCAGCCATCCTCATGGAAGAGGAGAAGGACAGAATAATCCGCCTTCCCCCCACAATGTCAACGTCTAGCCGAAGAAGAGACAAAAATAAGTAG
The DNA here is from genome assembly GCA_017893485.1 of Hemerocallis citrina. Taxonomy (NCBI): domain Eukaryota; kingdom Viridiplantae; phylum Streptophyta; class Magnoliopsida; order Asparagales; family Asphodelaceae; genus Hemerocallis; species Hemerocallis citrina. The sequence goes on along the minus strand of CM030360.1, from coordinate 156,378,306 downwards.
GGCACATTTTACAGAAATCATGGACACACTACTTACAACTGTCGAGCCCATGAAGAAGAACTGGAAACCCCGATCCACAGGGGCTATCTCTCCAACTTCATTCAGAAAGCGGTGCCGAAAATTCTCCATCCCGAGGGGCTGATAAGCATCAGCAGAGGCCATGCGAGTCGCAAGACTCTGAACACATGACCGTCCTCCATTCCATTCATGAAGACCCGATGAGGGGAGATTCCAACTCCTCCCGCAAAGCTTTCGTTAGCAAAGTCAACTCTATAGATAACATTCTGCCTACCAAACGGACCGGGATCCTGATATCTTTCTCCGACAAGGACTTAGAAGGCGTCCAAACACCCCACTGCGACGCATTGGTCATAAAACTTTACATGCTAAATCATGAGGTACGCCGCATCCTGGTGGACAATGGCAGCTCAGTAAACATCCTCTTCATAGCCACATTTCAGGCTCTCAAGCTCCCTCAAGACCGACTCAAGCCAGTCGGTTATACAATTCATAACTCCTCTGGTGCACCTATCCAAGTCAAGGGAATTGTCGCACTCGACGTAACAATAGGGAAAGCCCCCGTTGTTCAAACGAAAGCATTGGGCTCTATGGTAGTCAATGTCAAAGCTGCATACAATGCCATTTTCGGTTGTCCAGGCCGGGCGGCATTCCATGCAATTGCCTTCGCATTTCACACGAAAACGAAGTTCCTAACAACAGCTGGCATAGGCCAAGCTGTAGGAATCCAAGTGGCGGCACGAACTTGCTACACCGCTACAATGGGGGGCTCCATTCTCCCCCTCGACGCCATAGAGCTACCGTAAGAAAACAGTCACAATAACTCCAAAACTGTAAACGAGCTTGAAGCCTCTGCCATAACCAACTCTACCAAGAATTCCCAAACCTGACACCTCATCTTTCACCAGGTCCAAACTAGTTCTCATCATGATACAGTAATAAACTTGAATCCCTCTCCTGAAGCCACTCCGCTCAGTCGACGGAAACAAATAATCTTGCCTAAACACAGTGGTACATTAGAAGATTTCCCTTTCTCTATGGAAAAAAATGGGGGGCTCCCTCCAAAATAGGCAAGTCCAGGCAAGGTCTACCAAGTTGTTCGCCTGACGGCTCATCAGCTTGAAGACCCGGGGGGCAGGGAGATATCAGCAGCAACTTAGAAAGTAGAACACCTTGTGAAGTACAACGAGTTGAGTGCCAAACTTGTACATAATAACGGCACTAAAATCGTTAAAAGCTTCCTACGAGACGGAATTGGAGCCCACATCCATCGTGCGAAGTTACTATAGCAATCTACAATGAATCAAGTTCAGAGTGTGCTTCGCCAATCGATCTGCTCCTACAACCTGTAAATTCATCAAAGCAAACAATGAGATACACACTCAACTTACATTTAAAGCGGTGCTAGACATTCATTACAAGCTTTCCTTAACGCAAGTTCGGAATCCAGAACTCGGGAGTTGCAGCATGCAATCTCGCATGCTTAGAATACCACTCACCGATCGATCTGTTCCTGCAACTAGTTGAACTTCCTTGGAGGCTCGGAAACAACAAATTGAGTGTCACACTTAAACACTTAAGCAGCACAAAACACTTGTTGCGAGTCTCCCCGTAAGACGGATTAGGAGTCCATACCCATGGCTCGACAGGAACTCTAAACAATTTACAATAACGCAAGTTCACACTGCACTTCGCTATTCGATCTGCTCCTGCAATCCGTCAATGCCTTGACGACCAGTTTAGAGTCCAGTTCATGGTTCAAAAGTGACCCTGTCAATTTTCAAAGAAGCAAGTTCAGAGTGCGCTTTACCATTCGAGCTGCTCCTGCAACTTGTTAATACTTAAACTAATAAGTTCGGAATCCATGTTCATGTTTCAGAGTTACTTTCGCAACCTGTAATGACACACGTTCAGATTTCAACTCGCCATTCGATCTATTTCTCCGACTAGTTAAATTTCCTCAACAATAGATTAATAGGTCCAAAAATCATGGATCGAAGTTACCCTAGCAACACTTGTAAAAAGCCGCACTTGGGGTTCAACTCTCCATTCGATGTGACTCTCACAATCTGTCAGAGGCCCCATACAGCAAGTTTGGAAAACAACTCTCCTTCAGAGTTGTCCCTACAACTAGCTGGGTTCAAGATGGAGCAATGCTACAGTCCGTCATATATCGTCGACAGCTCTTTAAGCTATACGCAACAGACTTGAGGCCCTGTTATTTAGCGACAGAGAACCCGTCAATGACACCTCAACCATGACAGCAAGGATCAAGCATGTGAAATGAATCTCGCAAGTCACAAAACTACCACCAACTCATATGTTCAGATCCAGTAGCACAGACGTCTGCAAATGCAAAACAGCTAGTCCAAAATCTAACTCTCCTAAGATCAGCTCATACGACTAGCCAACCCCCAAGACGATGTATCACTGGAAAAGACACTGGCATGTAGAAGACTTTTCATTCCACAAACTACAAATCTCATTACAATAGCAAAGTTACAATGACTCCACGTTTCACGTCTAGGAATCGCTACCAAAAGTCCTGCGAACACTGTATAGCAAACTGTCATGAAAGCTGTTCTTCCAGCTATACACACTGGAAAGATGCTCAATCTAAGAGAAACCAAACTCCTCGCCGGCCTCCTACCAGCTAACAGCTCCATAGGGCCGCCTCAACTCTTGATGACAATATTCAAGACAAGTCTTCCTTAGACGAGAAAATTCTAGATTCATTCGACCACCTTCACTTGAGCAAGCTCCAACTCCGTCTCGCTTGAAGCGTCGTGCAAACGGGAGAGTTTCAACTCCATCAAGACAGCATTCCACGAAGGAGAACAAGCTCGGTGTCCCAGAGAACCTCGTTCGATGCACGCAACTACTTATCAGTGAAGAGAAGAATGGAATCATCTCAACGTTGAATAAACACAAGTTACTTCACTTCCACACTAAGAAGATTCAGAATACCCATAACTCATCCGCTCTAAAAATGAGTTTGGCACTCTGCGCGCCACCTGAGTTCCTCCGGGCAACCACTCGTCAACATCGAGCAACGGGTCCAACACCCCGATCTCTGCTCGTCACTTGAGCTCCATCAATAACTTGTTTGTCCCAAACAACGAGTTTAGCGCTCTGCTCGCTGCTTGAGCTCCATCAACAACTCATTTTGTCCCAAACAACGAGTTCAGTATTTTGCTTGACGCTTGAGCTCCATCAATAATTCGTTTGTCCCAAACAATAAGTTCAGCACTCCGCCTGCTGCTGGAGCCCCATCAGCAACTCGTTTGTCCCAAACAATGAGTTCAGCGCTCTGCTCGTCGCTTGAGCTCCATCAACAACTCGTTAGTCCCAAACAACGAGTTCAATGCTCTGCTCTCCGCATGAGCTCCGTCTACAACTCGTTGGTCCCAGACAATGAGTTCAAGGCCTTGCCATATGCTTAAGCTTCATTAATAACTTGTTGACTTCAGACAACGAGTTCAATGCCTTAATTTTCTCTCAGGCTACATCTACAACTCGTTAGTCCCGAACAACGAGTTCAGCACTCCGCTCGCCACTGGAGCCCCATCAGCAACTCGTTTGTTCCAAACAACGAGTTCAGCGCTTTGCTCGTCGCTTGAGCTACATCAACAACTCGTTGGTCCCAAACAACAAGTTCAATGCTCTGCTCTCCGCATGAGCTCCGTCTACAACTCATTGGTCCTAGACAACGAGTTCAATGCCTTGCCATATGCTCAGGCTTCATCAATAACTTGTTGGCTCCAGACAACGAGTTCAAAGCCTTGATTTTCTCTCAGGATACTTCAACAACTCGTTGGTCCCGAACAACGAGTTCAGTGCTCTGCTCGTCGCTTGAGCTCCATCAACAACTCGTTTGTCCCAAACATCGAGTTCAGTGCTCTGCTCGCCATTTGAGCTCCATCAACAACTTGTTCATCCCAAACAATGAGTTCAATGCTCTGCTCTCCGCATGAGCTCCGTCTACAACTCATTGGTCCCAGATAACGAGTTCAACGCCTTGATTTTCTCTCAGGCTACATCAACAACTCATTGGTCCCGAACAACGAGTTCAGAGCTCCACTCGCCGCTGGAGCCCCATCAGCAACTCGTTTGTCCCAAACAACGAGTTCAGCACTCTTCTCGTCGCTTGAGCTCCATCAACAACTCATTGGTCCCAAACAACGAGTTCAATGCTCTGCTCTCTACATGAGCTCCGTCTATAACTCGTTGGTCCCAGACAACGAATTCAACGCCTTGCCATATGCTCAAGCTTCATCAATAACTTGTTGGCTCTAGATAACGAGTTCAATGCCTTGATTTTCTCTCAAGCTACATCAACAACTCGTTGGTCCCGAACAACGAGTTCAGCACTCTGCTCGGTGCTTGAGCTCCATCAACAACTCATTTGTCCCAAACAATGAGATCAGCGCTCTGCTCGCTACTTGAGCTCTATCAACAACTTGTTGGTCTCAAACAATGAGTTCAATGCTCTGCTCTCCGCGTGAGCTCCGTCTACAACTCGTTGGTCTCAGACGAGTTCAATGCCTTGATTTTCTCTCAGGTTACATCAACAACTCGTTGGTCCCAAACAACGAGTTCAGCACTCTGCTCGCCGCTTCAGCTCCATCAACAGCTCGTTGGCTCCAAATAAGGAGTTCAATACCTTGATCTTCGCTCAAGTCTGCCAAATAGCTCGTTGTCTCCAAACAACGAGTTTAATGCCTTGGTCTTCACTCAAGCTCTGCCAAATAGCTCGTTGGCTCCAAACAACGAGTTCAATGCCTTGGCCTTCGCTCAAGCTCCACCAAATAGCTTGTTGGCTCCAGACAATGAGTTCAATGCCTTGGTCTTCGCCCAAGCTTCACCAAATAGCCTGTTGACTCCGAATGGCAGGTTCTACGCTCTGATTGCCACTTGTGCACCATAAACAATTTGTTGGTCCCAAACAATGAGTTCAACGCCTTGGTCTTCACCCAAGCATCATTGACAACTTGTCGGGGCCAAACAACAAGTTCAAGCTCAAGTGCATCTCATAGCTCTCCCTACAAACTCGCCGGGATCAAATGGCAGTTTCCACATCGACTCTATCTCAGAGCTCACTCCAAACTTGCTGGGATCAAACGGCAAGCTCAACGTTCAACTCCGTCACAGAGTTCTCTACACACTTGTTGGGAGCAAACGACAAGCTCAAACCTTCAATTTTGTTCTGGATATTCCACAACAACTTGTTGGGATCAAATCGCAAGTTTGCAACAACTCTCCTTGTACAGCTATTTATATACATACAGGATCTGTCAATCGACGGTGATGGAGTAAAAAGCTAGGTGTACACATATAAGTAATTATATATAAATATATACGAGTTGTTGCATATACACGACCATATATACATATATAAAAATTGATATGCACACCCAAGCCCAAAAAACTTCAAAATTCTCCACAAAGCTCAAAAAGTTGCAAAAATGCAAAAATGCATGTACAAAGACACTTACTATATCACGAACAAGGGGAGAAGGATATCGGATCGGGTCAGGTTTGCTACCCAAACCCGCAAGCAGAGTCAAGCCAGAATCAGCAAAAGAAGGGCAAGGGGCTTAACGAGTCGGATCTGCGACCCACAACCCGCAAAGCAAAAACTAAAGAAAGTTAGTGAGGGGGTATAAATGGGTACGGGTTTTCATACCCACTAAACCAAACAACCGCTCCACACCTCTCTTCTTCCTCTCGCTCTCCTTCTTCTCCAAAGTTTCCTGCCAAAAAATCTCTTCTTCGAGAATTCGAAGACCACCGCTCGCCTGAAGAGCTCTGACTCATCTCCTTGCACCGAAGGCGAGCTCCATGTCTCCTCGCCATCGACGACGAGTTCTCGCCTCCTCATTGGTGTTGCCGACTTCGAGCACTCGCTAAACTCGATCGAAAACAGAGCTCGAAACCAAAAATTCCTCTAACTCTGTGGCTCGGCGAAGCGGAGTTCGGTAGCTCGGCGAGAGAGCTCCGTAGCTCGGCGAATCCATAGCTCAGTGAGAGAGCTCCATAGCTCGGCGAACACGTAGCTCGACGAACATGTAGCTCGGCGAAGAATCACTACCTAGTAGCTCGGCGAGACCTCGAGTGCGTAGCTTGGCGGGTGAGTAGCTCGGCGGATTCGAAATTCTCGTAGCTCGGCGACTACTCCAAAGCTCGGCGAGAGAGCTCAAACCCGTAGCTCGGCGAGACAAATCTCAAACCCATAGCTCGGCGGAACGGCCTATCGCCATAGCTCAGCGAAAACTTGAGCTCCATAGCTCGGTGAAACGAAGCATCGACATATCCGTAGCTCGACGAGATGAGCTATCGTCATAGCTCGGCGAGACAAATCTCAAACCCATAGCTCGGCGGAACGACCTATCGCCGTAGCTTGGCGAAAGCTTAAAGCTCCATACCTCGGCGAAGCCTCGACGTCTCCATAGTTCGGCGAGAAGCTCGACGCAGCTCCACCTCGACAAAACCATCGAAAGCTCGATGAAAGGTCGGAGGCCATAGCTCGACGAATTCACGTCACAGGATCGATGTCGCCATAGCTCGACCAAGACGAACACCTCGCCACTGGTCCAAGGCCGCCCCATAGCTCCGCAGGCTCCTGAAAAAACCGTCGCCGAGCTATGCGTCGAAGGAGAAAAAAGTAGCTCGGCGAATTGGTTCGCCGAGCTAAGGGGTGGAAGAAGACGACCCAACGTCGCTTGAACTCCAAGAATTTCATGCTAGATCTTGATGAGCACTCCAGGTTTCTTCGGCTCTTGATTAGAGGCTCTCCGCTGTTGGATTTCTCTCAGCGCACGAGTCACGCACGATTGACGTCTCAGATCGCGCTAAGATCAGTGCAGATTTGATCAACGAACCTGATCATGTCAGGATTCGCGCCAGCTTCGATAAATCAGAAAAATCATTTAAAAATCATTTAAAATTCAAAAAAATAATTAAAAAAAAATTCAAAAATAATTATTTAAATTCTGAAAAATAATTTAAAAATCCAAAAAAATTAATTAAATTGAATTTATTAATTATAAAATTTGAAAGAGTGATTTTGATTGAAGAGCATTCCATAAAATTCGGAGAGATCCGAAGAACAGTGGAAAAATTCTCAGAAAATTCCAAAAAAAATCCAGAAAATTCGAAAAAATTCGAAAAATATGGAAAAATCCAGGAAAATATTCACTGCCTTCAGAAGCCATAGACCAGTTCCAAGTATCTTCGAACACTCCGACTACTAAGATTATTTGCCAGATTCTAAAAATAAGACGTACTACTTTCCGAAAGCCATGAAAATCACGTTTCGAAAGTGGGGGGCTTATAATGATGGTAAAAATAGTAGTAGATCAGAGCTGTATGATTCCTGCATGAATATCAAAGCATCTACATGCAGATTAGCCATCACAGGCCTATTTTATAGGCCTGAGCCCTCTCCAAAATATGGGCTTCTCTCAAGTCCATAAAAAGTGACAGACTATACCCACTAAGAGAGATACCCAGTCCATGATGTCTAGGAGTCTCATCTCTTATCCTCTCACAGGAATATCTTATCTTTTTAGGAGGCAGACATGAAAGATCCGACGGTCACGATTCGGCTTCTAGAATGTCTCTTAGGCCTATAAATACTCCTCCCCTTCTTCAGTCTCCAGGTAATGAACAATTTATCAGTTTTTACTCTCTCTCTCTCTCTCTCTCTATTTTTGGTTCTGACTTGAGCGTCGGAGGGTCTTTCGCCGGGGACCACCCCCCGATGTTTCAGACGTTTTGCAGGTCCATCGGCCGCATCAACAACCGTCGATTTCAGATCAGAGGAGGTCAATCAACGATCCAGGTTCAATCTCACGAGCTCTAAAGACTTTTAACAGCCAAGGCACATGTTTGACTTTTAGTAGTTTCCATCCAGTATTAACTCACTATCTGTTTGCCCCCACACCGAAATAAGCAGCAACAGTTCCCTTACGTAATCTCTAATAATCTCTAATCCCTAATCTCTAATATCTCTAATCTAATATTATAATGGGAGAAGGCCTTAGTGTCATTTGTCAATCTACCAATGCATGAGGTGCACGTACATAACTAATATGAAAGAGGTTTCAGGTTCGGGTCCTCACTGAGACTAGATTACGTCTTATTATTTACTATATTAAAAAAAATTAATTAAACCGTGCATCACACGTGCAGATTACTAGTAATATTATAATGAGAGAAGATTTTAGTGTCATTTGTAAATCTACCAACATGTGCAATGCACGTATATAATCTCTAATCTCTAATTTCTATATTATCTCTATTCTCTATCTCTAATATCTAATATCTAATCTCTAATCTAATCTAATATTATAATGGGAGAAGACCTTAGTGTCATTTGTAAATCTACCAACACGTGCATTGCACATGCATAACTAATATGAAGAAGGTCTCGGGTTCGAGTCCTCACTACGTTAGATTTTTTTACTTTAACTTTTTAAAATATATTAAATGTGCATCACACGTGTAAATTATTATCTATCTATCTATGCATCCATCTATCTATAATGTAATATATAATCTCTAATCTCTAATATTATAATGGGAGAAGGGCTTAGTGTCATTTGTAAATCTACCAATGTATGCATTGCACGTGCATAATTAATATGAAGGAGGTCTCAGGTTCGAGTCCTCACTACGTCAGATTTTTTACTTTATTTTTTTAATATATTAAATGTGCATCACACGTATAAATTATTATCTATCTGTCGATCTATCTATCCATCTATCTATAATATAATATATAATAACTATTATAATGGAAGAGTTGGAGTTGTAACTCTACCTACTTACTTACGTGCAACGCATGTAAAACTCCAGCTCTCCCATTATAGTCTTCACATTTACTTTTAAAAATATATATTCCTATTTATTAAGACATGCATCACACATGTAAATCAGAGTTTTTACTTTACTTTTATGAAAAAATAATACATGCATCGCACGTGTATATTACTAGTAGCTTTAATTATAAAGGATGACATTATTAATCTCTAATCTTATAATGGGAGAGTTGAGGTTGTCATTTGTAGATAGCCTGTAATTTATAGACAATCAACCATCTAATCTCAATGATTCATCTATAATCTCTAATCTCTAATTTAATCTAATCTAATCTCATCTAATCCTCTAATATTATAAAGGGAGAGTTGGGGTTATCATTTGCATACAACCATGCATCTAATCTCAACAATTTATTTTTAAGTGGGAGTTATATTAACCACTTATTACTCAACTGTTGTTAGTTACCATAATATTATCAAAGCTCAAATTTATTTACGACATAATTATTCACAAAAGTGTCATTCATATATAATAAAAGTTGATGCTAATAGGTGTAATTTGTAAAGAGTATGTGATCAGTAAAGAGATATCTCAGGTTCGAGGTCAGATTATGTTATTGTATTTAATTTAAATATAAAAAGAATTATTAGGACGTTCATTGCACGTGCATATTATTAGCTCTTTAATTAAAAAGAATGTTTGTTTTTTCATAAATAATCTGGATTGTTTCTTATTATGTGTGTAGAAATTTAGAATGACATGTCTTGAAACAAATGTACATATTTTTCGCAAATAACCTAGGATCAAGTTTCGATGGCTCCCATTTTCAACATTTATGAGGTCGAAAAATTCTATAACCAGCTCGATTGTCCACAAGAATATTCTTTTGTTACTTAGGCCGAAACAACGATTTAGTGCGATTTTCCATTTGCATCTCTAGCAACATGTACCACACCAAAGCTGCCAAATCTACTCTTCAAAAACTATATGAAGTCTGAAGTCTTAACAAGAGAAATTGTTGAATTTCGACATTCCCATCCAAAAATGACTAGTCTCCAACTTGTGATAACTGGTGTTATGGAATAAATTGCAGGAATTTTTGGAACTTGAACAGCTAGAACATCCACAGTTATGCATGCTAAAAAATGGCAAATGGCAAAATAGTAATAGCTATTCCTTTGTTTGCTGTAGTGGTAAATTGCTAAAAAATATTAAAGGAGAAAAAAATTGAACGGACAAACCATCATGTCCAAATAAAATCCTATACAAAATTCTATACAATCATTTCATAGATTCTTTCCTACAAAATCTTACACACAGCATCACTCATCTTTCCTACAAAATCATATACACACTCACCCTATAGAATCCCAAAAAAAGTTTACATTTTTAGCAAAAAAACACTCAGAATAGTTTGGACCAAACATGATGTTTGTTCGAGAGTTTCTTTGGTTATTTATTTATTTATTTATTTATTTTTAAAAATTTTGTCGGATGAAATATGATGTTTCGTTCGATGCATTTAAAATATATTAAAATATTACGGACGAAACATGATGTTTCGTCCTAGCCTTTAAAAATATAATGAAATATTAGGGACGAAACACCCTATAATATGTATTTTGCAAAATTATTTGTCAAATATAACAGTCTACTATAACTATTTTGTAAAAAAAAAAGCAAAATAGCAAACAACTGCAATTCTTCATTTGCTAAAAAATAAATAATATAGCGATATATAGCAAACCACTCGGGTATAAGAGCATCTATAGTCGTCTACAACTATTTTTTGGGTATTTGGCAAATGGAAACCGTTAAAGTGGCTTTGCGCTGCAGTCTTCGATTGCCAAAAATTGGGCATTCGTCAATTTTCAAATCTCAGACGAAAGACGAATTATCGTCTGAAGAAAAAAAAAAATTTCAAATTTTTAAAAACCCGTCCATCCAATTTTTTAAAATAAAAAAATGAACAAAATCCCATGGACGGAAGAGAGAACTTCGTCCAAGGATTAAGGGTGCTTTTGTTTTAAATTTTTTTTAAAAAATATATGGACGAAAAACGAAATCCCGTCTCTAACTTTTTTTAAAAAAAATTTTCAATCGGACGAAAAATTAAATTTCGTCTGATACTTCACTGTTTTGCCAAATTTATTGGGGTTTGTGGATCCAATACACGATAATGGGTTGAAGAAAATAGGCGGAAAGGAGAGTAGAAGTGGGAGCAAGAGGTCAAGAGTAGTTGGAGGCTACAGTAGAATTGCGGTTGACCGCACCCCCCGACCGCACCCAGGCAAGACGACCGGTCGATGCGCAGTCGACCGTCCCACTCTCTGACTCAATTCTGTATCTTGAAGGAATAACCGATCGACCGTTCAGTCGACCGACCTGCTCTCTGTTGGAACTCGTGCAGTTGAAGGGGAAGACCGGTCGACCGTCAAGATGGTGCGGTCGACCGTCCCGATGCTGAATGATGAGCGGCTGAGATGGAAAGTTGTGGAATCCCATATATATTGTATTGTGTACGATTTTAGGGTTATGCAAAAGGATAATAGAGATCTACCAGCCGTCATTAAGAGATAGGGAGATAGAGAGAAACCCTACACCTTGGTGGTGAGTTCTTGAGAGATTTGTAAACCTAATCTTCATATTTCTAGTGGAAATCGTAGGAGTGCCTCTGCGCGGGGAAGTAGCCATTATTTTGGGTGAACCTCGATAAAATCTTGTGCGTTCTTGTGTGTTGCTTTTGCTTGTTCTTTCTTCTCTTGTTTTTATTCAATAGTTCTTGTATCTCATCATCGTTGTTGAGTTTATTCCGCAGTTATAATTTAACAAAGTGATATCAGAGCTACAGGTTGGTAGTCTTGATTAAGATGGGAGACAAGAGTAGAGTTAAGGAGTTCGATGGAATGGATTTCACAATGTGGAAGATCCAAATGATTGCGTATCTCCGACAGAAGGATCTAGATGATTTGTTGTTTGGTGTGAAGCTAGAAGGGGTGGAGGTCGATCTAGTTGCATTGAAGACCTAGAATAGATTGGATCAAAAAGCACTTGGGCAGATTCAGTTGTCGCTGAGCAGGAAGGTACTATTTCACATTAAGAAGGCAAGAACCGCAAAGGAGGCAATGGAGATATTGACAGATATGTATGAGAAGCCAAATGCAGTGAATCAGATCTTACACCTAAAGAAGTTGGTTAACTTGATGTTGTCAGAAAGGGATTCGGTTGCTGAGCACATCAACAATTTCTATATGGTTGGCAATCAAATGAAATCGTCGGGTTTAAAGTTTGAGGAGAGGGCACAATCGTTGTTGTTGCTATCCAGCCTTCCCGATAGTTATGACATAGTAGAGCAGACTATTACTAGCACCATGACTGATACGAAAATTCTAAAGGATGTTATAAGCAGCATTATAAATGAGGATGCAATGAGAAAAAGACATGGAGGGACTTCAGTGTCATATCCTAGCAATGCCACGCTGTCAGTTGATAACCGTGGTAGGAGTAACAACAGAGGGAGGTCGCAGAGCAGGAATCATAGATCTAAGTCAAGAACCGGACATCGCAAAGGTGAGTATTGGTACTACAAGAAGCCAAGACACAGGAGAGACCAATGCGAGGAGTATAAGAAAGTACAAGCAGGGTCACAGGTAGCCAATGTGGTAAGTATTGAACCCCGTCTAGATAAATTATATTTATCTGCTTGATTTAATATTTTGCAAGATGATTGATGTATAGACTTAGGTGCTTCTTATCACTATACCCCCATGAGGGATGTTTTTGAGGATTACAGGACAGGTAATTTTGGTGCAGTTTCTGTTGGTAATGGATAGATATGTCCAGTTGTGGATAGAAGCACTGTGAGAGTGAAGGCTCGCAATGGTGGGCAATTGGTCTTGTATGATACAAGACATTCTGTGCATGACGAAAAACTTGATCTCGACTAGCTAACTAGACAAAGAAGGATTCACGATAACTTTTGGGCATAAAGAATGGAAGGTGACTACAGGTGCCAGGTTGGTGGCAAAAGAAAAGCATGGTGACATGTTGTACTTACTAAGGGGAGGTGATTTAGGTGATGTTATTGCTACAACATCAGTAAATAGTTCTTCTTCAATTCTATGGCATATCAGGTTGGGGCACCTTGGTGAAAAGGGTGTCAAGCAGCTTTGTTCTAGGGATCTTTTGTCCGGGCTGAAGAAGGTTGAGATGGATTTTTTTGAGAATTGTGTGATGGGCAAATAGAAGACAGTTAGCTTTCAGTTGGGTGGGTATGAGAAAAAGCTTGCGAAGCTAGAGTTGGTACATACAGATGTGTGGGGTCCAGCTCACGATTCTCTTATAGTGGTAAGAAATACTTCGTCACATTTATCGATGATGCTACAAGAAAAGTTTAGGTTTATGCAATTCGTGAGAAATCAAAAGTTTTTGAGGAATTCAGAGCTTGGAAGGCCAGGGTTGAGAATGGGTGCAAGGTGAAAGCAATAAAGTCAGATAACAGAGGTGAGTATACAAGCAAATAGTTTGTTAACTATCTGGCAAGGGAAGGTATCAGAGGAAGCAAGGCAGTTCCTAAGACCCCACAAGAGAATGGTGTAGCAGAAAGAATGAATCGCACGATACTCGAAAGGGCGAGATACATGAGACTTCATGCGGGTCTTCCGGTCCATCTTTAGACCGCTACAGTTGATACAACAGTGTATTTGATTAACCATTGCCCGTCTAGTGCCCTTGATGGGGCCATTCCAAAAGAACTATGGTCAGGAAAAACTGTTAATTATTCGTATTTGGAAGTTTATGGTTGTATGGCATATGCACTAATTGACATGGAAGAAAGAAAGAAGTTGGACTCTAAGTCCAAGAGGTGTGTGTTCATTGGCTACGATGGCGATGAGTATGGTTACAGGCTTTAGGATTTTATGGATAACAAAGTCATTCGCAGTAGGAATGTAGTGTTCAATGAAGAGGTCCTATACAAGGATAGACACACAGGTCAAGACAGTACAACCAGTTCAGTGTTAGATTGGGGTTCAGACTCAGACTCAGATTCAGATTCTGAAGGTGGCCCTAGTGGTAGAGACCCAACAGTGCAGCAGCAGATACAGGTACCACAGGCAGCACAGGAGGCTCATGGTGAGCCTATTGGGAATGAGCAAGTTATCCAAGACGAACAGGTACAGCCAGAACAGTTCGAAAAACCTGAACCGGTCGGAGAACCGGTACTCACATTGAGGAGATCGACACGAGAGAGGAGGCTAACCAAGATATTTGATCCATCAGCTAGTGTTGTTCATGAGCATGTTCTGTACATGGATTCAGGAGAGCCAGAGACTCATGATGAGGCTTTGAGGGATGAGGCTCGAATTCAATGGGAGTTACCCATGAAGGACGAGATGAGCTCCTTGGAACAGAACCGCGCTCTTATGAACAAATGGGTTTTCAGAGTCAAAGATGAGGCAGATGGCAGTAAGAGGTACAAGGCAAGGCTTGTTGTGAAAGGATTCTATCAAAGAGACGGTGTTGATTATAGTGAGATCTTTGCACCGGTTGTGAAGATGGCTTCTATTAGGGTTCTACTCAGCATTGTGGCAGTTGAAAACTTGCACTTAGAACAGTTGATGGTGAAGACAGTATTTCTCCATGGTGATGTCGAAGAAGAGCTGTACATGAGACAACCTACAGGTTTTGAAGCTAAAAAAAAGGAAGACATGGTGTGTCGATTGAAGAAGAGTCTTTATGGGCTCAAACAAGCACTGCGGCAATGGTACTTGAAGTTTGATTGCTTCATGAGAGGAAAAGGTTTTGATAGGCGCGAAACAGATCATTGTATGTATGTTCGTAGATATGAGAACAATGATACAGTTACATTGGATTTGTATGTGGACGACATGCTGTTAGCAGGTTCATGTATGGCGAAGATCAAAGAAGTGAAAAAGATGCTAGCTTCGGAGTTTTCAGTGAAGGACTTGGGTGAAGCAAAGAAAATCCTCGGCATGAAGATCAGTAGAGACAGAATTAGCAAGAAGCTTTGGTTATCGCAAGTGGACTATGTGAAGAAGGTGTTGAAGAGATTCGATATGGATGGTGCGAGGGCAGTCATTTGTCCCTTGGCTGCTCACTTCAAGTTATCTATGGACTTGTGTCCTAAGACAGAGGCAGAGATAGAGCAAATGGCTGCTATTCCTTATGCCTCAGCCGTTGGAAGTTTGATGTATGCGATGGTGTCTACCAGACCAGACATCGCACAAGAAGTGGGAGTTATCAGCCGTTACATGAAGAATCCAGGTAAACATCATTGGGATGCAGTAAAGTTGATTCTTAGGTATCTAGCAGGTACTTCAGACCACTCTCTTTGTTTTGGGGAAGATTTTTTGCATATACATGGTTATGTAGATGCAGATTTTTTGGGCGATTGTGATGGTTGCTGAAGTACTACAGGGTAGGTATTTACAGCTGGTAAAACAGCTGTTAGTTGGGCTTCGCAGTTACAAAAGGTTGTAGCACAGTCAACCAAGGAGTCAGAGTATATGGTACTTACAGAAGTGACGAAAGACATGTTGTGAATTTCGGAGTTTATGAAACAGTTGGACAAGAAGCAACCCATAGGTGAACTATGGTGTGACAGTCAAAGTGCAATTTTCTTGGCAAAAAATTTGGCATATCACTCTAGGACTTGGCACATTCAAATGAGGTATTATTTTGTCAGAATGGAGGTTGATAAGAAATGGTTGAAACTAACTAATATTCTTGGCACTAAGAATCAGGCGAACATGCTTACTAAGGTGGTGGACAGCAAGGAACATCAGTTTTGCTATACCGCTATCGAATTGTCTCCAGGTTAATTGTTGAGGAGACTTGCAGAAGCACAGGCCTAGACTAGGCCAATGGAAGAATGAAGAACAGGTTAGAGATTTCGTGTATATATCTCCAAGTGGGAGATTGTTGGAATTTGTGGATCCAATACACGATAATGAGTTGAAGAAGATTGTAACACCCCGAATCCCAAATACACTGAATTCGAGATGTTCTACAGGATCTTTTCACTTTCTTTAGTACAATTTTACAGGAAAATTAAAATTTTTCATCATACATCAGAGATTACATCATAATTACATCTTTCTTTTGCACAGCGGAAGTAAAATTTACAACAATTGAATTAAAGTACAACAGCATGATATAATCTTTAGGCATCCATTCTTCTTTAATCTTTAACATGTCATTTACCTGCATACAAGACTGTGGGTACGTCAGTTTATTCAACCGACGAACATTATACACGGCCATCCTCTCTATGCCGAAAATAGTATAACTTAACTTTTCATATTTAGCAAACACAAACTTGTCACATTCAAACTAAAGGGACTACCCTATTGATGTCGTGTTGTGATTGTGCACTTAATCCTTAATGCATTTATTAATGTTACATGACACTAATGCGCACTTGTTCGGATTCTATGCATCCCATACTACATAGGTCCGAGGGCAAGCCCTTATTCGTTCTTCATCTTTATAGGGTTCAATCCCCCGTTATATCTTAGTCTACTACTGTAACTACGGTAGTGTCTTAGATGTCCTATGATCTATGAGCCCATATCCAGGCAGCCTGGAGGGGAATCCCACGCACTGTCACGACGCATCGAGCAGGCAACCTATGGACAATTCAGCCTCTGCCATGGAACAATGGCACCACCCATAGCCACTCGAACATCCCACGAGCGTCGCCACTGGGACGATAATTCTGGAGTAGCGCCCACGCCATGTCTTGACGCATCAAGCAAGCAGCCTGTGGATCGCTCTCACACCGCTATCCGATGGCCCCCATACCCATGTTTTTCTTCTACTTTCATCACGTCTCCACTATGTACTAATCCTTAGTTTTATAAAAATCATGAACAAAATAATCTCTAGAGTTAGCCTCTCCATCAACCGGACTTATTCATTTGTTTCATCATGACCAACCTTGGTCTAATTTCATCTCAATTCATTTTCTTTTTCAATGCCGGGGAGACTTAGCTACTCTAGTTCGAATTTCATTTCACAATCTTCAACTTGAGTACTTACAACTCATAAGATTCATATTCATAGCCAAACAAATTTCTTTTTCTTTCATCAACATGATTTCTAATTCCATAATCATACATGAACCCATGCACTTCATAATTTCACATTTGAAATTCATATTACTAATAAACATTCATACTTCATATTTTGCACAATATTCTCAAGTGAGAATTAATAATATCATGTCACACAACAAGGTTCTTTTTGCCAATTACTTTCTAATAAATCCATTTCAATTTATCTTTATAAACTATAATTTTCATAAGTGTGTATCTTAGAACCATAGCTCTAATTGTGCCTTTTGTTCACAAACCATATTGTATTTCCTTCAAATAATACCCAACTCAATCTTATAAAATTCCTTGCATTTTTATGAGAATTACCATATTTTTTCCACATTTTTTGGACATCAAAAACTCTCAAAAAAAATATTTTTTATAAGTGCCGAAGGGAGGAATCGAACCCAGGCACGACGGAAAGAGAGCCAAGAGCACCTGCCGCATGGCCGAACTGTGCTAGCGATATGAAGGGGGCGGATTAAGTGTATATAGCTTTCGGTCGAAAGCTATATGCTCTCAACAAATGTGTGAAAAATATTGTCAACACAGGGGTTCGAACCGCTCACTCCAGAGAAGCAAACCGCAGTCAGTGACCGCCTGAGCTAGTAGCTCGGGCTGTCTCACTATCCAATAAAAACCCTTATGTTTCATATTCGCACTGTTTAAAAGAACAACTCGATGTTCAAATTAACTAGTTTCATATTGCCTTTATAAAAACTACTGAAAAATTCCAGATTAAATCATCTTCCCCTGATCTTCATAACAGTAAGTATAAAATAATTTTTTTGTACTAAAAACATAATTTTTTCCACACAATTTAATAGATTGTTCATTAAGACTACCATACTTTTTATTTTCGACATTGAATAATCAATTAGTCTTCTAATCCCTTTTTATTCACAAATTTCTTATGATAATTCACTGCTATAATTTTTTTTATTCACAACACATACATTTTGGTTTTATCCATCCCCATATCAATATAAAGATTTATTTAGCATATGAATAGGTAAACTCAAAACTACTAATTTTTGAGTAGTTCTATTTTGGTGATAACAAAGTAATTTCATTAGTTCATCTATGTCACAACATATACTACTACTCATTAATTAACATAATTACAACTCAATCATTCAAGAAAACTCTCTATTCAAATTCAAGTGTGCCTTTATCTTAATCAATTTCATGCTTCAACCATACAATTTACAAGCGTTCTAATTAGAAATTTTCATGCATCATGCTAGCAACATTCCACCATCATTCATTCAAATTAATAATCATGGAGAATTCTACATACAATTTAATTTCATGCTAGAATTTCACACACAAGTTAATCACACATTTCAATCCATTCATATACTAACTTTTCAATTTAAGTGTGTTCTTATTAGTATTTTTCATGCATAGTGTTGATAATTAAAACTAGCATAGATTCCTACATTAGAAATATGAAAGTTTTACCCACCTTGTATGGAGAGAAAACACAAAAAGCAACCAAGTCCTTGCAAATGAAAGCACCACCTCCTAGCGCGCCCAAGCTCCAAGCCTCCTAGCACAAACCGAATGCTTCCTAGTAGTAGCCGGCCTCTCCTTCTCCAAGCAATAATCCCACACAACTCTCTATTTTTTTTATAACTCACACTATTACTACAATAATACTATAGCTTGGAAATATAATTTGCATATGAAAATAGCCATGAGAGGGGGGGTATTTATACTAAAAGATAAGTGAAATGGAGGGCTAAGATTGCTTTGGTGGTTATAGAATGAAGGGTCTAGATTAAGGTAGAAGTTATGAAAACTACCCACATCCATGAAACTACCTCCATGATCACCATGACAAAAATCAAATCTCCCTCCAAAAAGAATGAATCCCGGCCATGAATAAAGTGTGCAATGCACGTGTACGTGTAGTGCACGTGCATGCAACTAGGCCAAATTTGTACCTTTTAATTTTGTACAAAAATAAAATAATGATAATTTAGTCTTCTACATGACAAGTTTTAATAAAAAATAGATTTATTCATGGGCTTTGTTTTTGGGCCAAAATAGTTTATTAAAATAAATAAAATAAAATACATTTGGGCTTTAAGAAAAGGGCCTTTTTAATTAAATCAAAATAAGGCTTTAAAGAAAGGCTTTTTTGTACAAAATAATTTGAGAACACCTAATTAAATATTTATACACATCATTATAAAAATAATTCAACCCAAAATATTGCACGTGCACACTACGTGCAAAATAAAATAATTTTTCATTAATTGAAAAATCAGGGTATTACAAAGATAGGCAAGAAGGAGAGTAGAAGTAGGAGCAAGAGGTCAAGAGTAGTTAGAGGCTACAACAGAGTTGTGGTCGGTCGACTGCGCAGTCGACCATCCCACTCTCTGACTCAATTCTGTATCTTGAAGGAATGACCGGTCGACCGCGCATTCGACCGACCTGCTCTCTGTTGGAACTCGTGCAGTTGAATGGGAAGACCGGTCGACCGTTAAGATGGTGCGGTCGACCATCCCGACGCTGATTGATAAGCGGCTGAGATGGAAAGTTGTGGAATCCTATATATATTGTATTGTATACGATTTTAGGGTTATGCAAAAGGAAAATAGAGATTTACCACCCGTCATTAAGAGAGGAAGATAGAGAGAAACCCTACACCTTGGTGGTGAGTTCTTGAGAGATTTGTAAACCTAATCTTCATATTTCTAGTGGAAATTGCAGGAATGCCTCTGCACGGGAAAGTAGCCATTGTTTTGGGTGAACCTCGATAAAATCTTGTGTGTTCTTGTGTGTTGCTTTTGCTTGTTGTTTCTTCTCTTATTTTGATTCTATAGTTCTTGCATCTCGTCGTCGTTGTTGAGTTTATTCCGCAGTTAGAATTCAACAAAATTCTCTCCGACGAATTTTTTTTCTTCGTCTGATGCGACAGACGATAAACCCTTTTTTATTTACTATATTTTCCAAAATCTCAAATCGTCTGCCAAATTTGGCCAGTCACTGTTCACAAAAACCCAAATTTTGGGTTTTTGGCCAACGACCAGAGCGTTTTCATTCTATTTTTTGGAAAATTTAGAAATTAAACCCTTTTTCGTTTGCTATATTTTTCAAAATTTCAAATCTTTTGCCAAATTTGACCAGTCACTGTTCAAAAAAAATCCAAATTTTAGGATTTTGGCCAATAACCAGAGCATTTTCATTCTTAATTTTTTAAAAATTTGGAAATTTGAAAGACGACTATAGATGCTCTAAAGGGCACAACAATAGTCAATAGGGTTGATGGAATATCACATCAAACTAGGGCTTAATTTTTTTTTTCCAATCACCACGTGCTATGGGAGAAACAAACATCTTTCCTGGTAGTCATCACTCCATCTCTGAAATGGTCATGATGCTTTAACTCGCCTCAGAGCATCTGTAGTCATTGTGACCTATTTTTTGGGTATTTGGCAAATGGAAATAGAAAATTTGGCTACGCGCTGTAGTGGTCGAAAGCTATAATTTGGTCAACCGATGGATTATCTTTCGTCTCAAATTTTTTTTTTAAAAAAAAAAGCTCCAAATGTGAGGGTCCACCGTCCCAACACTTTTGTCTTTAGCAAAATTGTTGGACGGTGTATTATCTACCGTCCGACAATTTTTTAATTTTTTTTTAATTAGTTGAGACGGCACTTTATTTATCGTCCGATTAAAAAAAAAATTAAGCGACGGAACATAATCTTTCATCCGACAGATAATCTATCGTCCGACTATATTTTGGCAATTGCCATTTCGATTGCCAAATATAGCCGCGTACTGTAGCGATCAAACCTATTTTTTGGGTATTTGGCCAACAACGACAGAGGTTTTTTTTTTCCAAATTTTGGAAAATTTGGATATATGGCAAACGACTACAGATGCTCTCATCATCTACAAAATTATCTGACGTCACAATGTTTGGCCTTGTGTTTAAATCGAGACAAAAAAAATAATTTCTTTTGCAGTTAATAACAAATCCGATGAAAAGTTAGGACATGCAGTCGTTTCCGGTTCAAATTTTGGATATTTGATATAAAAATAGAAAATTTATATTTTAGCTGTAATTATTTGCATCTAAATTTTGGATTTTAATTTTAAAAATCGATAGACGATAAATGACTTTCCATAATTTTTATTTAAAAAAAAATAAAAATCCAATGGACGGAGAATCATTTCCCATTTGAGAATTAAAAAAAATTAACTCCTAATTAATTCCTCATTAACTCTTAATTTAATCCTAATTAAATCTTATTAATATATCTTAAATAAATCTTAACTCTTAATTAAATTTCAATTAATACATAATCTATACACATTGAAATATTCATAGGTTCTAGTTTATAGAATATTTTCCACCAAAATGTGAAGAAATGTATGGGACGGTAGATAATCTACCCGTCTGTGTTTTTTTTAAAATCGATCGTTCCCGTCCGTCGAAATTATAAAAAAAATATGGGACGGGAAATGATTTACCGTGCAATGTTAAAAAAAATCAACAATGAAAGATGATATTTCGTCTGATTGAACGGACGAAAGATCATCTTTCATCAGTTTTTTTTTCCAAAAAGTCATTTCGTCTTCCAAATACATTAGACGATTGTTCACCAAATACCCAGATTTTGGGTATATAGCGAACGACTGCAGCGTCATTTTTTTATTTTTTTAAAAAATGAGTATATAGCCAATGACTACAGATGCTCTTAGTAATGAAACTTGGCAAAAAGATAACATTATTGAAGTTTTTTGTATTTTGCTGAATTGCATTTATATTGTGAAGAGTCTGAGACACTGAAGTATTTTGAAGCATTGTATCAATATTGTTGGTTGAAGATGAGTAGGGTTGGCATTCGGGTCTACCGGGCCGGGTCGGGTCGGAGGGTTAACCGGACCGGGCCGGGCCAGGTCGAAGAGTTGAAATTACGACCCGCCCAACCCGTGAACCCTTTCGGGTCCAACTCGAGTCAGGTCGGATCGGGTTGCTGGTTGGCCCGGTTAGAGAGTTAACTATTTTTTTTTACTTAAAAAAAGTAATTTTAATAATAATAATAATAAGAATGAAGTAGTAATAATAATAACATAAAAAATCGTAATAATAATAATAAGATTGAAAGAGTTAAATTGCCAAAAAAAAATGATATATTATTCATATGATTTCAAGTTATACAAGTTTCACAATTTGTAATAAGAAATAAGGATTTCTACAAATTTATTTTATACAATAACAAATTTCGTATATATAATTTCAATTTACTTCAATTTTTCTAATTTTAAATAACATGCAAAGATTGAATACAATTTTTTATCTATTTACAATTGTCTTCAATTTGATGGCCTTCAATTTGTTGTTGTTGATTTGTTGTTGTTGGTCTTGAATTCTTCATTTTGGTTGCTATTGTTTTTGTTGTTGTTGTTGTTCTTCCGGCGAGTTGCTCCCACTTGTGGACGTAGATAATACTTTTCCTTGTATCCTATCTTCAACCTTTAGTCAGTCTTCTGTGCAAACGAGCATCTCTAATGATTGGGGCTTCAAGCGATTCCTGTAATCAGTTAGAACCCTGCCACTTGTAGAAAATGCACTTTCAGAAGCAACTGTAGAGATATGTGGAGTTAGTAGACCTTTAAACATATATTTAAGAATACTATAAGTGTGTTCATGGTCTTTCCACCATTTTAAAATAACTAGTGAAGAACTAAAAGACTCAGAATCTTGTTAGTTATACCAATTTAATTCATTTGGTTGATTAGTCCTAGGTTTTTTGGATTGAATTTGTGCAAGTAAAATTAAATATTCTATCATCAAATTTACTATTATCCTTACCTTTAGAAGTAGCAAAAGAAGAACTAACTACAGAAGTTGTACTACTAGAAGCAAAAGATCTATCATAATAATCATAAAAGTTATTTAATGTAGATTCAAATTTAACTAAAAAAGAAGTGCAATCAATTTTAGTTTCTTCATCCCTAAGTAAATTTTAAAATATTTCAATCAAACTCTTCGTACTTTCTAATTTGATACGATGATCCATAACGGTAGCAACACAATACAACACTAGTGTTACCCTGTGCAAATTGCACAGACTAAAATAATTTTGAGAAACTTATAAAATTATATGAAACTTAAAAATTTAGAGATTTCCCTTAACTATTTCATTCACAACATAATTAAAAGATGACAAATCTACATACTAATTCACACTTTCAAACAAACCATTCACACTTTCAAACAAACCAACATCATTCTATATTTCTATTCAATTGAAAGGAAATTAAAAAAACATCGAAAAATTACCGAAGTTGGGCTGTGATTCTTCTCGGACTCCTTGATGTACTTCGTTATCTCCTTCTCGACTGTGTGCTTCTTAACGACTTTCCCTCTCAAATTAAATATAATCAACATCAGAAACACATGGAGGGAACAATAGTTGATAATTAGCTATATGAAAAGATGACAAATATAAAGATTAACCTATTCACATTTTGAAATCAATATCGTTCTATATTTTCTATTCAATTAAAAGAAAACACCAAAATTCTCGATCTGTGTAACTCTCCAACAATTTCAGCACAAAGACATAGGTAAACCCTAGATCCATAAATTTAGAGATGTCAAGAAAAAGGTATTTTCAAAAATCACTTACAATCTTGTCAGATTCCTCCATTCTAAAGCTTGCTTGCAAATACTCATATTATCTACGAAGTTCCTCAATATTTTTCTCCAACTGTTCTATATTACTCCTTAGTTTTTCCTCTACAAAATGATCATACCATAAAACACACATAAAGTACTACAATTTCTCAAAACTTTTTAAACAAAATAAAAGATGTAGAAAAGATACCACTATCTGCATGTTGTTTTCCTTGTAATTCCAGCATATTTCGAAGCTTCTATTCCAGTATATTTCGAAATTGTTCTTTATTTGGAATCTCGGCGGATACTAATCTATCAATATCTTCACTATTGGTAATCTTGTCTTCTCTTCGAACAGTAATCAAGATGTGAGCATGAGGAAACCATCTTTTTGAAATTCAATTATATGTAGATCTGTTATAAAAAATAAATAAAAAATCTTAAAAAATGCTCATTTCAAATATAAGTCAAGGTTAAAAAAATATTCATAATGGAAACTTTGATCCACGTACATTTTATACAGATTATAAAACTACAAAAGTTTAATCTGCTTGATTAGATAATTCCCTATGACCTGATTTATTCCTCCCGAAGCATAATTCGATAGGAATAATCATCCTTAGGTGTTTCTTACGTAACTTTTCTAAACCATGTTATTGACTCGAGCATATCACGAATGACCTTCAACATTCTTTCTCAGCAAAACAGAATACATCTAGGATTGGGTATGAAACTTAAAAATTTAGAGATGTCCCTTAACTATTTCATTCACAATATAATTAAAAGATGACAAATCTACATATTAATTCACACTTTCAAATAAACCAACATCATTCTATATTTCTATTCAATTGAAAGGAAAAAAAAAACATCGAAAAATAACCGAAGTTGGGTTGTGATTCTTCTCGGACTCCTTGCTGTACTTCGTTATCTCCTTCTCGACTATGTGCTTCTTAACGACTTTCTCTCTCAAATTAAATATAATCAACATCATAAACACATGGAGGGAACAATAGTTGATAATTAGTTATATGAAAAGATGACAAATATATAGATTAACCTATTCACATTTCGAAATCAATATCGTTCTATATTGTCTATTCAATTAAAAGAAAACCCCAAAATTCTCGATCTGTGTAACTCTCCAACAATTTCAACACAAAGACATAGGTAAACCCTAGATCTATAAATTTAGA
Source organism: Hemerocallis citrina (assembly GCA_017893485.1). Taxonomy (NCBI): domain Eukaryota; kingdom Viridiplantae; phylum Streptophyta; class Magnoliopsida; order Asparagales; family Asphodelaceae; genus Hemerocallis; species Hemerocallis citrina. The sequence continues at coordinate 156,353,506 of CM030360.1, read as the reverse complement.
GATGTCAAGAAAAAGGTATTTTAAAAAATCACTTACTATCTTGTCAGATTCATCCATTATAAAGTTTGCTTGCAAATACTCATACTGTCTACAAAGTTCCTCAACATTTTTCTCCAACTATTCTATATTACCCTTAGTTGTGCCTCTACCAAAATGATCATACCATAAAACAAACATAAATTACTACAATTTCTCAAAACTTTTCAAACAAAACAAAAGATGTAGAAAAGATACCACTATCTGCATGTTGTTTTCCTTGTAATTTCAGCATATTTCGAAGCTTCTATTCCAGCATATTTCGAAATTGTTCCTTATTTGGAATCTCGGCGGATACTAATCTATCAATTTCTTTAATATTGGTAATCTTGTCTTCTCTTCGAACAGTAGTCAAGATGTGAGCATGAGGAAACGATCTTTTCTGAAATTCAATTATATGTAGATCTGTTTTAAAAAATAAATAAAAAAATCTTAAAAAATGATCATTTCAAATATAAGTCAAGGTTAAAAAAAATTTCATAATGGAAACTTTGATCCACGTACATTTTACACAGATTAGAAAACTACAACAGTTTAGTCTGCTTGATCAGATGATTCCCTATGAACTGATTTATTCCTCCTGAAGCATAATTCGATAGGAATAATCATCCTTAGGTGATTCTTAAGTAACTTATCTAAACCAAGTTATTGACTCGGGCATATCACAAATGACCTTCAACATTCTTTTTCAGCAGAACAGAATACATCTTAGGATTGGGTATCATGAACATTTTTTTAGGTAAACATAACCCATCATACCCATCTCCCCCAAAAAAATGTATTCTATTCATGTTACAGACATTACCATTTTCAGCCACACAAACTCGAAATGGGTGCATTACATATTCTATTTACATAAAGATAAACAACTTATGTCCAATGGGCATTTCGACAAACAGTTGGTTGGCATCATGAACCATGGAGATCGTACCAAAGATATAATTCATGGGTTTCTTCTCTACTTTATAATTAACCCATTATAAATAAGAAATTTATAATACTTGCTGGTAATGATCTAGACTATTATTGGGAAATAGTTTGGTCATTTATATGACCATGTGAATTTTGAGTTGATTTTACTATACCATGTGTTTTTTAATAGGCCCCTTAATTCTGCAGCCTCTTTTGTAGCGTAAAATTAAGGTGAAGGGTAGAGAAAGATAGAAAAATCTTAATTAAAAGGGAAACTTACGGTGGAGGGTAGAGACGGTGGGGTCGGGGCGGGATCGACGATGGACAGCGATGATGGAGGGTAGAGATGGGCGGGATGGAGGCGGGGCGGACGGCGGGCGGCGGTAGGATAGACGGGTGAGGAGATGTGAGTGGGTTTTAGGGTAGGGAGAGTTAGGGTTTGTGGGTTTTGGGGATATGTGGTAGTGTCACACCCCGCTTCCCAAAAAAATACGGAATACGGATACGCGACAAAAGCCCAGCGAATGATTTTCATCATCCATAAGTTGTTCAAGAATCTTTACAACATATCACAATATAATCAGAGTCGGAAGCCAGAAAAGTCCACATGCACATATGAACCAAATACCAACAAGAATTCTTGAAATAAAATATATTAATCTCAAATAGTCACGTTCTGAATAACACAAATAATCTTGGGTCACATTGCCTAAATACAAGAATAAATACAAATACATAAATACAATTGTTGTTTAAGCAAACTACAAGAAATAATAATAATAAGATCCAGCACTAATACTTCATGTCACCAATATTGTCTGGAACATGTTCTCCAAATCTGCAATTCAACGAATGCAGGAAAGAGGGAAAGAGAAAAATAAGTACCCGTCAATTCCAAGTTACGAGCCACTTATAATTTAGGATACAAGCACATGGGAAGACTAACAAATAGCATGGAATGAAGCATCAACAGTAATGACTAGCACGAATCAGTAAAACAAGATTGATTAGCATGGTATACTAACAGCATAGGTGTTTATGTCAAATGCAGTGTCATCTGGCCACTAACAGTGTCCAGTAACAGTATCAAATAACAGTATTAGTAGCAGTATGTTCAGTGTATCAGTGTAACAGAATAACAGTATAACAGTATAACAGTATAACGGTGTCAGTGTAACAGTACCAGTCTTATGTTCTTATAGTCTTGTGTGTATTACTAGATAGGTAGCACTCCATGCGCCATCCTTTTATCGCATGGTTGCTACATTCAAAACAGTGAAGTTTGTAGATTTCGTAGGGAATCATATAGGGTAGTATACTTAGGTATAAGTAACAGTAGCAGTAGCAGTAACAGTCAGAACCTAGTGGTCCTCCTCCGAGAACACCTTCCTATAGGAAAGTGTGCAGTCAGGTAATCAGTAACAGTAACAGTCAGAACCTATTGGTCCTCCTCCGAGTACACCTTCCTATAGGAAAGTGTGCAGTCAGGTAATCAGTATAATAGTATAACAGATGCTTAGTATGGGAAACACGGGCCCCCTTCCAAGTACACATTTATATAATTTCCCACTACTAGATCTTTTCCTTAAACACCGGCTTGGTTATTTTTTTTATTATGGTCATCAAACAGGCATGAATGTGTACGAAATAGTGTCAAACTAAAATGGTAGAATCAGTATTAGGTTCAGGGATTCAAATAAACATGCATAGATGATATGCAGTCACATAAACGAGCAAAACAATGTATGTTCACATTCAGGACAGCATGACAGTACAAAACTAAAACAGTAAATCCCGTCGCTACAGAAATGCAAAACTGGATCTGTCAAAGGATCTAGAAAATAGACATCCACACGAATCCAGCGAATATAAATAAGTCATATAGTACTTCACAACATCATAACTCAAAATAGGTTCGAAAACAGAAAATGTGTGCAGTCAGAAATCAGGAAAACGAATTCTCAGTCAAAAAACAGCATCAAAACCTCTCAATTAAATTCAAGAAAAATCTGGGGTATTCCCCTATATGTCTAGAATCAAAAATATAAAGTTTCATAATATTCCAGTAAGAATAGATCAGTCATCAAAAATACGAAATTATCAAGAAAACATAGTTTAGCAAATCTGGAAATCCCAACACTGCTGTACGAAAACTAAGATATCTTGCAACCAGTGAAACGAAATCCAATTCCGTCAAAGGGATATGAAAATAGATAAAATATACTAATTTTCACATTTCACAAATATTTTTCATACAGTATAAGGAATCATAGTGAAAATAAGGTTCTTTATAGAACAACGAACAAAATACAGCAAGAATAGATTTTAGAAACGAGCATGAAACATCATATAAAACTTATCAATAAAATTCACCAAAATTCTGGGTAATCCCTAACTTCATAAAGAAACATTGACCAAAGTTTCAAATCAAAATAATATGTATAACATGGTTCTTGAAAATAGTTTGTTATCAAAATTACTGAAAAACAAAATCTGGAAAAGATCGACACCTCTGTACTAAAACAGTCATAACTCAGTCATATGAAATCAAAATCAAGCAAGGTCAGAGGGGATCGAAAATAGACGAAATTATATAAAACTCATGTTTTATACCGAATTTAAGATACTGACTTTATCTCATTTGAAAATAGAAAACAAAACAGAACAGTGCCAAAAATACAGATTTTTCTCCTTAAAACAAAATCATTGTAGATTCAAGAAAATTGATCCAAACACATCCAAATATGAAATCGAGTCTACCAAATATCTAAACATCATGAATTAAGGTTATTAACATGTCCACACCGAAAATATCACATGGGTCTCAACCAAAAATACAAATTCTCACCAAAGTCTCACATACATGAATCAAATCAAGAACGGGCGAATCCTAGGTTATTTCATATCCAAATTGTGTCGTGAGTCATCTATGGTCATATTTTTACAATAGAGACAAAACCCATTAAGCAAATCACAAACAAGAGTCGTCTCTAGACCCAACTACACCATAGGTGAACTTTTTGACTTGTATCAAACAAATGAATTGGAGTACAAGTTACTTGCCTGAAAGACGGCGAATCCAACCAAAAGAAAGAGAATAACGGGAACTGATTCCAGGGCACGAACTCAATAGCAACGAATCACGAACAAGATCACGAACACAAGGAATAACAGATCACGAACATGATCAGATGACTGAGATCAAGGGATCAAGATATCAAGGCGATCAGGATCAGATCGTCGATCGGACGGCAAAGATTCAAAAGATCCAAACTCCAAGATGATCCAGTTGTTCAATCAAGAGAATCAATGGTCCACATTCAATCATCCACCCAATCACCAAAACATGATCAACAGCAACCACTTCAATGGCTGTGGCTCGGCACGACAGTGGGGCGAGGGTCGCCGGCGACTACGGTGCGATGGTGGCCAGAGGACAGGCGAACGAAGTTTTCGATGACAAGGAGATGGCGAAGTGTAGTGGGTTGCTGCAGGGGCTCGTCGAGAGGGGGGAGTCGCGATGGCTTGGGCGCCTCGTGGGCTGCTGCTGGACTGCAGAGACGTTGCGACTGACTGTTGTCGCTGTGGTTGCGTGGCGCGATGCATGGGGAGGGGATAGGGATGGAGAGGAGGAGGCTCGTGGCTGTGCGGCGCATGTGCAGAAGATGAAAAGTCAGGAGAGAAGGAAACGGCTGGGTGGGTTAAATATATAGGGGGTAAAGTTTTAGGGTTTAAGGCTGAAGTTGGGTTTCGGGTTGGAGGGGAAACGGGTAGGGTATGGGTTTGGGGTTATTATAGGGTTGAATAAATGGGTTATGGGTTAAATAAGGTAATGGGTTGTAGGTTTTTATATAAATGGGTTTTAAAATAGAATTTAGTTGGGTTTTGGAAAGAAAATAAATAAACAATAAATAAATAAACAACCAATAAAAATATACCGTTGGGATTTTATAGGAATAATAATAATATGAGTAATAATAACAAAAAAATGTGAATTGTATTACAATATAAAAATCATAGGAAATAGTTGCAAATTAAATTACTGATCGAAAAATTAGATTTTAATAAAAGATCTAAAAATACATTTTGTCAAAAAAAAAATAGAAAACCAGAAAAATAATTTGCGAAATTTTTTTAAAATACAGAAAATACTCAAAAATAAATTTTGGGAAAACAGGGGTTACAGGAAGAGAAAATGTTTTTTTTTTGGTGTTTTTTTAATTAATTATGTTTTGGCAATTGGTGTGGGCTGCACGTGTCAGTTCCTACTTTTGCTCTTTTTTTTCTATTTCAAAATAGAGAAAGGAGAGATGGGGTAGGCCTATTAGCTTAAGATATATAATAAAAGGAGGATTAAAATACTTCAAAAATTTTGTGTATACAGGTTTGACAATATCGCCAACAAAAGCATCATTTAACATTTTGTTAAAAGTTTGATTCATAGTAACAATTGAAATAAAAATGCTACTAGAAGTAGATTCATATGATTATAAAAATTTGAAAGTTGCGGTTTTAAAAGATTCTAAAAATTTCAATAAAGATTCAGCAAAATACCAATTGGGGGGAGTCATTTCGAATTTGGCATATTTTTTATGATACAAAAATCATTTATACATATTTTATATTCGGTAACAACATGTAGTAAATCAAAAGTAGAGTTCCATCAGTGTTTAACATCCTTTAAAAATTTTCTAAAAGGTACATTTGAAATCCTACACCAATTTTTCCATTCTTAAAATATGGTGCCACTTAATGAAATAAAATGTACATAATTTCTAATTTTAAGTATATATAGATCGGCTATTTTTAATTAATCTTGAACACATAAATTTAAAATATGATATGCACATCTAACATGAAAAATATTGTCAGATGGAGGGTTTAATGCGGTTTTTAAAATACTAATTGATGCATTATTGTTAGATGCATTATCAAAACTAATACACATAATTTTATCGCGAATATGAAAAACATCAAAAATTTCTAAAATACGGTTTGCTATTTCAACGCCACTTTGGGTATAGGGTAACACGGCAAGTGATATGATTCTTTTTTGAAGAATCCAATCATTGTCGATCCAATAACAGGTTATTCCCATCATTGGAATATTGTTGCAACCCGTCCAACAATCCAAAGTTAAACTAACTCTATCAGTTAAACTTCATAAAATTGCAATCAAAGCGTCTTTCATTTCATTGTACATTTTAAAACAATCCGATTTGCAAGTATTTCTAGGAATTCTTCTAAAATGAGGGTTTAAAGCGGTTTGATTAAAATTTTCCAAGTTCCTACTCTCGGGATAGGAAAATGGTAACTCTTCCTTTATTACTAATCAGGCCATTTCTCGACGAACAAGATCGGGATCATAAGGGTGGCTATCAACTAGACCGGTCCTAGGGTGGATTTTTTGTTGGCCGGGTAGGTCAACAAGAAGTTCTTTATGCACACTTAGGATGTGTCACTTATTTGTATCGTGCCCTCACCCCTCTTCCATTTGTATTGCTTAGAACATATTTTACAAACTTTCAAACCTACAGCCGGTGTATTTTCGTCCAGGATATAATCGTAAAATTTATGCCAATCACTACTTTACCCTCTAGTTTTCCTAACACTAGGGGGTTGTGTTGTTTTGGTTGCTTTTTGTTGTGGTTCTTCTTCTAATTGTATGTCTCCTACAAACTCATCGTGTGTACTCCATTGTTGGGTAGGAGGATCATGGTACTCTTCGGCGAGCTCATTATGTGGGACAATTGGTGACCTACGGGAAGTGCCGGTGGAATCTTGCCCACTTTGGCTACGACCGCTACCGCGTGATCTAGACATGTTTATATGTAGTAGTATATGTTAAAAAAAACTACACAATGCAGAGGCGATAAGTTACAAAAAAAATCCAGAAAACAAGAGGGTTGTGAGAGAGAAGATAAAAAAAAACCAACAAACAAACAAGATACCAAAAATTATAACTACAAAAATAATAAAAATTGAAGAAGAAGGATATGAAATTTTGATACCATTCACCGTGGACACTCGTATATAAAAAAACCAGTGAAAATAAGAATAGAAGTAGAAGTAGAAATCCGGAATTGAAGACTGGAGGAGAGCTTGGAGGAGAGTTGAAGACTTGATCACTTGGAGTTGGAGGAGAGTTGAAGACTTGAAGACGTTGTTGAATTTTGAGTTCGATACGATCGGAATTTGATCGTGTATATGTCTTGCTACCTTATTTGTTCAGTTGTTCACAAATTAAAATGAATTGAGTAATAATAGTAGAGAGAGTAAGAGAGTAAGGTATGAATTTTTTGTTTGAGTTTTGGGGGTATTTATAGGGTTAAAATAAAAAAAAAACAAAAAAAAAAACCACAAAAAACCACCAAAAACGGCTAGAAGAGCCGTTGCCAACGGCTCTGGTGAACAGTAGCGGTCTTGCGAACGTTGGACCCGCCGGTCAACGGTCGACCCGGAGCGGGACGAACGTTTGACCCGTACGGGTCGAACGTTGTACGACCCGCGGGTCCAACGTTCGCAACCCGTGGGTCGACCCGCGGGTTGGCGAGCGGGTTGACCTTTTTTTTGCGGATTACCGGGCCGGGTTATACGGGTTGGCTTCGGTGTTTTCGCGACCTGGGTCGGCCCGTTAACGTTAACGGGTTCGGCCCGAATCCGAATCCGAACCGGGGTTTCACGGCCCGACTTAAACAGGCAGGTCGCGGGCGGTTTGCGGATCGATCCGACCCATTTGCCATCCCTAAAGATGAGTACTTCGTTCATATAGGTGTGGTAGCACAGAGCATCGTGAATATAATCTCATGATGAAATTAATTAGTGGAGTATGCTAGTGCAAAAAGTTGATCTGAAGCAAATGGTGGTTAAACGTTTGTGGAAGTAACCTACTGAGAATACCTTTGTCATTCAAGTTGTTGGAATGGGCCGTGGATACTTTGGAAGCTAAATAGCCAGTGCCCAGCTTGATTTGCTGACAACTGCTTGTATATGTGAAGATCTTAAAAAACTTTTGTGTTAAAATTCTTGAATACTTATCTTTACTATTATAATTTTTTTTAACCGTTGATGTTATTTTGACGTGTAGACAACCTCCCATTTACTATTATTTTCATATAAACTACACCATTTATATATCACTAGTACAATACACGTGCGATGCATGCCTATAAAAAATATTATCATCAATTAAATGAATTGCTCATAGTAAAGAAATAGTAAAGCATTTTAACCTTCAAAATAGGAAGCTATCTCAGATTTTTTTTTTTTTTTTGATTAAAAGATGACCGAAGTCATCGCTTCATTAAAAAGTACTTAACGAAACAGGAATAGCAAAATACATCAAGCCCGCAGGCCTCTAAGATCCAAAAGCATCTAATCCGGGCAGAACAACCCGAACAACCAAAATAAACAACAACCAAAGAAAAATACAGTAAAGTAGATAAGCATCTATCACAACCAACCCACATCTGGGAGCCCACTGCCCTAAGTGAACACTCCCCCTGCATGCACTCTACTCTGCCTCCTCTCCTGAGCGCAACTTCTTCCTGGATCGGCTGAGACCTGTCCAATCATAGCGACAAATGTAAATTTTTTGTATCAACGAGGAAAGAGATTGACGAACACTATTGAAACAAAAGTCGTTGCGGTCTAGCCATAGGTTCCATAACACGGATGCGACAACAATTTCCCACTCTAGTCTATCCTCTTTTGAAATCCTGTTTTTTCTAAGAACCCCCCAAACCTCAGAACTAGACCCCGGGCAATGTGACACTCTGAACAAACTACCCACTACCCCCCAGACCCATCTAGCTCTATGACAATTGAATAAAATATGGTTTGTATCCTCTTCGTCGGACAAACAGGTACTACATAGCCCACTTTCCACTATCCCCCGCTTTCTCAGATTAACCTTTGATAAAATTGCATCGTTCTCCACCAACCAAAGGAAAACTTTCACCCTGGAAGGAGCGCTAATACCCCAAATCACCTCCGTAATCTCGTTTCTAATACCGCCATCATTAAGCCTTTTGTATAGAGAGGAAACCGAGAATTTTCCGTTGGCCTCCAACGTCCATCTTCTCTCGTCTTCCAACAGTTGAGTGTACTTTCCCTCTAACCGAATGAAATTATTGACCATTTGCAACTGATCGATCGCTGTCTGTTCAAGTGTATCCTTGACCTCGAGCCTCAATTTGAAGTTCTTCCAAACGTCGGAGACCAACGAATCTTTGTTGAGAGCTGCTTCTGCTGCTGCTGGAAAAAGACTCATAAGTGAGTTACTCCCGCACCACTTGTCTTTCCAGAATCTCGTTTTCCTGCCATCTTTTACCCTACATAGGGTATTGTTGTGGTAAATATCTCCGGTTTTGAAAACCCCTTTCCAAAAGAAAGATTTCCTACTATGGATGCTCTTCCCCCCAAATCTGAATTTCTTCCTTGTCCTATAATTAGTAAGCGACTTACACCACCAATTGTTACGTTGCACAGCCAACTTCCACCACCACTTACTGAGAAGAGCCCTGTTCATGTCTCTGAGATTAATTATACCCAAACCCCCGAACTCCTTCCTTTTGCAGACCCTCCCCCAACTAATGAGATGAATCCCTTTCCCCCCCTCGTTGGTTCCTTTCCATAGAAATCTCCTTCTAAATCTGTCTATCTTGTGAATTACCCATATCGGTAATTCGTAAATAGACATCAGATAAATGGGGATACTGTTGATAACTGTATTTAGCAAGGTGATCCTACCTCCCAACGTGAGGAATTGCCCTTTCCACCCTGCTAGTCTTTTCTCGATCCTATCGATAAGCACTTGCCAATCTTCCTTAGCAAGTCTCCCGGCCTGATGGGAATCCCCAGATACTTGATCGGAAACTCACCCCTCTTGCATCCAAGCCATTGCTGGATCATAGGAATTGGGATGGAGCAAAGCTCGCTAAGTTGAATAACACAACTCTTGTTGAAATTGACCTTCATTCCGGACCATGCCTCGAAATACTTCAAAACCACTCCCATCGCAATGATATCCTCTTTAGATGCCTTCCCAAACAATAGCGTATTGCAAGATCGAAATTGGCTTAGAAAATCCCCTGATAACTATACCAAAGGGATCCCTATCCTTGTTCCCATTGACAATCATCTCTGACAATCCGTCTGCTACTATTGCAAATAACAATGACGACAACGGATCCCCTTGACGAAGACCTCTCTTGCATTTGATCTCTTTACCCTGTGCTCCGTTAACAATAATGAATGATTTACCACCTCTGATGCAGTGAAATATCCACTTTCTCCACCTTTCCCCAAATCCTTTAAGTAGTAGAGCTTCGTCCACCGAGTTCCATTCGACTGAATCGTAAGCCTTGTGAAAGTCCACTTTAAATAGGAATCCATCCGTTTTGTCTCTGTTCTCTCTGAAGACGATTTCATGAGCCGAGGCCACGCTATCCATGATGTCCCTTCCTTTAATGTATCCGCTCTGTGACTGACCGATAATATCATTAAGTAGTGGCCCCAATCTGTTGGCCAGTACCTTGGAAATGATCTTAAAGGAGCCGTTCAGTAGACTGATAGGTCGGAAGTCCCCGACCTCTTTAACTTCCGCCTGCTTGGGTATCAGCACAATGTTCGCGTAGTTCAGTCTATCTAGATTTGTTTCCCCCTTGTAAAACTCCCCAACTATTCGCATGAAGTCCCCTTTTATGATGCTCCAAAAGAGCTGGTAGAAGAAAATCGGAAACCCGTCTGGGCCGGGAGCTTTATCCGATCCCAGGCTATTGATAGCGGAGACAACCTCTTCCTCTGTGATAATGCCTTCAATATTAATCGAACCGTTAATCCTAGAATCCAGCCACATATTCTGAGTCAACGAGCACCTATGCTCCCTTCTATTATCCAATAGATCCTTGTAATAATCATGAATATGCTGTTTAATTCTATCTTCATTCTTGCACCAACTTCCTTCCACCTTAAGCCCAGAGATATGATTCTTACGTCTTCTACCATTAGCCATCCTATGGAAAAATTTTGTGTTGGCGTCGCCTTCCTTCAACCACTGGAATCTGGAGCGCTGCTTCCAATAATATTCCTCCATCTTCCCAATATTTAGAATGTCTTGTCTATTCCTCCATTGCTCTTCTACTTCGGTCTCTATTAGATCTCTTTCTTCCTCTATGATTTCTAACTGTTCGATTCTCTCTCCTATCTCTTCTTTGAGTCTCTGATTCTGCCCAAATTCCATCCTAGCCCACTACTTCAATTTTGAACGTAATCTCCTGGTCTTTTGGATCCAACATCCCACTGCCGAATCAAGCGTTGTAGGAGCATTCCAATTTTCCTCAACTATCCTCTTTAAGCCTTCACACAAAGTCCACGACTTCTCGAACCTAAACTGATATGCTTGCCTTCTCTCTCCTTCCCCGCAATCCAGAGCTAAAGGAGTTTGATTAGAAGTAAATCTTATCAACGCTTTGACCTTGGCTAATGGGAAATCGTCTTCCCATTCAGGTGAAACAAAGATTCTATCTAATTTCGCCAAAGTTGGAACCGCTTGTAAATTTGACCATGTGAATTTCCTATTAGAAGGATCGATCTCCACCAACTCTAGATCGTCAATCAAGGCATTAAATTGATCCCTATCCCCCCTCGGAGCGCCTCTTCCCAGATGCTCAAATTGGAACCTTGTAATGTTGAAATCTCCTCCCACGACCCACGGGCCTTTACACCTTCCTCTAATGTTTCTAATCTCGTTCCAGAACTGATTTCTTTGGACCGAGACATAGGGTCCGTAGATCGTGGTCACCGTCTGAATTTTACTATCCGCACGTCTTCTGATAGTAATCGTGATAGAAAAATCTCTTGGAAGTTCATCTATAATCTCAAAGACCGTAGGATCAATTCCTATAGCTATACCCCCTGAAAACCCTCGCGACGGCTTAAACCTCCACTCGAACGATCCTATACCCTTAATGCTTTGAAACTCCGCAATATTAGGAAATTCAACCCTAGTTTCCTGAAATGCGCAAATGGACGGTCTGAATCTAGTAATAGTGTCACCAATTAACCTCTTTTTTGCTTTCTGCCTCATCCCCCTCACATTCCAAAAGATGTATAACATTAAAAAAAAACTAAAACCTCTATACCCTAACCTCTAAATCTCCTATCTCAATTTTACTCTATCTGTCGAGATCTATCCCCTCTAATAATATTGACATGAAACATTTGTTCATCCTTGTTGGACCCCATGGCTAGACCGTACAGACCAGCAAAGTAAATGAGTGACTCATCATTTAAAAGATCTAAAACTGAAAAGTGACCAAAGGAGATACCTTGGCAAGCCGAGGTTGGTTCTCTGGTCTTTGCCGCAGCTTTAATCAAATCTCCTTCACTTGGGCCACTCGAACCCCTATTTGTCCAACTGCCTCTTGCTCTTTCGCTGCGAATCTCCTAAATGCTGAACACCACTCCCCCCTGCGCTATCTCCTACTCCACCTCCTGCCAACTCTCTAACTTGTCTTGCCCATTTCTCGTGCTCCGAGTCGTATGCACTTCCCCCGCTATGAATACCATCCAAACCCCCAATCATATCACTGATTTGCTCCATGTCAAACCCATTCTTATTTTGATCTATGGACTGCTCCAAATCCCCATGCTCAGCCGAGTTCCCATCTTCCACGCCATCCATATCAACCAAGGAAATATTTTCATTATCCCCAATATCCTCTTCATTCTCCAACGGATCCAATTCACCAATACCCGGTTCATCAAGAGGCCCATCAGCAACAGGCTCTGGTTCGTGCGTCCCTTCGTCCACCAACTGTTCAAAAACTGGTGCTGTTTGTTCCCCTACTGAATCATGCGGCCCAAGCCCATGCCCCAGGCCCACTTTAGCTCCCGCCCCTTCCTCTTCCTTACGAACCAGCGTGCCAAAACCACCATTATGTACGATAGCTTCTATGGCCCTTTGGATCGAAGCCTGGATGTCGTCCTTCGTCAGTAGCACGATTTCAGGGACCTCCTTCAAAATCCGGCTGTCTGCTTCGATACCCACGCTCTTCGCACCTTTCAAGATCCCTGCCGTGCGATTTCCCTTGTCAACGTACTCTGTCCCTTCAATGAGAGTACACCTATCGCCGCGCCGCTGAGGAACAGACTGCCACATCACCTTAACTCTATCACCTTTCAATCGTACGTCTTTTTGAGCGCCTAATTTCAAATTCGAGCCGTACTGGTCCTCGATCTTGAACCTCTCTTTGAGAGTAGATGAACGGCCTAGATCAAGATCTGTGCGATCCAACGGTTCACCTTCATCGTCTTCCTTGGAACCACCCTGAACCCCGTCTTTTTTCCTGTCATCCGAGCATTCCTCATCCTCCTGCGTCGACACTTTCCCAAAAGAGATGTTCTTTGAAAGAAAATGATTCCCTGTCTCTATTGATTGACAAATGTCCATAATATATACATGAATTACAACCTGATATTAGGCTAAGATTGAGGAGACTAATACTACCTGATGGATACAAATCACTACTTTCTAAATATATATATATTCAATCACAAGCTAAGATTGAGGAGAGATTGATGAGATTGATAACACCTGATACAAATGACTACTTTCTAAATATATATATATTCTGTCAACTTTCTAAATATATATATATTACTTTCTAAATATATATATATTATGTCAACTTTCTAAATATATATATTCTGTCACACCCCCGCAGTCGAAGCGGGAGGTTGTCGTACGCTGAGACTGTCCCTGAAATCTTGAAATAACACTAAAGGAAGACCTTTTGTGAAAATATCGGCAATCTGATAACGCGATGGGACATGTAGGACGCGTACTTGTCCACGAGCAACTTTCTCGCGAACAAAGTGAATATCCATCTCGATGTGTTTAGTGCGTTGATGCTGGACTGGATTCCCGGAAAGATATATCGCACTAACATTATCGCAGTAGACCAACGTAGCCTTATGGATAGGACAATGTAACTCCAGAAGAAGATTGCGTAACCAACATGACTCAGAAACCACATTGGCAACACCGAGGTATTCAGCCTCAGCACTAGAACGAGATAGAGTGGCTTGGCGTTTAGAAGACCAGGAGAGTAAGTTATCACCAAGGAACACACAATAACCAGAAGTAGATCTCCTGGTATCTGGGCAACCACCCCAATCTGCATCTGTATACGAAATCAGAGAATTAGTCGGTGAAGGATAAAGATGCAATCCATAATGAAGTGTACCCTGAATGTAGCACAGGACGCGCCTGAGAGCCTGCATATGATCATCCATCAGATTATGCATAAATAAACATATCTGCTGTACCGCATAAGAGATGTCAGGCCTCGTGAATGTGAGATACTGGAGGGCTCCGGCAAGGCTACGATAGTGAGAGGGATCCTCATATGGAGTGCCAGCTTTAGCGCAAAGCTTCGGTTTAGTATCAACCGGAGTAGGACAAGGCTTACAAGATGACATGCCAGCACGTTCAATAATTTCTTCTGCATATTTTTTTTGAGACAAAAATAGACCACCAGTATGTCGATTGACGGCGATACCCAAGAAGTAACTCAGTGGGCCCAAGTCTTTCATAGCAAATTCGGAGCTAAGAAGTGACATAATAGACTTGCGAAGAGCATCAGAAGAAGTAGTAAGGATGATATCATCCACATAAAGAAGAATGTAAGCCATATGAGTACCTTTCCGGTAGATGAAGAGAGAGTTGTCAGACTTGCTCTGAGAGAACCCAATGGAAGAAACATAATCGGCAAATCGTTTGTACCAGGCTCTAGGAGCTTGCTTGAGCCCATATAGTGCTTTTCGCAGAAGACATACATGATTAGGATGAGCCGGGTCCTTAAAACCCAAGGGTTGGTGCATGTACACTGTTTCTTTTAGTTTACCATGTAAAAAGGCATTTTTAACATCCAACTGATGAATGGGCCAAGCCTTAGAGAGAGCAAGACTGAGTACTGTTCGAATAGTCGCCGGTTTAACGACCGGACTAAAAGTTTCTCCACAATCCACGCCAACCTGTTGACTTGCACCATCACCTACAAGTCGGGCTTTATGCCTCTCAAAAGAACCGTCAGATTTTTCTTTATGTCTGAAAATCCACATAGACCGAATAACATTAACATCAGGTGGACGAGGCACTAAATCCCACGTCTTATTTGTAATGAGAGCATTATATTCGTCATCCATAGCCATTTTCCAATTAGGGTCTTTGAGTGCAGACACAGGGTTACGAGGGAGGGGAGATTTTGTGACATGAGTAAGAAGGCCATGATATTTTGTATTGGGTTTGAAAATACCGTGTTGGCTCCTTGTCACGGGTTTCGTTTCTGAACTCGAAGTGGGCTGGAAAATGGGAGGAAGAGGGGGATGTTGTGTTTGGTCTAAATGTGGGCTGAGATCTGACTGACCAAAAATGGAAGATGATGGTGTTGTGTTGGAAGAGGCGGACTGGGCCGGCTGTGGAGAAGAGAGGGTTGACTGTGCCGGCTGAGAAGGTGGGTGAGCTGACTGGGATGTAGCTGGCGAGCTCGACCAAGAGGGAGAAGGTGAAGGTTGGGCCTGCACTTGAGTTTGTGGAGTGGACTGCTATTGCAAATGGTTAATCACGTAAGGTGATAAGCCATTGTCAAGAAATTCATAGGATGTGGGATGAGGAGTTGCAACTTTGAGAAGGGAAATTCGGTTTCATCAAATAGTACGTGGCGACAAATGATAATTTTATTTGATGATAAATCATAGCATTTGTAACCACGATGATTTGACGGATAACCCAAAAATACACAAGGTGTTGAACGAGGTTGAAGCTTATTTATCGTAGTAGAAGGGAATAAAGGATAACACAAGCAACCAAAGACTCGTAGGTGAGAGTATGATGGGTCTTTTTGATATAGAATTTTGAGAGGTGATTGATAAGCGAGAGTTTTACTTGGTAAAATGTTTAGAAGATACGTTGCCATTTGCAAAGCATGGTGCCAAAAAAACGGAGGTAGTGAAGCATGAGCTAATAAAGTTCGAATGATATTATTAATCGAACGGATTTTTCTTTCGGCCTTTCCATTTTGGGATGAAGTATGCGAACAATAAAAAAGAAAGGAAATTCCATTAGCTTCACAAAGACTCTGAAAAGGACCATTATCATATTCTCTACCATTGTCACATTGAATATTTTTTAATTCCCGTTCAAATTGAGTTTTGATGTAGGCTCTTAATTTGAGAAAAGTTGGATAGACTTAAGATTTTTTGGAGATAGGAAAAGTCCACAAAAATTGCGAATAGTCATCCAAATAGAGCACATAATATTTGTGACCTAAAGAACTCAAAACAGGAGATGTCCACAAGTCACTATGCAAAATATCAAAAGGCATATAAGTGGAGTTATGAGACTCAACAAATGGCAATTTAACATGTTTACCAAGAGGACAAGAGTGACAAAAACTTGAATGTCTAGTTTTAGTACATTCAATCAATTTATTCCGCCTAAGGGAGTCTAAAACAGGTGCTCCCGGGTGACCTAAACGGTCATGCCAAAGGGAAGAAGACAAAGCTGCAAGAATGGATGGAGAAATGGCTTGATTATTTTTGGTGGTGGTGGTAGTGATGGGATATAGCTCGCCCCGACTATCACATCTCATTAGAGCCATCCCCGTCTGAAAGTCCTTCACAGAAAACCAAAAAGGATCAAATTCAACAGAAACTTGGTTATCCGTAGTGAATTTACGAACTAAAACTAAGTTTTTAATTAAATTTGGGGCATGGAGGATATTTTTTAACATTAATGGAGGGTGGGGGGGAGTTAGATTAGCACTACCAAAACCACGAATAGGAATAGAATGGCCATTTCCAACAATTATACCATTATTTTTGCTCAAATTAAAATAAGACGAGAGATTACCTTGTGAGGATGTCATATGTGATGTTGCCCCGGTGTCCATATACCAAGACAGGTCGGGCTGAGCAAGGCTGAGTGTATGAAGGGCTGCTTCAATGTCGGTTGGGTTGGGTGCAGTTGCAGTGAACGCTGACTGTTGTGGTCTTAATCTAAGTAGGCCTGGCTGCTGTGGTCTAGGAGTAAAATTGGGTCTGGCCCAATTGTAGGATGGATAGGGACATGGAGGAAGAGACCAAGGAGCCCACTGCTGCCACTGTTGCTGCTGTCCACGACCGGCGCCACTGCTCCGTCCGCCCTTGCCAAAGTTCCGGCCACCGCCAGAATGTTTGTGGTTTTTCTTGCCCTTGTTCCCACGATAATTGTTATTATTATTATTCCGATTGTTATAATTTTGATTACCTGGAGAAGAATATTGGGTATTCATATCATCATCAGAATGTTGGGAGTTTGCAACAAGGGCAGCCGGAGATGAAGATGAGCCAGATTCACGAGCGGCCCGTTGAAGAATAGTCGACTCTTCCAGTTCCAATCTCGACTTGGCGGTATCAAAGGGCGGCAAAGGATCATGTTGTTGAATGTACGTCACAAATCCTGCATAAGGATCAGTTAGTCCCGAATTCATCTTAAAGACCAAACGAGTATTAGAGACTGGAGCATCAACATTCGCCAATTGATCGGCTAGAAGTTTGAGGCGGTTGCAGTAGGCTTTGGTGGTAGAGAAATCCTCCAAATTCGTGTTCGTGAATTGGTTTTCGAGGTGGACAGCCCTCGAGTGTTTGTTGTCTTGAAAAATAGCAGCAATTCTTTTCCAACACTTTTCGGCCGAGTCATCTATCACAAGGATGGAATTGAGAATATCTTGTGATACGGTGGCATACATCCATTGTAACACGACCGCATCAAGACGATGCCAAAGATCGGGGTTGGCTGTTTTGGCATCATCTGCCGCCTTCTTATCCTTTTCATCGGTTGGAGGAACGATGTGATCAAGCACGTTATGGACACGGGCTTGAACTTTGAAGAGGGCTGCCCAAGAAATGTATAGGCTAGAATCATTGTCTAACGTGACTGGAATGAGGGATTTCACGTTGGTGATTGCTAAAGCCGAGTGAAATTTGGGTTGTTCTGCCATTGAGGGCTAAGATTAGGGAGGAGGGGAGCTGTAGAAAGTAAATAGAGGTGGTAGCAATGGTAGTTAGGAGGAGGAGAGTAAAGAAAATGGCTCTGATACCATGAAAGAAAATGATTCCCTGTCTCTATTGATTGACAAATGTCCATAATATATACATGAATTACAACCTGATATTAGGCTAAGATTGAGGAGACTAATACTACCTGATGGATACAAATCACTACTTTCTAAATATATACATATTCAATCACAAGCTAAGATTGAGGAGAGATTGATGAGATTGATAATACCTGATACAAATGACTACTTTCTAAATATATATATATTCTATCAACTTTCTAAATATATATATATATATTACTTTCTAAATATATATATATATATTATGTCAACTTTCTAAATATATATATTCTGTCATTCTTCTTCCTCTCCACGATCAACTTGACCTCGTAGAATTCCCCTTCGAACTCGGCCTGAACCATCGACGGAATGTCGGAGAAATTATCGCAACCCACCTTACTGCGAGCGAATTCCCTCCTTTCCTGGGTGATCGTAGCTCTATCCACCTCTTGCAAAAAGCCAAACAATCGAACGAGGTTCTGAAAACCGGAGCGTAACCAGCAGTGAAGAGGGAAGTTGAATAGACGGATCCAAATAGACGGCAGCTCGTTCTCTTTCAGCGCTCCGACTTTACGCGACCATTGAGAGAAAGTAACGTAGAAGTCATCCGAACCCATTCCCCTCTTGCCAAGTACTTCGTTCAAACGCCCCTCGTCATGACAGTGGACGAAGAAGGAGCTGCAAGTAAGGCGTTGAACCCTCCATTGAAGAGCTGCATTTGGTGTAATGTTGGCGTAGAGCAACCTGTTCTTTCTCCTCAGCTGTTGGGTTACCACTCTGTACCTTGATAACGCTACATAGCCGAAATCGACGTTCGAATTCTGCCATTAGCGGCGTAGGAGAGATTAAAGCCTTCACCATTGCTCTTCCACCAGCGAAGCTTCCTTGGGTTTTACTGCTGTGTGAATTGATCGAAGCTCCGCCCTTCGGAGCAGATGACGCTGGCGTCGGAGTCTTCTTGAAGCTTGGACAGTCCCGAGATATGTGACCAGTTCTACGGCAGGCGTAACAGAACCAATCTTTCGTACATTGCGATAACGTGTGCCACCAATGAGCACACTTGTGACAACGCTGGCCTTCCCCCTCCGACGCCGACTCGTTCCTCGGCTGCTTCCTGGATGTTTTGGTGTGTTTACGAGCTCGTACCAGAACCCATTCCCCGTCATGATCTGTTTTGGTGATAGTCGGCGAACTTCTTCTAACCGGGGCTCTTGCCGGAAGCTCCATCTTCTCCGATCCCTTAACAGCTTCGAGATAGGTGATTCGCTGATGAGGTGCCCTATCTTCCTTCCTCTCCTCCGACACTTCTCTCTTTGAGAAGTCTTGATCTCTAAACTTCTCTCTGCTTTGGTGAACGCTCGTCCTCCCTCTATGGGAGAGATGAGGTTCTCTGTGAGATGATCGACCTCTCCATCTATTTAAGAGATCGTCATCCCGCCGAGCATCTACCCTTGACCTCTCGCTTCTTTCATTCACCTCGTCCCTGCTTCGTTTCGCCATTGCTCTTCCACCTTCAGCGTCTTGCTCTGAGAGTCTGTGGTGATTACCTGATGGATGGACACTCCTCTGCGAATGTGGGATGAGCGAAGCTCTGGCTCCACTCTCACAATGGATTCCTCTCTCGTTCCTCTTTTCTCCCTCAGTCCTCATTTTTCAAACTCCAAGGTTTCTTTTGTTATGTATCTCAGAATTTTGTTATAAAAAAAAAGAAGAACAGTTAGCAATTTCAACCTTAGTTGTTATGAAATACACTAATTAATAAGCTTTAGCAAAATTCGGCGTTAGCTGCTGATTAATGTTTTCGATAACTAATCACGCTAAACACTTCAACTGGGGACTTACTAGTGAGACTGAGCCTGCACTCTCGTTTGAGTCACTACTATTATCGACCCCATGAAGTGATCTCTAAAACACTATATTACTCTGCTGGGTAGACTTCATTCAGAAGTGCTCAATTCTGGAGCATGGAGATAGGTCTATATGAAATAGATCAATTAAAAGTGTTCAATAGACCACATAAAATAACATTAAAAATCTGTAGAAGGGAAAAGTTGAAAGGATACCCATAGTTGTGTCAAGGAAACTGGTTACTTGCCCCTTCTGATGATCTATAACCTTCTCATACAAATAGTCATAAACCGAATTCCTTACAATACTGCAGCCATCATCATGAATTTATTGGAAAGGGGAAAAAATGTTTGCATGTATTTGTATAAATATTAAACAGACTAAAAGTGGAATTGAAAAAAAAAACATGTAATGTACTTTGCTTACCGAGTGAACTGCATCATCTCTGAGGAAGACACTGTAGTGTCAAAACCTGTAGCGACAATTGTGAAGCCATAATTATATCCTGTAAAAACTGTATCTATGTTCCATATATTGTACTTTAATCAGTAACTGTATTTAGGACATGTGAGGTAAAATTAAAAGTCTAAAGGATTTTCTATTTGGTATTATAAGACCATAATTTTATCTCTGATATTTTGATCATATAAGCACATACCTCGTAGACCGAAGAGCATGAGTGGTTGGATTCGTAGCTAAAAAGAGTCCAGAAAGATAGAAAGAATGATATAGGCACTTCTAAACTCAAAAACGGAAATCTAGATGAAATATTGGTGACCAGCTACAATGCATGCACCGATTTGGCTTAAAAATAAATGAACATATAAATAGATAAGGAGTCAGATTTGAATACAACACTGGTTTTCCAAAGTATCTAACATCTTAACTACAGAAGACGTGAAAGTAGGTGGGTGTGGCCTCAAACTATCAGCCCCTTTTCCTTATCGATTGAGCAGTACTTGTAACAAATAATTTATTGAGTGACTGAAACTTCAAAGATCGATAAACCTGTTGCTAAACATAGATAATATTTCTATTGATAAAAGGGAAGGGGATATCTCAGATAATATTGCTAAACATAGATAATATTGTTCAAATGAAATCGCTAATTATTAAAATTTAGTATACTCCGCTTTAGAAGTTAAACAACTTCGCTTTAGAAGTCAAATCGTTTTATTTTTGATCCATCTATCATTTAATAAAAATAATAAAAATAAACACATCTCAAATCTATTGGGTCACTGTTGATTCGAGGAGTTGGGAATTTTCATATCACAGTGAAATAGTTATTTCATTCAACCATATTTCTGTGCATTAGTTTTTCAAGATTCTGTGGAGTAGTTTTTCAAGATTGGTAAAGATGGTCAGAAAATTGGTATAATGAAGAGTAAGTGATTGACACAGCAACGGTAACTATAAGATATCAGAATCCTTCCACTTATATTGAATAAAACAGTAGGAGGCAGTTTCTAATTTATCCTTTGATATCCAGTTATTTGTATATATGTACTGCATAACCCTGAACATGAATGAAATATCAATAGAAGAAACTAATTTAAGATACATAAATATCATTTGGCAACATCCTCAATTTCGGCCCTTGAGTTCTTTATCACCTTATAACAATTTTCGCTCTCAATCTGATCGATAAATATCATTTCATTAGCTTATTTAACTGAAATTTTTTTCCACATATTTGTTTTTTCTCATGAAATGTTAATATATACGTAATTCGGTACTACAAAAGGGAAAGCATATTGGCAAAATATCATCCAAATATCATACCTTTTCCCGCACAGTTTCTTGCTCTTGCTCTGCATGCTCATGATGACCCTCTGCCCTTGCAAGAACCTGCAAGCTCCGCTTTCCTCTTTTTCTTACTCAAAATCTTCTTATAATTGGTAACAAACCTATCAACCTCCCAAAGAGTCTCCGTATTCACACTATCAATATCCACCTCAATCTCGTCATCATGCTGATTCAGCATTAAATTTTCCATCTTGATAATCTGCACAACAATAAGAAAAACCAGGTAAGAAAAATCTGGTAAAATCATGTAGATTCCAACATTTAAGCAAATGGAACACATAATATTGAATAATTGTTGTCAACATGGTATAGTGAATGAGAATAGTAAAGAGAGATAATAACAAAGCACATGAATCAATTTTGGTATACCATTTAATTTGAAGTTCCATGACATTTCATCAATACATCCTTGTAGACAACATTTTTTGTATATATGCCTTGCCGACTTGCTAGATCTCCATTCTTGATTAAAATTTTTGTAGAAGATCTCGAAACTCCCCTAGAAAGAGCAACATATAATTGTCCATGACTGAACACATGATCAGGAAGATACACACCAATACATGGAATTGTTTGTCCTTGTGACTTATTGATTGTTAAGGCGAAACTAAGTCGTACTGGCAATTGCTTCCTTATGAGTGTGACGGACATTCTTACATTTTCCGAAGGCTTAAGCAGGATTCGATGAATAAATACTATTCTACCTTAGCAATGACCAGTCACTACTTCTGCATCGATTAAATTTGGAGTGAAGTTTTTACAAATTAATCTCGTCCCATTGCAAAGACCAATTTTTGGATCAGTATTTCTCAAAAGCATGATTGGAGCACTTATTTTAAGTGTCAACTTATGTGGTGGAAGTCTTCCAAGCACAATAGAATTTAGATATTCTTGCTGATATAAATTATGTGTATCATTCTCAACTGTGTTAAACGAAAAATGTGTTTGTCCATCTCCAGGAAATAAACGTATTATACCATCATTAATTTGGTCAACAGATTGATTAGTTAGAGTAAGCAGAGATCTATCAGTAATATACTTCCTGTCATGTGCATTAGAGCTCAACGAAGGGAAAATTATGTCGATCAAATTGTTTAATGAGTTTTCACCTTCCCACGGAATAACCATGTCTGTTGGCATTCTAATCATTTCACTCTTAACATATGGTTCATTTCTATCGCCAATGCGTATGAGATAGTTGGAAAAAATCAGAATTTTCCTTGGCTCGCATATTTTCTGTCAACCGAACAACAATTACATCATTCCAAATTGCAGAGTTAACTACACATGAGTCAATAGTTTGTGCTTTTGTACCATACTGTACGACTGGAAGAATTTATCGAAAATCTTCACCTAATAGCATAACTTTTCTTCCAAATGGCAATTCATTTCCAATTATATCTTTCATTGTCTTGTTTAAAGCCTCAAAAGCATGATGATGGGTCATTGTTGCTTCATCCCAAATGATAACACTTGAGAGACGTAAAAGTTTGGCCTCATCAGATTGGATAAAGATCATACATGATGAAGTGGAACATAATTTTATATGAATTCGAATCTTTTGTGTGTTGTACGACCTCCAGGCATCATTACAGAAGCTATTCTAGAGGATGCAGTTGCTAATACTATATGTCCTTTATGCCGCAAAAAAGATAAAATACAGCGATAAAGAAATGTCTTTCCAGTTCTCTAGGACCATCAACAAAAAAGACTTTACTCTCCCCATTAACGGCTGCTTCTGTGATAAGATTGAATGTATACTTCTGTTTCACATCAAGTTTTTCAACTGAGGATAAATCTTCATCAGAAATAGGTATTGACTTCTCATCTTCTATCAATTGCGGGATATCGACCTCTTCATTAACATTGATTGCAGGTAAGTCATAATCATTAATGCTTTTTCCATACTAGTTTAAGAAACCGTTGAGATCTTTCGGTAATCATACTTCACATAGTCCACTCAGGTTGCTTGCAGATGAATAATCCTCGGACATATATGATTTGAATTGGTCCCATAGTTGTCTTACTCCAACTAGCTCGCAATATATCAATAACGTCGTAAAAAGTCTTCTTAAAGCTAATGGCATATGAGTATTGGATGCTTCTAAAAGACAACTGCTGATGCTATTATCTCTCTCCAACAAACCTAACCCCTCAGCCACTTGCTTAAATGTTGGATATTTAATCTCATTTACTGTAAGGAAGTGGTCAAACGATAATGGACCTCTAACATGATTTAGCAACATTCTTAAATAGTAGCGATCACCTTCTCGAGAAGAAATGACATATATTCTGCCGATTTGACGAATATTATTTTGCCTCTTGCTCCATTTTTGTGCTTTGTTCTTCCACCTAAATACGTAGATGTTATCAATAATTAAAAAGCAAATAAATGTTATCAAATGTTCATTTCATAACTAAAAGCATTAACGTTACCAGTAAAGTTAATGAATATCCAAAATGTTTCGATAATTCATACCTATAATGCTCTGGAAACTTCCTATATAAATATTGTCTTGCTTCAGGGTCTTCATTATTTTTTGTAAAGAACCCTGTCAACATCATTTTTTGCATTCGGCATCAGCAAGTACATTCTCTATTGACTGATGAGCATAATATAAAACTTGTTACCGATTCGGCAAGTGAATTTGCAATGGGAGAACTGATGGATACATTCGAGTCATAGGAAAATCAAAGATTTTCCAGATAGCTTCTTGCGGCCATATCCAACGGGCATCGACATATTGTGATATTTCATCAGTAGCATCACCTGGTCAGATCTGAAAAGACACACGATCGGGTCCATTGTAAACATACTTATAGATATACTTAACAGAAATTATACTCGAACAAATTTCAACATTAATATGGCAATTATATTTTTTCAACAGAAAGGGGTTATAAGGAACCACCCATCTATTATCGATCAACTGATTCGAGTTTTCCCTTCGAGAGATAAATCGACCAGTATCTCGTCGACGATATACAGAATATGAGTTCTCTCCTTGCAAAGTTGTCGGATCAAACTGTTTGGGATAATCTTTTTTGCATATTTTATCTTTCATGCAAGTTGATTTAGGATTCAAATGCCCACATGGTTCATGAATCATATGTCTCAATATAGTTTCGTATAGTTCAGGTTCCGCTTTCCGATCTGGAATTTCTGCTCTTACTATCCCATTGTAATCATCTACAGAAATAATTTTATTTCTATCATAAAAAATGATTAAAATGTGAGCATGAGGCAATCCGCGCATTTGAAATTCAACGACATGTACTGACTCTCCCAAGTACTCCTCTGTCAAATATATCTTTCTTAAACTCTTCAAGTTTAGAATGAAAGATTCTTGTTGTTAAATCTGGTATGTCCTGTGGAAGCTGTCCAGGTAGTAATTCATTGGAAATTTCAATCCATGTCGGATTGCAAGTCATAATAATAAATAAGCAGGTTTGCCAAATTTTTGCGCCAAAGTCATTGCATTTTGATATCTCTGGTACATATCTCGGGGGACTTCCGACATAAGATGCAGGTAGCACAGTTCTACGACCAACATTTTCTAGAAAATAACAAATAGTGGAAAATTTAAGGCATTTACGTAGAAAATATTTTTCATAGCATACGAATTATATACAAAGGATATATAGTTTACCTGCAATTGTTTCACCTGCATCTTGTGCATCCTGTAACCCTTGGTACATTTCAGCACGTATTTCATGTTGATGATCGCGAACCCAACGCAATCTCTGTGTGGCAATTTTAACATAGTTGTCTACTAAAAACTGTTGTAGTAATTGCCCACCACGAAGAAAAACAGACATGTCATTTTCATGAATCTAGCGACAAATATATTAGAGCATTATTGTTAGATAGATAGGTTGATTAATGATTAGGAACAAATATAAAATAAACTAATCAGATATAGTCAATACCTGAAGTCGAAATGCATAATACTCTCTACATGACACTTTTCGTCTATTATTATGAATGTAGATGTCCCAACCATGACTCCTGTAAGGTAATAAAAGAGGATATTGAAGAGGATCATAATACCTAGCAGTATCTGGTACATTGTGAAGTTGCTTGGAATAAGTTTCGACAACAATTTCTCTTTTATGAAAATCATAAGGATTATCCCCGGGAACCCACACTGCAGCAACTTGTGAAGAAGTAGACAAATCATATTGTCCTTCATGGTTTGGTATTTTCTTAAGTATTAATTTGCAATTGTCGAGATTAGAGTGTCATGAAAGACACCGCAAATTATGGATATATGGATTATGTACATGAAGAATTTGCTGAAGCTTTAATTTCCACAACTGGCCTACTCACCAAATCACTTTCCATTAATCTATTATCAAGTTCATGGTCGGTATCATATATATACAATTACATATATCGAGGCCTAGAATTATTATGTGGAATAAGACTACCAATCTTATGGTATATGGCACCCTGAGCATGAAAAGTGTAAACACCCATTCTATTATTCGAAAATCTGTCATCAAGGTTTACTCCAATGGAAGTAAATGCAAAGATATGATTGTAAGTACATATATGTTGTCTAAAAGTTCTTCCTTCTTCGGACTGGTCAAGACAAATGCTCATTGATTCAGGAGGAACTGTTATTCTCAGCAATTGCACTTTGCCTTTTTGACAACACAAATCAGCTGATTCATGAAAAAATAATTTTCCCGCACAGTGCGGGCACCTTCTTGTAGGTGGTAGATGAAATTGTTGACAACAAAATGAGTCAACATGGTTACTTGCCGAATTATAGTGCCTCATAACAGTTCGAACTCTTCTTGGCACTTGATTATTTCTTGTTGTTCCTATGTAATTTTTTAGAAATATGACAACAATTGAGAAGAAGGTAAAAACAGTATCGGTGAAATAAAATGCGGTATTAATTCATACCTTCATTCATAATAGATGTTTCTTCAATGTTGTCTGTATTAACCAAAAACACACCTAATTGAATAACAGTATTGATACAATGATTGAAAGATCAGAAAATTTATAGTAGTGGTCGAAATGTTGCATGTTTATTATTTTTATGATTAAGAAATCAAACAGTGGAGGCATAAAGTTTGGTGTTAAATCATACCTTCATTCATAACAGAATTATTTAAATTGTTCTCTGTATTAGTAAATTGTAATGCAGCACTATCCAAATCATTATCGACAACCCTTCGTACTACTTCATGAGAAAAAAAAATGTAAGTAAAGACATATATGAATTAATACCTTAAGTGAAATATCAAAAATGTTTTGATAATTGTTACCTTCGTTTAATGTAGAGTTCCCATTACCTCTTCAATCCTTTTGATATTTGCAAAGTCTCTCCCTACATTCAGCTATTTGCTGTTCGTTCATTGTTGATATTCGCCTCTGCATATTTTATTGATTTCTCGATCTTTCATCAACCAATTGTTGTGCATTCATATTGGAGCACCGATTTCTTTTATACTGCCTATCCCTCTCTCTTTGTTCAGCTATTTGATCTTCAGACATCGATATTAGTCGATTTCTAACATATTCTCGTTGTCTTCGTCTAAACTCTTCCAACTATATTGTAGTCATGTTGGCTCTTCTGTTTACTTCATATTGTCTACGTCTTTCTCTATGTTCATCAACTTGTTGAGTCTCTGATAGTTGAGGTGTTGCTGTTTGTTCACTGTCCATTTTTCTTAATAGAAACAATGTAAATGTAAGAGTGTCATTCATGCATGAATGTCGAAATAAAATCATCATCATCATCTACAATAAACTTAAAAGGAACAAATACATATGATAGAGACCTTATAAGAGCATGATACTAAAATATAAACTGTAAGAAGTAATACTCTATCGGCTACCTCACTATAATCAAAGCAAAGTAGTTGATGACTGAGGAGATAACTTGAGGAGATAAGACGGAGAATGATTAATTAATTGCTAAATAAAAGCCAAACTATCGGCCAAATTGCTACATGCACCTTCCAATCATTTAACCTCGGTATGTAAATGAAAATTTGAAAGAAATCATGCTTACACCAAATTCATATGCAGTGCATCTCAAATCATGGCATTTGGTGCATATACCAAATCAACTTATATTTTTTTGATTTATTTGATTGATTAGCCTGAAATTAAGGCATGGAAAAAAATATTATTCTATTCACTCATGATGCGTAGGTGGTCATATAGAAATTTATAAATACAGCATGGGCCTATGCTTTTGGATGTGCATCTCAGTGCAACTCATGCATGATGTCCTGAATTTCTCAACAGATGATGGAGAGGGCACAACCATTTAAGAAGAAGATCATGCACTAAAATGTTCTAAGTTCTGCCTTCAGGAGCATCATCTGATATGAAACAACTTTTGGTTTCTTTCGTATATTTTTTGGGCTACTGTCCTTGACGGTTGTCCGCAAAAAGCACAACTATATGTAAACATTCAACATTGAGTTCGAGGAATCCACTGTCATCTCATGCTCTCTCTGTATTATTATATTAGATTATAATAAATGTAGACAACCACCAATTGGAAATTAAATATGTAACACCCTAAATTTTTATTTATGAAGATTTTGTGATTTTACGTGTTTTGCACACATAATTCCATATGCATATTTTTCTAGAAAAAATATTTCTTTATAGCATGAAAAAGTAATTATTCTCTTTATTTTCCAAAAAGACTATTTTTAAAAGCATAATTAAATCCTACTCATAATTATCTCTATCTAGCCCACTATAATTAATTAATTATTTATTTTTATTAAGAGCCCATGGTTAATTAGCCCATTAGTGAGCCCATTTAACTTAATTCCTCTTTTATTTAGTCAAACATGTAGTTTAGACCAATTTAGTAAACAATTAATTAAAACACGTGAACAAACTTATAAAAAGGGGGTACTAGTTTGCATGTGCATTGCACTAGCACGTGCAAAGTGCACTCTAAGTGTAGGCCGGGTATCACCAAAGAGAGAGGGAAAGATGGATGAAGTGGGGAGGTGGTTGCTCCATCATGGGTAGTTGCTACAACTCCCTAATTCATCTTGGCCTTTGATCCTTAACCATTTGGACTAATCCTAGCCTTCCATTTGCACTCCAGATTAGTATAAATACCCCTCCTCACTCATTCACATTTACACTTGAAAAAGAATTGAAAAGAAAAGAATAGAAAGAAAGAAAGAAAGAAAGAAAGAAAGAAAGACAAAATTGTGAGTAAAAGATTAGGAGTGTTGTGAGTTAAAAGATTGAGTGCTAGTTGTGTGTGTTCCCCTCCCAAGCTAGGTTGGCCTACCATTAGAGCAAGAAGAAGGAGCTCAAGTACCATCAAGCTAGGAGGAGAAGTCAAATTGGTGGCTCAATCTAGGAGGAGAAGGCTTCCCTTATTCATTCTAGGAGATCTTTTAGGAGTTCTTGTGTTTTCTCTCCATTAAATGTGTGTGATTTTCTCGAACTTCTAATTAGACATCATGTTAGGGGATTATTTGATAAAATCGAGAAGAAAACTCTAGTTGACTTAGACATGAGTTGTGAAATGAGACAAATTGCAATTGATAGAAATGCTTATTAAAAAGATTGTTAATTAATGCAAATTGTGATTATTATCTTAGAACTTACCATGCTACCACGATTTATATGCTTGTTGTGTGTTAAATTAAGAAAGTATGATTGTATGTTTAGTTAATTGAAATGATAACCTTGCAAAATGTGATTTTTATTAATTCACTTGTTAATGGCATGAAAAAGGGAAAAATTGTTGCTGAAATGATTGTATAATGATAATAAAAATAATAAAAGAGAGCTATGGAAAGTTTGAATGCAAAATTATAAAGAAACTACACTTGTATGCGCATGTTCGAAATTGTAGATAAAAATGTATGTAGAGAGGAAAAGCTATACTTTTTATGTCAAAAATTAAGTTTATTTTACTGACATATTAGAAATGCATAAAAACTATATTCTGCAATTTTAGAATGAAATTTGAGAAGAAAATAATTTAAAAATAGTCGTTTTTATAAAAATTCAAAGTGAACAGAAACCTAAATCATAACCTCTAAAACCCAACCCATATCAGGTTAGTCACTTGGACTTATTGGTTATTGGGTGCATTCGGGTGCGCTTACTGTAGCGCGTGGGTTTGGTCTTGGGTCTCGGGTTCGAAACTGGGCATTAGCCCGTTTGTTTTATTTTTTTGAGAAAAATCTGAGAACAGAGAATGAATTCATATGGGTTTAAACCCCTACTTCTATCGCTACTGTGCTCTGGCCATTCTGGTTAGCTGAAACGCCGCAGTGCGTTGCACTGTAGCTGCGGGTGGCTTTGGGTTGCGGGTTCGATTCCTGAGTTTAGCATATAAACAATTTTTTTTGGTTTTTAACTCTTTTAATTGATTTTTGACTTTTTAAAATATGAAAAAGTTACTATAATTATTCTGAAATTACCGGGACTTCATGAAAAATATTTATACAATATTTCGACTTAAATAAAAGAGATTGAGAAGTAAAAATTGAGTAGACTGCCATAAATGGACATTTGCATAAGTATAAAATGTGATTTAATTCATGAGAAAATTCTACCTAATTTATAAAGAAGATCTTGTATGAGAAAAATTAAAGAGTGTTTATTTATGAAATTTTATTTCAATAATTTGTGCAAGTCATGCATTTGAAAGTTCAATGAAAAATATGATTTTGATTTTGAAGGAAAGAAATAATAGTACGAGAATTAAATGGATTTATTGAGATTAATCTTGAATGAGAAAGTTTTAAATCTAAATTGAACTTTAGGTATGAAATTGATTCATAGAAAAGAAATGGAAATTATGTTGAGTTATGAAAAGGACTTTATGAGTATGAAAACTCAATTTTGTGATTATGAAGTGAAATTGAGAACTAGAGTGTAACTAAGCCTCATACCGGCATTGAAAAGAAATAGTTGAACTGAGACTTGAAATGAAAAGACCAAGTCCTGGGGTCATGTTATATAAATGGTTAAGACCGGTATAGTGGAAGGGACTAACTCTAAATGATTGATTTTATTCATGATTCAAATAATTAAGGACTAGACACATAGTGAAGATGTGATGAAAGTACGAGAAAAACACGAGTATGAGGGCCTCGGAGCTACGGCGTGAGAATATTCATAGGCTGTCTATACTATGCATCGTGTCATGACGTGGATATGTCTCCAGGAGTCCATACCGCGACGCTTGTGGGGTATTTGGTGACTACGGGTGGTGTCTGTCCCACGACGGAGGCTGAATTATCCATAGGTTCTACACGATGTGTCGTGTCATGACGTGGGATTCCCCTCCAGGCTGTCTGGACATGAGCTCGTAACTCATAGAACATCTAGGATACTTATCGTAGTTACTGTAGTAGTTTAAGTCATGACGAGAGATTGAATCCTACAAGATGAAAAACGATTAAGGGCTTGCCCTCAGACCTATGTAGTATGGGATGCATAGAATCTGAACAATTGCGTATTAGTGCCTTAAGGACTTGCCCTCGGACCTATGTAGTATGGGATGCATAGAATCTGAGCCAGTACGCATTAGTGTCATGTAACATAAATAATTGCATCAAGGACTAAGTGCACATTCACACACGACATCAATAGAATAGTCCCCGTTGTTCTGTTTGTGACAAGTTTGTGCTTTCCAAGTAAGAGAAAATTGATGTATTATATCCTAGCGTCAATTGAATGAATTGGCGTGCCCACAGGTTTCTTTGTAGAGTAAAGTGATTAATAAGACTAAAGTATGCATGCTGCATAAAGAATGATTCAAGTGTTGTACATTTCTATTCATGTAATTGCTGTAAATTACTTCTGCTGTAAATATGTAATGTAAATGTAACTCTGATGTAACAAAAGTTTTTAATTCCATATAAAATTATACTAAGAGAAGTGTAAAGATCCTGTGGAACTTCGAATTCGGTCTTATTTGGAATTCGAGGTGTTACAAAAATGACTCTCAATTTCATTGATATATAGTAAATGTACTGTGCTTGTAATTGTTCCTAGGGATTGAAGATGATCATTTCCAGGATGGACATCTATACTTGACCATAAATCTAAGGCTTTATGAATATACTGCAGGATTTAGATGACATGCTAATAGAAATGTTGCCAAAATGACAAATTAAAACACAAACTTGCATCTAAAGAAGACATGTTAGCACTTTAATATGACATGCACAATCCTGAAGGTAGATTAAAATGACATGCTCATAGAAATGTTGCCAAAATGGCAGAATTTTTTAACCCCTAGGCAGCCCTAAAAATTGAAACTCTAATAAACCCACAATCCCGAACCTAATATTTTTTCCAGGCCATTACTATTTAAAAATTGAAACTACTAAATAATGTAGAAATGCTTTCTAAATCGCAGTACATATTGCTGTTGTTCTTAAATAAAAAGATACATACAACAGCATCCAACGTACAAACTTTATGCTTCCTCCAACTTGGAACCATCCAATCCAACACTCTGCAAAATATAAACATCAAATACAAAAATATAAACGGGGTGGAAACATACCTTTAGGCCATTACAAAAATTGAAGCATCCAGAAATCTTTTTTTTGTAAAAAGTCTCCGGCAACATAATGGAAAAAAATCTCAAAAATTAGAAATTTTTTTTTGTAAAAGGAAAACAAGAAGAAGACTCACACAAAACAGAATAGGCAGTGCTGCGGTTTGTCGGTGCGGCGAGAGAGGGGGAAAGGATCAGGCGGCGCTGCAGTTTGTCGGTGCGGTCAGAGAGAGGGCGAGAGGTGCAGGAGACACTGCGGATCGTCGGCGGCGCTGCAATTTTTCGGCGTGGCGAAAGAGAGAGGGAGAGGAGTAGGCGGCACTGCGGTTCGTTCAGTGGAGATGCGGTTTGGCGGCGCAGTAAGAGAGAGAGGGAAAGGAGCAAGGGCGGTGCGGTTCGTCAGCAGAGATGCGGTTAACTGGTGCGGCGAGAGAGAGAGGGAGAGGAAGAGGCTGTGCGGGTGTAGAGAGAGAGGTAGATGAACAGGCGAGGATTTTTTTAGGGAAATAAATTTAAACGTGTAGTGTACGGATTTCATGGGTCATATTGGGGATTTTAATTGTATATGCATTGCGCGGGTTGATAGATGGACAAATTATACTAAGGTCTTCTCCCAGTATAGTAGTAGAGATGTACTGGAATACTAAAATGATGGAACAAATTTTGACTCGCATTGACAGTTGACATATGTAACAAAAATTCCTCATTATTCCCAAAAAACGAAAAGAAGAAAAAGAAGAAAGATAAACTACTTAGAGCATCCACAATCGTGCGAGATAAAACTGAAAATAACAATCTGTTGTTTCGCTGCTGTGGAAAAAGGTAAAATGTAGCAAAGTTGTAAAAAAAAGGACGGACGAAACAAGTCCTATTTTTTTATTTTAGATTTTTAAAATATGATATTAAATTTTAAATAGTATTTTAATATAGAAGAAACATGATGTTTCGTCCGACAAAAAAAATTCTTAATTTTTTTTTTCGGACGAAACATCATGTTTCATCCAACACTTTTGCATTTTGCAAAAGAACCGGACAAAACATGATGTTTCGTTCGGGTTTTAGTTTTTTTTTTTTAATAAAAATTTATGTTCAAAATTTTGGAGTTATTGACTCTTTTACCTCCTCTTTGTTTCTATATAATTGGTTGAGAGCAGAGCTCATTACGTCATAACCGAGAGCTCCGTCAATCTCTTTCATCTTTCATCTCTCATCTCGCTATCTTCTTTAATTGTCTATCTGATTCACTTAATTTTTTTTTAGAATTTCTCAAAAAATATAAAGCTCAATCTGTGTATATTACACAATGTCTTCAATAAAAAGATTTATCGGTCGGATGAAATCAAAGCGTCAACAACCAATGTCAGCCGAAGGCAACACAAGCAGCCTAATAGAAGCAGAGATCCCGAATGTCGACTACAATAATCAATCAAATTGGAAACATGTTGTAGATGATTGCAATCATTTGTGTAAACATAGTACTGTCCATCCTTATGGTGGATTTTGTCAATTTAGAGAAAATTGGAGGGAGCAATTAAAATGTACAGAAAATACTGCAGTCATGTCCCAATTATTAAGCAGTTGGTCGAGCAGGCAGGTTGGCACTGTTTTATGAATATTGATACGGATAAGTCGTCTATGCAGCTTTTCAAGGCATTAATAGAGAGATGGTGGGACACGACCCACACTTTCCACCTACCGTGCTGTGAGTTGGGATTCACTCTGTTGGATTGGGTAATGCTAACGGAAATTTCAATCAGTATCGACCCCTTGCCCCCGTGTAACGAAGAACCGTACACATTTGAAATAATCCAAACTTGATTTTTTCTGGAGATTACTATAGATGATTGGAAGTCTCACGGTATCCATTGCCCTTTCCTCAAACGTTATTTTAACAACAGTATGATCGAAACAGCTAAGACAGATAATGTTTTAGCGATAAGGATTGCACAAGAATTTTTTATGTTCTTTCTCGGGGTGTTTCTTTACCCTAATGGTTCAACGGTAGTGAGATGTGGCTGGCTAGCTGTATTTGAAGATATGAAATTGTAGGCAAATACGATTGGGGTAGTCCAGCATATGCACTGCTGTATTATCTCTGGACACATCTAGCAGACTTAAAGTGAAGTCATTTAACGGGCCTTGGCAAGTACTTGAGGTATCTTAAAATTCCTCATGTATTTTTTTTAATTCAACCTATTAGTAGTTTAATATCTGGTGGTAACTAATAATACTATGTTTTATCTAGTATTGGGCTTACGAATACACAAGTTGTTGTGTACCAATAAGTGATAGGAACATCCCTATGGAGACTCATATGGAGAATGCAGACAAATGGCCTAAAATTTTACGTTGGAATCATGAATTTTGGATACGGGTCGATCGGATCAGATTAGGTACAATATTTTGATGGCTCGTGACCAATTGAAGATGCGGACATGGAAATCTATTATATGGCAGCCATATAATAGCTCGTCATATAAGGGCATATATGAAATTGAAGTTGCTAACTTTATTTCTCTTTATCGACGTACATTTACGTATTGCGAGCAGGTATAATTATTATATTTAGCATATTAATTACATTATGAGTTCTTGCTAACGTTAACATATTATACAAGGTCTTTGGTATCTTGGTGATCGTTGCTATCGCCAACTAAGTGGAGTTGTTGCGATCCCAAATGACCCCCCACAGGTCATGCATCTAATGTCATCGAACGCTTACGGTCCACCTATTGAAGCTTCACTTTTTGTCACTCCTGTACAACAAAGCACCTACGATCAAAATTGGGCAAAGGTATCAATTGGTTTCATCATGTCAACTCTCTTATATGCAGCGAATGTCGATTTTATCGGTCCAGCAACAATTACTGATTCATCAGCTCAGTTGCCACATGTGGCTCTGCCTTTTGGCTTCCATCAGAGTATTCAAATCAATTGTGTGTTGATTTCCCTGCCATGCATGGTCAACCATTAGTTGAAGCACCGTTATTTTTCGGCGGTACGGTTGTCAGGACTTTGAATTACGGATATTTCATGTTTGATCCGTGCAGAGAACCCTCATATGTGAGAATCACACTCCTCTAATTTTTTTTGTCAATCCATTATTTTTTGCAGTTCTAGTCAAAGTGTGTATTAGTCTATCTTTTGACAGGAGGAGTTATACATGGCATGTCAACAACTTACTAACTTAGAAGCACAATTCCCGTGATTTATATTATCAAACATGGTGTTGAGACTCTGTTCCCGCTGATGTTGTTACTGGTAGGAGATCTGTATTGATGAGCATACCGTCTACTTCCAGACATCGGGAAATGCGTCCGAATATAGATGACACAGGGGCCTCGACATTGACATCGATTTCATCCTTTGTGTCGTGTACACAGTATAGGGATGAAGAGTAGTCCACAATTAGACATTGGTGAGTAAATAATAGTTGTATGAAAAGGGCCTTTGTGTACTTTTGGCAATGATTTGACTAATAAATGGATGTGGTTCAGACTTTTTTTTGCCACTACCTATATGTGACAATCCTTACAGATTATCACTAACTATTACAACAGCTTTGGACTTAATTTATCTACTAACTTTATTTTTGTCCGCATTCAATCACGGGGCTCTGTCTTTTGCCGACACCTTCGTTCACGGTTCTTCATTCATTCACGGTCCATCATCTATTTTTTTTCATACAATTATTTCCTTCATTTTTGGCTTTTGAAATATGCTATTGTAAAAATTCTTACACTATTTAAACCCAATTCCAGCAACAATTCTTCTCATCCAACTCAATCAATTTTCCTACTATTCCCACTTTATAATTTCAATCCAGTCAACCAAATCCTTTAGTAATGGATCATTTTAATTCTTCATCTTCTTCAACTTCATCAGATGAATCAGCTAAGCATCAAGATAAAGCTGCCAGAAATATAAACAATCGTTTGCTAAGAATTGGCATGGCAATACAACAAAGTGAAGAAACGACTCGCTGCCGATACATTCATCGTGAAAGAAAAGAAGGTAATATTAGGTTGTGGAGGGATTATTTTTCTGAAAATCCAATTTACAATGATACCATTTTTCGTCACCGTTTCTGTATGCGGCGAGTCCTATTCAATCGTATACTCGAAGCTATTGTTGGCTACAATCACTACGTTCTTCAACAACAAGATGCATGTAAAATTCTTAGATTAACGCCACATCAGAAAATAACACTGGCGCTATGATGTTTAGCGTATGGAGGTGCAGTGGATGCTGTTGACGAATATGTACGAATTGGCGAAACTACTGTCTTGAAAACTTTACGATGATTTTGTTTTGCAATCATCATGCTAATTGGCAACTAGTATATGCGGAAACCAAATCCTGATGTAGCATGACTCCTCGAAGAAAACGAAGGTAGGGGTTTTCCCGACATGTTGGGCAGTGTAGATAGCATGTAATGGAAGTGGAAAAATTGTCCAGCTATGTGGCACGACCAGTATATAGAACATGCATGGGAACTAACAATTATTCTCAAAGTAGTCACATCTTATGATCTTTGATTTTGGCATTCATTCTTCGGAATGTTAGGATGCAATAATGATCTCAATGTGCTCCACCATTCTACTTTAGTTGATGAGATTCTTGATGGGTGTGCACATCCGGAAAATTTTATTATCAACAACCACATATACAACATGGGATACTATTTAGTTGATGGTATATAACCCCCGTTGGCGACTATAGTGAAAACTTACTCTGCCCCGGATACTCAAAAGAAACAAAAATTTGCGAAAATGCAGGAAGATGCCCGAAAAGATGTAGAACGCGCTTTCTGAGTCTTACAAGCACGATTTGCGATAGTGAAGAGCCCAACTCGTATATGGGAAGTCTTTCATTTATCATGAAAACATGTATCAATTTACAGAATATGATTGTTGAGGACGAACAGGAAGAAGGCATAGGTGATTATGATTACGATCAAATACTGGGCACGAAAGTGATCGTACCTAACAAAGGTGGACATAATACTCAAGGATCCCGAATGACCCGCAATGTGAATTACACGATAGACAAAAACATCATGCACTACATCAAGATTTGGTGGAGCATATTTGGTCCGAATATGGAGATGTGGAATAGGCATCGGTAAATGTTTAAGAATAGTATTGTAGTACTTCGTATTTCCATAATAGTTAATGTACTTAAAAGCGAATGCAATATCTAAATGCAACACATTGCAATGAATATTTAGGAATGTATTACCTGAATGTAACACATTGCAATAAATATTTAGTTTTTGCTACAATGCATTAAAAATAACAACTACAAGTACATTAGAAGTAAAACTTGATACATTCATGATAATAAAGCAGGAGACACTGCAGAAAATTAAGATGTCTCACATTGGATAATGCTTATATTAAATGAAGCTGTTGAAAGTTGTTTACCCCCTATTAATTATAACCTCATTTTTGCATTATTTCATTCTGTCTACACATGAAATAATAAAGTTAATTATCCGGTAAATTGATGAGGTCAATACTCATAATTCGATCTTCCTCTATTCGTTCTTTAAGTTCGTGGTCTTTCTGTTTAATGGCAAGCTTCAATTCGGTGGCCTAATCCCTCCTATCTTGTGTTTCTTTGTACATAGCGTTGAATTTTTTTGTTTCTTCCACAATTTGAGAATAATCTGATGATTCGACCATCTTTTCCCCCTTTCTCTTCCGTGCTTTTCGACCCGGTGGTCGGGTGAGGTGGGTAGGCGATTCTATGTCAACCGGTATGTCTGAATCCCAGTTGTTTATTGAGAAAGAATTTTGGTTACTACCACCATCCCCAGATTGGGAACTTGTGACTCGATCGAAGACTTTTGTAGTACGCGAGAAAATTTTTGGCTGATCTTTAAGTATATCAAGACATGCATCAAACTTGAAAGCTTTTCCAGATGTTTGCATATACCCGACTCTCGCTTCGCGCATCTATGATCAAATTAAAAAAAAACTTAACGTTATTATTTACAAAATTTATTTAAAGCAGGAATTAGTATCAAATTTTTAACATACCTTATCGGCCTTGGTAGTTCCACTAGCGGCTCTATTTATTACACTGGCCAACTTCGCAATAAACATTAGTACTTCTTTATAAATTAATTGGAACCGACTTGGAATCCCTAATAACATTGCAAAAGTTAAGAAAATTAGCTCCCAAAGCTGTGAGCCGGATTAATCAGTACCGACCAAGGGATCTTGAATTATACTAATCAAAGCTTGAGAAAGAGTAATATTTTCCTGAGTTGTATATGCTCTCCCTCTTGCACTATGGCTCGCAATTCCTTTTCTTTCACTAATTTTCCGGTAGGAGACATAGAGACTATATTTTGCTGAGGTAGATAGCAGGGGATTCAAAAAAAAAAAGTTATGAGAAATTTGGTTGTGTCGAGTTAGTATATATAAATTAAGTTACAAATAGATCCGTTGAAATGTTGAAATAGCCATTGGGTTTAAAATATTCATTGAATTTGAAATTGAACGGTTGGATGAACTAGGGGAAAATGATCCAAAGTATTTTAATCTTTTATAAAAGAAATTTAGGAATGATGTTTTGTCCCATCATGTTTCGTCCAATCCCATTTCTATTTCTCCTCGAAATATTTATTTCCATAAATCGATGATTTTCCTCGGACAAAACATGATCCTTTAAAAATATTATAAAATGTTACAGACGTAATATGATGTTTCATGCTTTATATTATGCATATTGCTATATCAATTCTCATATATGACATTCTACTGTATCACAAAAGGTAAAATATGCATAAAATGCCACACGACTGCAGTGATATTTTGGCTAAAATATGGATAATATGCATATTTTCCACACGACTGTGGATGCTCTTATAGTACTTTATAGAGTACATCTCCGGTGAATAAGTGAATATGATACTATTATACAGATCCCTCTGATCTGGATCGTCCGATTTGTTTTTAACCGACCAAATTGATTAGCTATTGTGTTTCGTTTTCAACTCTCTCGATGTACTGTATATGCATGCAGTTTGACATTCATACCTAATAGATATGGGTAAAATCAGAGCCACACGATCAAGGCACACATCTCATAATTTCTCAAGGGTAAGGAGTAATTTATGGGTCATCTTCAGGCCCATCAAGCTCAAATCATGCCCATAGTTATTGTTTACTTACAGTCTAAGAAAGAGGGATTTCTAGCTAATTGTAGCTCGTAGTCAAATCTCCCAAATCAAGAATTAATTAACTAATTCTATCTCTTAATAAGAGGAATCTCCAACCAAATCTTAAAAAAATACTTTCTCAGGTCTTTATTATGGAGCAACACCCCCCTCCCCTCTCCTATATCAGTGACAGGTAATCTATCTTTTGCGACCAAAACTTTAGTCTTTTTCTAGGTTACTAACTTGAGTGTCAAAGAGTCTTTGCTTGGGCCAACCCCGGTATTCAGAATTTGTGCATGTTCACCGACGATCTTTCAGCCATCCAATCCAGATCCAAGCTCTCTCAACAGTTGAGAATCAGATCAAGGAGACTTCAGTCATCACAATTTAGGTCTGATCGACCATGCAAATTGTAAGTATCCTCTTACAAAAGAACTCATCATCTGATTGCTCCCACACCAGAAAAAAGCAGCAACATATTTGCGCCGTCTGTGGAAAAATACATATCCTCCTCTCCTATCAGATCTTGCTAGCAAAAACACCATCTTTTTCTAACCATGGCCTCCAAAGGGAGGAAGGCGACAACCACTAACCGTTAAGCCGATGCTCCTCTTTCTCCTCATCTGGGACAACCTTCATGCCCATCATCACAGGCCCCTCATCTACCACCGCAACAAGCTGGATTGGTAGGCTCCCCCAAAGCGTAAATCTGAACGTCGCTCTGAGCCTCACCCGATTGAGGATATGGTCTTAGTCCAGATAGCCTCCCCCTCTCTAGTGCATTCAATATAATCAGACATCCACAACATCATCAACTCCCAACAGCAAGAAACAGACCTCCACCGATGCTTAGATGAATGGCGTGCCCAAAATGAAGTCACCCGCCCAGAGCGCCAAGGGGGGAAGAGAAGACCTTCTCATAGAGGTAAAAAATCTCGTCGAATGCCTTCACCAAGAGGGTTAAGATGCAAGAAGAGCACAACTCCAGTTTGTAACTCCTATTTCCCGTATATGTATTTTTCTACTGTATTTTTAATCCTTGTATTCTAGTATTCAAATTGAGATCCTATATTTTTGTTCCAGTTCGAATAAAAAAAAATTCTTTTTATTTTCAACTCAATTTTTGGTGCCAACATCTAATTCAATTGTATTGTTCGTTCTGCACTTTTGTGTCGTTCTTCATGTAGAAATGAGCTATTCATTCCATCTATTTCATTTCCCCAATTTTATTGAGTTTTGACTAAGTCTCTAGTTGGATCCCACTCAAACCTGCTACCCTATAACCTAATAACCCAAACCCTATACTATATAAACCTAGACCTAGCCTAACCCTAACCCTAAACCTAAATATTGTTTTAACCCAAACAACCCCCGATGCTCTCTTCTTTCTTTCCCGTCTTCTTCCTCTGCTCTAATCGCCCAAACCCACACCCATTTCCCATTCCACCGTTGACTCCCTCTCCTCGTCAACCCCATCACCATCTCCATCCATCCCCTCGCATCGCCGTTCCACCATCGTCCCCAACTCCATCGACCCATCGAACCCATTGCGCCATTACCTAACTCTCCACCTCCTCACTCTCCGACCACCCTCTAGCCACTCCCATCGTCATCCCCTTTCCACTCCGATCACCGACACCGTCGCCATCCTCGCCTTCAACACCCCGAACCCAATCCCCCACTCTCCACTATTTTCGAACCAAAAACATAGCGCCAACCCTGCGTCGCTTCCCGACCACCCGCCGCCTCACGACACCGCTGCCAGCATCGCGAACCCTGCCGCGTTGCATCGCAGTCGTCGTGCCAGTCCTGTGCCGTTCGCTCCCTCTCTCGCTGTCGTGAGGAAGAAGACGAACAGCGAGTGGTCGGTCTCGCTGTTTGGTGTTCGGGCGCCTTGTATCGTCGTCTGCTGTCCCGTGTTTGGGGCAGATCCGCTGTGACGGAGATCCCCCATTGGTCGTTTTGCTGTCCCGCATTGTGTGCACAGCGGATCGAGTTGCTGTCCGCTGTTCGGGGCGGGATCTGGTGTGGAGTTTCTCTAATTGCTGATTGATTCTTTGCGCGTGCTTCGTGCGTGCTTTTGGGAGATTTCGCCCGGGGTTTTCGATTCCATTTTTCCTCAAATTATCAGATCTAATAGTCGTCCTAAAGGCAAGTATTCTCCTTGTACAATTGATTATCCTAGTACAAGCATTTAATTGAAAATACCACAAATAGTTTGTAGTTGTGACTCCTTCTTGTTTCATCAATTATTGATCTTGAATTATTTTACCATCGATCCCTAAATCTTAAGAGTCACAACACCTTCATTATTATATTTACAAATATTTTGGACTCATTTTATCTTCTAGTCACATGAACACATGAAGTTAAGAAACCCTAGATTTGTAGATATGTGTTGTATCTTGTATGTGATGATCTTGCACCCTTTTGAGTTGAGAAATAGATGTTGCTTGCTGATTTGATAACCACTACACCCGAATTTGTATCACACATTAATCTAGATCCATAACAACCAATTATCATGCAACTTATACATGGAAGACATTCACACTTGTTGCTGTCCTGAACTTTACTTACTGTTTTGACTCCTTTAAAATCAGAATCTGAACCTGAGCCCTGAATAGTAAATGTATCTCTAAATGTCAAGTTGTCAATAGCATCCAAAATTTTCGAATTCTGAGTTACGGTCTAGGAGGTATCGCAGTTTTACTGCAACTGTATTGGTAGTCGCAGATTCACAAAAACTGCTGCACATCATTAGTTTGCAAATTAATTTAACTATGTTAACAGTAAGCATTTGACTTGAAATTTTACATGATGTTGCTGGACACCCCAGAGAACATCCCCAAATTCTCTTAGAATTAATTAGTAATGTTTCAATCCTGTTTCACATGTATAAACTCAGTTCCACAAATTCTGGCTGAATACAAAAGCTGTATAGTTTGCTGTTTTGACACATATTACCACAACTTTTATGTACCTTAATTATATGCACTGGAACCGGGCAAGAGTCTAGTTTCTTGAACTTCTGACGGTTCCATTTTTGCTATCTTGTAGCAACGGGAATCGTAGTTTTGGTGCAGCAACCTCATGCTGTCCAGATTTGAGATTTTCGTTGTTCTTGATATTTTGATTTACTTTGACCCTCAAATTTGTATCCTAACTAGCCTAGACTTGAACCATGTTCATGATTGTTTTATTTGACTCGTTTTACACACTATCATGCTTGGTTAATAATAATAATAAATAACAAGCAGGGGTTTAAGGGAAAGACCATAGTAGTGGACAATATAGATAAGTGTACTCGGAAGGGGGCCCGTGTTTTCCATAATTTTATGTTAAATGGAACTAAGTGCCACGTAGAACTAAGTGCCACATCAAGGATTGATGGGGGCCACCTCTAGAGCCTACGGAGGCCACCTCTAGAGCCCATTATATGATTGCTTGATATGTATTTGCGATCACATGGAACTAAGCGCCACGTAGAACTAAGTGCCACGTCATGGGTGACGGGGGCCACCTCTAGAACCTACGGGGGCCACCTCTAAAGCCCATGGTTTGATCACTTGCTCGTATTTCCTGCTTGACCTGAGTACACCGCCCTATAAAATCCATTACTAGGCCTAAACGAAATTGTATTGATTGTAGCAACCATATAGTAAAAGTATGGATGCATGAAGTGCTACCTAGACAGTAACAACCACAAAACTTGATACATGAAACTTGAACTTGACACATGTTTACTTGGTACTTGACGACATGATACATGAGACTTGATACTTGAACATAATACTTGGTACTTTACTGCATGATACATGAGACTTGATACTTGGGCATAATACTTGACACCTGCAACTCGACACTTGTACTTGACAATATGACACTAGACTTGGGACTTGTTACTCGACACTTGTACTTGATACTTGTCACTTGATGTTGGATACACCTACATGTTCACTTGTCACTTGCTCCACTACTAGTGTTTGTTATCCAGCCTGTTTACTTGAGTTGTCTACTTGCAAGCTAGTCCTCGATTTCCCACTACTTGTTGCATCTCCGTTATATTCTTGTATCTAAATCTTGTTCCACATTACTTGTACACGTTTTTACTATTTGTGGCCCTAACTTGCACTAAAGGTATTTTCTCTTGTTTTCTCTATTTTCCCCTCTTTAAACAGACTTTGGTGACATGTTGTTCGTTGGAATGGGTGAGCAGATGTTCTAGGTCTTGCTTGGGAAAAACTTTCTTTAACCATTTCATTTTGTATTTGAGTTATTTCATTTGATGTTACTTGAAATTTGTAACGGGCTTATGTTCCCGAGTTTTATCTTTTGTGTAACGCCCCGATTTCCATATACTTGAAAACCGAGACACGAGCCAGGACCTTTTCTTCAATTAGTCACAATACACAGAAAAACAGGAGAATTTAAAACTTTTTATTCACTCCCAATGTATTACAAGTCTGGATGTTGTACAACTACAATACATTACACTAGTGTTACAATAATGCCTTTACATTCCCAAGTATTACAACCTTCAACATCTTACATCAGAGTACAAGGAATGAAGAACAAAACTTGGTAACTCTCACTTGAGTACTTCTCAACTAATAGATAATCAACACACA
This sequence comes from Hemerocallis citrina, assembly GCA_017893485.1. Lineage (NCBI taxonomy): Eukaryota > Viridiplantae > Streptophyta > Magnoliopsida > Asparagales > Asphodelaceae > Hemerocallis > Hemerocallis citrina. The sequence continues at coordinate 156,309,405 of CM030360.1, read as the reverse complement.
TATTACAGTGGAACTAAACATGACACTGACTCCTCGCTTTCCTTGCCTTGAGTCCTTCTGAATCTCGCACATGTACTTCTGCGATCCAGTACCTATTGAAGTGAGGACGTCAGTATTCACTGATGCTTTAAGGCTGATAACATAGCAGCGAATCTCCCAAACAACATACAAAAACATGGCAATTTGTGTCGGTGTAGATTAAGTGTTCGTGAGTGCTATGACTAGAATCTAACGCAAAGTTAACTAGGACTAGGATGCTCCTATCTAATGCCAGCAAGTCTCCGAAGCAACATGCAGCCCATACTACATGCGCCCCATCTCAAGCCGTTTCTCCATATATAGGGATTTGAACCCGCGTTATGAATTTCTAATTGTACACAACTTGTTCCTGACAGATACAGCATGACTGATGAGGTTGCAGATGTGGTCAAGTCTTACCAAGGCAGTACGCTCATGGTGTCTATGTCCCACTAATGCAGTCCGCTCGTGGTGTCTATGTTTGCCACTACTACCCGGCTAACCGGACCTCACTCAAAAACCAGACGAACCCTCGGGGTTTCTGCCAACAAGAGAGCCTCCTGCCGCCCCTAGCCAGACCGTAGTCCATGGCCTGTTCGTATCCCCGGCATAGGACCCGACAGAGTTCCGGGATCGATCCCTAGCTCTTCCCGCCTTATCATGGCACTTCAGGAATCAACAGTGTGAGATACGCAACCCGTGCTCCCAACTCGTGAGAAGCCACCGTACGTATCCCTTTGAGGGGAAGGTTCAACCCAATAACACCACCTAAGGTCTGCCCCAAGGGACGAGTTAGTCGTAAGGGGCCCCCTACAACTGACTCCTCTCTTTCCGGGTAAAAGGTTTAAGTAAATGATCTTTATAAGTCACTACCCTGATAATTTCCCTAACCCTGAATGCTCCTAGGGATGACAATATTATAAACACAACATGTTAGGCCTTAAATTAGACTTCGTAAGACAACTCTACTAGGCTGCTCAGCCTAGACTTACCAGAATCTCTCAGGATCCGGTTCCTGGCCTATTGATCCAAGACCCTGGCAATGCGAACATACATGCATGCCACTACCCTGAACTTGGATTCCGTCTATACTCCGGTCCTCGATCAACCTACACCGGTTAAGATTTGACGGTACACAAGGAGTGACTCCTCCACAGTTCCTTAGGAGTAAGAAAACATATGTCTTGATGGTCGATAGCTCCTAGGGTAATAGTATCACCTTAGACGAGCACAACGAATTGTGTACTAGCTGATAAGCTATATACGAGTAACTAACCACATACGAGCCAATAAGCTACGCATGAACCAACAATTACCTACGAGCCAGGCGAGCCTCGTAGGAGATAACAATGTACATACCAGCCAAATAAGCCGTGTATGAGACCAATAGCCACACACGGGCTGGTCGAGCCGCGTACGAGACAACAACCTACATACGAGCCAAATAAACTACGTATGAGACCCACAGCTACATACGGGCCAGTCGAGCCACGTATGAGCACAATCATATGAAAACAACCATACAGGTAATCAAACCTAGAAGCAACCAAACGTGCTTACTAGCAAACTTGATCTTCCAATATTAGAAGTAACAGAAGAATCTGCTAATAGTCTATGGTAGGCATTCTACCAACAAAAAGCCCGAAGGCGACATAACAACCTTTATCAAACTAACTATTACTAGTGATCTTTCCAATCCTTATTACCCATAAGGATGAGGAATGCCCCCATGATAGGGTCCAATTCCAATTTGAACCTCACACACTAGAATCCACGGTTTCCTTTCAAAACGAACTATAACGACATAGAACATATGTTTGCTTCAATATTCAATTAGGAGGCTACACTATACCCTTCAAGCATGTATGGGCTCCCTACTAACATTAACTACAACAAGGTAGTTATCACTACAATTACCACATGATTCTTTCCTATTACTTAACCTATAGCATGGTATACAATTGTAAGCATCAACCTACAACAACTAGTCATGGTATATAACATAACCACCATCTCACGACAATCCAATCATGATATATAATATAGCCATCAACTCACAATACTCTTAAGCATGAATACGATTTAAGCATGCACTTATAACAATCTTAAGCATGAATAGTTACTACGATCTAAACATAAAGCTTTACTACAATTTAGCATGAACTCCTTACAACATGTACACAACATAAGCATGGTTCCTACAATATGGCACACATCATGAGCATGGTTCCATTAACCTACAACATGGTACACATCATACATGGTTTAGGAGTTTCCTACCATAGTCTAGCATGGTATATATTTTTTCTATAATGAATCAAGCATGGTATGATACTTTCTTACCTTAACTACAACAAATTAGCATAGATTTGTTATCTTAAACATGGGTATCATCTAGCATGAATATCTACTAACTACTTAAGCATGAATATCATTATCCATCAACTAAGCATGAATGTCATTGAGCATGAATATCTACTAACTACTTAAGCATGAATATCATTATCCATTAACTAAGCATGAATATTTACTACTTAGAGCATGTATCTCTACTACCACCTTAAGCATGGATCTCCATTACTTAACATGATTAATCACCACAACCCAAGCATGGATATATAATTAGCATGAATCTTGCTACATTCCTAAGCATGGTAGATACGCATTAATCCTACAAAATCTAAGCATGGCATATAATTTTTCTACAACAATCCAACATGGTATGCTACTTAAGTATTCAACCTAAGCATGGTATACGTTTCAAACATAAGCCTACAACATTATAAGCATGGTAAGGCTACTTAGCATTAATCTAAGCATGATAGTTGATTAAACATTAATCTTACACAACCTTAGCTTGGTAGGTTGATTTATAATGATCAAAGCATGAAGACAACTTAGTAAAATATCTACTATACAATCTAGTAAGGATAAAACCTAAACATAGAATTTCTACAACTAAGCATGGATAATTACTTTAACTTAAGCATAGAAATTGCTACCATTATGCATGGATAATTAGTACACCTACACATGGATGTTACAATTTGTCCTACAACAAGGTGCGCATGATCTACAACATTCTTAAGCATGGTAGATTAATTCAACATTAATCCTACAACCATTTAAGAATGGATATTTACTTAGCATTAGCCTATTACAACCCTAAGCATGGTAGATTAATTTAACATTAATCCTACAACAATATAAGCACGTATAATTACTTAGCATTAACCTACAACAATCCTAGGCATGGTAGATTAATTTAACATTAATCCTACAACAATATAAGCATGGTAGATAATTTTAACATTAATCCTACACATTCCTAAGCATGGATATCTACTAACTTAAGCATGAATATCAATCTAACATGGTACACAATTCTCCTACAACCCCTAAGCATGATACTTACTTCAAGCATGGATCTTTTATCAATACTTAAGCATGGAGGTACAATCATTCTACAAAAATATAAATACAATATAAACTATCTAACCATGGATATCTACACAATGGGATCATGAGTTACCACCATACTCCTAACCAAATGTCCTTTACTGCTTCAACATAAACATACACATCCACTATAATTTTAGTTAAACACAACATCTACTACCATCTCATTTAAACATAAACATCTATTACAACTTTATTTAATCACAAACATCTACTACAACTACTTTATTTTAACCATAGCATCTACTATAACTTCATATAAACATCTATTAAAACTTCTTTATTTAACATAAACATTTACTATACTACTTTATTTAAAACATAACCTTTATTATTACTAGTTAAACATAAAAGAGATCTTTTTAATCATTCTAACTTAGATTAGTCTCTTTTCTTTTTCATACTAAAATTAACATCTAAAATGGGTTCTTTTTACTTATGTTTTATAAAAGGAAATAACAACAATTAAAATAAAGTAAAGAGTCCTCCATTTTTGTTCAACCAAACATATGCATTCTTTTTAGTCCAAAGTTCAAATGTATGTCCTACAACCCAAAATGGTTGTATACAAGGTCCATATGTTTATGTATATGAGTCCATGTCAAGTCCTACAATCCAAAATAGTTGTATACACAAAGTCCATACGCATATGTTCATTTTAGTCCAATTCATCACACAAAAACAACAACTATTACTACAAGATTCAATCTTTTTGTTCTTTACTACTACCACTTATTACCTTTCTTTTTATCCATATTATGCTACAATATACAACAACCCATCACAAGAACAAACACCCCAAACAAAAGAAAATAAAACAAGGAAGATAAGAAGAAGAAGTAACCAAAAACAACAAACTCAACAACAAAATAAGTGGAGAAACCCCCACCTTTCTTTCTCTTGATGGAAGGACTTGCTAGCTATTCTTCTCCTTCCCCTAAGCTCCTAAGAAAGCTTCTAAAACCTACAAGAGAAAACTCTCAAGTTAGGAGTTCACTCTTTCTTTTCCTTTCTTTCTTTTTGTCTTTCTAAAAATGAGACAAAGGTGAAGGGAAGGGGGTATTTATAGGTGGAGAAAAGGGTGGAGAGTGCAAATTTGCACACACAAAATTGCACAAAGCCCCTTCCTTGATTTGGGGCCGGCCTCATCTAGGGAAGGCATGGGTGAGGTGGAGGTATGGGTGTGAGGGTCAGGTGGAAGAGAGAAGGTTTTTAGAAGAGTTTCCTTAATCTCTTCATGCATACTTAGTCTAGGTTAAACACTTATAAAACCGTAACAATCTAATAGGTTTTGTCATAACAAAGACAAGTATTTTGTCCAAAAATACACAATACACAATTTGTATAATGTACTAATCGACATACTACATACATGTGTGTATATATATGTATATCGAAAATCTTCGCATAATCCGTAAAAAATAATTTAATTTCGGAAATAATAATAAAATAAATTTTATTATTAGTTCGGAAGGTCACGGTACCAATTTGATACAATACGGATGTATACTGACCGGTATATGGGTACAGATAATGTCTATGAACAAACCGGGTGAAAATCACCAAAATATTCCAATTCTGGAATTAAAACAAAATAATAATAAAATAATAATTTATACAAGGCAATATCCGTCCGGGATATTACATTTTGATCCAGAGATTGAAAACTATTTGGATATTATTATTGTTTCAATTGTTTTATGTTGCTTAATAAATTATTCATGCATGCCTGGTTGTATATATATCTTGTTATATTCTTGTTGTGATGCTGAGTCGATCCTACAGGTTATGGATGATGTTAAAATCATTCGCTGGGCTTCGTCACGCACTCGTATTCCATGTTTTTGAAAAGTGGGGCGTGACAAGGTTTTTAGTGGTATCAGAGCTCATGTTTGGCTAATGTGTTAGTTTGACTAATACATTAGACAGGCTTGACTCAATCAGGGTTAACTCAACAATAAACAGGCCATGCAACTACATGAATAATTTGATAATCAACTCGATCTGGACAGTAGTCTTATCCCATCCATTTTGATCCCTTCATATTCAATTCTTTGATTCATTGCTTCCTTCCATCTTTCACAGTCATCCTGATTTGTTGATTCCTTATTGGGTACAATTTTTTTTTTCCGTACCCATATTCTTTTGATTTCGGTGCAAGCAATCTCTTATTTCTGCTTGCCTCGTTGAGCCCTTCTTATTTCAGCTCATGTGTCGTTCATTGCTTTCTCTGCCTTGCATTCATCTTCATTTGTTGATTCATATTGAGTATCATGTTGGTTATTTCATCCCTGCTATATTCTCTTCAATTTTGATTTTGCCCATCGCCCTTCTTGCTTCGTATTCAATTCCTTAATTTTCTTTTGTCCCTTCTAGTCATTCTCCTCTTTAACTCTTTGTTAGGTATAGAACCATTTTTCTCCTACCTAATTTTTCTTTGTATAATTATTTTTTTCCCGAATACTTTCTGTATTTCGATTATTATTTGTTATATTTATTTTCGATCTTCTATAAAAACGTTTCTTAACAAAGATTTTGTTATTCCGAACAATGGTGTATTTTAAACTTCACTTTTCATTTTTGATCGACTATATATTTCTACTGAATTATTTTGATAAGACAAATTCTTATTTTGTTGTATAATGCTATTATTACTACCATTATTATTATTGCTATTGTTTTCATTATCATTACTAGTATTGTTATTATTGTTACTACTATTGATATTCTTATTGTTGTTTTCATTATTTAATTATTGTTGTTAATATTGAATTACTTCCACAAAAATATGGGGCCCAAAGTATATTTTGTCTTGCATTATTACTTTTACTAGTGTTGTTAATATTTTAATATTATTGTTATTATTATTATCATTCCTTTAGCGATTACTGTTATTATTATTGTTATGATCATTGTTATTATCATTGTTATTCTTATTGTTATTAGTAACGATATTTTTGTTATTATTATTGTTATTGGTATTATTATTTTTATCGTTACTATTATTATTATTATTTTGTTTTGAGCCCGAACACGCTCAATTTTATATACATCTCACCATTTCGGTGCAACCTAATGTCGAGATGGCAAATATGCAACTCGATGTCATTGGAGGCAAGTTGCAACTGGATATCGGGGAGGCAAAATGCGCAACCGAATATCCAGACGGCAACCTGCAACCTGATGTCGTGAAGGCAAACATGCAACTTGATGTTAAGGAGGCAAGATTTCTACCTATTTGCTAAATGATATTTCGAGACTCTTTACTTATATAATGAACCTAAAGGTAAAGAAATATTTTCTTTATAACATTTTGTTTATATAGTTGCATTTTATGTTTCCATACAATTTGAACTAGTATAGTTGATTTTACTCTATTTTGTGTATAAAATTATTATTGCTATTATTGTTATTATTGCTATTGTGTTCGTCATTATTATTATTGGTATTGTTATTATTATTGTTATTACTATGGCTGTTATTATTATTGTTGTTATTATTTTGCTATTATTGTTACTGCTATTTTATTATTGTTGATATTATTACTATTATTGTTATTACTTTTATTATTATTGTTATTACTTTTAAAGCTATTATTATTTCTATTATTACTGCATTATTTTCATGAATATATTAAGTCCAACGCTGTCGTGTATGTATTGTCATTATTATTAGTATTATTGATATTTTTATTTTATTATATTATTATTATTACCTGTATGATTATGATAATTTTGATTATTGTTATTATTATTGTTATTATTATTATTTTGTTATTATTATTACTATTTTTATTATTATCATTGTTATTACTAGTTTGTATTGTTGTTATTATTATTCTATTACTATTGATATTATTATCATTGATATTTGTTGCTGTTATTATTCTGTTAACGCCATTAGTTTTGGTCTGTATTATATCTTTTAATTATTTAGATTGAAGCTCAAGCTTTATATCCATTTGCATTATTGCTTATCTCTATTCGGAGCCCATACTCTCTTTGATCCTGGTGTCTCATTCTTTCCTTCCTGCTCGGATCGTCGCTTGGTGTCACGTGGTCTACAACGACATGTCTGGAGCTTGGAACGTCACCATCAGAGTAGCGCAGTGGAAGCATGGTGGGCCCATAAGCCACAGATCCCAGGATCCTGTCATTGCTTCTCCTCCCTTGTATTGTTTGTTTTGTTCCATTCCTTGCATTTGTCCTCATCCGTTGATTCATTGCTTGGTTCATCTTTTTCTTGCCCATCCTTTCTTCGATTCCAGCTCCATCTATTTCTTCATTTCCTTGCCTTGTTATCTTGCGGGTCTTGTGGTGTTCTTCTTCATTTTTTTTTATACTTCCTTCTTGCATTCCATTCTACCAACATGCACTCATTGATTATTTAATTCAATTCTTCTCTATTAATTCTCTCTTTGATTCAAGTTCTACCTGCTCCCTTCTTCCTTGGTTACCTTATGTTGTTTCCTTCCTTCTGATATTGTCTATTTTCTTCAATGCATTCCGCCTGACATCATTGTTATCAATCTCTTTCTTATCTTGGTATTGCCACCAATTTGACCTTCATTTGGATCCCTGTTTTGTTACCCTTCCCCAAGATTCTTTTACCTTGTCCTATGTACCTGCCTGAGCAAATTTCGAGGATGAAATTTTTGTGTAAGGTGGGTAGAATTTGTAACTCCTATTTCCCGTATCTGTATTTTTCTACTGTATTTTCATTCCTTGTATTCTCATATTCAAATTGAGATCCTATATTTTTGTTCCAGTTCGAATTAAAAAAAAACAGTCTATGGTTTCAACTCAATTTTTGGTGCCAACATTTAATTCAATTGTATTGTTCGTTCTGCACTTTTGTGTCGTTCTTCATGTAGAAATGGGCTATTCATTCCATCTATTTCATTTCCCCAATTTTATTGAGTTTTGACTAAGTCTCTAGTTGGATCCCACTCAAACCCACTACCCTATAACCCAATAACCCAAACCCTATACTATATAAACCTAGACCTAGCCTAACCCTAACTCTAAACCTAAATACTGTTTTAACCCAAACAACCCCCGTCGCTCTCTTCTTTCTCCCTCGTCTTCTTCCTCCGTTATAATCACCCAAACCCACACCCATTTCCCATTCCACTCGACTCCCTCTCTGTGTCAACCCCATCGCCATCTCCATCCATCCCCTTGCATCGCCGTTCCACAATCGTCCCCAACTACATCGACCCATCGAACCCATTGCGCCATTACCCAACTCTCCACCTCCTCGCCCTCCGACCACCCTCTAGCCACTCCCGTCGTCACCCCCTTTCCACTCCGATCACCGACACCACCGCCATCCTCGTCTTCAACACCCCGAACCCAATCCCCCGATCTCCTCTGTTTTCGAACCAAAAACAAAGCACCGACGCTGCGTCGCTTCCTGACCATCCGCTGCCTCATGACACCGCTGCCAGCATCACGAACCCTGTCATGTCGCATTGCAGTCGTCGGGCCAGTCCTGCGCCGTTTGCTCCCTCTCTCGCTGTCGTGAGGAAGAAGACGAACAGCGAGTGGTTGGTCTCGCTATTCGGTGTTCGGGCGCCTTGGATCGTCATTTGCTGTCCCGTGTTTGGGGCGGATCCGCTGTGAGGGAGATCCCCCATTGGTCGTTTTGCTGTCCTGCGTTGTGTGCACAGCGGATCGAGTTGCTGTCCGCTGTTCGGGGCGGGATCTGGTGTGGAGTTTCTCTAATTGCTGATTGATTCTTTGCGCGTGATTCGTGAGTACTTTTGGGAGATTTTGCCCGGAGTTTTCAATTCCGTTTTCCCTCAAATTATCGGATCTAATCGTCGTCCTAAAGGCAAGTATTCTTCTTGTACAATTTATTGTCCTAGTACAAGCATTTAATTAAAAATACCGCAAATAGGTTGTAGTTGTGACTCCTTGTTTCATCAATTGTTGATCTTGAATTATTTTACCGTCGATCCCTAAATCTTAAGAGCCACAACACCCTCGTTGTTATATATACAAATATTCGGACTCATTTGATCTCCTAGTCACATGAACACATGAAATTAAGAAATCCTAGATTTGTAAATGTGTGTTGTATCTTGTATGTGATGATCTTGCACCCTTTTGAGTTGAGAAATAGATGTTGCTTGCTGATTTGATAACCACTATACCCGTATTTGTATCACACATTAATCTAGACCCATAACAACCAATTGTCATGCAACTTATACATGGAAGACATTCACACTTATTGCTGTCCTGAACTTTACTTGCTGTTTTGACCCCTTTAAAATCAGAATCTGAACCTGAGCCCAGAACAGTAAATATATCTCTAAATGTCTAGTTATCAATAGCATCCAGAATTTTCGAATTTCGAGTTACGGTCTAGGAGGTATCGCAGTTTTACTGCAGCTATGTCGATAGCCGCAGATTCACAAAAACTGTTGCACATCTTTAGTTTGCAAATTAATTTAACTATGTTAACAGTAAGAGTTTGACTTGAAATTTTACATGCTGTTGCTGAACACCCTAGAGAACATCCTTAAATTTTCTCAGAATTAATTAGTAATGTTTCAACCCTGTTTCACATGTATAAACTCATATTCACAAATTCTGGCTGAACACAAAAGCTGTATAGTTTGTTGTTTTGACACATGTTACCACAACTTTTATGTACCTTAATTATATGCGTTAGAACCGGGCAGGAGTCTAGTTTCTAGATCTTCTGACGGTTCCACTTTTGCTATCTTTTAGTAACAGGAATCACAGTTTTGGTGCAGCAACCTCATGCTGTCCAGATTTTAGATTTTCGTTGTTCTTGATACTTATTTTTATTTTGACCCTCAAACTTGTATCCTAACTAGCCTAGACTTGAACCATGTTCTTTATTGTGTTATTTGACTCATTTCGCACACTATTATGCTTGGTTAATAATAATAATAAATAATAAGCCGGGGTTTAAGGGAAAGACTATAGTAGTGGACAATATAGGTAAGTGTACTCGGAAGGGAGCCCGTGTTTTCCATGATTTTATGTTAAATGGAACTAAGTGCCACGTAGAACTAAGTGCCACGTCAAGGGTTGACGGGAGCCACCTCTAGAGCCTATGTGGGCCACCTTTAGAGCTCATTATATGATTACTTGATATGTATTTGCGATCACATGAAACTAAGCACCACGTAGAACTAAGTGCCACGTCATGTGTGATGGGGGACACCTCTAGAGCCCATGGTTTGATCACTTACTCGTATTTCCTGCTTGACCTGAGTACACCGCCCTATAAAATTCATTACTAGGCCTAAACGAAATTGTATTGACTGTAGCAACCATGTAGTAAAAGTATGGATGCATGAAGTGCTACCTAGATAGTAACAAACATGAAACTTGATACATGAAACTTGAACTTGACACATGCTTACTTGGTACTTGACGAAATGATACATGAGACTTGATACTTGAACATAATACTTTGTACTTGATGTCATGATACATGAGACTTGATACTTGGGCATAATACCTTACACTTGCAACTCGATACTTGTACTTGAGAACTTGACACTAGACTTGGGACTTGTTACTCGACACTTGTACTCGATACTTGTCACTTAATGTTGGATACACCTACATGTTCACTGGTCACTTGCTCCACTACTAGTGTTTGTTATCCATCCTATTTACTTGAGTTGTCTACTTGCTAGCTAGTCCTCGAGTTCCCACTACTTGTTGCATCTCCGTTATATTCTTGATTGTAAATCTTGTTCCACATTACTTGTACTCGTTTTTACTATTTGTGGCCCTAACTTGCACTAAGAGCGTTTTCTCTTGTTTTCTCTATTTTCATCTTTTTATATTTATTAAACAGACTTTGGAGACGTGTTGCCCGTTGGAATGGGTGAGCAGACATTCTAGTCCTTGCTTGGGAAAAACTTTCTTTAACCATTTCATTTTGTATTTGAGTTATTTCATTTGATGTTACTTGAAATTTGTAACGGGCTTATGTTCCCGAGTTTTATCTTTTGATCCAGACATTGGAAACTATTTGGATATTATTATTGTTTCAATTATTTTCTGTAGCTTAATAAATTATTCATGCATTCCTGGTTGTATATATTTCTTGTTATATTCTTGTTGTGATGCTGAGTCGATCTTACAGCTTATGGATGATGTTAAAATCATTCGCTGGGCTTCGTCACGCACTCGTATTCCATGTTTTTAGAAAGCAGGGCGTGACACAGTTAGTCGGAGGGCTCCTAAGAACAAGAAAAAAATGAAGGCACCTATCACTCGGGATAAGCTCTGCGCCTTCAAAGACCAACTTCTCAAAGCCCTCTGAGTTTCCTTGAACAATGACGGTCAAACAAGTGATCACCATCCATCTATGCAACAAGAAGAGTCTCGAGGGTCGACTCCATTCAAGATACGGAAAGAACTGATACCTCATTGCCTCCAAGAGATGGAGGCCCGCCTTGCTCGAATTGGTCAAGAGGAGGGTGGCAAAAAAAAGAGGCTCCGAAGAACTTCAAGCTGCCAACCTTTAAATCTTACAATGGTGAATCCGACTTAGCAGATCACATCGAGACTTTCAAAACTCTCATGGTGAAATACTGAGCCTCTGACGCTTTCCTATGCAAAACATTCCCAACAAAACTGAAGGGATAAACACGGGAATGGTACTCCGTCTATCTTTTTCTTCGACCAGCTCACAGAGCTCTTTCACACCCACTTCATTAGCAGCCGCAAGACCGTGAGACGAGTGCTTCCTTGCTAGAATTGAAGCAAAGGGACGAGAGCCTCTAAAGGTTTTTTTTCCGATGCTTCACAACCAAGTCTCGGTCTTTCTCCTCCCTTGACTCAACAGTAGCGATTGCTGCCTTTAGACACAACATTTGCCGCTTCGACCTTAAAGCGTCACTGGGAAAGAAGCCCCCTTTGGGGCTTCTTCGAACTCTTACTATGGAGTGAGAAGTACATCCGTGCTAAAGAAGCTTTTCATCTCGAGAGCCAAGGATAACCTTCATTTAGGAACAAATAAAAGAATACCAATGAATAAGGGCCCAAGACGTCTCAGAAGAATGGGTTAGGCCAGCGTCGCCACTCTCCGGCACCTCGATTCTAAAAGTTCACTCATTTCATCTCCAGTATATCAACGGTCCTCTTAGAAGTCGAAGGGGATGAATTGCTTTGTCCCCCTCCTATGATGAACACGAGCTTGTGGTGCCTTCATAAGGCTATGGCCACAATACTGATGACTGCCAAGCCCTCAAAGAGGAGATCAGAACTTTGATCTAGGGAGGCTACCTATCCAATTACACCATAAAAAATATGGTCGAGCCTCCTCTAGCTTAGGGAGCTAATAAGCACGTAGAGAGAGATTTCGAGCCCCAAGAATCGGAACCCATGGCAGTCTTCCACTTTATACACGGAGGAACCATGGGCGGGAAGTCTAACTCCTCTCGAAAGGTATTCGTCTGAGAAGTAAACACAGTGCACAAATTTCCTCCCGTCAAGAGATTAGGAGTTCCTGTAACTTTCTTAAACAAGGTCCTGAATGACATCCTAACACCTCAATGCGATGCACTAGTAATTAGCCACTGCATAGCAAACCACAAAGTGCACCGCATCTTGGTGGACAACAAAAGCTCGAAGAACATCCTCATCTTGGTGTATTTTAAGGCCTCAAGAACTCCACGAATCATCTTAAACCTGCTAGGTACACCCTCCATGGGTTCTCCATTGTCCCGATCCAAACTGAAGGAACAGTTACCTTCAATGTGATTGTCGGAAAAGCCCCGACTGCCCGAATTGAGGCCATGAACTTCATGGTCGTCAATGTGAAATCTGCCTATAACATCATCCTTGGCCACCTTGGCCTAGCGGCTCTTCACGCTGAAGCCTCCACCTTCCACTTGAAGATGAAGTTCCCTATGTCAGCAAGGTATGAGAAGTTAATGGAAGCCAAGAAGCGGCTCGCACATGTTACACAACCATAATGGGGGCTCGGTCTTCCCCCTTGATGCTGTAAAACTCCCTCAATAAAGGAGTCTTCGAGCCTGTGGATGAATTAGATGAGAACCCCTTCCCAAGAAGATCCGGCCAAGTGTTTTCGAGAAAGTAAAGCTCTCTCCCATCAAGTCAAATAACAATTTTTCAGTTGCATTAGGCAAAACCGAGACTTGTTTGCTTGGGCCACCGTTGACATGCCCGACATCATGAAAGACTTGATCATGCACCACCTCAGTGTCAAGCCGGTTCAGCAAAAGCACCGCAGGTTCACTCCCAACGGGAAACATACTTCAGGAAGAGGTCGACAAACTCTTAGCTGCCAGCTTCGTTCAGAAGTTAGCTACCTGAGTGGCTAGCCAATGTAGTCATGGTAAGGAAATCGAATGGAAAGTGGAGGGTTTGCATTGAATTCACCAATCTTAACAAAGCATGTCCGAAGGACCTCGTCTCTCCCCAGCATTGATGCATTGATCGATGCCACATCCGGGCATAATCTCCTTAGCTTCATGGATGCTTTCTTGGGATACAATCAGATCCAAGTGTTCCCTCCCGATATCCCAAAGACATCCTTCATCAACAACCAAGACCTCTATTGCTATTGAGTCATACCCTTCAGGCCGAAGAATGCTGGAGCCACTTATCGGTCCTTGGTAAAAATAATCTTTAATGAAAAAATTGGTCATAACATAGAGGTCTATGTAGAAGATATGCTTGTGAAAAGTCTCAGAAGAATGACCATATGAACGACCTCTAAGAAGCTTTCAATGTTCTAAGGATGCACAATATGAGGCTGAACGCCTCAAAGTGTGCAATCAGGGTCTCCTCGGGAAAATTCTTAGGATTTATGGTTAGTCACAGGAAAATTGAAGCCAACCTGGAGAAGATCTGAGCTGTACTCGTCATGTCTCCCCCGTCCAACATAAAATAAGTCCCGAGACTCACAGGGCACCTCGCCGCCATCAGACACTTCCTCTCCATGTTGGGTGAGGAGTGACTATATTCTTCAAATCTCTATGTGGAGAAAAAGGCTTTGGTTGGGGACAACCACGACAAGAAGACTTTGGACAACTCAAAGGATATCTCGTCAATACCCTCTCCTGAGCAAGCCCGAGCTAGAAGAGGCGCTCTACCTCAATTTGGGCACTTTAGATCAGACCTTTAATGCCTTCTTAGTGAGACAAGATGAAAGGATTTAGAAGCTCATCTACAATGTGAGCAAAGACTTCATGACACTGAGCTTCATTATAAAATGTTGGAGAAGATGGCCTACGCTTTGATCATGGTCGCTCGTAAAATTTGCACAGACCTCCAAGCAAACTCTATCTTGGTCCTCATCGAACAACCCCTCAAACAAGTACTCCACAAGCCAGAGAGCTCCGGGCAACTTATGAAGTGGTCTTCGAGTTGAGCCAGCACAACATCTACTACCGGTCAAGGACGACCATCATGGCCTAAGCCTTAGCTGAATTCATTATCGAGAGCACTGTCCTTGATCCCCCTGATGAAGGCAATGATCCCCCAGTATGGAGTGTCCATATCGATGGCTCCTTTTGCATCAAAGGGAGTAGGGCTCGGCTTATCCTTCTCGGTTTAGATGAGTTCACCATCCAGTACTCACTCTGCCTCAACTTTTGTGCATCCAATAACAAGGCCGAATATGAGGCACTAATTGCCGACCCGAATGGTAAAAGTGTTTAGCTATTCTCAGCTGGTGGTGAACTAGATACGAGGAGAATACGAGGCCAGGGATGCTCACAATGTCAAGTACTAAACTTGCGTGATGAAGCTCTTAGCTACATTTCAAGGGGCTGAAGTCACACGGATCTCCTGCTAAGAAAATGTGCAAGCTAGCATCCTCTTCCTTCGAAGAAAATGAACACACCGTGCTTATTGGAGTCCTACGCACGCCAAGCATCGAAGAGGAAGCCTTGCAGCTAATGTTTATCACCCCACATACACCCGGGGGCAATTGTATGAAACCCTTGGCCGACTTCCTAGATAAGGGAATCCTCCCAGCGGATCCCAAAGAAGAAAGGAAGATCCGGGTAAGAGAAAAATAGTATACTAGTTGAAGGAGTCTTGTTCAGGTGTTCATACACTTTGATATATGGCCAACCATGCACACGATTCCTCTCCCCTGAGGAGATCAAATACGCTATAAGAGAAGTGCATGAAGGAATCAGTGGTGGCCGCATGGGTGCAAAGCCCCTTGTACGAAAAATCTGCTATCATGGGTACTATTGGCTCATGCTCCTCGATGACGCTTAAGAACATGTTCGTCGATGCATCGCTTGCTATAAGTTCTCTGCAATAAAGATTGTGCTTGGGGCCAACCTTAGTTCCATGTTGAGTTCAATCCCCTTCGCATTGTGGGGAATGAACTTGCTTGGGCTGTTTCCGATGCGGCCGAACAGAGGAACTTCTTAGCGGTAGCTATCGACTACTTCACAAAGTGGATCGAAGCGGAACCATTAGCCTTTATCATCGAACACAAGATTCGAAAATTCTCTTGGAAGAACATTGTTTTCCTGTTCGAGATTGCCTGAATACTCATCACCGACAATGAAATCAATTTCACCGCCAAGGGATTCCGTAAATTCTGCGTTGATCTGGGGATTTAAGAACATTTTTCTTCCAACTCGTAACACTAGACCAACGATCAAGCCGAGAATACCAACCGACATATCCTTGATGAAGTCAAGAAGAGGATTAAAGAAGCTCTCAAGGGACTATGGGTTGAAGAGCTCTCGAGTGTGTTTTGTTCCCATAGGACCACAAAGAGAACCCCAACAGGAGAATCCCCGTTCAACCTTACATTCGGCTCTGAAGCACTAATCCCCTTAGAAGTTGGACTACCTTCCCCTCACCTTCCTCTCCTTCAATGAAGAACAAAACTCAAACGTCATCCGGGAAAACCTTGATCTTATTGAAGAAATTCATGAGAAGTCCACACTATAAAGCCACATCTATCAGCAGAGGTTGGAGAAGTTCTACAATAAGAAAATCATCCTGGCTAACCTTTAAGAAAGGGACCTCATCCTACGAAAACTCAAAATCTCCGAACCACTCATTAAGTGAAAGCTCGCTCCAAAGTGGGGAGGACCATACAAGGTGTCCGAAGTCGTCCACTCAGGGGTTTATCTACTTGAAGACCTGATTGGGGGGGGGGGCAAGGAGATATCAAGGACTTAGAATGCCGAACACATGATGAAGTTCAATGATGGCACTTAACGCCCCCAATTAGATTTTGTAGATTTGAAATAAGACTGATCTTTACAACGGCCAGAGCATGTGATAAAGGCTAGCCTCTAAGGAGCTACTTAAATTTATGTTTCAATATAACTTAGCATTTTCTTTCAAAAATTCTTGTAATACTCTCTGGATGTTAACAATGGGTTAGGCGCTCAGCTCATCTCCTAAGCTAACTTAATAACTCGCTAACCATCAAATAAGAAGTTTGAAGTCCATACTCGTGGCTCAAACATGCAAGTTTAGAACTGGGTTCATCACTCGAAACTGCTCCCACAACTTGTTAACACATTAAATAATATGTTCAGAGTCCAAATTCGTGGCTTGAAGCTGCTCTTGCAACTTGCTAACAAGCAAGTTCGGAGCTGGGCTCATTCAACTTAACCCCTACAATAATAAGTTCGAAGTCCAACCTAGTGGGTCGCAGTCGCTCCTACAACTCGCAAATGAGTGTGTTCGGAGCTTGACTCACCACTCAAAATCGCTCCTGCAACTCGTTATTTCTTGAACAAGCTAGTTAAGAGCCCATCTCTTTCCTGAGAGATGCTCCCACAACCTGCTAACTTAAAAACATCGATTCTGGAGCACAGCTCGCCTCTAGAGCTACTCTGCGGTTCCTTAACTTTAGACAGTAAACCAAAATACAAAGTAAACAAGATTTTTCACTTCAACAGTTAGAATATATTCATTTCACATTGACATCTTATTGCAAGCTTGAGGATACATGAGAAATATCCTATTCACTTTAACACATGACACTAAAAGCCAAAATACATAGGATCACTCTACGTTCCCTCCCCACTCTGGTCACTTATGGTCACTCGGGCGAGGAATAATTTGGTTAAGAGTTACGATTCATCTGTAAAACTTTCTCATCCGACAAGTTTCACCTCGACCACCCGAGCAATTCGAAGGAGGGATTAGTTCGACCGTTCGAGTATGTACGTCACAATGGTTAGGATGCAACCCACCCCCCTGTAGATGTCATGCTCGATGACACAGCTATTTCACCCTGGACATCCCCAGGGTTTCTCGACGCCGCTCGAGAACCCGTGGATAACTCCTGAGGTTTCGCCCAACCACTAGGAAGAGGAGTGTTTCGTGTTTGCAATCCCCCCACCTTCGCCTTAAGGTGATAAATCACCAAATCTCTTTCAACGAGAAACTCCCTCAGGAGAACTTCCTCATCGTGGCTACCTCTCTCCACCGAGGGAGGCAATGGCAAATCAATGGGAAGGTGCCCATGCACGAAGGCAAGCTCATCATCCCTCTTGAGTAACACCGCCTTCAAATTCTCCCATTTAGGCGTAAACTCGTGTAACCGGTCTCGACTAATGATGCCTTCAAGAAGGTGAGCTCCAACTCCATCTCGTGCGATGCTTTGTGCAAGTAAATGAGCTCCAACTCTGTCATGTGCAACTTGTTACGAAGATGGGCCACCTCAGTTTTCAGAGGTCGCCCTAAGTGTACATAATGAACTACATTACAAGCAAATGAGTTACGAAAAGTATAAAAACACTCCGCTTAAACTTCAAAACTTCAACAATCCAACAAGAAAAATTAAAAATCAAGACACAAGTTAGCTAAACACAAAGCGATTTGACGAAAAGAAAATATTTCATTAATAAAAAAGGAATACACATTAGTGGCCAGTCTGTGGTTTGGGAAAAACTGCACGCAATGGTGGATTTTGGGGGTTCACTCATCCCTGTCTCATCCTCCAGAGGAGTTGAGGTTCCATCCACCCCGCCAAGCTTGTGCACTTCCTCCATCGATTCCTCTCAGCCTTCCTCATGATCCTCCCCCTCCTTGGGTAGATAATTGTACTCCACACCGCAGAAACTGACCACCCACTCCTTGACGTCCTTGATGGCCTTCTTATAGTCCCAATCCTCACTTGATAATCATGTCGATGACCTCTTTTCGAACGACCTCTATCTCCTCTTTCATCTCGACCTTCACCTGTTCCATCACCTCGCCTCCAGCTCCTCCTTTTCCCTCACAAGTCTTTCCTGCTCGGTGTGAGCGAGGCAACCTCTATCACCGAGGCCTTCACCTTTTTCTCAGAGGAGTCGAGGGCCTCCTTGGTGTCGAGAGTCGAGACACTATTTTTTTACCATTGCCTCACTACTCTGAAAGTGCTTCGTCTTATAATCATACTGTTGTTTCATCTCGGCACCATGAAGAAAGGACTACTAAGGAAAAAACACTAATCACTTAGAAAATTTTTCCAAGTAAGAATGGAAAGGGATAAGGTGCAGTTACTCACCACACATTAAGCTTGGGACCATTTGAGGTATCTAGACTCGAATGTCTCCCGAGACAGCGTTGCCCAATCACGGAGTGGAGCAAAGTTATTCATCGTTTCGACCACAAACCTTGCTTCGATCATCGAGTCAGTGATGGTCACCTTCTAATCGGGTTTGTAGGTCGGCTCCTCAGTGGTGGAAATAAGAACTTGCACCACAGGAATATGGGGGAGGAGGAAAGTTTACCATCTTAGTGACAACGATGGCTGAAGTGCTCAAAGGCACCCTTGAAGGTTCGATAGAGGGCTCCTTTTCCATCACCATTGCCTTCTTTGAAGGCTGGAGGTATGAGGTTGACTCAGCTGACCTCTTGTGAATCTTTTTCGAACCTCGTCTAGCTTCTTCCACTGCATCTCCATCCTCTGAGTGAAAACTTTTCCTCGTTGATCATCTATGCAAGGAAAAACACGAGTTTGAAAAAAGTTGGACATGCATAAAAAATTGCGACAAGAGAAACCGCTGGACTCAACCCCCACTTCACCATATGTTTCTCCTTCAACTTCGTGCCAATGACCAACTCTTGAAAAAACAGGCAATCGAACACCCCTGACTCCTCTTTCATATACTCCCATCATGTGGGGATACCCCATGGTTTGTCACCATGAACCACAAAGTACTTGGACCTCCAACCCTTTATGAAGTCGGGTTGATTCTTAACCGCATGTTTTTTTAGTCTGTGGGGAGAGATAATATCGACCTGAGCCAAATTAGAGGGAGCAGAGACCAAAGCTGTCACGCCCTACTTCCAAAAAAGGAATATGGAATACGAATACGCGACACAAGTCCAGCGAATGGTTTTCACCATTCAAAGCTATAAGGGTCTTTACAACATGCACAGGAATAAACAAGAGATATACAGAAAATAACCAACCACAACGCATGCATGAATAAATTAACATAACCAACAGAATTACTTGAAAACAAGAATACTTAATCTCAAATAATCAGGTCTGGAAACAAGTCATAAATCTGGGACAAAAATGCCCAATACAAAATCCATGTCGCAATTACAATTTATTCAAAAACATGAAATAAACTAAAGCAAGAAACTCTATCCAGTCTAGAATACTTGGTCACTTACTCCCTCGGGCAGTTGGTCACCAAAGTCTGCAAGTTTAACAAATTGCAGGAAGAGAAAAAAGAAACAAAATACTCGTCAATGCAAGTTACGGGCCGCTTATAGTGCAGACAACAAGTACAGAAAACATATGGACAAGTATACAGTAACAACAAGAAACAAGTACTGAATAAGCATGGAATGGACATGACAGCAAAGTAGAGTACCTAACTCCTAATCAAGAAACAGAATATAGTTATATGATGAGATGACAGGTGCATGTGACATGTGACAGGTATCAGGTAGCATGCAAGCAGGTAAACATATAACAGGTGTCAGGTAGCATGCAAGCAGGTAAACATATAACAGGTGTCAGGTAGCATGTACAAATAACAGGAATATGCATGTGATCATGTTATTCTTAAGTCTTGTATTTAATCCTATCTAGGTAGCACTTCATGCATCCCAAATTTTACCACATGGTTGCTACATACATGCAATTTATGCTTAAATCTAGTGGTGGATTTCTATAGGGTTGTGTACTCAGGCGTCATGTACAGGTAACAGGCAACAGGTTCATGAATTAGGTAATAACATAATAGGTTCATGAATCAACAGGTTCATGAATCAAAGCATAAATTACAATAGGTTCATGAATCAACATAAAGTAAAACAGGCTCATGAATCAAACATAAAGTGGAAAACACGAGCCCCCTTCTGAGTACACATACCTATATTGTCCACTACTAAGGTGTTTCCCTTAACCCTGACTTGTTATTTATTATTATTATCAAGCCAGACATATACATGCACAAAACAGGGCAAGATGAATATGGCAAGAACAAGAAACAGGTTCAGGTCGGACAGAAATATGTACGGGTGATAAACAACTCATAATAGGCTAGGACAATGAGACTTTCAATTCTGGACAGCAAGACATGACTGCACCAAAACCAAGATACCCGTTGCCACAAGAATGCAAATCTGGATCCGTCAGAAAATATAAAAAAGACTCTCGGCTGAATCCAACACATATACACAAGTGATATAACAACTACAGAATCAGAGCTCAAAAGAGCGTTTTATACAGAATTCATGTTCAGCCAGAAATTGCAAAGTTGTATTTACCAGCATGAAAATAGTATAAAAACTTATTGATTAAATCTAAGAAAAATTTGGAAGGTTTCCTAGCATGTCTAGTATCAGCAAATAAAATTTTATAAAATTCCATTACAGATAGCATAGTCAAATAAATTCGAAAAACAGAAAGATACAGCAAATTTATGAATCTAAAATTTTAGACATAGCAGTACTAAAATAGTGATAGATCGCAAAGTATAACTCGAAATCCAAATCCGTCAAAAGGGTTGTAAAATAGACACAGCAAGCTACATTTCATATTCACCAAGTTTTAATCAAAAGCGACCGGAATCAGGTTGAAAATCGAGTTCTTTATTGAACAACATGCAGTTTGGAAATATATTAATTTATTTTGCAAGCATGGAATAAAATACAAAAGTCATTAAACAATTCTACAAAAATTAGGGTTGATCCTAGTCATGTCTAGACATACTCAGAAAAATATTGAATCCAAATTTTACTTTTAACACCAGTTTTAAAATAAATAAGCATGCAGCAGTCTCATAAAATAGAATCTAGAAATTTCAACACAGCTTCAGTAAAATAGCAATAACTCACACATCAAAAAACGAAACTGTGATCCGTCGAAAGTTCTGAAAAATAGACAACGAGGCCTACGAATCATATTCACAAAATAATTTTATTTACTGACCTTAACAGGATCTAAAATACTGAACCAAAATCGGGATTAATCAAACAAATCCAGCAAAATGAAAACTCTTCTCATGCATTTAATTAAACAACTCATATGAAATAAATCCAAATTAGAATATAATGCAAAACATGATATATTAGATATTCAAAACAACATGGTATAAGTAGTTAATAAGTCTACTACAAGATAACACAACTAATACACCATGCATGCAATAAATACAACACATCATGGATCACGAAGCAACATACATACATGCATCAAGAGTCTAGTTAGATCTAGATTATTTTCATGTCGTGTGTGTGACAACTAAATATGATGGATCAAACGAAAGGAATCAAGATTTATCAGGAGATCTTCATGAGAACGAACACAAAAAATAAGAGCGAGACTACATGTGGTATTTTGTACTTGTATACAAACAAAAATTATACAAGTTACTTGCCCTAGGGCTGTAGACGACGAATTCGACAGAAAAGAATAACAGGAACGGATCCCGGCACATGGCGACGATCGCGAACCATGCGAATCTTGATGACGATCAAGATCAAAAAGATCAATGATTGAGATTGCTGATGGTGATGATGATCAAGATCGGTCAATCAGACGGCCCAGATTCACTCTAATGATGATGAAGATGATTATGGTGATCAAATCACGATCGGGAGGGGATTGGATGGCCAGGATCTAATCTGATCGGCTGATGGAGATGATGATCAAGATGATAAACACGATCACGAGGAAAGATCAGATAGCCCCGATCTCCTTGATGATGAAAATGATGATGATGATCAAGATTGATCGATCAAACGGCTGCGATCAAAGGAAGCTTGATATCATCATGATCGTGATGATCAAGAGGGGATCGGACGGCTGAGAATCACTGGCTGATGATGGACAACCATAACAGGGGGCAGTGGCTTGATGGTGACTACATTAGGCAAGGTTGACGGCGAAGAGCACTAGGGTGCTGACGGTGGGGTGGTGGGAGCGACTGGAGGAGGACGAGGATGGCGGCTCTATTCTGGAAGCAAAACAGGGGAGGGAGTGGTAGAAGTTCGGTGGTCGACTGGCTGCACTAGGCTTCGATGGGTGGTCGAGCTCAGGGTAATTGCAAGAAGATGGTGGCAGCACGGCGAGGTGCAGCAGGGTGTTCTCGGGGGAGGAGCAGGGGACAAGACGCTGGATGATGGGATGATCAGAGATGGGGTGCTGGTCGAGGATGAGGTTGATGGGTCGACTGAGGGTGAGGCTCTACTAGGGAAGACACTGGGGCAAAGGAGACAGGGTAGATGCTGCGATGGGAATCTTCAGGGTGTCGATGGTAAGGTGGAGATGGGTTGCGGCGGAGGCGGAAGAGGCATGGCATTTGGGTTGCGACAGTCGACGAGGTGGAAGAGGATGAAAAGGCTTTGACGATGACCGGGAGCGGGGGCTCGACAGGATGCGATGAGGTGGAGAAGGGTTTCGAAAGATTAGGGAAAAAAGGAGACGGGGTAGGGATGAAGGAACAGTGTAGGGGGCGGCTAGGGTTAATTAGCAGGGTAATTAAGTTAGGGTAATTAGGGTTTAACAGTGGAGTTATGTAGGAGGTGAATTAGGGTTAGGGGTAAACGGGTTATTGCGTAAACGGTTTAAAAAATCCGATAGGGAGAATTTATAGGGTTTTAATAGGGTAGTTTGGGTTAAGAACCAATGTAAAATGGGTTTTAGATTAAAATAATAAGTAGTATATCAATAAATAACTCAATACTCATATATTAGTACCATTAAATCAATTGGTATACAAAAATCCATACTCCAATAATCATAAAATATAGATGGAGATCAATAGACTTCCACAATTTAATAAATAACGAAAGATGAATTTTAATAAGCATTCGAAAGTAATAATAATAAAAATAATGATAATATGTATACATATCAAAATGGGGTTTGAGTTTACAATTTTATTAAAATTCAAATAGCAATAATATAATTGGTTTGGGCTAAAATGTAAATAGTCGATCAATTAGGAATATAAAATAAGATTAAAATACATCGTTATTCGAAATAAATATAATTTTCGAATAACAAAATGAAATAGAAAATTTCTTAGATACCAGAATAATATTTTGTTAAAATTCGATCAATTGAAAATGTAATTGTTGAAAAAAGAATTTAAAAGCGAGAAAAAAGTTATAAAAATTTTAAATACCGAAAATACACGGAAAAATATATATATATACGGGAACAGGGGTTACAAAAGCACTGATAAAAAATCTTTGAGCTCTGCACGACATTCCTTTTCCCGAACAACAGGAGGAAGCAATTCATATGCTTCCATGAGTTAGGACCTAGCTGTGTTGGGCTCACCTTTAACCGATTTAGCACTTCCATGATGAAAGGGTGGATTGGTAGATGCAAACCCGACAGAAAAGTGTCAAAGGGAAACATGCAGAACCCCGGGCAAGGTAGGTGGGAGGACGAATGCTAGGGTTGGGATGAAATAGCTCGAACTTCCTTGGGATGAAGAAGACATTCCGAATAGAGATCCGCCCTTGTTAAGATGTTCGGCGTGTGGTCAACTTCGACTAGGGACCTTCCTGGCGAAGGGGGCCGATTCTCGTACTAAAGTCTTGAGATCCTGGGGGTACACCCGAGCAAGTATCGGATCGTGGAAGTGATGAAGAGCCATGTCACAGTCGTCTAAGTACTCAATGGGCTTCACCTCGACCATCGAATTAGCCCTGAAAGAACTAGTTTTCTCTTTCTCTTATGCCTCAGAGATTTAGGGGACATGGGTTGTATCTGAACCTCATCCCCCTCTTCGAAGGGACCTCAACTATGTATTCCTCTTCGGAAGATGACCCCTCGAAATCATCGCCATCTTCCAAAGACGTCGCCCAAGACTCCACCTTCTCCACCCGCTTGAAGTGAGTTGACTCTTCCCCACTCTCTTCCCAGCCAGACGTGGAAGCCGAATCATCTGAACGAACCCTATACACTAGTTAGAGAAAAAAATAAATTATCTGGGAAAGAAGACGAAAAAACTAACGACAAAATAATCCAAAAATCTCAACGGAATCAGAAAATTAGAGAGAGAAAGAGCGATGAGGAGAATGAAGCTCTGAGGAAGGAAGGAAAGAGTAAAGAGAAAAATAAGAGGGGGTGGGGGGTATATAAAGCAAAGAATGGAAGAATATGAAGAGATGCCTCGATAACCACAAGCGTTAATGTGACACTATCTCTGCCATCCATGCATTATCTATCCAACAGTAAAAACTAACAGGCATGGAAAATGCTTCGATAACTACGTCGGTGATGTGGAATGCCTTGACAACTACATTAATGATGTGGCACAATTCCCGCCATCCGAAAAGTCATTAGCAGAGAATTTTTTCGAAGTATGGAGACTTGCCCAACTGATCCCTTAACACTCTACATTGCATATTTTCATAGACTCGAAGCTCGACGTGTTGTTTGAGCTTGTCACCAAAAAGGGCCTATCTTCATAGACTCGGATCTCAATGTGTCGTTGGAGCTTCTCACCAAAAAGGACCTATCTTCATAGGCTGAGTGCTCGAAGTGTTGTTTGAGCCCCTCACCAAAAAGCGCCTATCTTCATAGGCTCGGATCTTGATGTGTTGTTTGAGCACCTCACCAAAAATTTCTATCTTCATAGGCTCGGAGTTTAACGTAATGTTCAATCCCCTAACCAAAAAACACCTATCTTCAGAGATTCAGTACTCGAAGTGTCGTTCGAGATCATCAAAGGAGAATGCCTATCTTTATAGGCTCGGCTCTCGCGTGTCGTTCGAGACCCGCACAAAAAAATGCTTACCTTCATAATTTCAGCACTCAATGTGTCGTTCGAGCCCCTCACCAAAAAAATTCCTATCTTCCAAGGCTCAAAGCTTGACGTGTTGTTCGAGCACCTCACAAAAAAATTCCTATCTTCATAGGCTCGACATTTGACGTGTCATTTGAATCCCTCACCAAAGATATCTTCATAGGCTCGGAGCTCGACGTAACGTTCAATCCCCTCAACAAAAAACACCTATCTTCATAGACACGGTGCTCGAAGAGTCGCTCGAGCTCCTAACCAAAAAAAGGGTCTATCTTTATAGGCTCAGCGCTTGACGTGTCATTCGAGCCCCTCACCAAAAATTGCCTACCTTCATAGGCTCGACGCTCGAAGAGTCGTTTGAGCCCCTCACAAAAAAATGTCTATCATCTTAGGCTCGGAGATTGAAGTGTCAATCGATCCCCTCACAAAAAATTCTTATCTTCATATGTTCGACACTCGACATGTCGTTCGAGCCCCTCACTAAAAAATGCATGTCTTCATAGGCTTAGCTCTCGATATTTTGTTCGAGCCCCTCACCAAAAAGCATATATCTTCATAGGCTTGATGCTCGATGTGTCATTCGAGCCCCTAAAAAAAATGCGTATCTTCTTAGGCTCGGTGCTCGACATGTCATTTTAGCCCCTCACCAGAAAGTGCCTACCTTCATAGGCTTGATGCTTGACGTGTCATTCGAGCTCATCGCAAGAAAAGCCCAAAAATCTAAAGCTTGATGTTGTGCTCGTTCGGGACAAACCTCCCCTCGGCGCTAAGCCAAACCCACCTAGTTCGACATGGCTGAGCACCCTATGGGTCGATGCTTGATGTATCATTCAAGCATCTTAGCGCTATTACGCAATATGGGTCTTCGGATTTCCTCGAATTCGTGCCCTTCTTCGATTTTGACTAGAATTCCAATTTTTTTTTATAAATTCAAAAAAATTAATTAAAAATTCCAAACAATAATTAAAATTTGGAAAAGTTAATTAAAATTTGGGAAAATTAATTGAAAAGTTTAAAAAATCCATAAAAATATATCGTAAGTTCTACATCACCTAGAGAAACTCCGAGCCAGGCTCCAAGTTCCCCGAAGATCATATATGCTTTCTTGGTCTTCTAGAATGGACCAGGTTACTCCTTGAAGACTGCAACACCCAACCTTCAGGAGTTGGGGGCTTATAATATGGGTAAAATTAGAGCTACACAAACACGACACTCATCTCAGAACTTCTCAAGGGTAGAGGAGTAATATTGCAGCAACTACAAGCCTGTAAGAAGGGCATGGGCTGTCTTCAAGCCCATCAAGCTCAAATTAGACCCACAATTATTACTTGCTTACAGCCTAAGACAGAGGGATTTACAGCTAATTGCAGCTGGCAGTCAAATTCTCCAAATCAAGAATTAAATAACTAAATATATCCCTTAACCAAGGAAATCTCCAGCCAATAATGGAAAAGATACATTCTCAGGTCTTTCTTATGGAGCAAGACTCCCAGCATATAAATACTCTCCCCACTTAATTAGTAACGAGTAATCAATCAGAGTGTCTTTTTGCAGAGGCCAACCTTCGTGTTCAGGTTTTGTGTAGGTTCGTCGTCAATTTTTCCGTCTTCCAGTCTAGATCCAAGCACTTTCAACGGTTCAAACTCAGGCCAAGGATACTCCAACCATCACAATTCAGGTGTGGTCGGAGATCCGCATAAAAAAGAACAAACAATGTTAATGTGTGGGGATAGAAGCTCAGAGGTTCGAGTACACAACCCCATGAACCTTGTGCATTAGAGAGGCATTTAATGAAGCACTCAATATAGGGTTTTCTAAACAACGAAAAAGGTTCAATAGTGAGAAAATTGTGAACCGACACGTGGACGCATGTGATAGGTCCAACCGAGAATCTCTATCAGATGATTACAACTACATTCTCTCTCATGCAGAAACCTTTGTACCAGATCAATTCTCTACTACATAATGTAAGTAAACATAGCATGGGATATTAGATTCATATGCAGTGGACGGCTGTTCCACAAGACATGCCAATTGCCAAACATAGGAAATGTAGCATGCTATACAAAAAAGCTATCACTACTCACTACAACAATTTTAGCTTACCCGAGGTGAAACTACCCCGGTGTTTGGGTAGTCGCGTCGAGGTAGGCTTGAACCAAAAACAAAAGGGGGGGGGGGGGGGGGGGGGGATCAGTCGCCTACCTCGACGTTTGTCAAAAATGCCGGGTAGTGTATGGGATAAATTCAAAAAACCCAACCTTAAGTTTCACTCCCCAATTCTTATTTTTCATCACTTTCCCTCCCTTTCTTGCGCTTTCCTGCCGCTTGTCCCCGCCATCGCCGTCCCCGCAGTCCATCCCGATCACTCACTCACTCCCTCACTCTCTCTCTCCCAAAAACTCCCGCGGATCATCCCGCCGTCTTCGTCCCCACTCCCTCTCTCCCCCGATCACTCATGCTCACTTCTCTCTCACACCCCACATCGCCCCCCGCGGTGCCCCGCCGTCCCCCCACCGTTGATGACTTTCGGCTGCATCGTGAGAGGTATAAAAATCAATTCATCTCTAGAGCTTTAATTAATTTGGATAGTAATAAAATTTTGATTTTAGGGTTGTAATAATAGATTTTAGGGTTGTAAAAATAGATTAATGATTTTAGGTTAGAATTAATAGAGTTGATTTTATTGAGATTTATTTGTTTTAGAGTTAATTTTCTTGCGATTTATTTGTTTCAGAGTTAATTGTTTTAGAGTTTATTTGTTTTAGGACCGTAATAATAGATTTTAGTACTGAGAATAGAGTTAATTTTGTATGTGATTATTGGAAGTGTCTAATGTTCTTAAGTGATGTATGATATTGAGGGGTTATGCTTGATTGGAGTTTCAAATATTTGTTGAATTGGGGGTTTGAATTTGTTTCATTATGAATGATTTTTCCGATCTTAGGATTATTTTTGCAATTTGGGTAATTTCTTGATAATATTTTTTGACATGTATGTGGGTATGTGAGGAAACAAGTTATATTTTTTGACATATACGTGGATAATTTATTGATGCTTTTATATAGTTATATGAGATATTGTCATATTTATCCTAATCACCTATTTAATGTAAAGTACAAACTTGGCCTATTCATATCACTAGATTTAACATTTCATGAACAATCAACTTAGTGAAATAGTCACTTCAATGAACGATATTAACTTTAAAGGTTCCAAGCGCAAATGAGATGCCTTCTAAATGTTAGGTTTCACTCGACACTTCAAAATATCGAGCGAATCAAGTGTTAACAAACGAGTTCAAAAAAATACGAAACTTTGACATTAAAAAACATCATACCAAGCTAATAGAACTTGTAGAAGTGAATTCTGACTCACAGTTTGCAAGTTATGACCCCGTATAACTTTCGATTAATAAAGTGAACCGATACTCTGATACCATTGAAAATCTAGGTTTCTAACTCACCCGACACTTGATTGGTAGCGACCTAATTAGTAAAACACAAAACCTCACCAACTTGATAGGTTCCAAGTGCAATGAGATGCCTTCTAAATGTTAGGTTTCGCTCGATACTTCAAAATATCGAGCGAATCAAGTAAAAGGTTAACAAACGAGTTTAAAAAAAATTAACTTTGCAATTAGTTAAAAAACATCATACACGAGTTAATAGAACTTGTAGAAGTGAGTTCCGACTTATGGTTTGCAAGTTATGACCCCGTATCACTTTCGACTAATAAAGTGAACCGATACTCAATCATACCGATTTTAATTAGTAAAATACATACTCCCACCGATATTATAACTATATACAACAAAAGAATTCACAGGACGACTAAAGAATTTCATCGGTTGCAAGTCGTGCAAATCGAAAGGATACTTCTGATGAGAATGAAAACAACTTCACTGGAAGGAGGCGTACGTATAGTAGCAGTCCGGTGGATTTTTCTATTGTGGTGGTTAGCGCACGTTTGCTGTAATAAGTACATTTTCATTTGTTTTAAATCCATTTATTCAAATATATATGTAATTTCTGAAATCCTGTCGAATTCATGGATAATTTATGGAATGTGTATTACTCTATTTTCCTTAATTATTGTTTATGATTATGAATTGTATTATTATGTCTGATTAGCCTAAAATTTGTAGAATTGATTGTGAATTATATTGCTGATTTTGTTGAAATGAATTGTATTACCTTTTTTTGAAAATTTAAATGAAAAGTTGAAAAGAAAATACTAATGCTACCCTGACATTTGCAAAACGCCAAGGTAGGTATTTTAAAAAAAATGCCCTACCTTGGTAGGTTTCCCTCCCCGGCATTTTCCAAATGTCAGGGTATTTATTAACAAATAAATAAATACTTAAATACACCTACCCCGAGGTTGTTATCTATATAATAAAACACAAAGAAAGCTATCAAGTGGCTCTCCTTCAATCCCCAGAAAATTAAAGACTCAGATCTAACCTCATAAAACAGATTTTTCCCTCTAAAAGTTTCGCCCCCAAAACTCAAATTCAAATCTCCCACCCAAAACAATTCCTATATTTATTTAATTATTTCTCTCTCACTCTCTCTCTCTCTCACACACGCTCTCTCATCTATTCAAGAAATTAAGAAAATGAATTTTTTTAAAAATTTTTTTAAAAAAATACAAAACTAAAAAAAATTAAAAATTAAAAACTTTAAAAATAAATTAAAAAAATCAAAAAAAATCATATAATATGTTTTTCACTATATCCCCAAAAGTTTCTCATATGAAATGTTTGCTACTTCAATTAATTTACTGGATCTTCAAAACTATTTTATATGATCTAACAAGATGCACCGTTTTGAAGACGTGCCGTAGGCACGTGTCAACGGGCAAAACTAGTATATATATATATATAACCTCGTTATATATATTCAGATATAGTTATTTGGAGTTAAAGAAAAACCATCTGAGGGTCTGTTTGGTTTGTTGTTTTTCCCTTTTTTTTGTTTTCCAAAACCTCAAAACCCGTTTGGTTATGTTGTTTTTTAAAAACAGTTTTCACAAAACTCCACTTCACCTATTTTCTGTTTTTTCACATCCTCTTTCTAAATCTATTTATATATATTATTATTATTATATATATATATATGTTTATAATATATTATTGTTACATATTATTATTATTATTATTATTATTATTATTATTATTATTATTATTATTATTATTATTATTATTATTATTATTATTACTATTATTATTATTATTATTTTAAGATATATATATATCTGAAAATATATATATATATATATACTATTATTGTAATATATATTATTATTTCATATATACTATTTTATATATACTATTATAATATTCCATAATTATTATAATATATATTATTATTATTATATATTAATATTATATATTATTATATATATTATTATATATATTATTATATAATTTATTATTATTATAATAAATTATTTAATATATTATTATAACATATTATTATAATTATTATATGTTATTATATATATGTATATAATTAAATATGTTTACTATAATAAATTATTTTATATTATTATATAATATACAATTATTATAATATACTATTATTTTATATATACTATTTTATATATACTATTAATATTATATATATTATTATTTTATTTATACTTTTTATATATACTATTATTATATTATATTATTATTATATATATTATTATTTTATATATACTATTTTATATATACTATTATTATATTATATGATTATTATATATATTATTATTATATATATTATTATTCTTATATATTACTATTACATATTATTATATATATTAATATATAATATATTACTATTACATATTATTGTATATATTATTATATAATATACTATTATTATAATATATTGTTATATATATATATTTACAATATAGTATTGTTACATATATTATTATTATCATTATAATTATAATTATTATTATATATATATTATTTTATTATTATATATAATATATAATTATGTGTATATATATATATATATATACTATTATTATTATAATATATATTACTTTTTCATATATACTATGTTATATATACTATTATAATAATCTATTATTATTAAAATATATATTATTATTATTATATATTACTATTATATATTATTATATAATTTATTATTATTGTAATAAATTGTTTAATACATAATTATAATAGATTATTATTACATATATATTATTATAATTATTCTATGTTATTATATATATGTATATAATTTAATATGTTTATTATAATAAATTATTTCATATTATTGTATAATATAAAATTATTATAATATATTATTATTTTATATATACTATTTTATATATACTATTATTATATTATAATATTATTATATATATTATTATTTTATATATACTATTTTATATATACTATTTTATATGTACTATTATTATATTATATTATTATTATATATATTATTATTATATATATTATTATTATAATATATTATTATTACATATTATTATTTATATTAATATATAATATATTACTATTATATATTATTATATTTATTATTATATAATATACTATTATCATAAAATATTGTTATATATATTTATAATATATTATTGTTACATATACATTATTATTATTATTATATATATTATTATTATATATATATTATATTATTATTATATTATATATATATATATATATATATATATATATATATACACACACACACACACACACACACACACACACACACACTATTATTGTAATATATATTATTTGTTCATATATACTATTATAATAATCTATTATTATTATAATATATATTATTATTATTATTATTATATATTATTATATATATTATTATATAATTTATTATTATTGTAATAAATTGTTTAATACATAATTATAATAGATTATTATTAATATATATTATTATAATAATTATATGTTATTATATATATGTATATATAATTAAATATGTTTATTACAATAAATTATTTCATAATATTATATAATATACAATTATTATAATATACTATTATTTTATATATATTATTTTATATATACTATTATTATATTATAATTATTATATATATTATTATTTTTTATATACTATTTTATATATACTATTATTATATTATATTATTATTATATATACTATTATTTCATATATACTATTATAATAATCTATTATTATAATATATATCTCCATTTTTATAATATATATTATTATTATTATTATATATTACTATTATATATTATTATATATATTATTATATAATTTATTATTATTATAATAAGTTGTTTATTGAATATATTATTATTAGACATATATTATTATAATTATTATATATTATTATATATATGTATATTATTAAATATGTTTATTATAATAAAATATTTTATATTATTATATATCAGTATGTATGTATATGTCAGAGTATATATACTTTATACAGTATATATATACAACCAAACCTATACATACATTATACTCTTATTTTTAAAAAACTGTTTTCATAAAAAGTGATTACCAAACAGCTTTTACACTCTCATTTTCAGAAAACTGTTTTCAGAAAACTCTTTTCAGAAACTGTTTTTAGAAAACAGTTTTCAAAACAACAATCCAAACGCAACCGAACAGCTTCTGGAAAAAGATTTATGCCTAATCGAGGACGATGAAAAAAATGGCTGAAATTATCACTGGTTCATTTTAAAAACTGTGCCTCTGTATGAATATCATTTGATATTGGTCACTTTTATAGTTTTATTAATTTTTTAATAACGAAACACATGGAAGCTTTGCCTTGCTGATTCGATTAAAAAAAGTGGAGGCGCCTATATGATCCCCTGAAAAATCGGGCTGACCAAGTGGAGGGCATACGCTATTTTAAGGAGGTCAAATGTTCTTCCTTTTTATTTTTTTTGACATCCTAGAGCCGTCTTCTGGAGTTGCAGCTTAAATGGTTAAGAGGTGGAATAGATAAAGAAGATCTTAAGTTAGAGATCACAGTACAATGTAGTTTTTTATTCAAAAAGAAAAGTCTAGTTACAATATGATTTGCTCATATCACAAATGTTACAGGCGAACAAGAAAATAACAATTTATGAAGAGCTCATATAGAATTACAATATTTATCAAAAATCTACTCCAAAAATTTTCCTGATTTTAAAAATTCTTTGATATCCTCGAGTGCAGCCCCCATGTTTCGTTACTAAGAAGTTAATAAAACAAATTCAGAGTACTGAGCCAAGTACAAAGTCCTATAGTATAGAAAGGAAAACATAGATCCTCCCCGAGCATGGGGGGTGGGACAAAAGATGAATCAATTGACCCGATCTGGATTTCATCGTCATCGTACTCCTTCACTTGGAATACGCTGGCAATTCTTTGATATATCTTTTGAATGAAGTAGTTGTAAACATTTTGGGTATAAAAGATCAATCACAGGATTAATAATTAATAGCCCCCTTCTGGCTATGTTCATTCCCCTAAAAAAGAATAAAGTAACCAAAAGTAAGGAGAGGAGCTAGATGAGGCTGACCAACTTCCCTGATTTTCTTATGATCACATGGTCTTCATGATCTTCAGCTCCACTATAGGTGCCAAGTTTCTACCATCCCCATCCCCAATAATAAATCTTAAGATCAGAACATGACAATAACATCCATCCTTTCTTACCCAACATCATTCCTTTTTAGTATTATAGATGAAATTTAATAATATTTTAGACACCTTCTTGGACTTTCATTATTCAGCCATACTATATTTTAAGAATGCTTCCTCATCTATCTTTCCTCAGCTATTATGAAAAAAAATAATTACAAAAATTGCATGCAGTAAAATTTTCAAAATGACAAGAGAAATTTAAACTTATGAGATTTCTTACTTCTTTCTTGAGCTAAATAAGTGGAAATCATATTTTTACGTTTCTCGAAACAAAACAAGTACTCCTAAATGTGATGTCTTTTGTTATGAACTTATATATATATATATATATATATATATATAGTCATGCTATTATGAGATGGTGGGATGGGTGGGATGAAAATATTTTTCGAGAGCTCTAGCCTCAAAAAACACTCCATCTCAAAAAAATATATGTATATATATATATATATACAACTCCTAAATGTGATGTCTTTTGTTATACAACTCCTAAATGTGGTTCATAACAAAAGACATCACACACACACACATATATATAAGAGAGAGAGAGAGAGAGAGAGAGAGGCTTTTTTTCATTAATTAGCTAGACATATTTTCATTCAGGACGATCAAATTTAACTTAACATTTTGAAATAAGAGGCCTGCGCGAGAATTTCTTTTCTAAAATTATAGTGAAGAACATGAAAGCTTAAAGAAGAAAATGAAAGATACCATACACTCATGATCCAACTTTAGCAAGCCCAAAGAGCTATCTATCAAAACGAAAATATAAGCATATATTTATTCAAAAACTAACCTTCTTTACACCATTAATTAACAATGGATTTATCCTGCAGTCAACCACTTAGGTTGCATGGAATAGACAGGGGGAAGTTTCCAACTTTAAATACTTTTGTGACACAGCATGCTTATGACTTGAATGCTAAGAAATTGACAAGAGTTCCAAGCTTACACGATTTTCATAGGCAGAAAAAGGACCACGGGAACAAAACTAACTAACTAAGAGTATGTTTCATACATAGGTATGTTTTATACATAGTGATAGGATGAAATATATCTCAAAGTTTACCTAAATTTATAAATAGTATCAAAAGTTTTTATAATATTCAAATAGCAGCAAAATTTTTGAAAATATAACAAAAAATCTCTTCCGTAACATTTTTAGTAGAAATAACGTGAAATCACATAATTACCTCCACTCTCTTCTTCTTCTTCTTCTCTTTTCGGTTTAGTTTAAAAAAAAAAAAAAATCTTTCTGTTTTTCTTGTTTTGGTTTTTATATTTTATTCTATTTTAAATTTTTATGGAGATGAAGGTGATGATGTGTTAGGAGTTGGAATCCTGACTAAGCTCAATTTTGCCATTAGTGATGAGCTCAAGAACTAGGGTTAGGGAATTGGAAGATTTGGGGAAGAAGCTTGCTGATTTTACTCATTACCAACATTTTATTACAATGGTGTATTTATAGGCCTGGAGCTTGGCGATTTCGCTACAGGACAATCAACTGAAAGCAGTGCAACAAGCACAAAACTCTACCATCAACTACCCGCCAACTACCTATTCAACATAAAAGTGCACAAAGCACGGAAAAACCAGGTACAGACTGATGCTGAACTAAATGATACTAATTGATACTCCAGGTGATACTCCGATGACTGACGGCTGCACTCCGACATCCCTAACAACTCCACCCCTATAGGGAATGAACTTGTCCCAAGTTCAAAGCTTGGAAACCTACATCAAAATTTATTCTCAGTTGTGAATTTGCTGGATTGTCCATCAAAAGAGTTAATACAGTTCCCCCAATTCACCGTCCACTCCTCAACAGTGGCACATAATCTCTTTAGATAATCATATGATACTATCATTGAATATTCATATGATATTGCATGTAGCATCAAGAGAACTTGATATTAATTCTGTACTAGAGCCACAAGATTGTGATAGAATTCCGCTTACAGATGACCCATGCTCTGCCAAATGTGGAATGAAAGCAAGTTTGAACAGAATTGCCGGTTGGATTTTGATAAGCATGCCAATTCTTCAAAAATCTCCCACTTGCAACCTCCCCTATTTGAGCATTTCCTGTAGGAGTCCCACCAACAAAATATACACCATCTTTGCATTTCAAATCACCATCAATAATTTTAGGACACCCAAGGCATTTAATTTTTTCTCTGCCGGAATCTCTCACCAAACAAACATGTATTTGTATTTGAGTCATCTCCGCCAATAACAAAAAAACCCATCCAGTTCAAGTTTATTCACAATATCTTCAGCTTGCTTAAACTGCTCGGAAGTTTCAATCTTGTCCCCTCCACTGCAGATCATATTCACGTCAAGTTCTGAGGCACCAAGTGGTCCATTCTCTTTTGCTTCTCCCTTCTCCGAAGCATGTCCCATTGAAGCAACAATTCTTCCTAAAATCCAATCACCAACTTGGGTTATAAAAATAGGATTGGGAGGCATATCTGGATCTGAATTTGCAAAGAAGGGGGGTTGTTCGGCTTAATGGAGTTCCTTCCTGATACTACTGTATCATTTTCATGTCCTCTTCTAACTGGAATTTCCAACTGACCATGTGAGTTTCATCTTCTGGAGGCTTGATCTTCACATTGTAAGGGAATAAAATAGTCTCTTTCATCCACTTCCAAATTCAACAAACTTTCACCATTTGATGTATCACGTTCCACCTCTTCCACATTGCCTTCTAGCCTATAATCTGCTGACAAAGAGTAAACTGATCCTACAGCAGATTCTAAAATGCAAAGCGACTCACCAACTGATGCTAAGGTCACAACCCACCCATCTATTATCACAAATGTCACAGTTGTTCCTGATAGTGGTGCTTGTAGCTGAAATTCTTTTTCTGTTTTGACAAACCCTGCAAAGAAACAGCTCCTTGCAACAGCCTGTGTCAATATTTTTGCAGCAGAAACTTCACTGCACGATGAGGAAAATTTTGAAGCCTCCTTTGCAAGTACACCAGGTGTGAGAATAACATCAGGGTGTACTTTCCCCACCACTTCAACTAGGGTTGTACCTTCTCATAAACCTTTACGATCCAGTTCTTTGAGCTTTCTGGCAAATGGCAGGGCTTCTTCGCAGATATCTTTGCGCTTTTCAGTTACCAGACCCTCAGCATAAACCATCTAAAACTGGCCCCTGGCAATTTCAAAGGCAAATTCCTTGTTGCCCAGCATTCTTGCCATGGTTTGCCTAGCTGTATTGATGACACCAATTTCCGCACTTCCAGCACACTTATTATTCTTGAACACAAATGTATCAAACTTCAAGGGTTGCAAGACATTTGATTGAACTACATTTCCTCGCACTGGTGGGGACCTTCCATTGAGCATTACCTTTTCCAGTTCTTCTTAGTAATAGATTTTTCTTTCTCACCATTCTCGTGCCCATGAACTACATCAATTGAATCAATCAACTAAACTCTTTTTCCACAAAGCTCAGTTCCATACTTTTTTGTCCTATAGAATGATTTTGAACACACGAAGAGTTGCTTTTCAACACAACCTGTTGAGCATGCATTTCATCAAACACCTTTGAGGACTTCCCATCACTCTTTCCATCTTCAACAATGTCAAAACCTTCCAACTCATTAGAGTCAAATCTAGATATTATCTCTTCCAAAAACACTGACCAAGAAATTTCATGAATGCGAGGTTTAATAAACCTACGAAACCATAGAGTTGCGCTCCCGCTTAATCCCAACTAGGCATATTTCAGTTTCTCTGAATCGGGAATCCCATAAAATTAAAAGAAGTGTTCGGCTCCACATATCCATTTCGTTCGATCTCCTTCTTTAAAATTTGGAAACTTCACCTCTTTAAAATTCAAAAACTTCATCTTAATTTGAGCTTTATACATACTTCCACCATCACCACACTCTTTCGAATTAAAAGAGATGAGGTTAGGGTTAGTTTCCTCGCTAATCAGAATCGGAGGAGGAGCGATCAGGTACAGAGGAGGAGCGTGCGGTTGTGCATCATCTCCATTCTTGTCGACATCGCCTCAAATTTCTCTTTCATTTTGGTCCACATCGCCTCAAATTTTCCATTGAGGTAATCGAGCTGCTTCTCTATTGAATTATCTCTCGCTTCAACCATTGGATCTCCTCCCTCACCGTCGACGTGTCTCCAACGTCTCGCGAGTTGCCGTTGGTGAAAGTTTGCTCTGATACCATCTTGTCAGAAGTTGGAATCCGGACTAAGCTTGATTTCGCCATTAGTGATTATCTCAAGAACTAGGGTTAGGGAATTGGAATATTTGGGGAAGAAACTTGCTGATTCTATTGATTACCAACATTCTATTACAATGTTGTATCTATAGGCCTGGAGCTTGGTAGTTTCGCTATAGGACAATTAATTGAAAGCATGTGCAACAAGCATAAAACTCTACCGCCAACTACCCGTCAACTACATATTCAACATAAAAGTGCACAAAGCACGTAAAAACCAGATACAGACTGATATTTGAACTAAATGATAGTAACTGATACTCCACGTGATACCCATGGCTACTACCAACTACTCCGATGACTGACGGCTGCACTCCGGCATCCCAAACATGGTGATGGTGATGAGTTTCGGAGGTGGTGGAGATGGTGGTCGGTAGAAATGAGTTTCAGAGGTGATGGTGATGGTGGTTGGAGATGGTGGTGGTTAACGGAGATGGTGGTTTGGGGATGGTGGTGGTGGTGATGGTTGAAGGAGATTGTGGTGTTTGGAGATGGTGGTCAATGGTGGTCGGCGGTGGAGATGGTGGTTGGTGGTGGTCGTTTGGATTTTAAACCCGTTAAGAGGTTAGTGCATTTCGACATTTCATACTCTTCTTAATAGATTTAAACTCATTAAGATGTATATTCGGGGAATATTCTATTAATTTAATGAAAAACTCAACGATACGTACTCTTTCGTCCATATTTAAAAACTTTGGTTGCTATTTGAGTATTCTAAAATTTTTGGGTGCTATTTGAAAATTAGTATATACTTTGAATGTCATTTGATCATTCTATACATAATATAAGAATTACGTAATGTGATTAGTCTAGGTTGTCTTCATGCAAATTAATTTATGTATGTGTTAATGATTATATGATTTATCTATATAATAAAATACAAAGAAAGCTATCAAGTGGCTCACCTTTAATCCCTCCAAAATTAAAGACCCAGATCTAACATCACAAAATACATTTTTCATCTCAAAATTTCAAACCCCAAAATCAAATTTTCCCTCCCAAAACTAAAAAACTCATTACTTTATTACTATCTCTCTCTTCTCTCTTCATTTTTTCATATTTCTCTCTTTCTCTCTCCCATTCTTTCTTTATTGACTTAGAAATTTAGATTTTAAGATCTTAGGTTTGTAAATTTTCAAAATTTTTATGTTTTTTTTATTGCACATGTTATAATGAAAATAGCAAATATCTCTTCAACAGTTAAATTTCATCATTTTCCACATTTAAAGTTCTACGAAGTTAAATTTTACACTCCCATTTATAATTATTTTTCAACATATCCTAATGGAAACATGGACTTTTATTTACAACTAATTATTGTCATACTATTCAAACTTGAGCTACATAATTGTTGTTTTACTGTTTATAAGGCTTTTCGTGTTTTGTATCGTTCCGAAGACGTGCCATAGGCACGTGCCCATCGGGCAAAACTAATATATGATAATATACGATATATTGTCCATCAATTGCCTGGTACTAGATAATTAGTAAATTAGATGTTGCTTATTTTTTATATAATCATTCAACTTTTAAGTCTCATTCACACAGTTTAAAGTTAAAATTATATTAATTATTTAATAATTACTTAATTCTTAAAGTTTAGCAACAATTTTAAAATCAAATATTTACCAACCATTTATTCAAATTAAAAATTGAAAATGCAACAAATGTGTATTATCTCACATATACTTCACATGCTAACTAACTAATAAATACTAATAATTTTTAAGTGCAATGCACGTCTTAATAAATATTTTTAAAAAAAATAAAAACTCTAACGTAGTCTGCCTCAAATCGGATATCTCTTTTATAATAGTTATCGGATATCTCTTTTATAATAGTTATGTACAGACAATGTACGAATTTATTTGTCTATAAATGATAATCTTTTAACTCTTCTATTATAATACTAGACATTAGAGATATGTAGCTACCGTCTCTACCATCTCAGTAGATTAATAACCTTATATTAATTGAGGCATTTATTGATCTATCAGGTATGTGAATAATAGAAGATGTATATTATTGGTCAAACCTCTATAAAAGGCTTCGTCCATCATTATTAATCTTTAAGAAGCTAAACAGCGAGAACTGTAACTGTCCTCTTAGCTTTGCATTCTTTTCTTCCTAGTATATCAAAAATGGGTTACATATATCCATGAAAATTTTAAGTTCAAAAAAGGTTATATATCGATAAATTAACCAAACACACAAAAACCTCTCATTTAGAAACAAATTTCAGATGTTGATAATTTCATATGTTGATATTGTTAGAAAATAGGTGTTTTATACACCATTTATGAACTGATTTTTGAGCACAATGAATTATTGAGAGATCTTGATTGATTTGTGTTCTCCTTCGTGAGTAGATCAAAATCATATATTTATTTGCTAAAAATGGTTAAGGGATGAATGAGAAATTGTCTCTCAAAGTGAGACGTTTTCATTCTTAAAAATGGGTTAAGGGAATATAATCCCACATCAGAAAAATCAAAGAAAATAGAAGGGGTATATATTAACCTCCTTCTAAGCATTTTAAGATAACTAGAAGAGAGCCTCTCTCTCGCGCGCGCAGGGGGGGTGCAAATCTCGGACCGAATTACTGCGACTTGTGTGCGCCCGCACGACCTGCGGACCCGTGCAGAGCCACTTTTTGTTATAGTTTTGATTTTTCTTTTGTAAACGACCGAAATAAATGCAGAAACGGATCTGTCTTCCGTCTGCCGTTACACTGAAGGCATTCAAAGACAATGATTGATGTCTGCCGTTACAGTGCCGGCATTCAATTGAGTGTCTGCCGTTACACTAAAGGCATTCAAATCTTTATCTGTCGTTACAGTTTTAACTCTGGCTCTATAAATAGAGGCATCCCCTCTCATTTCTTCCCTACAACAGTAATCTTCTTTTTTCCTCCTCTGAGTTCTGTTCTGTTCTTCACTCCTGCTGTTCGGTATGTTGGTGATAAAATTCTGACGTTGCTGCTCGGTTCGAGGGTGTTACGTGGTGCCTACGTGAACACTCTGGTCATTGCATCCTGGGAGACAGATGCCTTCGTACAATCCAGCAACCGGAAGATGCGAAATCTGTTTTAAGGACACTGTGTGATACATAGGCCTCAACTACTCTAACTAGTAATATGAAATTGGTTATTTGTAATTTCTTATTTATTTATTTTATTTTTCCTTTTGGTTTTTCTTTCTCTCCTATTTTCTTCTGTGTTTTCTGTGCCTCTCAATCATTTGAGTTATTGTAAAACAAATTTTATAAAGAATTTTGATTACAGATATTTCCTCTTCAGCGAAATGGCCAAGCATTTCAACATCAAAGATCAGATGGCGACGGTCATGACTAGAAGGGATACAGAGAAGAGGGAGAAGTTGGGATACTTTCTGATATGGGTAAAATCGGAGCGACTAGATCTCAATACACATCTCAAAGCTTCTCAAGGCATAATGATAATCTTACAGCAACCATAGGCTTGCAAGAAGAATATGGGCTGCCTTCATGCCCACAATTAAGACTTGTTTACTGCATAAGGAGGGATTTCCAGCTGTAAATCACCCTAGGGGGGGTGAATAGGGTGATTGTGCAGAATAAAAAAAACTAAAATAAAGTGCAGAGTAAATAAAAAGAGTTAAGAAGAGTAAACGCAGATAGCACAAGTGATGCAATGATGTAACGTGGTTCGACCCCCAGGTCTACGTCCACACCTCCTACTTGTAGCAATTCTCCGCCACAAGCAGTCCACTATACTCAAAACCCTTGTACAGTGATTCTCGGATTCAGGCTGAGAGACCTATTACACCCACAGAATTTCTAACATAAGTCCCGTCAATCTCACCAAAGTGGAAGAAATAGAAAAAGGTCAAAATCTTTAATGATCCTGACTGAATAATACAAAATAGTTATCACACACACTCGGATTGATTGTTGAAAGATTAGTTCAGAAGATTTTTCTCAGAAGTAATAGGGGAAGAATACACAGTGGACTGGGAAGTGTATCGATCAAAATTAGAAACGATACATTCCAAAAATGTGAACAGAGCAAAGTACGGTCGACCGCAATCTCGGTGCAGTCGACCGTTCATCTCTCTAACGTAAAGTAGAGAGATGAAGGGTCGACTACTTCTTACGTAATTGTGAGTTGCAGTCGACTACGATGCGGTCGACCGTCATGAGGTGCGGTCGACCGGTATCGCACTGTTCATACCGAATCCACTTTATATTCTTACCAAAATCTAATCAGTCAATCAATCAATTTTATATAGATTAAATCTCACAAATATAGAATGATAGCAACTGATCTTGATAGCTTTCTTGGACACTAATCAATCAACTGCTCTTTTTGAATATCTTCTTGTTTTGCTTGATTTTTCAATCTTTCTTTGTTACTTTCCTTCTTTGAATATTCTTAAATCTCGCTTGGATCTCTTATGGATATTATTTAATCGTGAAAATCTGAACAACTCAATTTAAACTTATTAGTATTTATAGACACATTTTGTGTACACCAAACTAAGAGTCAACACCAGCTAATTAAGGATGTTAGTCAATCTCATATCTTAAACAAGATTATCAACTAATTATATTTCATCACCATGGAATCTCCAGTTTAAACATAAAGGATCTGTTTTCATATCTATCTTTGCGAACTAACTCTTAGTCTATACATATCTCCTGTCCCTCTCAATCAGTCAAAAGTGATCAATATTTTTTTTATAAAAAAAACTCTAATTTTCTTTCCTAGTTACCGACTTGAGCATCGATAGGTCTTTCTCCGGAGCCAACCCCGGTGTATAGACTTTGCGCAGGTTCCCTGGACGTTTCCATCTGTTTAGATCTTGATCCAAACGTTCTCAACCATTCAGATTCAGATCAATGATCTTTTAGTCATTCAGATTTGGATCATTATCGACGGTCAAGATCTGCTTCTCCGTTCATATATCGCCTACAAAAAACCACTTTCGACAATGGCTCCAAAAAGAAGGAATGCGGTGGCCACCAGCCGTTAAGCTGATCCTTCTCTGCCTCCCAATGGCAACCTACTCGTTCATCATCGCATGCCACTCGCCTGCCATCACAACCTCCCCCTAGCAAGGCGTCGCTCGAACTTCGCCCTGAGCCTCACTTGATAGAAGACCGGGTCTCAGTCCACACAACCTTCCCCTCCACGATGCCCCATGCGTTTCCCCCAGTGCAACCATACCTCCACGAAGTTATTAACTCTCGACAGCAAGGAATAGACCTCCGCCACTGCTTAGATGAAAAAGCGCGCTCGAGATGAGGTCCCCCGTTCAGAGCACTAGGGGAGAAAGTGTTGTCATTCCCTCCGTCGACAGAGGTCTTGACGATCACCCTCACTGTGGGGGTGAAAGGGATAAGAGGAGCCCGACTCCAATCAGTCAGTGAGCTCCAAAACAACAGAGAAGAGGAGGCTCTCATCACCTGGGCTGAGTTCCGCCATTTTAAAGACCAGGTTCTCAAAGCCCTTCATGTTGTCCCAAACAAGAACCATCAAACAAGCGATCACCATTGTTAAACTGTGCAAGAAGAAGAGTCCCGCGAGTCAACTTAATCCGAGGGACGGAAATATATGGCCCTTCATCGTCTCTAAGAGATGGATGACCGCCTTGCTCGGATCGGTCAAGAGGAGGGTCATCAAACCTGAGGCTACTACCCCATGCAACCTCCCTTTATCATATCAATTCTTGAGGGCCCTGTTCGAGATAACTTAAAGTTTTCCACCTTTGAGTCATACAACAGTGAATCTGTCTAAGAGAACATGGTTTTCCATAAATACTTTTTTCCCCTTATTTGTTGAAAAAAGTAGATAACAAAATCCTTAAATACTTATCTTAGGTTCCATTAGAATAAGTGAGTCACAAAAATTTTTAAAAGATTTTTTTGATCAAATTTTTTTTACGTTTTCCTCTTTTTTTAAAAAAATGAAAACAATTAAGATTTTTCAAATATCAGAAAAAGGGGGAAAAAGAAAAAGGGGGAAAAGGAAAATAATTTTTATTCAAAATTGAGTGTCATGTTGATTTTTTTGTCAATTTCTCTTTTTAAATAAAGAAAAAATTCTATTCTAATGAAAAAGAAAATCAAGTTACGCATTAAAAAAAAATTTAATCATAATTCTTTCGAAACATAAGGCTCTAAGAGCATCCACAGTCGTTTGTTATTTATCCATTTTATGCATATTTTAATAAATGAAGCGCTGTAGTCGTTTGCTATTTATGCATATTTTGACGATTTCGCTACAGTAGAGTGCTATATATGAGAGCAGATATAAGAATATGCATATTATACAGAACGGATCTTCAAGATCCGTCCA
This sequence comes from Hemerocallis citrina, assembly GCA_017893485.1. Lineage (NCBI taxonomy): Eukaryota > Viridiplantae > Streptophyta > Magnoliopsida > Asparagales > Asphodelaceae > Hemerocallis > Hemerocallis citrina. Next base: position 156,264,451 of record CM030360.1, on the reverse strand, counting down.
AGGAAAAAAAATAATTATTTTTTTGAAGGGACGGAATTCAAAGTTCCGTCCGAGGGAAAATTTCAGTTTTAATAATAAAAAATTCTTTTTAAACGATTTTTTTAGTGTGAAAAAAAATTTATTTGGCCCTTGGACGGATCTTGAAGATCCGTCCAGGGATGTGGGCGGGACCCATTTTCTCTTTTTTGTTTTTTTGAGATTAAAAATTCTTTTTAATTAATTAAAAAAACTATTGAAATTTATTAAAAATCATTGGACTGATCTTGATGATCCGTCCGATCATATTTTTTTTTACTATAATATAACATTCGACGACTGCAGTCAACATTAAAATGCTATATATAAAATATGCATTTTGCAATTTTTTTTACCAATTATGACTGTGGATGCTCTAAGAGGAAAAGAGAGAAAGGAATTTTAACAAAGATTGATTAAAAATTGACCTTCTTATGATATTTATTATCACTGGATCTATCATGCACTCCACGACTCAGGCCGCATTGATGTTGACAAGAACATGCTTAAATGCTTTTGTGATACATTTTGATAACGAAATTTTTTTTTTAACGTTTGTGATACATAAAATGATTATTATTTGAACACTCATAAGAAATTGACAACAGTTCTAAGCTTACATGTACGATTTTCAAAGACAGAACAGAGACTTAGGGAATCATAGATATTATAAATATACTAGGTTTGCCCGTCGACACGTACCCTACGGTACGTCTTTGGAACGGTGCACCTTGTTTGATCATATAAAATAGTTTTAGAGATCCAGCAAATTAATTGAAGTAGCAAACATATTTGTTAGAATATAAATATTAAAACTTTTATCCTTACCATAACTTCGGAGTTTTGGTCCATCAGTAGGGTCATTAATATGGTATCAGAGCAACCCAGGTTCGAATCTCACCGACTGCGCAATTTAAATGCGGACTGAAGAAGAAAAAAAAATACCACTGCGTATAGTCCAGGTCTTGGCCCAAAACCTGCGGGGGCATGTTAGAATATAAATATTAAAACCCTCATCCTTACCATAACTTCAGAGTTTTGGTCCATCGGTAGGGTCATTAATAATATTATATGAGAAACTTTTGGGGGTCCAGCAAAATACATATTACATGATTTTTTTGATTTTTTTGAATTATTTTTAAAGTTTTAAAATTTTTAAATTTTTTTAAATTTTTTAAATTTGTATTTTCTTAATTTTTTTAATAGAAGAGAGAAGGAGAGAGAGAGAAATTTTTTTTATATATAAATATAGTTGTTGTTTTAGGTGGGAAATTTGAATTTGAGTTTTTGGCGGGAAACATTTGGGGAGAAAAATATGTATTGTGAGGTGGGTCATTAATAATATTATTTGAGAAACTTTTGGGGGTCCAGCAAAATACATATTATATGATTTTTTTGATTTTTTTGAATTATTTTTAAAGTTTTAAAATTTTTAAATTTTTTTAAATTTTTTAAATTTGTATTTTCTTATTTTTTTTAATAGAAGAGAGAGGGGGAGAGAGAGAAAAAAAATTAAATAAATATAGTTGTTGTTTTAGGTGGGGAATTTGAATTTGAGTTTTTGGCAGGAAACATTTGGGGAGAAAAATATGTATTGTGAGGTGAGATCTCGATCTTTGATTTTGATTTTTGAGGAGAATGAAGGAGAGCCACTTGATAGCTTTCTTTGTGTTTTATTATATAGAATTGTGAGTAGTCTAGGTTGTCTGCATGCAAATTAGTTATCTATGTATATTTGTTAGTGAATATAATTAATGATATATAGTGTGTCAACTTCAGTTAGGGTCCATCTACTGCCCTAATAATAGCAGCAAATGCTGAAAATTATGGTAGTACTTGTAGACTAGCTAGCTTATAATTGGAATCAAGTCAATGCTTATACTGACTGGATTGTGTTATGGCAGAGACGAAAACTGATAATACATCCAAACTAATTTGTGAGGTGAATATTTTATTTTATTTTACTTTATATTATATTATTTTATAGTAGAGGGGTTTTTTATTGCAAACGGATCTATTTGTACAGGCTTATTGCAAATTTAGATTGTAGCCGTTGGATCAACTTAATCAGGATCCAACGGCCAAGATTAACCCCACCAATCACTTGCTCTCTCACACTTAAGTTGTAAATGATATTTTGGGGTTTTCACCCCAAATATCCCTTCACCTCCTTCCCTCTCTTCTACACACTCTCGCTCTCTCTTTCTTGATGTTCTCTTGCTCTTCCGACCAAAACCCAACACTCCAACACCGAAACCTCACCTCTTCCTCCTCCTCATCCAACCCGGTAGCCTACCTCCTTCCATCTCTTTCTCTTTCACAGTATCTTTCTTGTTGCTCTCTTTATCTTCCGATTGAAACCCAACACCCCAACAACGAACCCCTCCTCCTAATCCTCTCTCCCGACAGCCCGATGACTCCTCTGAAAACCCGCTCATCCTCTTCTCTAATTTTCGAAACCCAATCACAAACTCGAAACTCTACTTAGCCGTTTAAATTCGTGCACATCGTCAACAACATATACGCCGTATAAATCCGCAATGAGCAAGGTAGTCGAAACCTCCTCTTTGTTTAATCGACCCTCATTACTTGTTATTCATAATCAATTACGGTACACGTTTTTTTAATTTATTTTTGTGATGTGTAGTTATATAGATATAGTTGTTTGATATGTATAGAATGTAGTTATTTGATATTTGTAGACGGTAGATCGCATATTGTAGTTGTTGTTGTTCGTTCAATTTATAGAAGTAGTTGTAGTTTGATAAGTTGTAAAACCACACAAACGATAACTAAAAATTACGAAACTCTATGAGTAGATCGGATTCCCCACACACAAGCTAACAAAACTTATAGAAGTGAGTTTCAACTCACGGATTGCGAGATAAAGCCATGTATCACATTTTTACAAACAAAAAAAGAAGTGATACATGACCGTATCTTGCAAACCGTGAGTCAAAACTCACTTCTACAAGTTACGTTACCTTGTGTGTGGTGAATCCGACCTACTCGCAAAGTTTTATTATTTTTGATTGTCGGTTGTGTGGTTTTCTCATGTTAGTAAACAACAACTAAAACAACTATTATTTTGGATATTTTGAGTACGAAAATATAGAAAACTGCACAACCGACTACCAAAAATTACGAAACTTTGCGAGTAGGTCAGATTCACAACACACAAGCTAACACAACTTGTAGAAGTGAGTTTCGACTTGTGGTTTGCAAAATACGACCATGTATGATTTGCATAGAAGAAATACAAAATAAAGTGATATATGGACGTATCTCGCAAACCATGAGTCGAAACTCACTTCTATAAGTTGCGTTAGCTTGTGTGTGGTGAATCCGACCTATTCGCAAAGTTTTGTAATTTTTGATTGTCAGTTGCGCGGTTTTCTCACGTATCAAACAACAACAACTCAAACATCAATTATAATTTTTGATATTTTGAGTACAAATACATGAGAGAACTACACAAACGATAAATAAGAAAATACAAAATTTTGCGAGTAGGTCGAATTCACCATACACAAGATAAGAAAGTTGTAGAAGTGAGTTTTGACTCACTGTGTGTGAGATGCGGCAATGTATCACTATATTTTGTTTTGCTTGTGTGAAAGTGATACATGACCGTATCTCGCAAACCGTGAGTCGAAACTCACTTAGACAAGTTGTGTTAGCTTGTGTGTGCGAAATCCAACCTAATCGTAAAGTTTCGTAATTTTTTATTGTCGTTTTTGTGGTTTTCTCACGTATGTTGTTTTGTATCCATATTGAGAATAATGTATTGAGAATTGTTGTGTTATTTTTGATAGAGAAATGGTCAGAATGAGGGGATCCGCATTTGGATATTTTATACGTTGGTGTATATTGGTGGCCGACCATTCGGCCGAGGTTGGTGCATTGTCTTCGGGTAGATGTCGCGGTCCAGGACCTTTAGACTCAAGCCTACTCAATTTGCAAGACCACCACAGATCCGTAGAAGTGTGGAGAGGGATGACGAAGAGGTGTAATTTTCGTATGTACGTGACATTTCCGATGCACCCGTGTACCCACGAGTACTTAGTCCAAGCCGATTTCTATGGAGTCGGTTTGATGGATAATTTTCATGCCCCACTTCCCAAAAATACAGAATATGAGTACATGACATTGGTCCAGCGAATGACTAACGTCACCCATAAGCTGTTTATCCGATCAACTCAACAATATAATCAATATAGAACAATTGCGCAGACAATAATAATAATCTCATGAATAATAATACTTGGAATGAAGCAATATGAAATATCCAGATACAATAAACCAACGTCTGGAAACAATAATAAAATTCGGGTCATAAGCCCAATACAATAATAAATCCAATCTCAGATAATTAATAACTCTCAATACATTAAGTTCAATAAAACATTAAGCAATTAGAAAACATAAAATCTTCAGAATGTTTATTCTCCAATCTCACCAGGCAATTCTCCTTCATTACCTGTGAAAACTTCATCTAAAAAGAGGAGAAAATTTTCCTTAGAGCAAGTCATGGACAATAAGTAGAGAAAGTAAGGAACAATAGAATAACGATATAACAATGAATTCAATGATCAATAAGAATCAATAACATGGGACAATAACAATAATTAATATCATAATAATCAATGCAATGGCTATAAACAATGATTCAAAAATCGATAACAATATTCAATGATCAATATCAATAGCCAATATTCGATATCAATAGAAACAATGATAAACAATATGCAATGTCGATATTGTGTCAATTCTTAAGTCAATTAATCATGTTAATCATAACTAATATAGCACTTCATGCGTCCCATTTATTTACCACATGGTTGCTATATACAAACAAGTTATGTTTACACTTAGTGGTGAATTTTATAGATCATGTACTCGGCACGATAACAATAACAACGTTCCATCCATAATGATTTATCCATAAGATGCTACAAGATCATAAGATCATAAAATCACAAGAACACAAGATCACAACATAATGATATAGGAAACCACGGGCTCCTCATCCGAGTACAGTCCCTATATTGTCCACTACTAGAGTCAACCCTTAAACCCCGGCTTGTTGAATTATTTTATCGAAGCAACAATATAATATGCAATCTAGAGACATTAGATGAAAGATAGTAACAATAGGGAACAATAGGATGATAACTTGAATAGGACAATTAGAATAATGAAAATAGGACATTAGGATCATGCAATGTAACATATATACTTAAATTCATACAATACTATGATATACGAATAATTAATTCTAGAAAATCTAGCAAGTATAATTCTGGACAGCAAGAGTAGTCTGTACTAAAATGTAATTTTCCGCTGCCATAGAACTCGAAAACTGAAACAGTCAGAAATTCTAGAAACTAGACTTCCACACGATTCCAACGCATATTTAAAGTGCAAAATCCAACAACAGTGGCTAGGTCAAACACATCATTCTTTACAGATTTCATGTTCACGCATAAATTCGATATCATGTTATATTATTTTTAAAATCAGCAAAAACCTGATAATAAAATCATTAAAAATATTTATTAGACTCTTAAACATGTTAAGTAACAATCTGGAAATTTTCAGAGCAATATTTTAATGTTAACTCAGCCTTTTAGCAGTTTAAATATGAAACATACAAGAATATGAAATTCTGGAAATAAAAACACAACTGTAGTAAAACGATCATAATTTTTCCTACTCAGAATTCAGAAATTGAAGATATTCTGGAAACTAGAATCATAGGACAAAAACTCTTATTCAGAAAGTTATTTATTTTAAGATCTTTTACGGGGTCGAAAAGAGCAGACAAAATACAGCCAGCAAGCAACATACAGGTTTTTGGATATTTTTCATGAAATAAATTAATTAAATATGATGGGTATCAATTCTATTAGTCGACAAACTTTATAATCAGCATGATGGGTGTAATAACATGATGAATAAAAATAAAATCACATACATACACTAATTTAACATCAATCAAACTACAATCGATCAATCAACATACAACCTAGCAATTATTTCTACAATAGATTAATTATGTCGTGATTATATGATTAACCCTATTATCAGTTCTACATGAATGCATGAAAGATTCAATCTTTGGAGTCAAAAGTGGCATGAAGTCAAGAATATTAGGGTTAGCTAGTGTAAACTCTCAATAGACCCAACGAAAGATAATCAATATAACGATACGATAATGATTAGGATCTACTTACGAAATTTCAATAAAACTTGAATTTGATTCAATAATAATTCAAGATGAAAGTAACTTGCCTTATAGACGATGAAATTGAATACCAAGAATAACAGGATGAGAATCTCGGAGCAACGAACCCACGAACACACAAATTACGTGCAAATCACATGTACAAAATAACCCAAAAGCAAATACAGCAACTGTAATCAGCAAAAGGGGGCTCGGTCTGGCCGATGTGGCTTGACGGCAGCACCGGGGGGGCTGCTGGACGACAGCAGAGGCGCGAGGGATTAGCTTTTATAATTAACGGGAAAGGGGAAATGCAGCAGCGTTGGGGGTCTTCGATCTGGGGTATTGGGTCGACGGGAGGGGAGGAGGATAGGGTCAGGCGGGGTGGTTGATCGGAGGTGCAAGGAAGGGGCGGCCGGAGATTGGTCGGGGTTGGGGTTGGGTTCAGATCAGGGAGAGAGAAAGAGGAGAGAGGATAGAGGATATGATGGCTAGAAGTTGTATTTTGTGTTTTAGGGTTTGCATTAGGGTTATATTTATAGAATACAAGTAGATTGTTGGGTTAAGGGGTTAGGATCCAATAATAATGGGTTTGGGTCTAGAAATAGTTACAATTGGGTTATGGGTTCAATAAAAGATGAATTTGAAGACAATAGGGTTCAAATAAAATAATCACAATCTGATAAAATAAAATTCACAAGATAGATTGCCCAACAACAACAAAAAAATAGTTCATGAACGAAAATTTAAATCCAATTAGATAAATAAATAATACAAATGAAAAGAATATAAGTTGGCTTGAAAATAAATTAGGGTTCGTTGTGAAAAATAGAACAAAATAATTCGATAGATAAATTTTAATAAATAATCAAGAAATAACAATTAATAATCATAATAATAATAATAATAATAAAATCTTATAACCAAATAGTATTCAGGTTTAACAATTTCATTAAAATAATCCAATAAATAATATATTTGATTTTGGACTCAAATATAAATATCCAATCAATAAGATATCGAAAAAAATAAGATCAAAATACACCATTATTCGACATGAATAAAATTTTTGATTAGAAAAGACTTTAACATAAAATCCAAGTTGAATTTAACAAATAATGAATTTATAAATATCGAAATATAGAAAATATTCAAAAAATATGTATTTACGGGAATGAGGGTTATAGCAATGTTGTAACTCCCATTTTTGGTTGTGCTGAAATGTATCAATTTTCTCTCTTTCTATTATTGTAATCCTATTTTCAATGCAAATTTTAATTTTTTCTCATGAACCTAAGTTGTATTTTCCATTTCATTTTTTTTTAACCCCAATTCCTAGCCCATACTCCTACTCTATTAATTGTTTTAAATCATAAGCCCAAACCCAGCCTAACAATATTATCAACATTGTTTATTAATGTAAGCCCAACTATTAAACCCAGATCCATATTGGTGTACTCAAACCCATTAACCCAACTCAAACCCACTAACCCAATTTTCCATAATCCATTAATTGCCCAGTCTCCAACTCCCTCTCACGTTCCCCCATAAATCTTTCCATATCCCCACTAATCCTAACTAAACCCTGATCCTCTCCTTAATCACTCTAACTAATCTCTATTAATCAACATAATCTCCTCCTAATCACCATCAGACCCAAACAACCCCTTTATCTTACACCTTCTCTCTCTCTCCTTCTACCGCTCACCATCACGATCACCCTACCACGCCATTGCCGCCTGCCTCGACAGCCCCCCGCAACTCCCTCGCTCCTGCCCACAGTCGACCCCGTTCTCATCTCATCCCCCCGACATCGCCCTTTCACCTTCGGACTCACCACCGTAGCCATTGCCGACTGCCATTGCCGCTCTCCAAGTTTCGACCATCCTCTGACTGCAGCACCACCCCGACAGCCCCTTCGTCGCTGCCTGCACCACCCCTGTCACCTCCGTGCTGCATTCTTTGCCTCCCTTGTGACCACTCGACTGCCGCCTCGCTCCACGACCGAAACACCATTCCTGCCGCCTAACGCCCTGCTCAACCACCGCCGTCATTCCGAGCATCATCACTGCCTTCCGCCATTACCGCAACTCTACCCCTTGCACCTTTGACCACCACCTCGAACGACCATACCGGAGCCTACCCCTCGCCTCTGTTCATCACAGAGTATCATCGTTGATGCTCCTCGCCATTATCGCTGTTTTCTTGCTATAGTCGCTATTGTCTCTGTCGAGTTGCCGCCGTCTCTTGCTGTGCGTTGCCACAGCCACCTTGTTGTCCCTTATTGTTCTCGCTGTTGCTTTCACTGCACGTGCTGCCGTTGCCATTGTGTGCATGTGTCGTTGTGCCGCGCTCGCACGTGTTGCCGCCGTCGCTCTGTCTCACTCGTTCTCACTATATAAAAGGCCAGTATTCCCTTGTACACTCTTTTTGTTCTTGTACAAGCCTTTGCCTTGAATCCCACAAGTAGTTTTGTTTGAATCGTCGTGACATAATTTTTTTCTTCATTCCTTCCACATGTTGATTAAATCTTGGCCCGTTAATATCTATTATCTTACTCGGTTCTTATAAATCCCGTACACGTAAATTGATCATGAACATCCTTGTGAATTACACGAACACATGAAAAGAAGCATAAGTAGATAGATACACGTCAAATTGATGATTTTTATTGGGTGGTAGTATAAATATTTAATTTGATTATTATTACCGTAGAAATGGAGAGTTTTCATTTTGCTAATCGTAGAAATACCCTTGAACAACTGGATAAATGCTCTGATAATATCTCATAGTAGTATATGCAATTTGTATATCCCAATTGTCGTTAGATAAATTTACCATGTTGCTGCCCCGCTGCCTCTGTATTGTAGTGAACTTTCTACCCTGTTTCTGTTAGAATTAGATCAACCTTTATAAATAAAAGTCAGGGCCCGCTGAATCTAATTTCTGGAACATTCGACAGATTCAAATTCCAATTTGTAGATAATGAGTTATCATGTTTTTCGTACTGCTAGGTCTACACATTCCAGATTGTTACTTATAGCACACCGATATGTTTCACAAATTAAAATGTAATGTTAATGGGTGAATTAGGAGTTGATATTTACTAGAATACTAATAGACTCAATTAGGAGTCGTAATATAATTTTTATAGGATTTTTGAATTGATTTTCAGATCCGTTATATACATGTAAATTTGACCCTAAACTGCTGTTAGAACACTAGACCTGTAAAGACCTGAACTTTTGACCCAGTTTCAGTTAGAGCCACTTAAGAAATTCTGAATAAAATTTGTATCCCTCTGTTTTAGGAATCCATACCACTTGACGGATTCTTAATGCGACTTATAAAATGCAAAATATTTAGGTTTTACTACTGTATTGTCGAAATTCCAGATTTGCTATTTATAATTACATTGCCATGTTTAATTAATTGGAATAGTAGGATAACTTCAGAATCTAGACCTGGGAATTTTAAGAATGTTAATTACCAATGTCAGAAACTTAATTATAATTTTTGCAAGAGTTTTAGTTAAGTTTTTAGATGAATTATCCATATAATAACTTGATGCTGAGTTGCTACCTGTGTAATGCCCCGCCCCAATACTCAGACAATTTTTATTATTTTTAGAAGACAAATTAGATACTATGTAGTACAACTGCCCACCACAGGCTGCCTCTCAAAAGGTGGTTAACCAATTAGGTGACTCTTGATCATAGGCATTTGTATTTATACACAAATTATTTTTGTACAACTCCCGATAAGGGATTATTATTAATCTCTTTCTCCTTAATTCCATCCCGTGCACATACATATAGTATGTCACGTCACCATCTAATCGAAGGCCATATCCCATAGATACAATCCGAAATCAAATCCCCAATCAAATCCTACTGGATGATGTCATCATCCAATATACAAACAAACTCATCTCATCCAACAGCATACACCCTTCATAACCGGATTTATATAAATCCCCCCCTATAGAAATATTCTATAGAACAACCCCCAAATTCTTTTATATATATATATATATATATATATATATATATATATATATATATATATATATATATATATATATTTCAGAAATACAGGGTATTACATACACCACACCTTAGAAATCAGCATTCTCGCTGAGTACGGGGCACACATCTAGTGTAGGATCCGCCTTTCTAGCCGATGTGGCGTCGTCCTCGATCTCGAAGATCAATCACTCTCAACACCGCAGATCGGATACCCGGCTATCAATCACTCTCAACACCGCAGATCGGATACCCGGCTATCAATCACTTTCAACACCGCAGATCATACCCGATCCCGGAGATCAGTGACTCTCAATACTGCAGAATATACCCGACCTCGGAGATCAATGACTCTCAATACCGCAGAATATACCCGACCTCGGAGATCAATGACTCTCAACACTGCGGATCATACTGAGGCCCTCTTCCACACCCGATGTCGAAAGTCGGCTCTGATACCATTTGTAACGCCCCACCCCAATACTCAGATAATTTTAATATTTTTAGAATACAAATTAGATACTATGTAGTACAACTGCCCACCACAGGCTGCCTCTCAAAAGGTGGTTAACCAATTAGGTGACTCTTGATCATACGCATTTGTATTTATACTCAAATTATTTTTGTACAACTCCCGATATGGGATTATTATTAATCTCTTTCTCCTTAATTCCATCACGTGCACATACATATAGTATGCCACGTCACCATCTAATCGAAGGTCATATCCCATAGATACAATCCGAAATCAAATCCCCAATCAAATCCTACTGGATGATGTCATCATCCAATATACAAACAAACTCATCTCATCCAACAGCATACACCCTTCATAACCGAATTTATATAAATCCCCCCCTATAGAAATATTCTATAGGGCAACCCCCAAATTCTTTTATATATATATATATATATATATATATATATATATTTCAGAAATACGGGGTATTACGACCTGCACAGTAAACTCATAAAGAACTAGCTAGTAGACAATGTTTCTGCAGTTTAAATGTATCGTGTAGATATACGTTGGAACCGGCAGGGAGTCTAGTTTCTAGATCTTCTGACGGAACTGATTTCTCTTTTCTGTAGCATCGAAAAGTTAGTTTCTGTACAACAACATCTTGCTACCTAGAATTTTGCCTTCATGTATTTAAATACATATATGTTTGTTCCTTGCATTTTATGAACTGAATTATATTACCTACATTACATAGACCTTTATACCCCCTTGATCCTGTCCTGTTACCTGTTATCATACTCATGTTCATGCTAGCTATTATATAAGAATAAAAAGCCAGAGTAATAAGGGTAAAACCTACTGGTGGATAATATAGGGGAGCGTACTCAGAAGGAGCACTATAAGGAATTTGACATATAGTGACAGCAAAAATCCGTGGGTAAAAGGCGAAAAACCGTAGGTAATAGCCCGTAAAACCTATAATGACGGACATATTTTTCCATAGTCAAAGAGTCGCTATACCCACGATAGAATGCCGTCACTATAGCCTATAGCGACGGTTTTTTCACCCGTTGGACAAAACCTCGGTGTTATACCCACGATTTTGTATCCGTTGGTATAGGTTTTAACGAAACCTCTTGCTTTCCTATACCCACGGTTGAAACTTCATTGCTATAGGTTTTAATGATGGTTTTCGCATCCAAATATTTGAATATATACCCATCACTCAATACAAAAATTTTTCTTATTAATTACGCTTATGATAATTTAATATTTTCTTTTATAATATTAATCCAATTATAAACTAAATACACAATAAAATAAATAAATGTGTTTATGAAACAAAATTAAATAAAATTAAACTTTAGTCGTATTAAAAATTAATGAAGTATTACACGCATGTCAAATTACAAAATAGTTAAAATGTCAACCTAAGAGTACCATACTGACATATAATCATCATATAAAGTCTTATAACAATCTTATCCACTTAATTTCTAAGTTTGCTCCATCAACAGAAAATTAGCTTCTAATCTTCACCTACAAGTAACAAAAAGAACAAATGAATAATAGCATAACTCAACATAAGAAATATTAACAATTTTAGTAAGAATTAGTCAATACTAAGTAGATACCATCTTCAGTTAAATCCACAAATAAATAGAACTTGTAATAAGGTGAACCTACATATATACGGAAAAGTTACTGTAGAGACCACCTTAGAAATAAGCATCATGATCAGGGTCAACAAGGTTGATAAGCTGCTTAATCAATGTGTAAAGAGCCATCTTCCATGTAGTCGACCATCTAGGACCAACATCTCCTGCACCATTGCACCAACCATCAAAAAACATGAACCAGACATTGGGTAAAGTAGTGTATATTTTATATCTTTATAGAATCAATAAATATTGATGACAATAACTATACTCTCCATCATGCAAGAAAAGTGGATGCCACTTACAATCAGAACCCTGAATCTCAAAAGAGGGAACAAATGCAAGGAAATTTCATATATTTTCAACAAGTAATTAAAGGTTTCAGCCTAGGATAATTTGACACGTCAACCACCCAAAAACTTATCATCTAAATTGAGCAAGAAAATTCTGTCACAAAAATCTGGAACTATTTTTAAATTAATATGTATGAGATCTGAATTTTTAAAGATCTGAATTTTTAAACATTCACAAAGAAACTATTTTAAAATTGGGCAAGACTATTTTTAAATTTCAATCCAGATAATAAATCTCAAAATTAATCTATTCATTTGCAGTAATATGTATGAGGTTTGAATTTTATACAAGTAATCATGCAGTTAGACTATTTTATTAGTATTTGATTCTCCAGTTAATGAGTAATAACTCACATACAAATGCAAGATTATACAATCTAAATAGACCAAGCTAAGTTCACTTGAATATATGTGCACATGGCATGCTCCACTTTAGAAAATAACAAGGATAATACAGTCTTATTAGAATTCCACAAATAAATTAGTATCCAAATGCAATGTTATGCGAGTATACTCTACATTTTTTGACAAGCCCGTTAAACTTTTTTTTTTTACTCGAAGCATGTTAGATATATTAAAGAAAGGAAATAACCTGATTGCTATAGCCACATTTCTTCTTCCAACATTGCATAGCCCTAACAGGAAGACGAGCATAGCACCTACACAACAGAATAGGCGAAATAGTCATATCATGAAAAGAAAAAAAATTCATATATATGTTATAAAACAACATAGAATTCATGCAGAAAAAAATAGATCTTTAAAGCATAGTACTCTCATCCATTTTTCTTATAAATGAATTACAATTATAGATCGATGTAGGCCTAACTTTTTTAGCATTAATGAGATTTTAGGTATAAACATCAACCAATACTTTATAGAATTAATGTATAGAATTATAGTATTATACATTGACCGATGTTAGGTTAACAGTTGACATATAAACTGGTATTCATGAGTGAAGCTTAAGAGGATCCCAAACTCCACCACATGGATGGGGAAAGAGCGTAGATGTCTTGCAACTTAATGTGGTTGTCCTCTTAGTTTTCTTTGTTGTTTCATTAAACTCTTTTTAAAGGCACAAGAAGGGCTCCTACCCACCATTTGCAATTAAAATAAAAACATTATACCTACCTGAGAGGTGTGTTCATCAATAACAGATATTTCGACATCGAATGAATTTCAATTGGTCTAAAAAAACCATCAAAGTATACTGCCTTACCCTTATATTCGTCCCACACAAATAAACCCCTCATTCCTTGTACAAATCTTAAAGTTAAGGTCTCACTCAAGATTATGTATTCAAGAATCTCAACTACAATACACACCATCATTCTCTAAAAAAAATTGTGATGTAGTAGGATCTTCTCTATTTACCTAAATTTAAAAGGGACCAAATATAATCACTTAAATCTACAAAACATATAGCATAAATAAAACTACAACATGACTATCAATCAGCCACATCATCCTAAAATATATACACATCAAACTCAAACAAACAAATAGAATCATACCACTATTAATGTGTCAAAATTGGATCAAAATTTAACTAAGCAAATGGAAACCAAATCTAGAACATAACCATACAAAAATTACCTTGCGTCCATCAATCCCCAACTGGAAAAACCTGATCCCATTTGCCTTCAAAAACTCCGAATTCGTTTCCATCAATAGTGTAATAGTGAACATGGCAATCTTGCAAGCATCAGTGAAGCATGGTAAACAACAACATGGCAATCAAAATTCATCAACTAAGGGGGAAGCACTAAGCAAAAAAAGCATCAAATTCATACCTAGGGTTTGAAAAATTAACAAAATAGATGATGGCGGGTGATGGTGGAAGCGGTGGGTGACGGCGGATAACGGAAGACGACGGCAGAGGAAGAGGTGGGGACGGAGGAAGAGGTGTGGTTTGTGAGAGGGAGAGAGAGAGAGAGAGATTGGGGAGGGGGAATGACGGGGGGACGGCGATGGGGGACGGAGGGCAGGGGATGATGACGATGGAGGTGCAGTGGTTGGGTGAGAGGGAGAGAGAGGAGATTGGGCTGGGGGCGGCACGGCGGAGGGAAGCGAGGCACGACGGCAGGAAGGGGGGATGGTGGTGAGAGGAGGGGAATTTGGAGATAGGGTCTGGTGAGAGAGGGGGATTTGGAGATTGGGTTTGGTGAGAGAGGGAGAAAATAGATAATAGTTATGGATTAAAAGCTGATAGTTACGGATTAAGAGCTTATAGTTACGGATTGAAAATTCTAAAGCTATAGGATACCTATACCCACAGTTTACTACACGTCTGTAGGTATATGATACATATACCCACGGTTTTAGTGACCGTCACTACAGGTGTCCGTTGGTATATGTCAAATTTCTTGTAGTGGAGGCTCATGTTTCTCGTGATGATGATACATGATTACAAGATATGGAACTACGTGCTACGTAGAACTAAGTGTCACGTCAGAGGTTAACGGGGGTTACTTCTAGATCATGCGGGGGTTACTTCTAGAGCCCATTACATGATTCCATGATTACATGATACATGTTTACAAGTTATATGGAACTAAGTGTCATGTAGAACTAAGTACCACATCAAGGGTTGACGGGGGTTACCTCTAGTGCCCATTGCTTAACTACATGCCCATGTTTCCTACAAGACTCGAGTACATGACCTATAGAATTCACCGCTAGAGTCTAAATATTGACATATTTGTATGCACCCGAACCTGTGGTATGGGACACAGGATTGCATGCATTAGTTAGGACTGATGAAAATGATAGACTTAAGATTTACACTGAGCACATGCATGTTCATGTTACAAGTTATATGATTCATGTTTACAAGTTTCCATGATTCTCATTTAAATGTTACATATCAGTCTACTAGTTACATGATTCCTGCTCATAAGACAAGTTACCTGATTCTCGTTTACATGTTTGTATTCCTCGTTACATGATTTGTTTTCTGTACACATGATTCCATGTTCTTCCTATATTCCTATTTTTGTTACCTACTTGCTTGTAGTACTTGTGGCCCGTTACATGCTCTAACGGGTGTTCTCCTTCCCAACTCGAGATGATGAATTTACAGGAGTGAGAGAAAAATTGCTAGAAGAAATTAGTGATCAAGTGTTCTAAGAAATGGAGATGGCTCCCACCAAGCTTTTACTTGCTTTATTTTATATTCTCAGTTCTATTTGTTTACTGCAAACCTTGTTTTACTGCAAAAATATGGGAATACGAGTACGTAATAAAGGCCCAGAGAATGATAAGAACATCATCCATAGCTGTAATAGATTAACTCAACAATATACAAGAGATCACAACCATGCAAGAAATAATAACCACATAAACAATGAATAAACTCCAAAATAATCATGAATTAAATTCACCAAATAATATCCAACATCTGGGAGAAAAGTAAACTTCGGTTCATACAATCCCGGAATACAAAGTATGACGAAATAATAAAATAAACAAATAACTTGAAATAACTATAGCAGTCTAATGATTCAGCTCCATTCTTCAGAAAGTTTGCTCACCAAGTCCTTGGGTCAAATTTCCTCCGGTACCTGTAAAGTCATTAACTAGATGTGGGGGAAAAAATTGTCTGTTAGAGCAAGTTACAGATAACTAGTAGTAGAGGCAAAGAAGCATGAAAAACATGGTATATCAAGAAATAATGAACTAGATCAAAGTCAAGTGTCAATAACAAGGGATGATAATAAAATTCAAGGTCTAGAATTAACGATCCACGGTCAATAATCCACAATCCATGACAATAAATAATCGAGAAGAAGGGGCCAATTTCAAGTACAATCTCCGATTGTTCACTACTAAGTCAACCCTTAACACCCTGGCTTGTTATTATTTAATTACACACAAAGGTGGACATGCAATGGGTAAAGAAGTTTCGAAAGTGATATCAAGGAGATGTCAAGGCTATGCAATGCATGTTATAACTAATTCTATTCCCTGGATGCAAAATCAAACATAGATATACAAAAAAATACAAAATACACATTCTGGACAGCAAGATGTTGTTGTACAAAAATCAACTTACCCGTTGCTAAAGGAAAGAAAAGCAGGTTCCGTCAGGGGTTCTGGATAGTAGACTCCATGCCGATTCAATTCATATTCACATGATATATAATAAATATATAAACTAGGCGAATAATCTCACTCTTTGCTGACTAAATGTTCAGGCAGCATGTTAGGGTCAAAATTCTTATATGTAAAAATAGATTCTAAAATCATTTAGAAATCTCATAAAAATCATATTTGAATTCCTAACAATGTTTAGTAACCACAATATTAATCCCAGATTTTAATACTCAAATATTATTTACTGTTTCAATTAATTAAGCATGGTAATGCATTTTCAAATTGCATTCTGGAATTCAGACGTTACTATACGAAAATATGAATATCTTGCAATCTATAGGTAAGATTGCAAAATCGCCAGATGATCTAGATTCCAGACACACAGGCTATGACTTTTATCTAATATGTTTTAAATGATATTATCTTTAGTTAGGTCAAAATTCTGGTTCTTTACTGAACTAGTGTTCTAAAAGCAACGTAAAGTCGTGTTTCCATATTTATAAAAAGTCTAAAAATTTATCAAATAACTAGGTTTGCCCGTTGACACGTGCCTACGGCACGTCTTCAGAACGGTGCACCTCGTTTGATCATATAATATAGTTTTGGAGATCCAGCAAATTAATTGAAGTAGCAAACATATTATATGAGAAACTTTTGGGGATCTAGGAAAAAACATATTATATGATTTTTTTTTGACTTTTTTGGATTATTTTTAAAGTTTTTAAATTTTTAATTTTTTAATTTTTTTAGTTTTTTAGTTTTTTAGTTTTAAAAAAATTTTAAAATTTTTATTTTCTTAATTTTTTGAATAGAAGAGGGAGGGAGAGAGAGAGGAAAAAATAATTAAATAAATATAGGAGCTATTTTGGGTGGGGGATTTGAATTTGAGTTTTGGGGAGAAACTTTTGGGAGGGAAAAATATGTTTTGTGAGGTTAAACTAGGGCCTTTGATTTTTTATGGATTGAAGGAGAGCCACTTGATAGCTTTCTTTGTGTTTTAAATAAATATTATAAATATAATAATGTGACTCCTAGTCATGTCTGGTAACAACATATAAAATTTCAAGTTCAACTTCTACTGTTAACATTTTATTTTCATAGAAATTCACGTCGATGTAACTCTAGACATAAATCTGAAAATTGAAAACCTAGCGGGGTTTAAAATATAATAACTTACAGTATATAAAACGGAATTTTAATCCGTAAAAAGTTATGGAAAACAGATTCAAAGTGCTACAAATTTTGTTTACAAAGTTCTATTAAATTATAACAGAAACTGGATCAAAATCTCAAAGCAACATGGAGCAAACAGCAGACCAGCAGGTTGATGATTTATTATTTACCATCAAAATGAAATGCACATGCATATAACTTCATAACAATAATTGACATGAAATTCTACTCAGTCATAAGGGTAGGATTCTACTATTAATGGGAAAACCATTATTTACATAGCATGAACATCATATTCAATCGATAAGCATTAAAGTCATCATTTTCTATATAACATGTTTCTAATCTATGTATTCATGTAGGGTATGCATATGAAAAATTATACAGGCTTGGATTTGAATCAAGGGAATAGCACGAAAAGATGAATACTACTTGGTTTCGCCGATGAATCCGTAATAGTATCTTTGAAGGGTAGCAAACAAATAGAATATGATAACGAAAGATAAACTACTTACGGAGATCAAAGTAAATTCTTGAACAAGAATAATAAAACTAGTTCAAGAGGAAACTTGCCTTTTTGACGATTATCCCGAATATTAATGAAGATGATACGAAAAGATTCCAACAGCGACAACACACGTGCAAAGAACGTAGACGGAAACACATGCAAACTACAGAACAGTAGCACGTACAAACCAGCAACAGCAGCACGTGCAACACAACAATGCGAGAGACAGCAACAGCAAGAACAGCAAGCGGCAACAGCAACAACAGAGACTCGGGGTGGCAGGTCGTGATCTGCAGTGGAGGCCCTTGTGATTAGGGGTGCTATGGGATGCTGTGGTCGATGGGTTCGGCAGCGGGGGAGCGATGGAGGTGCAAGGCAGGGTTAGGGCGATAGGTTCTTCAGGTGGTGGCGCACGAGGTGCGATCGAAGGGTTCGACGAGGTGAGGTGGCGGCAGTGGAACTCTAGTGGTCGATGGGTGCAGGTCGAGGACGTCGGGTGGCGAGAGTGAGGTCGATGGTGGAGCGTGGTCGATAGGGGGACGAGGTTGGGATGCATACGACGATGGACGTGGCGAAGTGCGGTGCTGGTGATGAGGGCGACGGGTCAGCTAAGTGATGCAGGCAACGGAGGAGGGAAGAGGTGCTGGTAGGGTGGCGCTTTTCTGGGCTCGAAAACGAACAGGGGAAAGAAGAGCGGTGGGGAAGATGAAAGATTAGATGATAACTAATTAGGGTTTAGGGGATTAAAATATATAGGGGATTAGGATGTTGGGTAGTGGGTTAGCGGGTTAGGATCCAATAAGAATGGACCTATAAGGTTTAAACTTAAATAATTAAATAGGAGTGTACCATTGGGTTGGGCTCAAAGTCAAATCAATTAGAGACAATAAAGAAATATACCCGAGACACAAAGAAAAGAAATAGAGTGCACAGAAATATCAGGGTTCAACAAATAAAATTAAAATTGATTTAAATATTACAATTGGGTTGAAGATGAAAATCAAAATTTATTATTAAAAAAAATAGATCACAGAAATGAGAAGCAGAAAGAATTACAAAAGAAAATCTGAAAAAATTGAGAAACAAGGGTTACAGGAACTCTCTTCACCGGTTGGATCCAATTCATGTGCATTGGTAGCTAGCAATGGTATTGGATCGGGTCGGGTCCTTCACTACCCGAACCCGGACCTGGACCCGATCCCTTATGGATCCAAAAATTGAACTTGGACCTAGACCCGGACTCAGGAGGATCGGGTTCGGTTTCAGGTCCGGGTCCTATTAAAAGATTCCTATCAGTCCGGGTAGGAGCAAGAGCTTGAGCGACGAGCGGATGCGGCGAGCAGAGAATTTAGAATATAGGAGAGAAGAAGAAAGCATGAGTTTTGAGTTTGGAAGAGGTGGAAGGAGGGGAGGGAAGATGGTAGGATATTTATTTTCATGTTTATTTTTGGGTTTTTTTTACGGGTCTGGGTCTGGGTCTGGGTCTGGGTCTGGGCTGGGTCTATTTTGAGCGGACTCGGATCCGGACTCGAAATTACAATCGGTCATATTTTAGTGTAGAACCCCGTAAGATAAAAGATATTATTTAGAATTGTTAAATATTATCAATTTAATTAATTGGCTATTTTATTATTTTTCTTTGCCTACTATTTTGTACGTGCAAAATACGTGCATTAGTATGATATTAAAATTGTTAAATTATTGATGTTCCTATCTATTTTTCCCTCATTATTTCTAGTATTAGTTATTTTTATTTGGATGGATGATGAGTTAACTATTGTGGGCTAATAATACAACCATAGTTAAGTGTACAATAATATAATGATTGTTGGGCCCATAAAAGCCCAATACTTTGAAACAAAACCGAAACCCTAATTTAGGGGGGGGGGGGGGGGTGGCCAACCAAATCTCTAATATTATAATGGGAGAAGGCCTTAGTGTCATTTGTCATTTTGTCATTCTACCAACATGTGCAACACATGTACATAACTAATATAAAGGAGGTTTCCGGTTCAAATCCTTCCTATGTCAGAGTTTTTATTTTTATTTGTTGAAATTATTAAAACGTGCATCGCACGTGTAAATTACTAGTATATATAGAGGGAGAGGGGATTCTCTTTTTTATTATTTGGGTGACTATCTTGCTTGGAGCAATTTTGGAGGAGAAGAGCTTTGGATTTTTTGTTCTAGATTCAACTTTAAGGTGGGTTTCTTCTACTTCTTGCGTCATTTATATGATTTTTATATTGTTGATGAATGATCAAGTTAGGAAGCAAGCTAGAACTTTCGTATGGACATATAAAATTTGGATTAGCATGTTATTCAGGAATGAATCTAATAATAGTTAATGTATGCATGATGAATGAATATGGTGTTTAATATCTTTAATGAAATAAGAACCCTATTTGAGATGTGATTATCATGTATAAATTGTTTATTGATGTTAGAGATTGATGATGCATAAAAGAACCCATCCTGATTTGTAAAATGTGTTGTATGATCATGGATAGTACAATAGATAATGGGTATTTGTCATGATAATTTATAGACCATTGTATGCACACAAATACATTATTTGATCGATCAAAAGTTGCAGTTTTATAAGAGTTATTCGTTGTTTTTATTGTCAAATTTAATCAAGAAACTTATGCTTAATTTCTAGGGTTTTTAACCCGTTGCATATGTTGCGGGTTGAGCAGTAGGGTGAGGGTTTCTGGGTTTGAAGAGTGAGGGTGTGCATCTCGGGTTGTACAGGTTGGGGCTCTCAGGTTGCACTGTTGGGGCTCGGGTTTGGTGTGAGGGGTGTGAGGAAACCGTATTTGATTAGGGTAATAAGTTAATGTTATTGATATTCAAAAAAAGTTTATTGTTTTATTAACTTTATGTTTCAGATTTTGAGAGTTTATGTTTCAGATTTTGAGAGTTTATATTTCACATTTTTGTGTGTTAGTTTAAGTTTCAAATTTTTATGATAAAAGTTTCATATTTGAGAATATAAATATTTCAGTTTTGATATGATATGATTTCAAAGTTAGATGAATATAATTTCAGGATTGATACGATATAAATTCAGATTTTAGAAGCATATAATTTCATATTTGGAAAAGTGTAATTTCAGATTCTGAGTGAATATAATTTCATATTTGGAAACATAGTTTCAGTTTTAAGGAGTATAAATTTCAGATTTTAAATTGGTTTTTTTCATTGATTAAAAATTCACATTTAAATGTACGGAGTTTCAAATATGGAAAGACATCTTATGAGTTGAAATGTAAATGGTTTAATCCATATAAACTAGTTGATTATCTTGGGTCGTTTTGATAAATGTGAAAGATAGAATTAAAGCAATTATGAAATTATGTTTTTCATTCATTTGAGAAAAGAGGATCTTATGGTAATCTAGTTTGTTTTTAAATGATGAGTATAATTGGAGTGAGTAGAGATACATATTATTTAAACCAATGAAAGGGGTTAAGTCAAAAGTTGTTAGTTGGGGGAAAGAATATAAGAAAGATTGAGTTATGAATGAGCTGTTTGTGAATATCCCAAGAGTTAGGGTTAATGTAGAAACCTTAGGGAAGAAATGTGTTGTTGTTAATTGTGTGAGAGCTCTATAGGCTAAGCAGGACCCTAGATACCGGCAGATTGTTATTATTAAAATGTGGGTGTTAGCCAGGTTGGGCTAGAGCTCCTAGTGATGATTGGGTTAAGACTGGTAGGGTGAACTAGCTCTAGGAGGTGGTGGATATTTATGTTTGAACATAAAGACATGCACTATATGAAGTTATGATTGAAAACAACGACATACATGTCTGATAAATAACTGCGGTTCCTAGGAATGTTCGGGATGTACAAGATTCGCCCGGTAAATCCACGGATGGTTGGCTAGGGGTAGGCCTGGTTTGTAGTTACGGGGTGGTCAACTTGCTATGATTAACGAATATGGCCAGTTAAGAGCTGCAGTTCTCCGGAATGTTTGAGACCTAGGATACGCCCGGTAAATCCACTAATGTTGGGCTAGGGGTTGGCCGGTAAAGTCCACGATCCTAGGGGTGTGATTTGCATGTGATTACACGTTGGAGTACGGTCATCGAGTTGGGATTGCACAACGTGGGATTTAACCCTATAATGAGGTGAAAGCTAAGGGCTTGCCCTCGGACCTATGTTATATGGGCGGCGCAGAATCCGATCAAGTATGCATTCGTGAGCTTGTGTGCATTTGTTTTTGTACATTTGTTTTATGCATTTGATTTAAGTTTTATGGCATCCTCTAAGTTTTTGGTTCTCTGAAATCAGTCTAGTATAACAGTGATTTCGTTTTAGACTGATTTCGGAAGTTGACCTAATAGCCATGCACAAAATCACATTCACAACAAGGTTATAGGTTGATTGTAAGCATTTTGTTGTTGTTCTTCACTCTCGGGTTGTGAGAATGGTCCTCTCGGTTGGAGAGTAGGGTTCTAAGGTGTTGAGTCAGGTTTTCACTCTTGGTGGAAGAGTGGGGTGCTCTCTCTAGTGGTGAGAGAGGACTACGGGTTGGACAAGGTTGTTGTCTAACGCCGTAGGGTATTCTTGTAATTTTCAAGAATAGTGGAAAAATCTCAAGTGGGTTGCTTGGAGACTGGATGTAGGTCGGGAGGACCAAACCAGGATACATCATGTGTACTCTGTGATTGGTATCTCTGTGGTTGTATCTCTTTGAACTTTTTCATTACTTGCATTTTAGTTTACTCAAAATCTTTCTGGTAAGTCAACTGGATCTCCATTCTAAGTCGACTGATCGGACTGTTATAACAAACGTTTTAAAAACTCTTCTAGCGAGTCGACTGTCTCTCTTATTTAAGTTGACTTATCAGACTAGTCTAAAATAATCTTCTTATCTATCGCCCCAGTCGACTGATTTCTCTTTCCAAGTCTATTGGACAGAAGATAATTTTCAATTCCGCAATTTTTTTGATACAACACTATTCACCCCCGCCCCCCCCCCCCCCCCCCCTCTAGTATTTCTTGCCATGCCTACAGGATCCAACACTTGGTATCAATGTCTGGTTGAGTGCAATGGCAACTACTTCTAATGCTAATCAATACCATGAAGGCCAACTACACAAAGGCCACCCCTCTTCAATGGAGCCAATTACATCTATTGGAAGTGTAGAATGAAGATCTACCTTCAGTCCATCAACTATGAAATATGGAACATGACAGAGACTGAGTACACTGCTCCTACTATTCCATATGCACAATGGAACGATGAAATGAAGAACCAAACAATGAACAATGCAAAGACGATGAATGCGCTATTTTGTGACCTTACAAAGGAGGAGTTCAACCGTGTGTCCAATGCAATAACTGCACATCAAATTTGGCACACACTCGAGGTAACTCATGAAGGAACAAATAAAGTAAAAGAATCTAAAATATCTGTTCTTGTTCACAGGTTTGAAATGTTTCGCATGAAGGAGAATGAAAATGTGTCTGAGATGATTACAAGGTTCACGGACATTACTAATTTACTTGTGGTACTTGGAAAGACGTATACTCAAGCTGAGATGGTGAGGAAGGTGTTTCGTGCACTAACCCCCGAATGGGAGAAGAAGACCATCGCCATAGAAGAGGCCAATGATTTAACACAACTTTTTCTTGAGAATCTTGTGAAAAATATTATGGCTTATGAGGTACAACTTGAAGAGCGCAAGAAGGATGCCGAACCACAACAATCAAAGAAGAAGACATTAGCATTCAAAACCATGTCAGACTTCGAGGATGAAGAAGAAGATGAGGAAGAGATTGCCATGTTCACGAGAAAATTCAAAAAGTTCCTAAGAAAAGGCAAGTTTAATTCAAAATCTAAGGAACCTAGTGAACTTCCAACTTGTTTCGGGTGTAACAAGACAGGCCATATGAAGAAGGATTGCCCACTAGAGAACGCAAAATCTAAGGAAAAGACATCCAACTTCAAGAAGAACAAGTCCACAAAGAACAAGTTCGTGAAGAACAAAAAGGCATACCAAGCAACTTGGGATGATAGCGATTCTTCGTCAGAAGAAGAAATTGATGAGACAAACGAGGTTGCAAACGTGTGCTTTATGGCATCTCAAAATCAAGTAAGTAATGACTATGATTCTAATGATTTACTTGATGCTTAGTCTTTGCTATGGTTGCTTAGTCTCTGCTATGCTGTAAATCATTATTTTTTTAGGGCTATCATAGATCTATATGTTACTATCTCTATTTTGTATGTCTTTCAGTTCACAATACATTGTTCTTAATCTCATAGCTTTTGTTTCTGCGATTAGTTTATCAAATTCTTTATTTTTATATGGTATGATATTTGTTGCTCCAAAGCGGACTTGTGTAGTCATCCCTATCTTTATAATATCCTCAACGGGCACTTCTTCGTCGTCTTCAAGGAATTCTGGAATTGCTGAAAATACTCGGACATATATTTTGGAAGCTTTTGTAAGACCAAAATAACTTTTACCAGATTTATATACTTCTCTTGGTAGCTGACTAAGTTCTTCGCATTCTCTAAATGGATATATACAGTGGATAAGTCATCTTTCGAATAATACTCTTACTGTCTTTGGATTTGCTCCTGGTAGTATAATTGCTTTTTCAGGTGTTACTGCGAAATAGTTTTGATAGATTGATTGACTTGGGTGGGGGTGATCTGGCATAGTTTCTCAATATATTGTAAAAATAAATTCTTCTTGGAATATTTTGGAGGATCTGAGAGTAAACTCTCTTTGTAGGTAGTTGGTTGTATGGATGTGGAGCTTCCCTCTTCTGTGGCAATTTTTGTGATTTCACTTGTATTTTGTGGGTTAATAGGTTCACTCCCTTCACTCATTTTCTTAATATATTCTGCATTTATAAGGTGATAGAATATACTCTGAAGACCACATATTTGCAACTGTAATTGGTTAAATACTCATTTTAATTGCTCCACAATCTCCTTTAGGAAGACTATATCCTGTTCTATTTGATGGACTATATTTTCCATTATGTAAAAGCAAATATGTCTATTTTTTGATAAGAAATCTGCTAGAATGTTATCTTTTCCTTTTATGTTTTCTGTTGTGAAGTCATAATGTGTTAACTCCATTTTCCATCTTATCAATCTTTTATTTGCAATAGTTGAGTATATTATTTTGTTAATCCAACTTTTTGCTTGTGTATTATCTGTTCTTACCGTAAATTTTGTATGTATTATGAATAATTCAAACTTTCTTATGGCTTTTAAGATTGCTAATAGTTCTTTTTCATTTATGTGTTAATTTTGTTGAGTCTGTGTGAATGATCCACTACTATATAAGGCTAGTCTTTCTTCTTTTTCACCTACTTCAATAAATTTTAATACTGCTCCCCTAATTATCTTCACTAGCATCTGTTTCTATCATCCGTGTTCATTCTTTAACATGCAGTCTTAGTTTAATTCTGAAGTTTGTTGTTTTAATATTTTAAGTTTTTCTTCATCCTCTCCGTTCCATTCCCATTTCTTAAACTTTTTTAGTTTTTGTTGTAAGCAATTTGTTTTTGCTGACAAGTTTGATATATATCATCTTGTCTGACTTAGTAGTCCGATTATGGCTTGTACTTCTCTTTTTCTCTTTAAAAGTATTTAGAAATGTCTCTATTTTTTTGGCTATATGTGGTTGTAGTTCTATTCCTTCATTTGATAATTTCGTTCCAAAGAATTCTATCTCTGTTTTGAATGGTTCCATTTCTTTTTTGATAGTATAATTCCTGCATTCTTTACTATTTATATAAATTTAGTAAATGTTCTTTATGTTGCTATTCATTTTCGGATCCTATTAGAATGTCATCTACATATAATAGTATAAACTAATTGTATTTTTCAAGTATCTTATCTATATATTCTTGAAATACTCCAGGACTGTTTTTATATCTAAATGGTAATACATTCCATTCATAAAATCCTTGTGGGGTACTGAATGTTGTTAACTGTTTTGATTCTTCTGTTAGTTTTACGTGGTAAAATCCTGATTCACAATCGAATTTTGAATATGTCTTTCTTATCCTTACAATGTTTAGTAGTATATGCATATCTGGTAGCGGATATCCAAATCTCTTAGTATTTTTATTTAATTCCATATAGTTTACTACCATTCTAGATTTACCTCTTTTTTCTTCTGAGTATTTTCTTACTATGAATGCTAGTGATGAATGTGCACTTTGTGATTTTCGTATTTAACTATTTTCGGTTAGTTCTTTTATATGTATTTTGAATTGTTCTAAATCTATTGGAGTGTGTCGTATAGGTTTAATTTTTATTACTTTGTTTTTTTCTATTAAATCTATATGTGTTATGAGTTTACTTAAGTGCCATTTTACTAAAAGGTCTTCTCCACACAACTCTTCTAATTGTTTTTTTGTAAAATTTATTGTGTAATTGTTTCTTTGACTTGATTTGTTATAGTATTGTTTGGTAAATACTGATATTCACCACATTGGACTAAAAACACTCTGATATGTGGTAAATCTGTTCTAGAATAATATTGTATTATTCTAATTGCTATAGTTTGGTGTTTGCAAGGTGTTGTAAATATAACAGTTTTTTGTGGTATAGTCATAAGATAGTATTGTTGTAAGAAATTGTTTCCTAATAATACATCATTTTTTATGTCATCAAATTAATATATTATTGGTATTTTTAGGATATAATTTCCTATCTGTATTGTAACATTTTGTTGATACTTGTCAAATATAACAGTTTGTCATGTTAATCCAGTGATTGCTTTTTTGTTAGTTCCATCTTGTTTTCATTTTGGTAGTATATTTTCTTGGCATAAGCTTGTGCCTGCTCCAGTATCTATTAAGCTGTGATAGTTTCTGGGTTTGTATCCTTCGTATACAAATTCTGATAGTATGTATGATGTATTTTTTGTTGCTCTTAATGTCCTATTTATTATTATACTTTCATTATTTACCGTTATTATGATTTTTTTTCTTCTTATATTGAGTATGGTTGTACTAATATGAGGAAGTCAGTTTCTAATAACATTTCATTAACATTGTGGTCTGGGTCTATATGTAGATGTAATAACATTTCATTAACATTGTGGTCTGGGTTTTCTAATGGTATTAATTTTGTTGTTTTTATATTTGTATGTTTAATATGTAAATTAATAGCTCCAGTATCTACTAGGGCTATTTGTTTGCTCCATTTACTATTGTCATAATATTCTATTTCTATCTTAAATTGATTATTATTTTGATTCTCTAATATATTTATTATTGGTATTAGTTCTAATGCATGTTGTTTATTTCTTACTGATAGTGATCTTCTACCAAACATTATTTGTGCTGCTTTTCCTTTTGCAATATCTTTTGCTTGGTTAAAGTCAAATTCTATATAATTGGAATAGTCATTTTAGGATTCTCTAGCTGGTTTGTATCTTATAATTTCTCGAAATAGTGGTTCTATTTTAAAGTTATCGGTATTCCTATTTTTTACTTCATGCTTACTAGTAAAAGCATAAATATTTCGTATTTGTAAACTCATAACCTTACTGTTTTCTATCATTTCTATTCTCAATAATCTGTGATACATGACTAAAATTTTGGCCTTATTTTCTTCTGTCATACTTATAGAGAAGTTTATTGTAAATTTTAATTTTTGGTTCATTAAGTTTTCTTGTACTATTCCAATTAAGGCATCTTGTGTACTGGATATTATTCTTCATCCATTAAGTATATTTCTAAGGGTGTATTTATTCATTCCTTAAAATAAGCTTTTATTATTATTTGTACTACTCCTAAATGTATATGCATAACGTCTTTATGGTTTTCTTACTTATTTTTTCCATTTCTTGTCATATTATTCTTTCTGTTATTAATGCAATTATCGTTTTACCTTGAGCTTGTTCAATGTCTATAAGTTATTCATTATTTATAGCTATTATTATGGTATTTTTCTTTTCTTTTAAATATTAGGAGTTTAAATATCTCTTTTGGGTTTATATCTAGTTTGGTTGCAATTATTTCATCATATTTTTGTATGTCAAAACTCATTCTTTCTCTTACTTCTTCATTATTTTCTTCTCTTCCTAATAGCTCTCCTTTTTTCGTTATTTTTGTTATCATATTTATTTCATGTTCTTCTATTTCATCCTCACTACTTCCACTATCTTCTTCCATTACCATTATTTCCTCATCTTCACTTATTTGTGATCAATCTTCTTCATATTCTATGGGTTCGTAGTTTATGTTATACATTTCTCCAATTTCTTCTATATATTTTATATATTATATATTTATTCTTTTAGGACAGTTTGGTGATATATGTCCTACTTCTCCACATATATAACAATTACATTTCTTAGGTTTTTTTGGGATATTGTTTGTTTTTATTTATTCATTTGAAGTATCTTTTATAGGTTTTTTATATCTTTAATTTTTTTCTGTATTTTAGTTTATATTTTTGTAATTTGTGTTTACGTCTTTTTATATAATTATTATTATTATTACATCCCCAATGATTTGGCCTTGCTTCTTCACAACAAATTCTTTGTTTATATGTTATGTAGTATTTTATAGTTGCGATAGCTTCTCGGCACATTTTATCCTCATAATCTTTTACAAATTGTGTTCTATACCCTAAAATATCTACTTCTAGTTTTACTTTATCATTTATTTATGCACTATATATGACCTCTTTAGTGAATCCCTTACCACAAAGGGGGCAATTCATTTAGCCCTTTGGCAATAGACAATGAGAAGACTTTCCCTTGTCATGTAACCTAAGACCTCACAGAAAGCGAGGTGCGAGACCATGGAAGTATTTGATAGGCTTTCTTTAGTAGCTTTCTCCATGGACCAGGTAGTTTTAGAAAAAATGAGTTTAAGATTGAACTATTTTCTTGTTTTATATAATAACTATCTTAAAAATATTCTCGGAATTCACAAGTATAGTTGTCAAAATAACACATGTCACATATTTTTAAATTACTTAATCTCCATCTTGCATGGTTCTTTTTATATATCATGTGTTTTTCTCCTTTTTCGTGGACACTAAATTATGTTCTTATTGCTATCTCGTAATTTGTAATTATTTTTTTTAACCCTGAGGTTCGTTGTGCTGAGTTTTCTGTGTCTTTTATCATCAATTGGTTTAGATTTTCTAATAGTATTTCTTTCTTCTTCCTTTAATCCATTCCACCATTTTACTACTTCTCCTATAAATATTACTTCTTTAAAATTTCAAATGTATTTCCTGATTGGTTTTTGCCTAAATTCTACTATTAGTGAAGCTTTTACCTATTCTTCTATTGTTCTATTTACATCTTTTATACAGTCTAGATATAGTCATTCTCCATTTCATGTTATTCTTTTTTCATAGTGTTCTGCATGTTCATATTTTGGTGTTTCTTTTTCTTTTTCTTTCCCGAACTTATCAATTGCCATTTTCTTGGTAGGTGATAAGGTCTTTTGTTAGGTAGTGGTCTTAAGATTTCGTATGTAGTAATTAGATTTTCTGTAGGTTTTGTTACAATCATATTTTTTTTCTTAATCCATTTTTATTTCTTCATTCGTTATTTCTAGATTTTTTAAGGCTCTCTACTTCCTCTGAATTGAGATTCGTCATTAAATCTTCTATTTCTAAAATGTTTATATTAAGTTTTGTTATGACTTGTAACTCCTTCATTTCTTCTTTTGTTATGCCTAATTGTTCTTCACTTTCTTCTTTTATATATATACTTAATTCTTTTATGTTCATATTTATGATTTTTAAATCTTTTCTTATAATTCCTACAAATTCTGGACCATTGTAATCTTCTTCCAACTCTTGAATATTTATCATACGGCTTGTCTTTGTAATATTATCCATCCTTACTTAATTCCTATAGTTTAATTCCTTGTATGATATATAATAGTTGTTGCTAATACTAACTTGGTTCTTCATTCCAAGAATGTAATACTTTGTATGTTATTATTTTTTGTATTTTCTCAGGAAGTTTCTCAGTTACTCTACTTGTGATTACTAAATATTATGATATTTTCCTATCAGTTATATGCTTTCTTTCTATTGATCTTCAATCACTGTATCTTATTTTAAATTTTGAATGATTTTTAATTTTAATTTTTTTATTTTTTGTGAAATATCCAGTTTTAATAAAGCTTAAGGGATACTAGCTAGTTTATAGTGGTTATACAGAAATTTTGTTTTTTTGGGTTTTTATATTAATTGGGTCAGTTGGAAGTAATATTTCTGAAAGTGTGTCTTAGATAATTGTTTTGGAAAGTGGGTTAGTTTGATAAATAAATATTGAAAGTGGGTCCGTTAGTAACATACACTCTTAGGAATTAGTACTGTTAGACTTGAGACACAAAAATTTCTTTGCCTTTTGACAGTCAATTGCAAAAGCTCAAGGCCATCGTAAAATCTACAATGATCAAATTTGGTTTTAAAAGTTGTTAGGTTGATGGCAAATTTCTTCTACAAACCCATTGTAGAATGAATAATTTGCGTAGATTAATTACCACCAGAGATCACTTTGGTCTCTCATTGCCAATTGCAGAAGTACCTTGCCCTCTTTAACTTTGTTACATATATTCCAAAATTGTTACACATCTTCGCACAAGTCTTACTCCGTCTGTGACAAAATGCTATACTAGAAAGTAGTAATATGTCTCGATATATACATATATAAAATCATTATGCCTGTGCTTTATGCAATAACTAGATCATCATACAACTTGTAACGGTATAATCTTTTCCAAAAATTCGTTAGGAAAACCTGAACACATCATTAATCCATTTGTGTAATAGGTTTCATTCTCAAATTTGTAATAAAAACAAAAGAAGAAAGAAAAAAAACACACTAAAGAACATATCTCATACATAAATTTACAAATAAACCATAACTTGAAATTAATATATTAGGTTAAATTTTAAAAAATCTACTGAAATATTGATAATTTTAAAAAAATACCACTGAATTTTTTGTTTATAAGAACGATGGAGAGAGAGAGAGAGAGAGAGAGAGAGGTGAGGAGAGAAGCTGCCCTTCCTCGGGACCTGAGCAGATCCTATGCTCAGGTGCTTCAACTCCCCCCACGCAGACCCCCCCATCATTACCCTCCCCAACTGCCTCTTCGATCCCCGTTCCACCCCCCACTACCGTCCAAAATCCCCCCTCAATATGTCACTTCACATCCCACCGCCATAAAAAATCTCTCTCTCTCCAACCCAAAGCCATATTTTCAACCTAAACCCACCAACATCTTCCCACCAAAATCCTCTTTTTGGAGACGCCCTGCACGCCGTTCAACACAGCGGAAAATGGAGATGAGATGCTTCAAATGCGGCGACGGTGACCATCTGGCAGCGGAATGCAGAAAGCTGGGCTTTCACTGCTTTAACTGTAAGAAGTTTGGACATAAGGCGCGGGATTGCCCTCTCCACAGCAGGCCGGAGTCGCTAGAGGTCGTACTTCCCAACAACAATGCAATTACCCAAGCCCTATCAACACTGTATGCGAGTGCCTTCCTTCATCTGATCAACCCACGTCGGATCCCCCCAACGAAGGACCTTGAACATGCATTCAATTTTTCGTGGGGAAGGAGAAGTTATTGGTGGACACTCAAGCGTGTCAGTGATGGTGTTTATCATGTTCAATTCCCGACTGTGACTGAGGCGGAAGCGGCGATCGCCGAGGGGGTCTTTAATTTTTCTGGTTTTAATGCGACTTTTTCACCATGGTCCGCTGAGTTCGGGGCAAGGTTGAGGCTGAAGCCTTCTTACATTTGGGTTAATTTGCCCCTTCTCCCATTCCACCTTTGGAATAGAGAGTCAGTTGAGCACTTGGTTAAAAGCTTTGGCAAGCTTATCACCCTCAGTCGCGAAATGTTGAATGCTGAGAGCAGAGACCAAGCACTAGTTCTTCTTGAGGTTGAAGACCTTTCCTTAGTGCCAAAGTCCTTGACTGTTAAGTATGCAACTCCCTGGGATCAGAATACCAATATTCATGATGTTCCAGTTCTATTGCTTGGTAACCCCATCCCAGTGGAAGACGTTCAGGCAGGCAGAGTCCAACTGTTCAACACCAAGACCACGGCGGAGCCGAGAAGCACGAGTTTTTGGAGGCCAATTGACCATGCAGCTAACAGAGGAAAGGATACGGCGGAGCGCCGGGAGCGGAGCACAGCCGTGGCGGATGAGAATTTTTCAAATCCCCGAAATTTGGGGGAAGGGCAACAATTGGACGCGCGATCCTCGCATGCAGCTCCTGATATGGTATTCTTTTCAAATGCTCCCAATCAGATTGATTTAGCGCCATCTATGGAGATTGCACCAATCCTTCCGCTAGTTCCGAAATCAACGGCAGATCCTTCTCCGCAGCCAATCCCCATGATTATAGCACCAATTTCAAAGCCAGCTGGCAATCTTCTAGAGGAAGGCCCACAGGCTGACAAGGCAACTTTGCACAACACCGTTGATGGTGAATCCTCTGGTGATAACTCTAAGGATGACTTTCGTGAGATGATGTGGGAAGGGAAATCTATCACTCTGCCTCTTTCCCTTTTTGATAAGATCCAACCAGTTGTTGAAGTTGCGCTCCGAGACTCAGAGCAGAGAGAAGCTGGAAATGTTGATAAAGAAGCATCGGGGAATTCAGATGATGGCAACAGCAAGACTGAAAGTTTCCGCACTCGTTCCCTGTTGAAAAGAACTGCTAGTCGCACAGCCTGTTCATCCGCTGCCGTCCCTCCAGGATTCCAAGAGGGCCCCTCCAAGAAGGGGAAGCAAGTGCGCTCCATTAGCAAGCTCAAGAGCACCAGGCCTTTTATGAAGCACTTATCATCCTCTATCAAGAAGAAGGCCTCAGGTACTTCCTCTTCGACTGCCTCTGTTTCCAACACACACTTAAATCCTTTCGCACTACTGTCCAATGATGATATTGTTGAGGTTGCGGCATCAATTGGAGTGGAGGCTCGAGGGCCACACTCGGTTTCTAAGCTCAGAGAATGCCAGAAAGCTGTAGTTGATCTCCCTGATCAACAACAGCATTCTGCATAGCATTCTTGTTCTTTTGCCTTTGATTTTGTGTGTGTGTTATGTTGTATTTTTATTCCTAATGAGGATTGCAAGTTGGAATGTGCGAGGGCTGGGCAACCCTAACAAATGCACAATTATTAAAGATGGCATCAAGAGTTGTGCACCTACTATTATCTGTTTGCAAGAGACCAAGCTCAAAAATTCGCGATCTCAAAAACTCTCATCTGTGGGGGGGATGAGTATCACAAAATGGATTCAATTAGATTCTATTGGAAGCTGCGGAGGTATTCTATTGGGTTGGAATGATCAGGTTCTTGATTGCACATACTCAGCGATAGATATTTTTTCTGTGTCTGCCTCTTTCAAATGTAGAATTTCAGCCAGAGAATGGTCAGTCACTACTGTATATGCACCTTTTGAGCTTGATGATCGTGAACTCTGTTTTTTTGAAATCAAGCAGCGTAGGAGACTCCTGAAAGATGCTTGGGTGTTATGCGGAGATTTTAATGTTACTACGTCAGATGAAGAGAGGTCCAAGGGCCGAGGCTCGAACAGAGACATGAAAGCTTTTTGCAGTTTCATTCAAGACTTGGAGTTGATTGATTTACCCCTCTCAGGGAGGAAATTTACATGGACGAACCAAAGAGAAGCTCCGACTATGGCTCGTTTGGACAGAGCACTAATTTCCGCGGAGTGGGACGCCCTATTTCCAAACTGCATTCAGTATTCGCTCCCGAGAATAGCCTCTGATCATTGTCCCATTGTTCTTGATGATCAAGTTATCCCTAAAAGGGTGAACTACTTCAAATTTGAAAAAGCTTGGTTGCTCAACCCATCCTTCACACCGGCTGTTAGAGAATGGTGGCATTCCTTCAGGTGCAAAGGGAATCAGGTTGAAATCTTTGCAACTAAACTTTTGCTTCTTAAAAGAAGGATCAAATTATGGAGAAATGAAAACTTTGGAAATATTACGCAGGCTAAAAAGGCATTGCACGATAAACTTCTCAAACTGGAAATTGAGGCTGAAACTTCATCAAGTGCTCTTGAGCAAATGAAGTCTGTACAGACGGAGCTCCAAGAGATTATCAAAGCTAAGGCGATCTACTGGAGACAGCGCTCGAGAGTGCAATGGATCAAGGAAGGAGATGCAAACACGCATTTCTTTCACTGCATTGCAAATGGCCGTAGACGAAGAAACTTTATCCACAGTCTAGTTATTGATGGTACTCTAGTAACGGCCCCACTCCAAATTAGAGCAGCCTTTGAACAGCACTTCTCTTCAATCTGTGGTACAACAACTGTCTCTGATTTTCAAATCGATTGGAACTCACTTTATCCCCATAGGCTATAAGATCTTGCTCATTTGGAGGCACCTTTCACTATAGATGAGATCAAGGCAGCGGTTTTTGACATGAGCAGTGATAAAGCTCCGGGGCCAGATGGCTTTTCTATGAGCTTCTACCACACTTTCTGGGATACTATCAAAGAAGATTTATTTAGTATGCTCCTGGCGATCCAGAGAGGTGAATGTGATGTATCAAGGTTGAACTATTGCAACATCATCCTCATCCCTAAATGTGAGGGAGCCAACTCTGTCTCTGAATTCAGACCAATCAGTTTGCTCAACTGCTCCCTTAAGATTTTCACCAAACTGCTGGCAAACCGGCTTGCCCCGATATTACACACTCTTGTCTCTTCTTCCCAAATTGCTTTCTTGAAAGGTAAATCCACGATAGACTGTTTTGTTGTTGCACATGAAGCTATCAATTTATGCAGTAGGCGGCACTCCGACACTATTCTTTTTAAAATTGATTTTGCTAAGGCATTCGACACAGTCAATTGGGATTTTCTTATACAGCTCCTTGTAGCTAGAGGTTTTGGTCAGTCCTGGTGCAGATGGATTCGTATGATATTGAAGACTGCAAAATCATCTATCCTCATAAATGGTGAAGGAGGTCGTTATATTAACTCCGAGAGAGGTTTGAAACAGGGAGATCCACTCTCACCAATGCTCTTTATCTTGGTTGTAGATGTACTAGCTCAAATGCTCAATTGTGGTCGCCGAAATGAAATCTTCTCCTCACTGCCAGTCAGAGGCGCAATTGCCAACCTGTCCATGCTGCAGTTTGCGGATGACACATTGCTTTTTTGCAAAGGCGATGAGGATGAGGTCATTAACCTTAAATTAGCCCTGCACTTATTTGCTAATATATCTGGTCTTGCTATCAATTTTGATAAATCGTCCTTAGTTTATTTTGGACGATCCAAAATGAAACTCCAAGCCTTCTCAGCTATTCTTGGATGCAAAGAGGAGAAGTTTCCCCTTAAATACCTTGGTATGCCACTCGCCTCAAATAAGCTCAGCAAACAATACTGGCAACCACTGCTCCTTAAGATCCAGAGACGACTATCATTATGGAAGGGTAAAATGCTTTCTAGAGGGGGCAGGTTGGTTCTTATAAATTCTGTGCTTAGTGCCCTGCCGGTTTATTACGCCTCTTTCTTTAAGTTACCCCTTTGGGTCATTAGGAGAATTGATCAGCTACGCAGTAGATTCTTCTGGTGTGGTTCAGATGCTAATATCAGAGGCATTGCTAGTGCGCAGTGGGCACGTATATGTCAACCGAAAATGCAAGGAGGTCTGGGGATTCTAGACATCAAGGTCTTTAATGAAGCTCTCCTTATGAAGTGGTGGTGGAATTTGCTGGCATCCGATTCCCTCCCAAGCCAAACTCTCCGAAGCCTTTATCAACGCAGTGATCCAAACCAATTCATATGTCCTTCTACTGCCTCTAGCTTCTGGAAGGGAATTTATCCGCTAAAAGACCAATTCCTTTGTAACATCACATGGAGCCTTGGTAAAGGTACACTCATCAATTTTTGGAAGTCCAAATGGATTCATGGAGCCAGTGTGTCTTCCCTATTTCCAAACCTTACTGCAGCAGCATGGAACTCTGAAGCTGACATTATATCACAGGGATCTTGGTCAGATGGCTTATGGACTTGGCAGCCGAGACTAAACTGTGTACTTACTGACTCAATGCGAGAGGACAAAAGGCGTCTGCTAGAGCTGCTTGTGGATTTCCAGCCCTCATCTTCTGAAGACCAACCATCCTGGCGACTGACTACTTCCTCTTCTTATACTGTCAAATTGGCTTATAACTTCTTCATCATGGCTGGCCTCCGTTCCCCTTACTACACTGCAACTTGGGCCTCGCCTGCCCCGCTCAAATGCAAGGTGTTCATATGGCTGCTGAGTTGGAACAAGCTTAACTCGAAGGAATTTCTTCACTCTAAGGGATGGTCGGGCGACACTACATGCACAGCTTGTGCATGTCCTGTCGAATCGACCTTCCATATATTTTTTGAATGTCCAATTGCTACCGCAACCTGGAAACACTTCACTGATATGCTTAGTATCCCCAATATGCCCCATCATATGCATGAGTGTTTCACGACATGGTGTTTTGGGAATCATAATATCCGACTCACTTGGCATCTTTTAACTATCTCAGTTTGCTGGAATTTGTGGCTTGCTAGAAATCAACGCATTTTTACTTCAAAGGCTGTGCAAGCAAAAGACATTATTACTAATGTCATTTTCTCTTTTCGTTCTTGGATAGATGGCATGGACAGCGGGAGGAAGAAGGCAAAGCTGATGGATGAATTGGATGCTGCAGGAGTACAGGATGCCTTGTTAAAGCAAGCACTCTTTAGGGCTGATCGGTTGGATAGTGATGTGGGGAGTTGTTCGTCCTAACCGACGAGTGCTGTGATCTGTTTTAGCTATAGATTTTGTTGATCTTTTGGACTGACTATTTGATACTGCCCTGATGTAACTAGACTTTTCTGTTTTTGGCTATCTGTTTTGGAGGACTATTACGAGCACTGCTGTTTGGATGGAGAAGGGGGATGAGATCATGCTGTTGTGTCTAGTAGAGGAGTACGACAGTAGTCCGCTGCCCTCTCTACGACACAACTACATGCTATCTCAAACCTAGACCCATCTGGGACTCGATCATTATCTTTTGTAACCTCCACTCAGATTATTTTTGTAATAGCTGCTTAAACACTTTTTATTAGTAATATATATTTTGAGGTAGGCTAATCCTACCTTTTTACTCGTCAAAAAAACAATAACTTGAAATTAATTTAAACAATATTTAACTTTTTTTGTTGATAATATACAATATTTAACTTTTTAAAATAAATTATCAGAACACAAATTGATAAACATAACCTAAAAATCATATCCAATATAAAGGCCCACCCGATTGCCAAAAAAAATGAAGGCCCGCCTTATCCTGATTACTGATTAATCTCCAAACTCAAGCGTCATGCATAATGCTACTCCTGTAATCATGCATACATTATTCATGGAACAGTTCTTATTTGAAGGATACAATCTTGGATCACTCGATAAGAATTGAACTGGATGGAATATGGAAAATTGATAAGGGTACAACACGAGAACTTTCCAAGAGGTCACCCATCCTAGTACTACTCTTGTCCAAGCTCGCTTAATTTCAAAGTTCTGATGGGATCCGATGCTTTAGAGCTAGTATGATCGTACCTGCTTGTTCTTATTTAAGGAAGTTCTAGCTTGTTATTGGTTTTTTGCCCGATGTGACATTTCACTCAATTAGTGTTCTTTTTTCTTAGTGTGTGTGGAATAAATTAGTGTTCTTTTGGATGCCATATGTATATATATGTTGATGTCGTTGTCTATGTGAACCCATCTCATTCTCTGAGTCCGACGCTTCACTAGTCACGTTTGGTCTGTAGGGTCATCTAATCTTACATGTAATTCACATTCTCCGCAAATAAGTTCGTCAAATGAGTTGGGCCTCAGATATGCTTAATATGGCTACAGATGCTCATAAATAAGGCCCAAAAGAGAACCTAAGTTCCCCTCATGGAATTGTTAAAGCATGTGATGTTGAGCTGGCGCTCCCATCTAGGGATATAACACGGGTAGAGATATAAAATGGGCCAGACCGGACTAATCCGGCCCAAGTCAGTGGGACGCCCCTAAGTGTTGGGCTCCGGTATAGGTCAAACACTTTTGAAAAAGCTAGGCCCTAGGCCTGTCCATAGATCCAGGCTTTTGGAAGACCTATGGAACGGCCTAAAGTCCGGGACAAAAATCAAAGCTATTATAAAGTATTAATTTTTTTTTTAATATATAAGAAACATATACTATATATATATTTTTTAGGAATATATTATATTATTTACTTTTATAACTATAAATCATGCATATATAAATAATAATATCTTATGTTTTGTAACAAAACAAATGCATATTTTGTACAATTATTATTTTAAAGTGATATATTTATGTATCATACGTAAAATGCAACTTTACATTTTTCCAACAGGGCGGGCCAAAGGCCCTGGCATTTGAACTGGATCAAAGCCCGGGCTTATGGGCAAGGGTGAATGCACTGCTCATCCTAGATTTTGATTATCTAGTCAAATTTTAAAGTCCCTCCCAAGCATGCTCCTTTTGGGCCTCGAAAATGCTCTTCTCATTATTGTCTGCTCCTGTATTTGGTCCAACAGTCAAAGGTCGGTCCTCTGTTCGGCCCAAAACTTGTAAGAAGTTCTTCTTATTGGGTTTCGATTGTAGTCTCAGATCAAATACACAGCAAAAAAATTACAAAGAAATATCGAAACCTAGTCATGGATCTATCAGAATACCATAAATCGTGTTTAGGAGTTATACCTTGAATATGAATCTGCTGTCTCCAATTAATGTCAATCACAGCACTGCAATATTGTTGTGCCTATACGGTATCCACACAAATGGATCAAATCAAGCTTTCCCTCACGTCACGATGCTAGCTATGGGAAGGGGCAGTTCCTCACGATCTCCCTCACTCACAATTTCTGTGACGGCTAGGGTTTTCTCATGTAATACTTTTTTACAGATACATATCATATATATAGCTGTAGAAAATTAACTCTAAGAGAGTAATGAGATTGTTGGACTTACAATCTGACCTGGTTCAGATTTGTGTTTGGGCCTTTGAACTTTAGTCAGCTCAATTAATTTAATTAAATGTCCAACCAATGTCAGAATTCCAAGTCTTACTTGGATCCCCAATTATATTCATCTTATGAATTTAAATTCCATTTTTGATTCATTCTAAGTGTTTGACCCTGTAGGTTCTCGTTACGTTGACAGGAATACTAAAATTATATTCTAGTATTACAAACAGTGGGCGGTATCTAGCAATACATTACTACTACTTAAGTAACGGGAATGTCAGTGATTAGACATAACCTATTCGTGACCAATGTTACTATGCAGTCTAATTCCTTTATCCAGATATCTTAATTGACTAAAAGGCATAGAGCGTGTCACCCTTGTATAGTTCAGTCTTTAGTTTTTTGATACCCGAGTAGACTTACTAAAACAAATGAGCTCAATATCTCATATTGACTCATTTGAGCATGGCCATGTATTTTGTAGTCTTACTCAATCAAGGAGCTCATAGATATCGCTCATATTATGTAAGAAGGATAAATCTTATCTAAGTCACTCACAACCCTCTGCACGATTTATAGTATATCCAATAGTCGACTTTATAATCACCTTATTACAGGCACCGTTTGACGACATTAAAATATATAACTTCTCATGTAGGAAACCGTAGTGACTTCAAGTCAAAGGACTACATACATCATGGTCACTGTGATAACCATTTATGACACTCACGTAACGATCCATGCAGCATTCTCATGGTGGGTCAGTTCAGTATATTATTACTCTAATATGTACCCATGTGAAGACTTTATATCTCATATCTGTGACTCGTCAGATATGGTCATCAGTCTAGGCAAATACTAGTCTCTATGTATTATTGTTGTCCTAATTCGCAATAATACTTGACTATGAACATTTAAGAATAGTGTTTTGATTACAACCAATAGGATCTCTCAATCAAGTCTTGCACTTGATATCCCATGGTATTGAACCTACTATTCTAAGGACTTTATTATATTCATTTAATCACAATAAATAACACAATAATTGGAATGCTTCATATATGAAATAAATATCATGATACAATGTAAACTGGTAATGTCAATACACAACTGACCTCAAAGGTTTACACCAACACTTCTTTGTCTATCTGTATCTCTCAAACGAGCCTGAAACCGTAGCTCCCATCTCCCAATAAAATAAGCAAACTTGAGAAACTTAGAGTTTTTTTAAAGGAAAAAAAAGAACTACCAAAAGTAAGAGTTACAGGGTGGCCAATTTGGTCTGGCATTCGTATCCGCAGGACGTACTACTGCACACAAGCCGCATATAATGGATCTTACTCAAAATTGCCTCAAATTTGGTTTATTAAATTGGCATCTTCCTGAGCTTCCTCCACCTTCTTGAGCTTTCTCCGCCTTGGCACAATTTTGAGGTAGTTATATTTCCATTAATTTCATAAAACATAGTTTATGATATTTTGTTGGTTGGTATGAATTAAGGGTTAGAGACATCAGAAACTAGATTTCTGTTAGGAGGTTAGAGATATAAGAAATTAATGGAAATAGACATTTCTGTTTATAAATTATGGGTTTATAAATTTGGTTTTCATACTAAATTAGGGGTTTATAAATTAGTTTCAGATGTTATTGATTGACTAATGATACTAATTTAGGGGTTTATAAATTAGGTTTTTAATATTGTCTAGTAATTGATTATTGATATTAAACTAGGGGTTTATAAATTAGATTTCTATTTGATACAATTTTAATTTTAGTTTAATTTTCAAACAGCTATGAAACTTTTTTTAGTTCATGTGATTTCGCTCCCAGTGGACGAAAATCCTGGCTCTGCCACTGCCTGTGGGCTAGGCCGGGCTTCCAACCCCAAGCCCATGTTCGGCCTTTAGATGGCCCGACCAGGCTTTTGATGGGCTTTATTCACAGCTTTTGGGCAGGCTTAGACTTTTGGACTATTTTTACTTCCCTCCTTCTATCCTAATGGAAGATGATGCTGCTCAGTGTGTCTATAGGACACGTGAATAAGATGTAGTTTGTATCTTCGCTTAAGAGTGGTTACCGTACCATACCGTACCATCATTACTCTACCGTCTACCGTACTGGAATGCTCGGTACACAAATTTATCTACCATTACCGTGCCAAGATTTTGGTACTACCGAGTTCGGTAATACCAGAATAACAGTATGGTAATGGTAGTACCATGGTACTACCGGACATCAATTAGCTCAGAAAATTAACATTTTAGTACAACTTCAGAGATGTACAAGTTTCAATATAATTGATATGGCTAAAAATGGGGTTTAATCGGGACCGTCCAAATCGGGCACGAATCTTGAAGCCCAGGGGTAAAACGGTAATTTCTCCCACCAATGGGTCTGAAGCGGCTACTGGTTCTCCTCCTCGAAAACCCGTTAACCCGCAAACGGGTCCACCTCAATCGGGTGCGAGTTTCAACCAGCAGAAAGCCCGATCCAGAGGGATAGAATTAGGGTTTCTGATTAGATCCTAATCAACGGCCCTGATTCATGCCTATCTCTCCACTGGAAATTAGGGATTACATTCCTAATCTGTTTATAAGGAGAATATTCCTTATCAGATCATGGGGATTACATTCCTAATCTGTTCCCTAAGACGCCTATAAATACCCCCCAGCCATCTCCATTAAGAGGTAATCAATCTTTCTCCAGTTTTTGCGCTCTTTCATAGTCTTCCTAGATTACTGACTTGAGCGTCGGAGGGTGCGTCGCCGGGAACAACCCCGATATCTCGCACTTTTTGTAGGTGTACGGCGGGAGTGACGATCATACCCCGACGGAACAGGTATATAGGTTTACTATTCGGTTTTCCTAAGAATGCACAAATACTATCTGTTTGCCCCCACACCAAATTTAGCGGCAACAGATTGGCGCCGTCTATGGGAAACTAACGAATAGAAACCTCCCCTCTTCCCGTTGAACAGATCTCCTCCAGCCATGCCTCCAAGGAAAGTCAGATCAAGAGGGTCTAACAGAGGACCCAACCCCGATCAGCAGCAAGAAGTTCCCATCCAGCCTACCCAACAGCAGGGGCTACTCCCTCCTTCAGCGGAAGACCCGCTCCAACAGGACCTTCCTCCTCCTCCAAATCAGCCACCTCCTAAGGGTCCTAACCCTTAGAAACAACCTCTTCACCAGGACCACGTCTCCATCCACAACGCCTCTTCGGACTCTATGGCCTCCCATCATCCCCGAGCCTCTGCTCTCCACAATACCGCTCTCAATCGGCAGAAGGACGATGATCTTCGCCGTCATCTGGATGAAAAGCGGGCCCGAGAGGGAACCTCCCGCCAACGCCGTCCGGATGAGCGGTCTCCTCGCCGCCGAGAATATAGAAGGTCGCCCATCCGAAAGGGGCAGAAAGAATCCCCCGAGCATTACCGAAGAAGGCCACACTCCCCTGCAGGTCGGCAACAGCCTAGGAACGATGAAGTACCCATCACCCGTGCCGAGTTCCAGCAATTCCAAGCGACCGTTCTACAAGCCCTCAATCTCCGTCCCAACAACAATGCACCCAAGATTCCCTCACCTCCACCGGTCCGAAGCTCTCGCTGACGGTCCCCATCTCCTCCTTCTACTCCTAGCAACTCCCGGCGTACCCCAAGTCCTCGTCGCTCCCGGAGTTACCGTCGCCGTAGCCCTCGCTCTCCCTTGTACGAAGACGAGTCTAGAGGCTCGGCTGATTACCGTCGGAGGGATGACACTGTGTACCACCGTCTCCATGAGATGGAGAGGCGCCTGGGCCAGTTAGACCAAGAAGAAGAACTTAGAGGAAGAACCCTTCGTCCTAGTAGACCTCCTTTCTCCCGGACCATAATGGATGCACCTATGTCGATCGGTTTCAAACCTCCCCAATTTGAGACTTACTCCGGGGAGACTGACCCCGTTGATCACATCGAAAGCTTTAAGACCCTAATGCTCCTCTATCAAGCTTTCGATACCCTCCTCTGCAAAACCTTCCCCGCAACTCTTAAGGGCCCAGCTCGAGAATGGTACTCTCGCCTTGCCCCCTCCTCAATATTCTCCTTCGAGCAGTTCGAGACTCTCTTCGTCACCCATTTCGTAAGTAGCCGAAGAGCTGAGAAGACTAGCATCTCGCTATTGCACCTCCACCAAAAGAAGGGTGAGAAATTGAGAGACTATGTGAAGAGGTTCACCGCTGAAGCCAGGTCCATAGCATCCCTCGACCAATCGGTCGCCACGGCAGCATTTCAATCTAATGTCCTAAATTCCAACCTCCGCTCCTCCTTCGCCAAGAAGCCCCCACAGAACTTCTCTGACCTCCTCCTTCGCAGTGAAAAGTACATTCGGGCTGAAGAAGCCGAGCATCGGCCCAACTGGGAGGGGTCTTCCTCCGGGTTTAAGAGAAAGGGAACAGAAGAGGAAGGAGCCAAGAAGCTCCAGAAGGATAATGCCGGCCAGCGCTGACCTCCCCCCAGATTCGAGAAGTTCACTCCCCTCACCATTAACGTCTCTACCATTCTAATGGAAGTCGAAAAGGAAGGGATCATACCTCCTGCTCCGAGAATGAACACCCCCGCCAAGAAAAGAGATAAAGAGAAATAGTGTCGTTATCACCGGGACCACGGGCACGACACCAATGATTGTCGTGCCTTGAAGAACGTGATAGAAGCCCTTATCCAGAGGGGGCAGCTGACCAGGTTCGTAAGAAAGGACCGAGCCGAACTTCCTCCCCCGCCTCGGGGGGCTAACAAGCGTCCGGAACGAGATGAGACCCCAACTTTGACGAAGAGCGAGTCCTCCACCTCATTCATGGGGGCCTAATGGGGGGCTCCTAAAACTCCTCTCGGAAGGCATTTATAAGAGAAGTCAACTCGGTCCGAACCACCCCTCCTCCCAAAGGCCTCGGAGTGCCTGTCACATTCTCAGACGAAGATCTTGAAGGAGTTCGCACCCCACATTGTGACGC
Organism: Hemerocallis citrina; assembly: GCA_017893485.1. Lineage (NCBI taxonomy): Eukaryota > Viridiplantae > Streptophyta > Magnoliopsida > Asparagales > Asphodelaceae > Hemerocallis > Hemerocallis citrina. Next base: position 156,219,932 of record CM030360.1, on the reverse strand, counting down.
ACTCGTCATTAGCCTCCACATGGCGAACTTCAAAGTGGAGAGGATCCTAGTGGATAATGGCAGCTCCGTGAACATCCTCTTCCTCGCCACTTTTAAAGGCCTAAAGCTCTTCCGAGATAGACTCAAGCCCGCCGGCTACACGCTCCATGGGTTCACGGGAGTGCCAGTGACTATTGAAGGGGTGATTACCCTCGACGTAACCACTGGCAAAACTCCTACTACCCGAACGGAGTCGATGGACTTCATGGTCGTAGATGTCCCAGCAGCCTACAATGTCATTCTGGGCCGGCCCGGCCTAGCTGCCCTCGAAGCCGTCCCTTCTGCCTACCACCTCAAAATGAAGTTTTCCACTCGGGCCGGAGTAGGGGAAGTAAGGGGCAATCAGAAAATGGCCCGTAAGTGTTACATGACCTCTACCCTCGGACCAGTCCTCTCCTTAGAAACTCTGGAAATCCCCCAAGATGCTGCTCGACCGACGTCCGAGCCGGTGGACGAATTGGAGGAAGTGCTCTTCTCTAAGCAGGACCCGACCCGCAAGTTCTTTGTTAGCAAGATCCTCCCGTCCGCCCTATGCTCAGACATTGTACAATGCATCCGAAGGAACCAAGACCTCTTCGCTTGGTCAGCTGCAGATATGCCCGGAATCTCCGAAGAGCTCTTAGTCCACCACCTGAGCGTTGTTTCGGGATCCAAACCGGTTCAGCAGAAGAGGCGCAAGTTCGCCCCCGAGCGTCAGCTCGCTATTAAAGAGGAGGTGGACAAGCTCTTGAAGGCCCGGTTCATACAGGAGGTGAACTATCCTGAGTGGTTGTCGAATGTAGTGATGGTGAAGAAGTCCAATGGGACTTGGAGGATTTGTATTCATTTTACCGACCTTAACAAGGCTTGCCCCAAGGACCCCTTCCCTTTTCCGAGTATTGACACTCTGATTGATGCAACCTCAGGACATGAGCTCCTCAGCTTCATGGATGCCTTTTCAGGCTACAATCAGATCCGGATGTTCCCTCCGGATATCCCGAAGACCTCGTTTGTGACCGACCAAGGCCTCTATTGCTACAGAGTCGTGCCATTCGGTCTGAAGAATACAGGTGCTACATACCAACGCCTCGTCAACAAGGTTTTTCAGGTTCAGATCGGCCGCAATATGGAAGTGTATGTTGACGACATGCTTGTAAAAAGCATCCGAGGTATCGATCATGTGACCGACCTCCAGGAGGCGTTCAATGTTTTGAGAAAGCACAATATGAGACTCAACCCGAACAAGTGTGCATTCGGTGTCTCGTCAGGGAAGTTCCTCGGCTTCATGGTTAGCCAACGAGGAATTGAAGCAAACCCGGAGAAAATCAAGGCCATATTAGACATGCCCCCCCCCCCAAAATGTTAAGGAAGTTCAGAGATTAACAGGCTACCTAGCCGCCATACGGCGCTTTCTCTCGAAGTCCGGGGAGAAATGCCTCCCTTTCTTCAAGGCCCTCAGGGGGGCTAAAGGTTTCGAATGGGGGCAACAGCAACAGGAGTCCTTCGACCAGCTCAAGGCTTACCTTGTCAATCCCCTTCTCCTCAGCAAACTGATCCCTGGTGAACCCCTCTACCTCTACCTGGCAGCCTCCGAGCAGACCCTCAGTGCAGTTTTAGTAAGGGAAGAAGACCGGGCTCAGAAGTCCATCTACTATGTCAGCAAGGTGCTTCGGGATGCCGAGCTCCGATACCCGAAGATAGAAAAGATGGCTTATGCCCTGGTGATGGCCGCGAGAAAGCTTCGTCCGTACTTTCAGTCCCATTCGGTGGTCGTTCTTACCGACTAGCCGCTGAAGCAGGTCCTCCACAAGCCCGAGACTTCGGGTCGCCTTATGAAGTGGTCTATCGAGTTGAGCCAACACGATATAACTTATCAGCCTCGGACCGCGATCAAGGCTCAGGCGCTAGCCGAATTCATAGTTGAGAGTACTATCCCCGAGTCTAGCCAAACAGTGAAGGGACCACCCGTCTGGTCAGTTTATGTTGACGGATCCTCCTGCAATGAGGGAAGCGGGGCAGGGGTCATTCTGACAGGCCCAGATGACTTCATCCTTCAATACTCCCTCCGTATAAACTTCAAAACCTCGAACAACAAAGCTGAATACGAGGCGCTCATAGCCGGACTTGGAATGGCCCGAAATGCCGGGGCACAACGCCTCCGGATCTTTAGCGACTCTCAGCTAGTCGTCAATCAGGTCCTCGGCGAATATGAAACACGCGATGACAGGATGGTTAAATACTTAGCCAAAGTCAAGAGCCTCGTGGCACTGTTTGAAGAGGCCCTCATCCAAAGAATCCCCTGAGAAGAAAATGCTCAGGCCGACGCCCTATCCAAATTAGCCTCCTCTTCCCTTCAAGGTCTTGAGCAGACCGTATTGATAGAAGTCCTTCTGAAGCCGAGCATAGAGGACAAAACTCTCGACTCTATAGAGACGTTGCCGATCCTCCTCGAAGACAATTGGATGAAACCCCTCATCGAATTTTTAAGGGACGGACTCCTCCCCGAGGATCCCAAGGAAGCACGAAGAGTTAGAACCCGAGCCGAGCATTACACACTAATCGGAGGTATCCTATATAAACGCTCCTTCACACAGGTTGACAGTCGGCCTTACCTGAGATGCCTCTCCCCCGGGCAAGCCAATTACGCCCTGCAAGAACTTCACAAGGGCATCGGCGGGGCACATTCTGGTTCCAGAGCCCAAGAACGCAAAGTGTTGAACTACGGATATTTCTGGCCCACTCTCCTACGAGACGCCGAATGACATGTTCGGCAATGCAGCTCCAGTCAGAAATACTCCGACATCCGACGTCTCCCACAAGCGCCACTCACTTCCCTATCAAGTCCGATCCCCTTCGCGATGTGGGGGATGGATTTACTAGGGCCATTTCCGCCAGCCCCTGGGCAGTTCAAGTTCTTAGTCGTGGCGATTGACTATTTCTCAAAATGGATAGAGGCCGAGCCCCTGGCTACGATCACCGAGAACAAGGTCGTTCAATTCTTCTGGAAAAGCGTGATCTGCCGATTTGGTGTCCCCAGGGTCCTAATAACGGATAACGGAACCCAGTTCACGGGGGCTGCCTTCCGAGCTTTATGCGAAGACCTTGCTATCCAACATCGTTTCTCTTCTGTCTCCCACCCTCAGTCGAATAGCCAGGCCGAAAACGCTAATCGACAGATCCTCTCCGGCATTAAGAAGAGGTTAGACAAGTATTTCAAAGGCTTATGGGTCGATCAGCTTCCCAACATGCTGTGGAACTACCGCACCACGAAATGGACCCCAACAGGGGAGAGCCCATTCAATCTTACATATGGGTCCGAGGCCATCATCCCCCTTGAAGTCGGAATACCATCTCCTCGTTTGATAGCTTATGAAGAAGAGCAGAACGCTAGAGAGCTCAGAGCAAGTCTAGATCTGATAGACGAAATCAGAGAAAGAGCTGCCATACGTCAACAAAGCTACCGAAGAAGGATCGAGTTAGCATACAACAAGAGAGTCCGCCCAACGGGCCTCAAAGAAGGGGAACTGGTCCTTCGGAAGTTGGTCATCTCATTCCCAGGTCAGAAAAGCAAATTGGCCCCAAATTGGGAGGGACCTTACAAGATTTCCAAAGTAATCCGCCCCGGTACATACAGACTAGAAGATCTCGAAGGCAGCGAGATCCCCAGGACATTGAATGCCGACCATCTCTTAAAATACCAAGAGAGAACAACAACGCCTCTCTAAGTACTTTGAGATGTCGAACCGTTCCTTTCCTGTTACTTGTAGTGATTTTCTTTCATTTTTCCTTGTAATTACGGCTAGCAACTTTAGAAGCACCCGATTATTAGTTATTAATGAATAAAGTCTTTTCATATTTTTGCTATTGTTTACATCTTCTTTCATTTTAACTCTTCAATCTAACGATGGTTCGGAGTCCAACACTTGGCTCGACTCTACTTCGCAAGTTCGCTCCTAAGCGAGCTAGAAGTAGTTCGCCATTCGGAATTTCTCCCACAACCGTTGAACTAATCTAACGATGGTTCGGAGTCCAACACTTGGCTCGATTCTACTTCGCAAGTTCGCTCCTAAGCGAGCTAGAAGTAGTTCGCCATTCGGAATTGCTCCCACAACCGTTGAACTAATCTAACGATGTTTCGGAGTCCAACACTTGGCTCGATTCTACTTTGCAAGTTCGCTCCTAAGAGAGCTAGAAGTAGTTCGCCATTCGGAATTGCTCCCACAACCGTTGAACTAATCTAACGATGGTTCGGAGTCCAACACTTGGCTCGATTCTACTTTGCAAGTTCGCTCCTAAGCGAGCTAGAAGTAATTCACCATTCGAAATTGCTCCCACAACCGTTGAACTAATCTAACGATGGTTCGGAGTCCAACAATTGGCTTGATTCTACTTCCCAAGTTCGCTCCTAAGCAAGCTAGAAGTAGTTCGCCATTCGGAATTGCTCCCACAACCGTTGAACTACTCTAACGATGGTTCGGAGTCTAACACTTGGCTCGATTCTACTTTGCAAGTTTGCTTCTAAGCGAGCTAGAAGTAGTTCGCCATTCGGAATTGCTCCTACAACCGTCGAACCACTCTAGCAAAAATTCGAGGTCAAACACTTAAGCTTGAACACGTTTCACAAGCTCACTGCTCAGCTCACCGCGCGAGACTGCGAGATTGGGCGTCAGAAACAAAGCTCGGCACCATTAGCCGGACACTTGCCTCGCCGATCTGCGAACAAGCAAGTGGCCGACCTAGAAGCCTCGGTGCAATGAACAACAGTCACAAACACAAAGACTACACCAAACACCAAGGGACATACAAGTTTGGGAACAACATTTTATTGATAAATGGGATACGGTACAAAGAGACTCACACACAGCAAGATTACAAGTCGTTAAAAAGTGAAAGTTACAATGCTGACTTATTACACTTTGCTAAAAAATACAAAAGCTTTTGGAAACGACGACTTCAACGCTTTCTTGGAGCCGGGGCGTTCCGCTTCAAAGACACTCGGGGGTGACGACGCTTGTCTCCGGAGCGCGACCCCAAGCCGGCAAATTGGCACGAATCCTCGGCACTGCTTCTAGTAGCAGCTCCGACGGATGCTCCGCTCGACGAAATTGCCACCGAGCTTTGCGCGTCCCCCGGACTAGGATGGCCGATGCGCTGACGGGTCGCCATCTCGTAAAACGTAATGCCCCGATCGCTTTCCGTGCGAGTGCACGAAGTGCTCCTGACGTTGATTGGCCCCGAGCGCGATTTAAGGCGAGCAACCTCCGCCTCTAGCTCGGAGATCCGCTCCCTCAAAGAGTCGTCCTTTACGTCGACCTCGAAGCGGGGGGGAATCGCGGAGTCCGGCACACTCGGGCGACTCGCTATCAGACGACGAAGATGGGTGACTTCGATACTTTTGTCAACTGTATCCCTCTTCAGCGCGTCAACTTCGGCTGTCAACTCGTCCCGTTCAACCGTCAGCTCTGCCACCTTGCCTGTCAAGCTCTCGCCCTCCGTCGGAAGCTTCGTCTCTACGGTCTGTAGATGCCGAATCTCGGAAAGCAGGTCGTCCCTCTCTGCTGTTATTTTGGATAGGTTATGACGGATGCACTGAATCCGAAGCTCATTACTGAAAGCAGTCGGCGAATATTCATCTTCTCCTGTGGAAGTCATTTCGGCGATTCTGCTTTCCAAACGTCGAATCTCGATGTCTCGCAGGCCGAGGACGAGCTGAAGATGGTTCCACTCGCTTTCGGCTCGGCGCAATCCGAGCTCGACTTCGTAGAGCCGCTCTCGGCATTTTGCCAGGCACAACCTCGTCACCCCTAGGCCAGCCTCGGCTCGAGCTTCTTCATCCGAACGAGTGGGCTCGGCGTCTTGAGCAACCACCATGAGCTGAAAAGAGATCGAGGAAAACAGCAAGAGTTCAAACACTGCCGAAGTCTAATACTTGAGAAATTTTCAAACAAAAATTTCGACGAAAGAGGACAAAAGACAAAGAGCCGAACTCCAACACTTCAAAAAAAAATATTCTTTCATTCATTTCAAAAAACAGTGGTGGCCAGTCCGCTATTAGGAGTTACATTTTTTGAAAAGAAAAGAAAAAAGAACAAAAACAAGAAAAAAAAAAGAGAAGAGCGAAGTCAAGGCGCGACCTCATTCCCCGGGCTACGAGTACGAGTGGGGGTCGACTTCTCCGAAGGGGACGCCACCGCCAACGGGGTAACCACAGTACTGGGGACCTCGTTAGTGACCCCGACCTCGGCATCGGATTCGTCCTCCCCTTCTTCCTCCTCCCCCTCAGACTCGGGGTCGAAGCCCTCAACGTGGCCCGGGAATAGCCTCCACCCCGAGACGTCCACCTCGGGGTACTCCTTCGACACCCGGGCGATGGCTTCGGCATAAGCCTTGGCCATGTTTTGGGCGAGGTACCCTTGCGCCTTCGCCAAGGTCGCGTCCTCCGCCGCCTTCACTGCCGTCGCCTTGGCTTCCTCGGCTTCGGCCAACTGCTTGGCCGACCCCTCCTTCTGGCGAAGGAGGTCGCCCTCCAACCTCGCCACTTCGGCCTCGAGGTGCTCAATCCTCGCCGACCTCCCTTCGTGCTCGACGCGAAGCTTGTCGAGCTCGTTCGACATTCGAGCCTTCTCGTTCCGAGCCTGGTCGGATTCTTGCTTCAGGTCCTTCTCCAGAGCTGTCAACCTCTCGGTGAGGTGACCGAAGTGGACGATGATCTGTGGCAAAGAAGAACAAAAAAGAGTTAGAAAAATTGTGGTTAAAGAAGTTCAACAAATGACGTAAACCCAATGCTTACCGAAACCGCCGAACGAGCGATCTCGATGACGTCGTCGCCTTCTCGCCCGGCCTCCATGGCGGCTCGATCCTTCGGCGTGGCGAGGTGCTTGACGGCCTGCATGCTCGCCAGCGTGTTGCTGAGGAATCCATCGTGCTTCCGGACTTGCCAGTCCGGAATGTGGATTCTTTTGTGCTCCTCCGTCAGGAGCTCCTCGGCTACCGCCGTCGGCGGCGGCATCGTCATTCCGAGGGCAGCGGCGATGGGGAACTCGCCGGCAACGGCCGAAGCCGAAGTCCCCGCCACGGCATCAACGAGACTGTCGAGGGTCTCCACCTCCTCGACCGAGGCTGTAATCCTCGGAGTCTTCGAGGTCGGCAACTTGGTCGCGACCCTCTTGCGCTTCTTAGGCGCCTTGCTGGCGAGTCCTGCCCTAAGTGCCAGCACTGCATCGTAGTCCATTGTTTCTGCATCCAAAGCAAAAATTGATTAATACATTACAAGTGATGAGAAGTAAAGTACGGAAAGCAAAACATAACAAAAGCCGCGTACTGGGATCTACGCGGCAGAGCCCTCCCTTGTATAGAATGTCCTCGGTGAGCTCCTTCCAATCGTACTTTGGCCGATCGAGGAGAGTCCGGACCGCCTCTTCTTCTTCCACACTGAGCTTCGGCAGCGCCTTCGCCCTCTTCGGCACCCGTTCTACCCAGTTGGAGGGGATCGGCCAAGCCTCCCGACTCCGCACAACCATAAACTTCTCCCGCCAGTGCTTGATGGAGTCGGGGCATATGACGAGCCTACCGCCGTTCCTCGAAGTCAAGTAATACCGGTACTCCGACTTATTCCCTTGATGGAGCCGATATAAAGTCCGAAGCACGTTCAGCTGCGGCTCGATCCCTGTAGCTTGGCAATGGAGCACGAAGCCATTTATCACTCGCCACGCGTTCGGCATGAGTTGGATAGGGCTGACCCCGAACCAACTCACCATGGTAACGGCGAACGCATGGAGAGGCAGCCGAGCCCCGGCGATGAAGGCATCGACTGGCCAGCAACACATCGTCACTGGCAACGGCGAATTGGCCCTAACCCCGGGACTCGGCAACATGAGCTCGTACTCCTCCGGGATGTGAAAAGAATCCCGGATCACTGCCAAGTCCTCCTCGCGCAGGATCGACACTGTCTCGTCCGCCTCCGTAGTCTCCCTCGCTGCGTTCTCCTCGAAGGACCTCCCCCTCTCGTGGACGATTCGCTCGGCTTGATCCTCCGGGAGCTGCCTAACTCTATGGAGCCCGGTCAGCGGCCCCGGCAGTTGTCCGAACTCTCCCATCCACTTCGGATCTTCTACGATCGAATCCTTGCCGAACACCTTCTTGCCCTTAGTCGGAGTTGAATCTTCGACGACTTCAAGGGAGGGCTCGGACCAAGAGATCTCTTTGGAGACAGAAGCTAGAGACATAATTTATAAATTACCTTGAGAGGATAGCCGCCGGAAAACTTCGCCGGAAACAAACGTCGACCACCGGAAGTATTCGCCTAAGCACAAGAGATCGCCTGAGCAAAAGAGAAGGGAAATGAGAAATAAGAGAGGGGGGTGAGGATTTATAGAGAGGCGCACGCTAAACGAGGATAATGGGCTTGTACTACCGGCCTATTTACGCAAAACAACAAAGCAACCTCAATCGTCACCTTGTTTACCATGCTAAATAATGCGCTGCATTTAATGAGCATCCCATCTGATGGAAGCTCAGAGGCCACTGCATTTAATAAACGTCCCATCTGTCAGAGTTGTCAGAAGTTCAGAAGGCACACAGTTGATACAAACTCCTATGCCGAAAAACGACAAGTTACGGACCTCGGCACCAGCTGTCGAGCGTTCTTGACACCGACTCCGTTACGGGGAAAAAATAGACCTCGGCACCAGCTCCCGAGCGATCTTGACACCGACCCCGTTACGGGAGAAAAACGGACCTCGGCACAAGCTGCCGAGCGTTCTTGACACCGACCCCGTTACGGGGGAAAAACGGACCTCGGCACAAGCTGCCGAGTGTTCTTGACACCGATCCCGTTCCGGGGGGAAAACGGACCTCGGCACAAGCTGCCGAGCGTTCTTGACACCGACCCCGTTAAGGGAGAAAAATGGACCTCGGCACCAGCTGCCGAGCGTTCTTGACACCGACCCCATTACGAGGGAAAAACGGACCTCGGCACAAGCTGCCGAGCGTTCTTGACACCGACCCCGTTACGGGGGAAAAATGGACCTCGGCACCAGCTGCCGAGCGTTCTTGACACTGACCCCGTTACGGGGGAAAAACAGACCTCGGCACAAGCTGCCGAGCGTTCTTGACGCCGACCCCGTTACGGGGGGAAAACGGACCTCAGCACAAGCTGCCGAGCGTTCTTGACACCGACCCCATTACGGGAGAAAAATGGATCTCGGCACCAGCTGCCAAGCATTCTTGACACCGACCCTGTTACGGGGGAAAAATGGACCTTGGCACAAGCTGTCGTGCGTTCTTGATACCGACCCCGTTACGGGGGAAAATTTTGGGGTTCGGCACCAAGTGCCGAGCGTTCTTGGCACCGACCCCGTTTTAGGAAAAAATTTGTGGTTCGGCACCAAGTGCCGAGCGTTCTTGGCACCGACCCCATTTTAGGGGAAAATTTGGGGTCGGCTCCAAGTGCTGAGCGTTCTTGACACCGACCCCATTTTAGGGGAAAATTTGGGTTCGGCACCAAGTGCCAAGCGTTCTTGACACCAACCCCATTTTAGGGAAAATTTTGGGGTTCGGCACCAAGTGCCGAGCGTTCTTGACACCGACCCCGTTTTAGGAGAAAATTTGGGGTTCGGCACCAAGTGCCGAGCGTTCTTGGCACCGACCCTATTACGGGAAAAGATTGGACCTCGGATCATGCCGAACTCCCTCTCAGCACTCACGACCATGCCGAGCTCTCTCTCCTCTTGGGAAAGATGTGCCGAACCGCATACAGACCTCGGTCCCCTAGTCAGCGAGCTCTGGAAGGGGTTGGAAGCATGATACAAGCACATATGCCCCTCAACGAAGGAAAACGGCCAAACCATTGCACGAAAAAATCACAAAAAACAATTAAAAATTCGGAGGGACGAGGAAGAACTCCTGGAAAGCAGTTATGAAGATGGGGAGCACCTTCTCGCTCCCAAACAAACAATTGTTGCCCAAAAACAATCTTCCGAAACCCCAGAACGACGAATTGACACTTCGCTAAGTCAAAAGGATATTCCTACAAGAGGCTCTTGAGCGACTCGGAGTTCAATCCACTTGAAAAATCACCAAACTACCTCCTTCAAGATTCAAAACCTTCCATTTGGGCTCCGATACAACTCCACTAGCCATTAAAACAGTAAAACTACTCCTCAAAGGCTGATCAATCTCAGCCTTCGGGAGTGAGGGGCTCGTGATATGGCTAAAAATGGGGTTTAATCGGGACCGTCCAAATCGGGCACGAATCTTGAAGCCCAGGGGTAAAACGGTAATTTCTCGAAATGGATAGAGACCGAGCCCCTGGCTACGATCACCGAGAACAAGGTCGTTCAATTCTTCTGGAAAAGCGTGATCTGCCGATTTGGTGTCCCCAGGGTCCTAATAACGGATAACGGAACCCAGTTCACGAGAGCTGCCTTCCGAGCTTTATGCGAAGACCTTGCTATCCAACATCGTTTCTCTTCCGTCTCCCACCCTCAGTCGAATAGTCAGGCCGAAAACGCTAATCGACAGATCCTCTCCGGCTTTAAGAAAAGGTTAGACAAGTGTTTCAAAGGCTTATGGGTCGATCAGCTTCCTAACGTGCTGTGGAACTACCGCACCACGAAATGGACCCCAACAGGGGAGAGCCCATTCAATCTCACATATAGGTCCGAGGCCATCATCCCCCTTGAAGTCGGAATACCCTCTCCTCGTTTGATAGCTTATGAAGAAGAGCAGAACGCTAAAGAGCTCAGAGCAAGTCTAGATCTGATAGACGAAATCCGAGAAAGAGCTGCCATACGTCAACAAAGCTACCGAAGAAGGATCGAGTTAGCATACAACAAGAGAGTCTGCCCAACGGGCCTCAAAGAAGGGGACCTGGTCCTTCGGAAGTTGGCCATCTCATTCCCAGGTCAGAAAAGCAAATTGGCCCCAAATTCGGAGGGACCTTACAAGATTTCCAAAGTAATCCGCTCCGGTACATACAGACTAGAAGATCTCGAAGGCAGCGAGATCCCCAGGACATGGAATGCCGACCATCTCTTAAAATACCAAGAGAGAACAACAACGCCTCTCTAAGTACTTGGAGATGTCGAACCGTTCCTTTCCTGTTACTTGTAGTGATTTTCTTTCATTTTTCCTTGTAATTACGGCTAGCAACTTTAGAAGCAACCGATTATTAGTTATTAATGAATAAAGTCTTTTCATATTTTTGCTACTGTTTACATCTTCTTTCATTTTAACTCTTCAATCTAACGATGGTTCGGAGTCCAACACTTGGCTCGATTCTACTTCGCAAGTTCGCTCCTAAGCGAGCTAGAAGTAGTTCGCCATTCGGAATTGCTCCCACAACCGTTGAACTAATCTAACGATGGTTTGGAGTCCAACACTTGGCTCGATTCTACTTTGCAAGTTCGCTCCTAAGCGAGCTAGAAGTAGTTCGCCATTCAGAATTGCTCCCACAACCGTTGAACTAATCTAACGATGATTCGGAGTCCAACACTTGACTCGATTCTACTTTGCAAGTTCGCTCCTAAGAGAGCTAGAAGTAGTTCGCCATTCGGAATTGCTCCCACAACCGTTGAACTAATCTAACGATGGTTCGGAGTCCAACACTTGGCTCGATTCTACTTCGCAAGTTCGCTCCTAAGCGAGCTAGAACTAATTCACCATTCGGAATTGCTCCCACAACCGTTGAACTAATCTAACGATGGTTCGGAGTCCAACACTTGGCTCGATTCTACTTCGCAAGTTCGCTCCTAAGCGAGCTAGAAGTAGTTCGCCATTCGGAATTGCTCCCACAACCGTTGAACTAATCTAACAATGGTTCGGAGTCCAACACTTGGCTCGATTCTACTTCGCAAGTTTGCTCCTAAGCGAGCTAGAAGTAATTCGCCATTCGGAATTGCTCCCACAACCGTTGAACTAATCTAACGATGGTTCGGAGTCCAACACTTGGCTCGATTCTACTTCGCAAGTTCGCTCCTAAGCAAGCTAGAAGTAGTTCGCCATTCGGAATTGCTCCCACAACCATTGAACTACTCTAACGATGGTTCGGAGTCCAACACTTGGCTCGATTCTACTTCGCAAGTTTGCTCCTAAGCGAGCTAGAAGTAGTTCGTCATTCGGAATTGCTCCCACAACCGTCGAACTAATCTAACGATGGTTCGGAGTCCAACACTTGGCTCGATTCTACTTCGCAAGTTCGCTCCTAAGCGAGGTAGAAGTAGTTCGCCATTCGGAATTGCTCCCACAACCGTCGAACTAATCTAACAATGGTTCGGAGTCCAATACTTGGCTCAATTCTACTTCGCAAGTTCGCTCCTAAGCGAGCTAGAAGTAGTTCGCCATTCGGAATTGCTCCCACAACCGTTGAACTACTCTAACGATGGTTCGGAGTCCAACACTTGGCTCGATTCTACTTCGCAAGTTCGCTGCTAAGCGAGCTAGAAGTAGTCTGCCATTCGGAATTGCTCCCACAACCGTTGAACCAATCTAATGATGGTTCGGAGTCCAACACTTGGCTCGATTCTACTTCACAAGTTCGCTTCTAAGTGAGCTAGAAGTAGTTCGCCGTTCGGAATTGCTCCCACAACCGTTGAACCACTCTAGCAAAAATTCGAGGTCAAACACTTAAGCTTGAACACGTTTCACAAGCTCACTGCTCAGCTCACCTCGCGAGACTGCGAGATTGGGCGTCAGAAACAAAGCTCGGCACCATTAGCCGGACACTCGCCTCGCCGATCCGCGAACAAGCAAGTGGCCGACCTAGAAGCCTCGGTGCAATGAACAGCAGTCACAAACACAAAGACTACACCAAACACCAAGGGACATACAAGTTTGGGAACAACATTTTATTGATAAATGGGATACGGTACAAAGAGACTCACACACAGCAAGATTACAAGTCATTAAAAAGTGAAAGTTACAATGCCGACTTATTACACTTTGCTAAAAAATACAAAAGCTTTTGGAAACGACGACTTCAACGCTTTCTTGGAGCCGGGGCGTTCCGCTTCAAAGACACTCGGGGGTGACGACGCTTGTCTCCGGAGCGCGACCCCAAGCCGGCAAATTGGGACGAATCCTCGGCACCGCTTCTAGTAGCAGCTCCGACGGATGCTCCGCTCGACGAAATTGCCACCAAGCTTTGCGCGTCCCCCGGACTAGGATGGCCGATGCGCTGACGGGTCGCCATCTCGTAAAACATAATGCCCCGATCGCTTTCCGCGTGAGTGCACGAAGTGCTCCTGACGTTGATTGGCCCCGAGCGCGATTTAAGGCGAGCAACCTCCGCCTCTAGCTCGAAGATCCGCTCCCTCAAAGAGTCGTCCTTTACGTTGACCTCGAAGCAGGGGGGAATCGCGGACTCCGGCACACTCGAGCGACTCGCTATCAGACGACAAAGATGGGTAACTTCGATACTTTTGTCAACTGTAGCCCTCTTCAGCGCGTCAACTTCGGCTGTCAACTCGTCCCGTTCAACCGTCAGCTCTGCCACCTTGCCTGTCAAGCTCTCGCCCTCCGTCCGAAGCTTCGTCTCTACGGTCTGTAGATGCCGAATCTCGGAAAGCAGGTCGTCCCTCTCCGCTATTATTTTGGACAGGTTATGACGGATGCACTGAATCCGAAGCTCATTACTGAAAGCAGTCGGCGAATATTCATCTTCTCCTGTGGGAGTCATTTTGGCAATTCTGCTTTCCAAATGTCGAATCTCGATGTCTCGCAGGCCGAGGACGAGCTGAAGATGGTTCCGCTCGCTTTCGGCTCGGCGCAATCCAACCTCGACTTCGTAGAGCCGCTCTCGGCATTTCGCCAGGCACAACCTCGTCGCCCCTAGGCCAGCCTCGGCTCGAGCTTCTTCATCCGAACGAGTGGGCTCGGCGTCTTGAGCAACCACCATGAGCTGAAAAGAGATCGAGGAAAAAGAGCAAGAGTTCAAACACTGCCAAAGTCTGATACTTGAGAAATTTTCAAACAAAAATTTCGACGAAAGGGGACAAAAGGTAAAAAGCCGAAATCCAACACTTCAAAAAAAAATTCTTTCATTCATTTCAAAAAACAGCGGTGGCCAGTCCGCTATTAGGCGTTACATTTTTTGAAAAGAAAAGAAAAAAGAACAAAAACAAGAAAAAAAAGAGAAGAGCGAAGTCAAGGCGCGACCTCTTTCCCCGGGCGACGAGTACGAGTGGGGGTCGACTTCTCCGAAGGGGACGCCACCGCCAACGGGGTGACCACAGTACTGGGGACCTCGTTAGTGACCCTGACCTCGGCATCGGATTCGTCCTCCCCTTCTTCCTCCTCCCCCTCAGACTCGGGGTCGAAGCCCTCAACGTGGCCCGAGAATAGCCTCCACCCCGAGACGTCCACCTCGGGGTACTCCTTCGACACCCGGGCGATGGCTTCATCATAAGCCTTGGCCATGTTTTGGGCGAGGTACCCTTGCGCCTTCGCCAAGGTCGCGTCCTCCGCCGCCTTCACTGCCGCCGCCTTGGCTTCCTGCCGCCGGTACTCCGACTTATTCCCTTGATGGAGCCGATATAAAGTCTGAAGCACGTTCAGCTGCGGCTCGATCCCTGCAGCTTGGCAATGGAGCACGAAGCCATTTATCACTCGCCACGCGTTCGACATGAGTTGGATAGGGCTGACCCCGAACCAACTCACCATGGTAACGGCGAACGCGTGGAGAGGCAGCCGAGCCCCGGCGATGAAGGCATCGACTGGCCAGCAACACATCGTCACTGGCAACGGTGAATTGGCCCTAACCCCGGGACTCGGCAGCATGAGCTCGTACTCCTCCGGGATGTGAAAAGAATCCCGGATCACTGCCAAGTCCTCCTCGCGTAGGATCGACATTGTCTCGTCCGCCTCCGTCGTCTCCCTCGCTGCGTTCTCCTCGAAGGACCTCCCCCTCCCGTGGACGATTCGCTCGGCTTGATCCTCCAGGAGCTGCCTAACTCTATGGAGCCCGGTCAGTGGCCCCGGCAGTTGTCCGAACTCTCCCATCCACTTCGGATCTTCTACGATCGAATCCTTGCCGAACACCTTCTTGGCCTTAGTCGGAGTTGAATCTTCGACGACTTCAAGGGAGGGCTCGGACCAAGAGATCTCTTCGGAGACAGAAGCTAGAGACATAATTTATAAATTACCTTCAGAGGATAGCCGCCGGAAAACTTCGCCGGAAACAAACGTCGACCACCGGAAGTATTCGCCTAAGCACAAGAGATCGCCTGAGCAAAAGAGAAGGGAAATGAGAAATGAGAGAGGGGGGTGAGGATTTATAGAGAGGCGCACGCTAAACGAGGATAATGGGCTTGTACTACCGGCCTATTTACGCAAAACAACAAAGCAACCTCAATCGTCACCTTGTTTACCATGCCAAATAATGCGCTGCATTTAATGAGCATCCCATCTGATGGAAGCTCAGAGGTCACTGCATTTAATAAACGTCCCATCTGTCAGAGTTGTCAGAAGTTCAGAAGGCGCACAGTTGATACAAACTCCTATGCCGA
The DNA here is from genome assembly GCA_017893485.1 of Hemerocallis citrina. Lineage (NCBI taxonomy): Eukaryota > Viridiplantae > Streptophyta > Magnoliopsida > Asparagales > Asphodelaceae > Hemerocallis > Hemerocallis citrina. The sequence goes on along the minus strand of CM030360.1, from coordinate 156,204,411 downwards.
AAACCGACAAGTTACGGACCTCGGCACCAGCTGCCGAGCGTTCTTGACACCGACCCCGTTACGGGGGAAAAATAGACCTCGGCACCAGCTCCCGAGCGTTCTTGACACCGACCCCGTTACGGTAGAAAAACGGACCTCGGCACAAGCTGCCGAGCGTTCTTGACACCGACCCCGTTACGGGAGAAAAACGGACCTCGGCACAAGCTGCCGAGCGTTCTTGACACCGATCCCGTTCCGGGGGGAAAACGGACCTCAGCACAAGCTGCCGAGCGCTCTTGACACCGACCCCGTTACGGGGGAAAAATGGACCTCGGCACCAGCTGCCGAGCGTTCTTGACACCGACCCCGTTACGGGGGAAAAACGGACCTCGGCACAAGCTGCCGAGCGTTCTTGACACCGACCTCGTTACGGGAGAAAAATGAACCTCGGCACCAGCTGCCGAGCATTCTTGACACCGACCCCGTTACGGGGGAAAAACGGACCTCGGCACAAGCTGCCGAGCGTTCTTGACACCGACCCCGTTACGGGGGGAAAACGGACCTCGGCACAAGATGCCGAGCGTTCTTGACACCGACCCCGTTACGGGAGAAAAATGGACCTCGGCACCAGCTGCCAAGCATTCTTGACACCAACCCTGTTACGGGGGAAAAATGGACCTCGGTACAAGCTGCCGAGCGTTCTTGACACCGACCTCGTTACGGGAGAAAATTTTGGGGTTCGGCACCAAGTGCCGAGCGTTCTTGGCACCGACCCCGTTTTAGGGGAAAATTTGGGGTTCGGCACCAAGTGCCGAGCGTTCTTGGCACCGACCCCGTTTTAGGGGAAAATTTGGGGTCGGCACCAAGTGCTGAGCGTTCTTGACACCGACCCCATTTTAGGGGAAAATTTGGGGTTCGGCACCAAGTGCCGAGCGTTCTTGACACCGACCCCGTTTTAGGGGAAAATTTGGGGTTCGGCACCAAGTGCCGAGCGTTCTTGACACCGACCCCGTTTTAGGGGGAAATTTGGGGTTCGGCACCAAGTGCCGAGCATTCTTGGCACCGACCCTATTACGGGGAAAGATTGGACCTCGGATCACGCCGAACTCCCTCTCAGCACTCACGACCATGCCGAGCTCTCTCTCCTCTTGGGAAAGATGCGCCGAACCGCATACAGACCTCGGTCCCCTAGTCAGCGAGCTCTGGAAGGGGTCGGAAGCATGATACGAGCACATGTGCCCCTCAACGAAGGAAAACGGCCAAACCATTGCACCAAAAAATCGCAAAAAACAATTAAAAATTCGGAGGGACGAGGAAGAACTCCTGGAAAGCAGTTATGAAGATGGGGAGCACCTTCTCGCTCCCAAACAAACAATTGTTGCCCAAAAACAATCTTCCGAAACCCCAGAACGATGAATTGACACTTCGCTAAGTCAAAAGGATATTCCTACAAGAGGCTCTGGAGCGACTCAGAGTTCAATCCACTTGAAAAATCACCAAACTACCTCCTTCAAGATTCAAAACCTTCCATTTGGGCTCCGATACAACTCCACTAGCCATTAAAACAGTAAAACTACTCCTCAAAGGCTGATCAATCTCAGCCTTCGGGAGTGAGGGGCTCGTGATATGGCTAAAAATGGGGTTTAATCGGGACCGTCCAAATCGGGCACGAATCTTGAAGCCCAGGGGTAAAACGGTAATTTCTCCCACCAATAGGTCTGAAGCGGCTACTGGTTCTCCTCCTCGAAAACTCGTTAACCCGCAAACGGGTCCACCTCAATCGGGTGCGGGTTTCAACCAGCAGAAAGCCCGATTCAGAGGGATAGAATTAGGGTTTCTGATTAGATCCTAATCAACGGCCCTGATTCATTCCTATCTCTCCACTGGGAATTAGAGATCACATTCCTAATCTGTTTACAAGGAGAATATTCCTTATCAGATCATGGGGATTACATTCCTAATCTGTTCCCTAAGACGCCTATAAATACCCCCCATCCATCTCCATTAAGAGGTAATCAATCTTTCTCCAGTTTTTGCGCTCTTTCATAGTCTTCCTACATTACTGACTTGAGCGTCGGAGGGTGCGTTGCCGGGAACAACCTCGGTGTCTCGCACTTTTTGCAGGTGTACGGCGGGAGTGACGATCATACCCCGACGGAACAGGTATACAGGTTTACTATTCAGTTTCCCTAAGAATCCACAAATACTATCTGTTTGCCCCCACACCAAATTTAGCGGCAACAATAATGTATCTTTGTGTATGCATATTAGCTTCAGCATTCTGCAATATGATCGATTCAATTATTGAATAATTGCCAAACAATTAAGGTCTTGGAGTTAGAATCAATTGAAGACTTTTACACTTTGAATTATTTCTGTACACTAATAATCAATGACTTGTATAAAGTTCATTTTATAATAAATGTTTTTACTTTATTGACTTTCAGACTTATTTCTGATGTAGAACCAATGGTGTCCGAAGGCAGTAATTTTTGTTAAAGTTGATCCAGGGTTGAAAACTTAAGTTCAGTATTCCTATTTTCTTCTTTTGCTACATGGTATCCGGACATTTAATCTGGAAGTGGCCTTTTTAATGTTTTCGGACCTCTTGCAAAATTTTATCTCACATAATTGATGTGTAGCAACTACTCAATATATGTATCCATGGAACTAAGCATTATTATATTCCTAGGTGATACTTGTTTCTCGGCTACTTCTAAATTCATAACATATATTATTGTTGATTAGCTTCAACACAATACTTTTATATACGGAACTAAGCATTATTATATTCATTTGTGATCCATACTCAATACACTAACCTAGGTCTGGACATGAATTTTTAAATAAAAATATTAAATTAAATATATATTAAATATACTCTGTACGGTATGGTATACGATCGATATGAATATTGGGTACCAATACCATACCATTTAATTTCGGTACGGTACAATACCGAGATTTTGGTATGGTATTACCAAGTTTTCGGTAATGTGTGGTATGGTAACGGTATCGTACGATAATTTGGTATTTTGTGACACCCCTATCTTTGCTTATCAAAAAAAAAGTCTACGATGTTTGAAATGTTATTATTATTATTTTTTATGAAAATAAGGATGCAGCGACACACACACCTACATTTTATCCAGAATATATTGATTAATAACATTTTGATGCAAGCGGGATTCAAACTTCCAACGAAAATGCTTACCAGTGGACTACACTGACACTTGCAAGAAATTGCCCGTTAATCGGACATTATGCTAGCTGTGATCATTGTCCTTAATCATACTAAATATTTAGTACGAGTAATGCATAACTTTCATATTCATAAGGACGCTCCTTTAGTTCTTCAATGCAAAATGAATATCTTCAAATTTTCAATATTACGTATAATTCGTATGACAAACAAGGTATAAAAAAATTTGTATGTTGTAAAGCTCGAAGAGTGATCATCCAAACACGCATTTGTCTTACTGTTAGATTTATTTGTATAGCAAGAAAAGTGTTTGATACGATTACATGCATCTGGTAGGAGTGATGCTTGGTTATCATCATCAAATATAGGATGGATTTATCATTTATGCCTAGTTGCACTACAAGGAATTTGACATATAGTGACAGCAAAAATCCGTGGGTAAAAGGCGAAAAACCGTAGGTAGAGCCTGTAAAACCTATACCAACGGACATATTTTTCCGTCGTTTTTAATTAGCTATACCCACGGAAAAATGCCGTCACTATAGCCTATAGCGACGGATTTTTTTACCCGTTGGACAAAACCTCGGTGTTATACCCACGGTTTCGTATCCATTGGTATAGGTTTTAAGGACACCACTTGCTTTCCTATACCCACGGTTGAAACTCCATTGCTATAGGTTTTAGTAATGGTTTCGCATCCAAATATTTAAATATATACACATCACTCTATACAAAAAAAAATTCTTATTAATTACGCATATGATAATTTAATATTTTCTTTTATAATATTAATCCAATTATAAACTAAATACACAATAAAATAGATGAATGTGTTTATGAAACAAAATTTTAAAAAAATAAACTTCAATCATATTAAAAATTAATGAAGTATTACAAGCATGTCAAATTACAAAATAGTTAATAACCAAATACACAATTGAATTCATATGTGCAGACATGAGAATCAATACTTTAAACTACGATCAACATATTCAATGACATTATAAGATAACATTCAACTGGATCCTCACTTGAGATACAACACTAACAATTTTTTTATTTTACGGCAACCAGATCTTGATTGATCTTGATTGATCTCGATTCTCTTTGCTGTAATCTTCTTTTAGCATCTTGCAAATCTCCTTTACAACTTTCTTCACTTCATCGTCGGCAAACACAAACTCGACTGCATTTTGAGCGAGTTCAATCAATTCTCACTTGTTGAGAGCCCTTCACAAACAAAACAAAGCAAAAAGAACTAACTTTGGTTATCAACAAATAGTCAATATTCAGATAGCATGCAAAATGTGTCATTTGGATTCAAAATGCCAGAGAAACGTATATTTGCAAAGTACCTTACTCGTTCGAGCATGTGCAACAGTAAATTGAGTTAGGTCCTTGATGACTACTGGAAATGAACAATCTGCAGTCACTACAGGTGTCCGTTGGTATATGGCAAATTTCTTGTAGTGCCCTATACTGAGAAAATCCTACAATAATACATATATCAAATATTTAAAAAATATAACATCAATGCTTATAGGATACTGACAAGCATGGGGAGATAACAAAACAGAAAGACGATATATGTCCGAAAAGGAACCAGGACCATAGATAAATGAACTACAAGCCTGTTATTATAGTATGCACACTGCATTTACAAGTAGAAATCAAGGAGCAAAACACCACTAACCTCTTCAGTTAACCATTTCAGGGTCTCCCAATCAACTTCCTCCTTAATGAAAGCTTCCTCATATTTAGATAAACCCAATGTCCGGAGCGAAACTAGAACAGGATTTACGTCAGCAACTTGTTGAGGTGCATCAGATTTTATTGCACCCTCAGCCATAGGAACCTACAAGATATAATTTTGATGTCAACAATAGTAACTCTATACTCATACATCTTGTTCAACGAAGTGTTTTTTTTTTCACTAAGTAGGTTCAGAAATAAAGCAGTAATGCACAAGAAAGAGAAGACTTCTAATAGCTTATCCTCAAACACATACATTTATCTTAAAACACATACATAAACGGCGGTCATTTTGTAAGTAAATAAAGTACTAACTAAAGCCAAAACAAAAGCCTTATTTAAATATAAGCAACAAAATGAAATCAAATTGCAGAAAATTCTAAGTAAAAAAAATACTAGTAGTGTGTATCCATTCAGGAAAAAAAACTCTGGAATTGACTTTATAAAATTGATAAGAACAAAGCACCTAAAGTCTTAGAGCATAAAGGAAAATAATCATGTCCAAACGGATTATCTGCTAAGGTTGGACAAATGTTACATTCATGAAATTTATGTTCAGCTTGCATGTAGAGAGTCCAAGGTAAATTTATTCAAGTTTATCTTCATAAATACTTGGAAACCAGTTGAACAAAATTTACCTGCAAGCATTTGTAGCTGAGGAAAACGACGACATACAAATAGATTAGTTTGTAGTCCAGCTTTACCATCAAAGGTTGACTCAGAGAGTTCGCATTCTTCAGTCAGTATGTACACACTCAAGAATCAGAAACGATTTATTAGCAACCCTCACATTTATGGCTCTCAAGACTCAACACAGTATATCTTTCAAATTAAAAGGTTACAGGAAGGTTAAATCATCCTGTGAGATACTGTAGGTTATTCAATTGCATCCTTCGGTTTCCCTACTTGAGAGGTGACCGTCTAAGAAAATTTTCTTGTTTCATCTCAATTACTGAATGTAGCAAAATAAATTAAATGGATAACATTATATAAACGGATACTACTTCTTAGTTGACTATGAATTAACATGAATGGCTGAATATATAAGTAAAATTATTCTATCCTTACTACCAAACTTAAAAGTTTAGAAGCAAAAAAATAGGAGTTAAAAAATCACCTCTCCGGTACCATCTTTGGCAAGACAATCATTAGAGTGAACTTGTCGCATCTCTTCGCTCAAATGAGTAATATCAGTGCCACACAAGGGATATTGCACTACATTCCTTCCAATCTTAGCCGACTCAACACTAAAATCATTTCCTTCACATGAAAAATTACCATTACTAAAACTCAAAAGCGGTCCAGTTATTGTCAAAGGGTCCAGTTATTGTCAAAGAACTCAGTATTAGCTAAAACTCAAGATAGAGAAAGTCATTCTTACATCTTCATCGTTGAGTGCACCCCAATTTGCATCAAGAATTTGATTCATTGAGAAACTGTTATAAGGCTCCACAGGATATACATCCCCCTTCGAAATAAGATACAGTTAGACAAAGGACATGAGATATTTGAAAGAACTAATAAGAACAAAGAAAATAATTAAAATTTTACATAAGATTATCTCTTAATTTGCATTCAGGAAATGAAACATAAAGGCATTATTTGACTAAACGGCACACGTGAACTACGAATACCTTCATGATTCTAGAAAACAAAATTTTAACTGAAATGAATGCTTATTACATATCAACAAAAAGATTTCCTAAGAACAATTAAATTGTAAATGCCAAGCAATTTCCTGTCATCATTGAATATTATAACAGGGGTGTGGACGTGGTGACACAGAAATGGATGGTAGTTTGAAAAATCACCATAATGAAGTAAAATGGGTTGTATCAGTTCTCATTATAGTCAAGGGCTGGAAAAGATCAAGCTATTTATGATGACATGTCAAGTTAATGAATTATTCACTTCACAGTGCAAGAGCAAACCTAGGAAGCATGGGTACTCCCTGGTTGGTACAGCTGTGATGAGTATATCAGGTGTATGTACTTGTTGGGTACCAACTGTTTAACAGATTTTATATTGTTGAATACACTTAATATGTTGAATACACTTCTAAAAACACCTAAACCCCAGTGCACCAGTCTCCTGTTGTATGGAGGAAACCAGCTACCTTCTGCACTAGGACATCCCATCTGCAGCATTCGAATAGTTAAAAATAAATAAATAAAGAGATAGAAGAGGACATAAATAGAGAATTGCTTGTGGTTGCCAAGTATATGCAAAAGTTAATGTCCTACCATATATCCATGACTTTACAATTTCAATAACACTAAAGAGTAAACTCGAGTTGTCAACTCCCTAGTAGCTAGTCAGAAATAATAACTCGTACAAGAATTCAAAGCCTGTTTTTCTAAGATCAATTATGCCTTCAATGATGATCATCGATCAGTAGTGGCATGCGTACTCTAAGTAGAAGCAATTTAATTATTGTGCATTAAAGTCAACAATTTAGTGCGGGTAAAAGATCATTATTCCATTTGTCTGCGTGAGTATGACATATAGGAGGGAAACGATAATGATCCCATTTGTGCGCGTGCTTGCGTGCATGTAATTGTTATAGAAGGATATATATGAAGAAAACTCTACATTAATTACATCACACCAAGGCGTTTTGGCCACAATTACATATATAGAAGGCATTGTTTTGGAAATTTTAATAGGTTTTTCTTCTGTAAAATATTTAGCTGCAAGTGTCAATGGTAATAGGTTAATGAGAAGAATCTGAAAGATACCGAGTCTAAATAAATAATTCATTTTGTATGCACACATATATGTAAGTAGACATACACATTTATATTAGAGTACGATGATATAAGCCTGTCCTTGTGTGTATATATGTGTATGTAGCAATGCATGTATATATTTAACTGTTTGTATGTATATACAGTTGTTAAGCCATTCATATTACAAAATAGAATCTATTTTGTAAACTTTTTCACCTATGCTTAGATTGTAACAGTCTAATGACCATCTTAGTATGTTAGATTTTAGTGAGTATAATTAATAATTAGTACATGAAGAGAGGAGTCTTATTGATATCTTCTTTAAAAAATCACTAAGGCATGCTTGTAGATCATGATGAAATAAAATATGAAATGGATCATGAATAACAGATCATGACCCATTTGGATTGCTTACCTTGCACTTTGACCTGTTGGATTACTCTGCAGGACTAATGAAGTAATGGAGTTATTAGGAAACTACCAATGTGGTACTTTGCTGCATTCAACCCAATATGAGTCTTCTTGTGAGTTGTAATAATGTAAACTTGTTGTTGAGATATATTCTTGCTAGCGTTGTAGTGCATTAATCAAGAAAACTTAAGTGGCTCCAAGAAAATCACTTTTGCATTTGTCCCAAACATTAAGTAGCCTTGCACTTTCCATATTATTAGAATAGAGACATGATCATTTTCACCCATTGAATTTTGTCAAATTCCTCTAGAACACTGATATGCTGCTTTATGAATGTGGGCAAGATTGTTTTCCCCACTGCATCCTCATCTATCAATTTTAGTCTTTTGTGCTACAGTAAGAATTTCTGCTATAAATTCTAGCCATTCATAGGTATTTTATCACACTCCTCAGGAAAAGAAGAGCACAAAGTAATCTTCCTACACGCAAAATTTACTCTATCTTTTAGTTCAATATTTTAAATGATTGAATCTATTGAAGAACTTTAGATAGGAGTTCTTTTCCTTGTAATTGCTTACAGCTACCATGAAGATCCTGAGTGCTACTTGTTTTGTTCGGTTTAAGAAATCTAAATAAGCAAAGGAGAAACTCTTAGTTTGTGATGCAGTAGAATATATGTACTTGTCTAACTAATATGTGACTCAACAGATATGCATGTTTAGTTCTGATATGAGCTATAGCTAGAATAAATACGCAAATACTAGTCACCTTTATCTTAAAAAAATACACAAATATTACTATTTTTACAAGAAGGCTAGTGAAAGACATACTTAAAGTATACTAGTATATATTAAATAGATTATCAAGTAAATTAATACATCTAAAAATAACAACAGATCCCTAATTGTAATGGTCAATGAAAAGAAATTAATCCATAATTAAATTTACCTTGCTGAGGTGTTGTAGGTCTAGTTCTTTGAATACCAAGAGAAACAAGATTGCAATTAGCCCTCCTCCCATCGGTCACTGGTGCAGGATCCACAGAAGCTTTCATGACTGCCTCAGCCTCTGAAATGTAACCTAATTGTAATAAAAGAAAAAGAAACAAAAAATACATAAATTAATTAATTAATTTATTCTGAAAAGCTATAGAGATCTACTTGGATCTCATGGTACAGGTAAGTATCAAACTAAACCTATTGATGAAAGAGATAACAAATTTGCATATAAAATGTATAAAAGGAAAAAAAAAACGTGATCATACGAGTACTAATTTGAAATACAAAAACTATAAATAGAATAAAATTAATTAAAGTATCATAAATCCATAGCCTTTGGATCTTCGAGTAGCCTTGTCAGTGATGACCACAGCCTCTAGAAATTCACCAAACTGCTCAAAGTAAGACTTCAAGGTATTTCATTATAACTTATTTCGATAGATGGAGGAGGACGAAAAACGAAATAAATTATGAACATAGGAAATCACAGTATTAGAATTTTGACAATACCTAGGGTTTCGACGAGATGGGGGAGGACGCCGAAGGAGAGAGAGATGGGGCGATGGGGGTGGTTTGGGGTGAGATAAAGGAAACTGTGCGACGACGGGAAAGGGTAGGGAACGGCGACGGCGGATGGGAGAGCGAACGACGACGGCGAGGGGAGAGCGAATGGCCGGCTTGAGCACGAAGAGGGAAAGAGAGAAGGAAATTGGGGATTTTGGGAGATTGAGGATTGAGGGAAATTGGAAATTGGGTTTCGGAGAGGTTGAGGGCGAGGAGGAAAGAGAAGAGGGAAATAGGTTTTCAGAGAAGCACGTGAAGAGAAAAGGAGAGAGGGAATTGGGTTCCGATTTGTGTTTTGAGAGAGACAGGGTGGGGGGAGAATGAAATTAGAAATTGGAATTTTGGTGGGAATTAAAAAAATTTTATCTTGTCTATACCCACAGTTTACTACGCGTCTGTAGGTATATGATGGCTATACCCACAGTTTTAGTGATCCGTCACTATAGGTGTCTGTTGGTATATGGCAAATTCCTTGTAGTGTTGGTCGTATTATGGTTTTGGCCTCAAATACACGTAGGCACGGAGTACTTGAAGTTGGAGAAGAAGAGGAGGAGACAAAGACAGCAAGAGAAGACAACAGCAAGTAGAAGAAGTGTAGTCTGGAGAGTTGCGGTCGATCGACCTGAGGGTGAGGTCGACCGACCCTAGCTGCTGAGAGTTCTTCGAGTGTATAGGTCCAACAGAGGAAGAGACGGTCGACCGTGCAGTCGACCGGTCGAGTCTCGGGTTTGGCTCTACACGTTGCGGTCAACCGACTTCGGCGGCTGATTGTTTTTGGGCTTACGAGTTTAAGGCCCAATTGTTGGATTTGTGTTTATCTTTTAGGGTTTACTTGGGAGCTATATATATAGCTGTAGACTCTAGGGTTTAGATATTTTTGATGATCCAAAGAGAGAGATTTGGTGAACCGTTATCATTGTTCAACTTCAAGATGGGATTGTGCCGAGTGTTTCAAAGGTGAGAGAGAGAGATTGAGAGTTATAATCTCTTTTGTAATCTTTGTATTTTTTGGTGAATAAGAAGTATTGGTTATCTCTGCATATTGATTGTGTTCTTGTGGGATCTTGCATATATTATGGTGGTTCGTTCTTGGTTCATCTAAGTCTTGGGAGTTTCTATTGCTTGCGGTGTGTTTCCGCTATTAGCACAACGAGTTGTGGGGTAGATTCTTCAACAAGTGGTATCATAGCAGGCTGGGTTCGAGATGGCCGATAACAAGATGAAGATCAAGCGATTCGATGGGAGTGACTTCGCGATGTGGAAGATTCAGATGATAGCATATCTTCGTCAAAAGATCTTGATGGTCCGTTGTTTGATGAGAAGCCAGTAGATGCAGACAAGGATGTGAAGGTCTTGGCAGATTGGAATCGTTTGGATCAGAAGGCGCTGGGGCAGATTCAGTTGGGGCTGAGTAGAAAGACATTATTTCATATCTCGAAGGCAAAGACCACAAAGGAGGATATAGAGATACTCACGGATATGTATGAGAAACCGTCAGCATCTAATTAAATTCTTCATCAGAAGAAATTGGTTAATATGAAGTTGAGGGAAAGGGGTTCAGTAGTAGAGCATGTGAACAATTACTGTATGGTTTACAACCAGATGGAAGCTGCAGGTTCGAAGTTTTCAGAGAGGGGGCAGTCATTGTTACTTCTATCTACTTTACCCGATAGTTATGGTACGGTAGAACAGACTATTACAGGCACTATGACAGATTCGATGACTCTATAGGATGTGGTGAGTAGCATTCTGAACAAGGAGGTGAGAATGGTGAGAAACGGGAAATATCCATCATCATCTTCTAGATATTCCGCAATGTGCGTTGAGAAGAGACGTGAGAGATCTAAGAGTAGTCGAAGAAGAAATGATCAGAGTAGTTCATCTGAGAGTGGGTCTGATGACATCGATGGGGGGCATGGGCCTGAGTGCTGGTATTGTCACAAGAAGGGTCACATGATGAACAGTTGCAAGGCTTATATGAAGAAGAAGCAGGAGAAACCGAAAGGAGATACCCCAAAGGAAGCTTAAGTGGGGCTTGTTGAGGATCTATGCTTATCAGCTCGGGAAGAGTTGGACACTCAAGATTGGTGTATTGATTTGGGAGCTTCTTTTCATTGCACTCCGAGGAGAGAGGTGATTGATGGCTACAAGGAGAGTTCTTTTGGAGATGTGATCGTGCGGAATGGTCACCGGTGTTCCGTACGTGGGGTTGGTACAGTTCGCGTGAAAGCCAATGATGATCAAAGTGTTGTCTTGCGGGAGACAAGACATGTTCCAGACTTGAAGGAAAATCTTATCTCGATTGAAAGGCTAAACAAAGAGGGATTGTCTACTATAGTTGGTAGTGGGAAGCGGTGTATAGCTGCAGGTTCAAGGGTGATTGCAAAAAGGAAGCGTGAGGAAACGTTGTATTTGCTTAAAGACGTGAGGGGTGTTTCTTCTGTAGTTGACTCTCGGCCGGAATCAAGTAGTAGGTTGTGTGGGGTGCAACCGAGTTCTTTCAGTTGTGGAGGAGAGTTTATTAATTTAGTGGGAGCTGCTGGCCATGGAAGTGATCCTAGAGGGCAAGACGTTGCTGCGTTGAGGGTATTTTACGATATGGTAGTTGAAGCTTCAAGTCGCTCTTGTGTGATAGAGAGCACTGGTATCGATATGCAGGGTGATGTCGATGAGGGTAACCGAATTGGAACTGTAGGGATTGAAGTCTGCGAATATTGTGGAGGTGTCGTCCACAGAGACTTATAATGTAGAGGGTGCATTGAGAGGTTTTGAACCATGTCCGGTGTTGATGGAGATTTTGCGAGTCGGGGTGTCTCATAACACAGAATCCGACACGGGAGGTTGTTTCTCCGGTATTCATGCTATATGCGATTGGTGGAGCACATCCTTCATGAGGCGATGGGGGTGGTTGGTGCACTCCACATGGTGAAGTGGCGGAGGTTCTCTTCATGAGAATGGGGAGTACTTGGGTCTTCCATGAAAGCGGGAGATTGGCAGAGTTAATGAGGGGTAAAGATTGCAATAACTTTGAAGCGTTGTGTATTTGGTTCAAGTGGAAGATTATTAGGGTTTTGGCCTCAAATACATGTAGGCATGGAGTACTTGAAGTTGGAGAAGAAGAGGAGACAAAGATAGTAAGAGAAGACAACAACAAGTAGAAGAAGTGTAGTCTGGAGAGTTGCGGGTGACCGACCTGGGGGTGGGGTCGACCGACCCTAGCTGCTGAGAGTTCTTCGAGTGTATAGGTCCAACAGAGGAGAGAACAATCGACCGTGCAGTCGATCGGTCGAGTCTCGGGTTTGGCTCTACACGTTGCGGTCGACCGACCTTGGGGGTCCGATCGACCAACTTCGGCGGCTGATTGTTTTGGGGCTTACGAATTTAAGGCCCAATTGTTGGATTTGTATTTATCTTTTAGGGTTTACTTGGGGGCTATATATATGGCTGTAGACTCTAGGGTTCAGATATCTTTGATGATCCAAAGAGAGATTTAGTGAGCCGTTATCATTGTTCAACTTCAAGAGAGGATTGTGCCGAGTGTTTCAAATGTGTGAGAGAGAGAGATTGAGAGTTGTAATCTCTTTTGTAATCATTGTATTTCTTGGGGAATAAGAAGTATTGGTTATCTCTGCATATTGATTGTGTTCTTGTTGAATTTTGCATATATTGTGGTGGCTTGTTCTTGGTTCATCTAAGTCTTGAGAGTTTCTATTACATGTGGTGTGTATCCGCTATTAGCACTACGACCGCTATTAGCACTACGAGTTGTGGGGTAAATTCTTCAACAGGTCGAAGTGTGACAAGAAATAATGCTTTGTATGTTGCTCCATCATCTTACGGTCAGAAGAAAGAAAGAAAGAAAGAAATTGAAAGAAAGAAAGAACGAAATTATAAAAAAAAAGGAAAAAAAAAGAAGAAAGAAATAGTTGTTTCGTTTGATGTAGATGCAAAATATATGAGACCGGTTGCTTGTTTTTGTTTCAAAATCGTGTTTTTTTATTTGTTTTTTGGATTAAAAGATCACCGATTTCATTAATTAACTATTAATGAAATGAGTATAATCAAAAGATTACAACCAATCAACCTTTGTTTCAACATCGTTGAATGATATAACTGATTGGATCAGACAGTCTGGGTTTTGTGTGTGTGTTTTATATATATATATATAATAATTTCACAATGCCAAAGTACAGACATTGAAAGTTATAAGAACTACAAGCCAAAGGGAAACAAATTTAGTAGTAAACTTCTATAATTAATTGTTAAGCTGCTATTCGGGGAAGTCCTCAGTCCAGAACTTAGTGTCTGCAAAGCGACTTACTTGTTTGCATAGGAAGAATATATACTTGGTTTTGAACAGACGGCACAAAACTTGAATTTAAGTGCAGGAATTCTGCATTATGTCTTTGCTGCCATTTGTATCGGTGGGCTAGTATATGGCAATTGGGTTGCTATTGTAATTATATTATCACAATTGGAGCAAACAGAGCAGCCAGCGAAACAGGGAAGGATCTGCAGATAGGGTCATCAAGCATTACTCTTCTTGGCTACCCAAGTCTCTGTATATGCAATCTTTTTATGAGTCAAATTAGTATATGTAATCTGTGCTCAGTTAACAACGCTGTAAATTTACCCCTCGTTTGCTGGGTAAAACTGCATGTTTGCTAGGTAAAACTGCGTATACACCGTATGGCTCTGTTTTGGGGGGAACAATTCATGAAATTTTCCCTTTAATAAATTTTGGAGATTATATTTCACCTTTTCCTTCGCAAAAACAACATCAAAGAGAAAAAGTTAACACGACCAGCTCTAGTCTTTGCTTCTTCATTCTGAGTCTAAGCTCTAAATTTAGTGCAGAGAATGAGAATACAACTTATTCGGGCATAAAATTGACAAGCATTCGAACACTTGCTGGAAGCAATTTGTTAGAATATTGTTTTAGGAAATAAAGAGTCCAGATGAAAAGCATGAACTTGCGTGGAATCCAAGTGCACTTGCTTTATACAATAACTTGTATCACTTTTCCATTTAACACCTATTCTAAGAAATTGCTTATATTGAGTGTAGTAAAAAACAATCTAACAATGAGAAAGAGACCAAGCAAAGTGGCACGATGGAGGATAGGAAGCCGTTAATGAAGCATCTCATGCTCGACCCACGTGCTAATATAGTTTATGCGAAGAAGAAGAAGAAGAAAGCGATTGATGCATTCAGCCTCCTTAATTGTCTGCTCATTTTATTTTTTTTTACTCCTTTGCTTGGTGCGCATCCTCAATATAGCTTAATAGTCAATTAAATGCTATGCTATGATCTCCTCAGGCATCGGCATAAACCGCGTCCTTTTCTGAAGATCAAAAGAAGAAGAAAACAAACAAAAGGCAGGAATTAGCAAGGTTATAATTAGAATGAGCACAAGCTGATTAATTTGACTCATTCTGCACACCAGTTGGTCAAAAATTATTTACACAAAAGGTGGGTCATAGTTTGGGTCAATTGAGATGATACATGTGATGCAATGAAGACTTGGTCACAATGCAAGTAGAAGACTGTCAATAGTGACCCATATCTTGAATCAATACTGTATACAACTATTCAAGGTTCAAATTTGCTTTTCTACATTAATCAACTTCAGACTGTCATTAGGATAACACATTAAAGTTAATCAGTCAACAAATTGCATCTTTTTAATTGAGTGGTTGTGGCCGTTTTGCTTGTGTATTGATGTGCTCCGATCAGAATTCAATCTGAACATCCGTACTAACAAAAATATATTATGATTTATGCTCTTTCGTCGAATCTCCAACACATCTTCATTGCCATAGCCTCAAACTTGACATGTCAACTATGATATATATATATATATAACTCATTGTTTTATATAACCAAACTCTTTTCTAATTTGAAATCAGTTGTTAAGAAGTTTGGTGGCTACCTAATGCATTTCAACAGTTAATGGAATATGGATCGATCTATTTGACCCAAAGGGGTCGTGGACTGAAATGTTAAGAACTAATCAGTATTAGATTCTAGACTCTTGACAAAGTAAAACATATGACTTCCAAGTTTCAGAGTACTCCTGAATGTCTCAAAAGGGAGTAACACAAGAAAATTGTTAATTTTAGTTTTTTTAGTGTAAAGCTGGCCAACAAGCCGATCTGTTTCACCGATGAGATAGAGAATACAAATTGTTAATTTTAGCTACTACTTACAAGTAGGATTATCATTTCAAGCATGAAAAATTTCACAAAATTCATAAATGCTCATATCAGAAGGAAAAATTTTGGACCTATTGCTTACAAAGGATATTGGATCGATAGAGGATGCAAAAGAAGGAGCTGAAGAAATTAATTATGATTAGTAAATATAAATTGTTTTGTTTCCTTTTCAACAATTAAGTAAATGAGGAATTTTAAAGTGTGCCGAGTGCAATGCAACATAACAGAACAGGCTATGAAAAGTAACTTTCAAGCTACTTCCACAATACTATTTCATTCTTTAACACCTAAGGACTCCATGGACATAGAATGTGCAGCCTTTACACTTATTAATCATCTGTATTTGTCTTTGAAAGAATTAGTCACGTTTCTAAAGGAAAACATATGCCCTCCCTTCCAAAATATAAGTCATTCTAGCACTTTTTTTTTGTTCCACAATATAAGTCGTTCTAGATTTCCGAGCAAGACGTCTTGTTAATTTATATCTCTAATATTATAATGGGAGAGTTGGGTTTGTCATTTGTAGACATTCATTCAACCATCTAATCTCAACCATTCTTTTTTAAGTGAGAGTTATATTAACCATTCATTTACTCAACTCTTGTTAGTTACCATAATACCCTCAAAGTTCAAATTTATTTACGAAATAATTATTCACAAAAATGTCACTTATATAATATAAAAGTTTGTAACACTAGGAGTAATTTGTAAAAAGTATCTAACGAGTAAAGAAAGGTCTTATTATTTACTACTAGTAATATACACGTGCGATGCACATGTTAATTTTAAAATTAAGAAGAAAAACTATAATTTTTACGTGCAAAGCACGTCTTAATAAATATAATTTTTTTAATGTAAATATATTTTTTTAAATAATATAATATAGCACGTGTGAGGCACGCATTAGTAATATGTATATAAATGGTATAATGATAGAGTTGGACGTGACGTGCAAAGCACGTGTTAATAAAAAAATTAAAGTAAACAAACTCTGATGTAAATGTGCGGTGTACGTGTTAATTTAAAATTTTTAAGTAAAAAAAATATGATTTACGTGCATTGCACGCGTCAATTAAAAAAATTTAGTAAAAAATTGGAGAGTTGGAGTTGCACGTGCAACACACGGATTTGTTTGTTGACAAATTACAACTCCAACTCTCCCAATAAAATAGTAGAGATATAAAAAATATTAATTAAAATTTGCATCGCACGTGCAGTTACTAGTTATTAATTAATAGATGTTTTGTCCAGTAATTAATAGAACAAGTTACTTCCAATTGTACCCTTGTTTATTGATATTATAATATAGCAAATTGGGATAAATATGATATTTTACAACATTATTAAAGATCATCAATTATAATATAGCAAATTGGAGATTGGGTTTCGGAAAGAGAGAGAGACATAGGGTTTCGGCACGCGAATAGGAAAAAAGAGAAAAAAAGAGAGAGGGAAGTATGGAATTTGAGGGGGGGGGGGGGGGGGGGGGGGGGGGGGGGGTTCGTCCAACACCACTGGCGCTATTAAAAAACGCAGGGGAATGTCCCGGCGAAACACCCCAAACGTTGGGATAGTTTTGCCGGATTATCCTATATATTTTGTAGTGTAGTACTCTTACACAATTCTAAATTATTTAAAATAATTGTATAAAAACTTAGAACTTATACTATTTTGGAACGTAGTAGCCAAAGCAAAATTGTAGTCGGCAACAAATAGAAAAAGGGAAGGGAAGGTGGAATAAAGGGGTGAAGGTCAAAGTCCACAATATTCATTCGAAGTTCCATAGGCAGTTAAGACTAAAAGATTTGTCATCTCCCCCTCCGATTTAGTTACAATGTGGAGCAGTAAATACTGTATTAAAGAAACAAAACAGTTAAAAGTGAAGTCCCCCACAAAGGACCACACCCCATCTACCAATGACAAAAATCTGACAAAGAGATAAGCACTTAAAAAAGGATTCATAATTACATTACTATATTTCTGGCTGTCTATCAAAATCACTTGAAAGGGCAGGCATGTTATTTTACAAAAAAAAATTATTGTGGCTGTCAATCTAAATCATATGAAATGACATGGGCTCCTTTGGATCTTCCTGAGATCGTTAAGAGCCATTCCCTATTGTTTGTTAAATATACAAAATATATATTTCTCAGCAAACGGAGTCCTATTATCGTTTGCTAAGAACATTTTAGTCGTCCAGAGTTAAATTTTGGGTATTTGAAAAATGAAAATAGAAAAAATGAATTTGCATTGTAGTCATCGAAAGTTAAAATTTGAGTGTTTGCATTTTTTTCAATTCTCAGACGAAAGACTATCTATCGTCCAAGCAATTTGTGCAGGTAAATTAGAACGGACGGAAGATTATATATCGTATGTTGAAAGGAATAAAAATAATTTTAAAAAAAAATATACGGGACGGGAAATGAATTCCCGTCGACGAAATTTTTTGTTTTTTAATAATGTTGAGAGAGAGTAAGGGCATATACGTAATTCCATTATTTAATAATAAAAAAAAGTAGAGGGAGGGACGGTAGATTGTTTATTGCCCCAACCTATTTTTTTTATTTTTAAAAATGGACGGTAGATTGTTTACCGTCCGCTTTTTTTTTTTTTAATTAATAGGTTGGACGGGAAATTATTTTCCATCCGTCATGTATCAGCCAAAAAATTGTTAGGACGATGTTTTATTTCCCGTCCGAGCTCTCCGATGAAAAATAATTTATCGTCCGATCAATCAGACGAAAATTCATCTGTCGTTAGCTATATTTTGGCAAATGTCATTTTGTCTCCCAAATATAGCCAGCTACTGTTCAATCGAAACCCAAAATTTGAGTAAATGGCCAACGACTACAACGCGAATTTTCCCAAATTTTGGATAATTTAGCAAAATGGCCAACGACTAGATATGCTCTAAATACACATATATAGCAATAGCAATGAAAAATGGACATCCAAACATAGCAGTGGGATTTAATAATTGCTAAATATAGAAGTCAGAAGATGATGTTCCGCCTATTAATTTTTTTAAAATTTTTATAATCGGACAAACGAAAGAATAGAAATTTTTTAATAGAATAATCTTCCGTCGGCCAACTTCTTCAAAAAAAAAATCCTTAAAAATTACAAAATTACCATTCAGAAATGATGAAAATGCCATTAAAAAATAATAAATAAAAATAATCTTGGACAGAAGATCTTGCCGTCTTACAGCTCCTTCCTTTTTAAAAATCTTTCAAATATTACTAAAATGTCATTGCAGAACTATGAAAATGCCATTTTCATTATAAAAAAATTTGATTAGATAGAAGATCATCTTCCGTCTCTTCCAAAATTGACCCTGATGCTCTAACTTTTCTATAATCTTTCCAATTTTACTCGATAACAAAGAGGAATCATGTAAAGGCATAGTTCTTAAGAAATATCGACCTATTTTGTAATTTTATAGAGATTTCAGGTAGCAATTAGAGATTTTTAGCATCAATTGGTGATTTTCATATGTGTTTCTCATATCTCTTGACCATAATCACAATTATTAAATCTTGATTTATTTATAATAAAAGGGGGAAAAAAAAACAACAAATGTAGTAATACATATGTTAATCAATTAAACTACGAACGCACCTCTTTTCTCTTGCTCACTACTGGTGCGTCGACCTTCGCCTGAGACTGTTGTTCCCTAGCCATACACATCTCCATAATCCTTGCCGCCGCTTCCCCCGCATCCTTACTCTCCCCCATCACCCTCGCCACCTCCGCCTTCGGCAACCTCATCCTCACCCTCAACCCACCACCACCACCACCCTGATCCCCCTGCTGCTGCTGCTCCAGTACCCTATAAGCCGAACTCATCATCGACCCCGAAAGAGAAAGATCCGAATGCGACCGCCTCGACAGCTTCAAGCTCTCCAACCTCTCCTTTGCACTAACATGTAACAACGCCCCGGACCAGGCCCGTCTCGCAACCCCTTTGTTCTCCGGAGGAGGCTTAGGGAGCTCTATAAGAAAATAGAGCTTCCCCTTCTGTAAATACGATTCAGGCCGGAGTGGGCCCGGCCCGAACGCCCAGTTTCTTGACGTCGTCTGCTTCCAAGAGGTCGTATCCGGGGTGGTCCTGCAGCACGTCCTTGGCTTGGACAGGAGGTTTGAGGCGGAAGGTGGTACCATCAATCTTCATTATTTGGGCACTTCTTCTCTTCTTTCCTCCTAGGCTGTTTCCCATTTTTTTGTCAGAGGGATTGAGAGAAGATGGTACGGGAGGAGGAGGTGAGATGGGAGGGGGGATTAAATGCTGGGGTGGTGATTTTGACGTGCGTGATTAATTAATTAATTATATCTTGGTTCAAATTTGAGAAACTGGTGTCATCTGAATTTGACCATTGAGCTAAATTTAATCTAGAGGGGCTGCATGCATGGCTTGATATTGATTGGGTGCACAAATAGTTAAGTAGTTCACGGTCATGCCTAGCTAGTTCAATTGAAACCGGACATGTGGGTATACTAGATTAGCTAGTACAGCACTGTGCAATATTGTACATACCTGTTCAAAAAAAATATTAAAAATAATTGATATATTGTCTTGAAATATGTTAATTGTCATACTTTATTTTAAAAAACTATATGCATAAAAGTTATCCTTAAAATAAAAAAGATAACCGAAAGTTGAAACGTAATAAATAATTTTTCTAAAATTTTGATAGAATCTCACTTGTACATATATTTTTTTCGTCTTTATACATCTTGTAATATTCTAAGATTTATAAATACCAAATACATCAAGCATTTCAACATTCAACAAATCCATAAATTGTTCAGAATATATAACTAAAACTAAATTTTATATATGGTATATATATCTACTGATATAGCTAAACTAAATTATCTAATTATAATATGACCAATATAGAATTTTATATCTTCTTACTCAAATAATGAAAATATCTGACTAATTATGATCCAATTTTTATATGCGCGGTTTAACAAATAAAGTTGACTACAAAATGTCGAGGGTAATTATAAGAATTACTAATATAAACAATTAAGCATATATGTTCCATTTTGCTGCGTGTAGTTCATCAAACAATAAGTATAATTGTTCTATTCGAATTTAAAGAATAACAATCGCATCATTGTCACCTGAAAATTTTGAAGACCTTAATAGCAATCACGGCCACCATTCATTACCATGTTGTCGCTCTGGTCTACATAGTCTGTCAATCTCTTCACTTTGACCAACTCAACGAAACTCCAAGCACGACCATTAGCCCTCCACGCCAAAAATCGCAAACTCATTAATTCAAAGCACTCAAGCAACCACATCTCATTGAGGCATTGCATCAAACACCTTCCGCGAAACACAAATTTCATAAGGGTTTATCATTAAAAACCTTCCAGTTTCCCTCTTAATATCTCTCTCAGCTCTCGTCAACTAATCCTCCATTCTCTAATGTTGTAATCAATCTCAAAGCAACAACACTCTTGTTGAAGAATCTACCACAACTCGTAGTGCTAATAGCGGAAGTACACCACAAGCAATAGAAACTACTAAGACTTTGCTGAACCAAGAATAAGCCAGCACAATATATGCAAGATCTCACAAGAACACAATCAATATCCAGAAATAACAATACTTCTTATTCCCTAAAAAATACAAAGATTTATAAAAGAGATTACAACTCCCAATCCCTCTCCCTCACTTTTGAAACACTCGGCACAATCCCCTCTTGAAGTTGAATAATGATAACGGCTGACCGATTCTCTCTGATCTCAAAGATACAAACCCTAGAGTCTATAGCCATATATATAGCCCCTAAGTAAATCCTAAAAGATAAACAAAAATCCAGCTTATTGGACCTGAAATCCGTTAGCCCAAATAACACAACGCCGATGTCGGTCGACCGTACCCGCAGGTCGGTCGACTGCAACGTGTAAAGTCAACTCCTGAACTCTAGACTGGTCGACCGCACGGTCGACTATCCCACTCTCTGTTGAACCATGTATACTCGAAGAACCTCCTACAGTCATGATCAGTCGACCGCACCTCCGGTCGGTCGACCGCAACTCTCCAAACTGCACATCTTCTACTTGCTGCTATTGTCTCTTGCTGTCTTCGTCTTCTCATCTTCTTCTCCAAATTAAAGTAGTCAGTGCCTATGTGTATTTGAGGTCACAATCCTAACAACTCTACCATCTCAATTCCTAACCCTAACCCCTGCTCCACCCGCCGCCTCTCCTCCCGCTATCACCGTCGAACCCGACTGCGCCACCGCCGCCCTCCTCCTCTCCTCCTTCACCTTGATGTCCCTCATGTCCTCTTTAAATTCCTTCACTCTCAAATCATGTTAAATCGCCGTCATTCCCTCCACCATCCTGCCTCCGTCAAAGTCGTCTCCTCCTCTGTCATCACACCCTCTCCTTCTGCCACGTCATCTCGACATCGCCGGCTCCGCCCACCCCTGGCCCTACCGTTGCCACTTCCTCCATTTCTAGCACCACCCCTCCCAAATATGGTCATTGTCTCTTCCCTCCACAATTAAATTACATTAGTGTAAAACACTACTCTTCTCAGGGTTGGCTCTATCGACAGACGGCCACATCGGGCTTCCGATTTTTTTTTTCATTTTCAGGAGTCACAATTTATTATTTTTAGTTATATATGTCGATTTTTTCAGACATAAGTGTTTATAACCGATATAAAAAGAGTAAAAAAAAACTGCCCCTACCCACATTCCAGGGAGCTCAAAACAAGGTTTGAAATAAATATTGCATATATTCTCTTCACTACCTTAGGTGGCATACTCTTATTGGAGAGTTCTCCCACCTACTCGATCTTCTCCTACCTATTGGAGTGTGCCACCTAAGGTAGTGAAGAGAAATGTAGTGAACTTGGTAGTGGATGTAGCATTACTCTTGCCCAATGAGTAATGCTTTAGCCACTACCAATTTCACTACCATTCTCTTCACTACCTTAGGTGGCATGCATACTCTTATTGGAGAGTTCTCCCACCTACTCTATCTTCTCCTACCTATTGGAGTGTGCTACCTAAGGTAGTGAAGAGAAATGCAGTGAACTTGGTAGTGGATGTAGCATTACTCATCAAGTGTTGTTCTTGGAGTTGATCCAATATTGTTGGTGTTGCATATGAAAATAATGAATTCCAAGTGTCATATTTAAATTTTAAAGAATTGTGAGTGTCATTTCTCAAATAATAATTAAAAAAAACCCTTTAAATTAAGACCTTTTGTAACTCTTAGTAGTGGAGTATATATGAATATCTATTGTGAACAGTAGTTTACTCGCTGTAGAATGCGTTTGGGTTTTTTTGACTTTTATCTTTGTTAACATATATATAGATACTACTACATATGAAAACAATCTTCTTCTTTTTTTTGAGTTAAAAGGTGGAATAACACTACCATGTTTCATTAATAAGAGATTAATAAACACCCCGCATAACCGGAAAAAAACAAAAGTGCAGTGCAGGAAATAAAACATAAACCCCCAACAGAACCCTGGGGGGTGGGTTTCATCATCTAAACCTCAGACAACAGGACATAAGACATAAACCCCCAACAGATCCCTGGAGGGTGGGTTTCAACATCTAAACCTCAGACAACCAGAATACAAAGAAATGACACAACCTAAATAGACACAGTGGGTGCCGCTGACTCAACTGGGTAGTAAGGCGGGTGCACTCCTCAAACCATAGTCGGCCCGAACTCTATCTCCTCATCGTCAAATTCTTCCACCTGGAAGACCCGTGCAATCCTCCCTCTCGCTCCTGAGGCAGCAGCTGTAGCCCAAAAGAAATTAGATGCATGATGAGAGTAAGGTTACCAGAAATAGAATTACATGAAGCACGAAAATAAAAATTGTTTCTATCTAGCCATAACACCCATGTGGTTGCCGCAATGGCAATATACCACGCATCCTTCATGTCGTGTCGGGTCGATGCAAATCTGGGGCCAACCCATAGTTCCTCATACTCTCATGGGTAGTCACTTGTGCCTATGGCTCTTAGGACTTCTATCATGATGGCCTTACTTCTTGTGCAGTGAATAAACAAATGGTTCAGATCTTCCGTGTGAGTGTTGCAGAATCCACAGTTGGTCACAATGTGAGGTTGTCTCTTGGCTAGGTTCTCTCTGGTGAGTATAGCATTGTTAAGCACAAGCCAGAGGAAGA
Source organism: Hemerocallis citrina (assembly GCA_017893485.1). Taxonomy (NCBI): domain Eukaryota; kingdom Viridiplantae; phylum Streptophyta; class Magnoliopsida; order Asparagales; family Asphodelaceae; genus Hemerocallis; species Hemerocallis citrina. The sequence continues at coordinate 156,180,379 of CM030360.1, read as the reverse complement.
CTCTGACTTTAAGAGGTGTTTTTGTTTTCCATAACACCGTTGCCCAGCTGGGTCTGCATCCCCGAAAGTGAATTCGGTGGTAAAGAGATCTAACCGAAAACACTCCCTTCTGCTCAAGCATATGAAAACAATCTTCCTTACTATTCTTTTTTTATTTTGTCTTTTATATTTTCTTTTTAGGCAAGTATATTTTTCTATTGTATTATCTTCTTCTGCAAGTATTTTCATCAATGTGGACTTTTTACTTGTATAAATTGGCCACCGACCCTAATAAATATATCAATCATAATTATTTTTATTCACCTCACAAATCTAATAGTCTTCGACCATCTTGTACCTTTATATTATAGAAATAAAACTAAAAGATATGAAAGTAATGAATCCCAAATTTTAACGCAATTAAATTACATTAGTGTAAAACACTACTCTTCTCAGGGTTGGCTCTATCGACAGACGGCCACATCGGGCTTCCGATTTTTTTTTTCATTTTCAGGAGTCACAATTTATTATTTTTTGTTATATATGTCGATTTTTTCAGACAGAAGTGTTTATAACCGATATAAAAAGAGTAAAAAAAACTGCCCCTACCCACATTCCAGGGACCTCAAAACAAGGTTTGAAATAAATATTGTTAAAAATACATATATGTGGGCCTCCTTCATTTATCTCTCTCACTCACACCTCTTGAATTTATTTCTCACATTATGTACGAGGATGCCTTTTGGAGAGTTTGCCATGGGTGCTCATGAGCGCCCTGACTCTTCTAATGGTCTTCAAATATAATTGTCAAGAATTCATAGTCCTTTAATCATGCTTGCTTTACATCTATTTGGGTAGTAAAATATGATATCACCAATTTCATTGTATTTTTATGAGCAATTTACCGCAGCAAAAAAAGGTTGCCAATATTTTTTTGAGGGAGCAAGTGAAAGATTTCAGAAACATACCAGGTGGAGTATAAGCTAATAATTTAACACTCCTCCAACGTACCATCTCTGGTCTTTTTCTAACCAGTGATTCTAATGAGCAATTCTACGTTCTAATGAGCAATTCTATGTTCACTACCAATTTTATTATATTTTTCTTCACTGTCTTAGGTAACACACTTCAATTAGAGGTGACATTAGAATTGGGCTGAACCCCGCCCAAAATCAAAGGCCGGTTTGGTCCTCGAAAATCCCAAAAAGAAACCGCAATAGACCCGGCCCGCCAGCGGCCTGGCTTGCTCAGACCCGGGACCGGGTTGAACCGGTCCGGGCCGACCGTTGTGATTTTTTTTAATTTTTTTTAAAAAAATTGTGTTTGTATAATTACTAAAATACCCCCAACGGATCAATACTAGCAAGGTTTTGGGGGTATTTTGGAAAATTCAAAATATACATATTCTATATATATACAACACCATTTCATTCAATTATCTTGACAAATTCACCCAACTCTCTCTATTATCTCTTATCTTTCTCAACAAATCAACAACAATAAAAAACATTCAACTACTCTCTTGCAAGGATCAACATCCACAACATCCAACAACAATCAATAACATTAACAACAATACTACAGGCTCTCAACTCTCTCTTCCTTCATTTTTCAATCTACATTCTATACTCATACGGTATTTTTGCATTTATATAATTTTTAGAATTAGCATTTGATATGGCTAAAAAATGGGTTAAATCGATCGGAACCGTCCAAATTAGGCACGAATCTAAAAGATCAGGGGTAAAATGATAATTTCACCTACAAACGGGTTCGAAATGGGTACTGGGTCTTTTTTCCAAAGGTCCAATAACCCACTAACGGATCCATCTCAACTGGGTGCGGGTTCCAACGCACAAGAAACCCAGTCCAACTGGATAAAATTAGGGTTTATGATTATGATTAATCAACGGTCCTGATTCCTTCTATCCATCCACTGGGAAGTAGGGATTTGATCATATCCCGAAACTGGTCCCTAAGGCGGTTATAAATACCCCCCACCCCCCACTGTTACCAGGTAATCAATCTTTTGCCAATCAAAGCTCTTTCATAATCTTTCTGATTACTGACTAGAGCGTCGGAGGGTGCGTCGCCGGGATCAAACCCGGTGTTTCGCACTTTTTGCAGGTTACTGACGGGAGATCACGATCAAACTCCGGCGGAAATGCGATCAGGTTTGACTATTCAATATCCCACGAATCCACAAATCTATCTGTTTGCCTCCCACACCGATTTCAGCGGCAACAACATTGTTGTCTGTTCTCATTTATTTCTCCTAATTATATTGAGTTTTCTTGTACTACTTCTTCTTCTTCTTCTTCTTCTATTTAATTTTTTTTTAATTTGGTAAATATACACTAGTTTATTCATTTAATTGTTGTTGTTTTATTGAAATATTTGTTCTTTTTTAAGAATTTTTTTATTAACATACACCGGTTTATAGTAGAATTTTATTTAACTTTATTTGTTTTGTATAATCATTTTCTATAACATACACTAGTTTATCTATCTTTACTTGTTTTGTAGAATTAAGTTTTAAAACATACACTACAATTAATTTTTAAAATATACACTAGAATAGATTTTTAGAACATACACTAGAATTTTTATAACATACACTAGTGTAGATGGCATCTAACCGATCACGAGATAGACATCGTAGCCAATAGTCTACTAGTAGTCATCGCATTCCTTCCATTCCAATTCCATATGTAGAAAGTGAAGAAACACTTATGAATTATGATAGTATTCCCGATTTTCATGAAATACACGGATGATTTAGAAGTAGAAGACATAGAACCATAGCCATCGGAACAAGGCCTTTCTAAATTCCGTAAAACAAGAGGGACCAGATCCGAAGTACACAAATATTTTGACTATGTTCCTTTAAAAAATGATAAGAGTGTAGGATAAAAAATTTGTAAGAAGTGTCAAACACCTTATAAGTTTAAAATAGGATCGGGAATGAGTACAATTCAACGATACTTAAATAAATATCAACCCAAAATTTCTAAAGACAACCACACAACAAAAAATACACTCTAAGACCAGTCAAGTAGATTGTCATAGCTACGATCACGATATCGTTCGTAGAGAAATGGCTAAGTTAGTAATTAAGATGAATTACCTTATTCGTTTGGTGAAAGTAGGAAAGTAGAGACTTTTGCAAAAACCACATTAAACCCTAAATATAAAAAAATTCATAGGAATATAGTTAAGGGTGATTGTAAATTAGTTTACAATGAGGCTAAGAATTTTTTAGTAGCAACACTAACATCACTAAACATTAGAGTTTCTTTAACATCGGATGGGTGGATAAGAGTGAACGGCATACTAGTGGTGTATGTCACATGTCATTGGATAGATTCCGATTGGCTACTTCAAAAGAGGATAATTTCATTCGAATTTGTTAGGTACCCACATAAGGGTGAAATAATTGCCACACAAATCATGGAAGCATGTAATAATTTTTGTATTTTTGATAAAGTTTTTGCTATTGGTTTTGATAACGGCTTTAATAATACTAAAGCAATCGCTAGTTTGAAAATTACACTAAATCCTATAGAACCGAAAAAAAATTATGTTAGGTGTGTTTGGCATATTTTAAATCTTTGTGTACAAGATGCATTAAAATATGGACATGATAAAATTAAGGCAATGAGAAATTGTTTTCATTTTATTACGTTGAGTGATCCAATATATTAAACTTTTCATGATTGGTGTCAACTTAGGAGAATTGTATTTAAACGTTTTCCTAAAGATGTTAGACATCGTTGGAATTCTACTTTTGATTTATTATGTGTTGTTCTTCACTATCATTTTAATCTTAGAGAATTTTGTGTTGCAATGAGTATGCAAGATTGTATGTTAGATGATGATTTTTTATTTTTTGCCGATGGTTTGTACAAATTTTTAGAACCTTTTAATGAAACTACTTTACAATTTTTTAAAATATATACATCTACATCTAATGATATTTTACTTGCAATTGTCTCTATGATGACAACAATTAAAGATTTGATAAGTGACCTTTTTATTGGAGAAATAGTTTATGCCGCTTATATTAAAATTTTAAAATATTTTCATCCACTTCCTATCTTATATTGTGTTGCTAATGTAATGAATCTCATGATTAAGTTAGAAGGCACCAAAATTTTAATTGAAATTTTTTATACTTATGCTCCACACGATGAAATTAAAGATTTTGATCATATTGTTTTCACTACACAATTTGAGCATGTTTTCACAAGTTTATATAATAGTTACGATAGACTTTATTCATCTAACACTACACAAATACAAAATGTTAGTTCTTCTTATTCTTCTATAATATCAAACGGAAAAGGTCTTACTACTAGTAGTGTTTTAAATCTCATAAAATAAAAAAAAAACCAAGAACCAACTCACCAAATGAGTTGAATTGGTATAATGCACAAACTCCCATTGAAGATGTAGTAGATGTTTTTTTTCTTTTTGGAAAACTAATGAATTTTTTTTAGTATTCTTTCTCGCATGGCTAAAGATTTGCTAACTGTACCGGTGTCAACCGTTGCATCTGAAAGTGATTTTTCTTTTGGTAGCAGGATTATGAGCCCAAACAGGAATCACTTGCCATCAAAGAATTTGGAGATATTAGTATACGCCGAAGATTGGATGAAAGCGTAAGAGAGGACCCAAGATTTACATGAGACACACAACGGATCAACAAGTAGCGACGAATGAACATCTAGTAGAATGTAGTTTGGATAATGTATTGTAAATAATTGAGAAACTTTAAGGGAATGAGATTCTATATTTAGGTTAAGTAAAAGTGCACGACAATAGTCCACTGCCTTCTCTTCAATTTAAATAGAGGTCATCTCGATCTTTAAATACAAATGTTTTCCTCGTATTGTAATTTGAATATATTTGAATAAAATTTACTAATTTATTTGATTATATATTAAACTTTGTAATTCATAAAAATACTTTAATTTACGAATATCTCTTTATCTATATGTTCTTAACAATTGTGAACAAATTTTCTTTTAATTTTTTCTGTAAAAAATATTATATAAAAAAAAAACCCGACCCGGCCAGGTCCCCGAGCTAGGGGCCGGGCTACTATATTTCTCCCCTGGCTCGCGAACTTTGGTAGCCCGGGACCAGGTCAAACCCACTGGGCTCCGGCCCGGTAGGCCCGAATGCCACCCCTAACTTCAATAAGTAGGAGAATGTAGATTTGGTAGAGAAACTCTCCAATAAGAGTGTGCCACCTAAGCTAGCGAAGAGAATGATAGTGAGATTAGGAGTGCATGATATATTACTCTTTCCTAATTGTTGGTGTTACTGTATATATTATAGTTGGTGGAGAGAATTAAAGAGTTGGTTGAAGCACTTTCTTAATTTTTTTATTATTTAAAATAATTCAATCCTCTATTTTATAGTGTACATTTAGTAACCGAACTATTCTATTATTTTTAAGAACTAGATTTGCTCGTGGGCACGTGCCTATGGCACATCTTCGAAACGATACAGAATACGAAAAGCTCTGTAAACAGTAAAAGAAACAATAATGTAGCTCAAGTTTGAATAGTATGATAATAATTTGTTGTAAATAAAAGTCCATATTTCCATTAGTATATGTTGAAAAATAATTATAAATGGGGGTGTAAAATCTAACTTCTTAGAACTTTAAGTGTGAAAAATGATAAAATTTAACTGTTGAAGAGATATTTGTTATTTTCAGTATAACATGTGCAATAAGAAAATATAAAAATTTTGAAAATTTACAAACCTGAAATCTTAAAATCTAAATTTCTAAGTAAATAAAGAAAGAATGAGAAAGAGAGATAGGGAGAGAGAGAAAGAGAGAAATATGAAAAAGTGAAGAGAGAAGAGAGAGATAGTAATAAAGTAAGGAGTTTTTTAGTTTTGGGGGGGAAAATTTTGATTTTGGGGTTTGAAATTTTAGGGGGGGGAAATGTGTTTTGTGAGGTTATATCCGGGCCTTCGATTTTGGGAGAATTGAATGTGAGCCACTTGATAGCTTTCTTTGTGTTTTATTATATAGATATAAGGGGCTACGAACCTACAAATTAGTGGTTAGTTGGAGAATTTCTGTACAATAATTAAAGCTGAACTGTAGGTCTAGCATTTTGCCTGCAGGTGTAGGGTTTATCTAGTAGCAAATACAACCGTACGGTTCTGCTCCGTAACACATGTAACGAATATTTTTTATGTACCACTTTTTGAAACTATTTGCAAAAAGATGACAATTGCCAAAATATTTGTGGACGTAGACTTAACAATTAAACTCGTCGTTTACAACGGTGAGTTTAGTTATTTCATGCTCACCACTGGAACATGGCGAATGTAGCTTCTTTTTTTTTTTTTAGAAACTCGTCATTCCCAATGTCGAGTTTAGTTCAAAATTTTCAATGAAAACTCGCCGTTCCCAACGGCAAGGACATATACACTAAACTCGCACCGGGAACGGACGAGTTTAGTTCAATTCTTTTTTGTTTAAGACTCAGCGTTCCCAATGGCGAGGATATTTACACTAGACTCGTTGTTGGGAACGGCGAGTTTAGTTCATTTTTTTAAAAAAATGTATTTATTATTATTATTATTATTATTATTATTATTATTATTATTATTATTATTTTGAAGACTCGCTATTCCCAACAGCAATGACATTTACACTAGACTCGCTAATGGAAATGGCGAGTTTAGTTCAATTTTTTATTTATTATATATATTTTTTTAAGACTCGTCGTTCCTAACGGCGATGATATTTACACTAGACTCACTGTTGGGAACGACGAGTTTAGTTCAAAAATAATTTCTATAGAGTTTTTTTCGAAAATTCACTAAATCCAACAGAGTGTTTTATTCACTGTGGATTTTTTTACATCCTCTCCATTCCCAACAACGAGTCTAGTATAAATGTCATCGCCGTTGAGAACAACAAGTCTTTATTGACGAGTTTAGTTCAAAAATAATTTCTATTGAGTTTTTTTCCGAAAATTCACTAAATCCAACAGAGTGTTTTACTCTCTGTGGATTTTTTTACATCCTCTCCATTCCCAACAACGAGTCTAGTATAAATGTCATCGCCGATGAGAACAACAAGTCTTTATTGAAAATTTTGAACTAAACTCATTATTTTCAATAGGGAGTTTAGTGTAAATATCCTCGCCATTTGGAACGACGATTCTTTATTGAAAATTTTGAACTGTACTCACCATTGGGAACGACGAGTTTCTCAAAAAATTAGCACTAAACTCGCCGTGTCCCAACGGAGAGCATAAAACAACTAAACTCACTGTTGGAAACGACGAGTTTAGCTGTTTAGTCTACGAACACAAATAATTTGGCAACTGTTATCTTTGTAGAAATAGTTTTAAAAAGTGAGATAATAAAAAAAACCACATGTAATTATGTGAACGAGCTATACTTTGAAATTTTAACTTAAGCTATGGGCCTATGGCTGGTCTACTTCACCCAGGAGAGGTAATTTCGTAAATCATCAAGGGGTGAATTATTTCTTTGGCTTAATTTTAAAAAACACCAGTGAAGTTTTAGACAGTATAAAAAATCCCACAATTTTTTTTTTATAAAAAACCACACTCAACTATATTTTAAAAAAATTTACATCGACAGAGTTTACTTCTGTTAAGTTTTTGTCAGGTGCATCGCACGGGACTTTTTTCGGACCAAAATGTTCATCAATCAGGACCATGGATCTCCCAGAAAAGCTTGCACCTATAATCAACGATCCGGATCTCTTCAAAGTATGATTTAGTGTTTTAATTATTTTTATTAATTTCTAATTAGGATTAATTAAAAAAAAATGTCCAAAAATAATTAAAATTTTGGATTAATTAATTAGAAAATCTAAAAAATAATTATAAATTCAAAAAATATTAAAATATTCCAAAAAAATTAGAAATTTAGAATAATTATTTTTAAAAACCAAAAATTAATTATAAAAAATGGGAATTTTGGTTTAAAAATTTGAAAAAAAAGGATTAAAATTGAAAAAAAAATCCGAAAAATCTAGAAAAATTAGAAAAGTTCAAAAAATAATCAGAAATTTAGAGTAATTAATTAAAAGAGTTTTTCCAATTTCTTTTCTTTCTAGAACTTCAAAGAGTTTTTCCAATCTTTTTAGAACTTCAAAGAGTTTTTCCAATTTCTTTCTAGACTTTTTCAATTCTTTTCAAAATTTTAATCATTTTTTTCAAATTATAAATCAAAATTTCCTATTTTAAAATTAAATTTTAGATTTTAAATTAATTATTCTAAATTTCTCATTATTTTTTTTTCGGTTTTTCAAGATTTTTACGAAATTCTTTTTCAATTCTTATTCACTTTTTCAAAATTTTAAATCGAAATTTTCAGTTTTTATAATTAACTTTTGGTTTTTAAAAATAATTATTATAATTCTAATTATTTTTTTGAATATTTTCATATTATCCGAATTTGTAATTATTTTTTAGATTTTGTTGTTAATTAATCCATAATTTTAATTATTTTTGAGAATTTTAGTTAATTAATCTGAATTTAAAATTATTAAGAAAATTAAAAACAATAAATCATACTTTGAAGAGATCTGGACCGTTGATCATAGGTGCGCATTTTTCTGGGAGATCCAGCGATTCTGAATGGTGGGCATTTTGGTCCGAAAAAAATCACGTGCGATGAACGTGACGTAAAAACGTGCATCACATGTGGAGATTATTTGTGTATGAAGAAGCAACACCGTAAACTGAGCTTTCGGAAATAGTTGCATCTTTGTATTAGTTTTTGGAATTTTTCCAGTTTATTCTACATTTTCCCTAATTTTCCCCCAATTTTTAATCATTTTTTTCAAAAATTACAAAACAAATTTTCCTATTTTTATAATTAATTTTGAATTTAGAATTAATTATTCTAAATTTCTAATTATTTTTTTGAATTTTTTTCCTGTTTTGTAGACTTTTCTGAATTTTTTTCAATTTTTAATCATTTTTTTAAAATTTAAAATCAAAATGTCAAATTTTTGTAATTAATTTTTGGTTTTTAAAAATAATTATTCCAAATTCCTAATTATTTTTTTGAATATTTTCATATTTTCTGAATTTATAATTATTTTAAATATTTTTTAATTAATTAATCCAAAATTTTAATTATTTTTCGGAATTTTAAATTAATTAATCCGGATTAAAATTTAATAAAAAAAATTAAAAATTAATACATAATACTTTGAAGATATCTGAACCATTGATCATAGGTGCTCACTTTTCTGGGAGATCCAACGATCCTGATCGATGGATATTGTGTTCCCCAAAAAAGTCACGTGCATCAAACCTAACGGAAGTAAAACCTGTCAATATGGGTTTTTTGACAAATGTATTCTGTGCAGTTTTTTATTAAAAAAAAATTAGTGAGATTTTTTTTTAAAAATGACCAATACGTCAGTGAAGTTTTTTTTAAAAATTAAATCTATTTCTTTCGTTCTTTAACTCGCAGATTAGCTTAACCTTAATCTTCTGGATAACGGACTATGCATGTGAAATTTAAACTCCTGATCTTTTGTTTGCCAACGAAGTTGTTTACCCTTGGTCCTAGTGTCACTTGCACTAACTTAGTTAACTATGGTTCCACTCAACTACTCAGGCCTCTCCCTTCAACAAAAAACAAATTAAAAGCCTTCAAAGAGAGAGTTATTCCTTTTGGTGCACACTAATCAAAGATCAACTAGTAATTAAGAAATTTGCCGAAAGATAACTAACAAAGAATAGTGACATGACTTTCTTCTGAACACTATTAAACAAATTCCTTGTTTAATTACTATATATTAACTGGAAAACAATTCCGTTGTTTCTGTGATAGGGAGACAAAGAACGCCAAGACCCCGTGATGTTCGGGGATTGCAATTTTTTTCTTTCGTAATATAGTGACTTTTGCATTAAGAGAATGCTTAATTAACATCTATAAGTCTAACTCCTTCTAAGAAAAAAAAAAGTTTCTCTCTCTAGAAGTTCTAGAGAGAGAAACTCTCCCCCCAAAAAAACCCAAACTAGAGAAACCCGAGATCTGTGAGTGTGGGGGCGGCAGCCCCCGCAGTGCTACCTTCCTTCCTCTTCCTCCCGGTGCGCCGCCCCTCCTCGATGACGGCAGCCAAGTCGGTGCGCCTTCTCGGTTCGACGAAGGTCGTGCCTCCCCAAATCGTGGTTTCGTCTTGTCTCCTCGGGTCGCGGAGCGACGTCGTCGCACCAGAGCATCCTTCCGCGCCTGTGTCGTGAGCGCCATGGATCTGGGGAAGGGGTCGCGATCACCTTGGGCCTGGCTGATGGCGAGGTCCCCCGGCCTCACATCGCTTCTCGATGACGACCCAGATCTGATTTTGCCCACCTCAAGTGTGTGCAGTCGGTGGTTCGGCATGGGGCTCGTAGGCCGGTCCGGTGGTGGTTTTGCTGTGGGTGAGGAGTGTGTAGCACATAGTATTGCACGATTGTGGGGCTTGGGCCCGAAGATGGGGTCCCTCCATGATGTGCGCTCACTTGTTTGGGTGTCCAACGACGCCGCCGATACAGTCTTTACAGCGCAAACTATCAGGCTATTGAACTTCCTCCAGCTTAGGCCAATGTCTCGTAACAGCATCGCCTCTTCCCTCGGTTTGGGAGTAAGAGTCGAGATGAGTCTGTGTAGTGAGAAATCGCCGGAGAGAGCAAGAGCTTGAGAGAGGTGAAGGTATCCTCTCCACGACTCTCCTGGATCGTGGTGTTTGGTGGGGTGAGCGAGATAGTTATTTGGTGAGAAATCGCCCGAGAAAGCACAATCGTGATAGAGGTGAAGGTACCCTCTTCACGGCTATCTCTTTGGTAGTGGCTGTGGGAGTTAGTGGCGCGTTTGTAGGATGAGTGGTGGAGTTGGTGAGAGGGTGCAGTTGCTTTGCATGTGCCGTGGTGTCATAATTCGGTCTGCGGGGTTTGGGCCCAAAGATGGGGTCCCCCAGCAAGGAGAAGGTAGAGATCGGCAGGTGATAAAATCCTGCCAGGCCAGTTTCAGGTGGGTGTGCATGTGCCGTGGAGCCAGTGTACGAAGTTAAACTGACGTACTTACAATTTTGCTGGACCGAGCTTTTGTCGGCCCACCCTCCAGGGTTGTTGGAGGGATTTATTGTTTGTACGGGTCATGCTGCTTCATTTATATTTTATTTTCTGTCTGTAGGATGTAATCTGGCCCAGTTCTCTGGGTTGTATCATTAATTTCTTATTAATGAAACAGGGTGGCCATATTCCACCTTTTCCTTAAAACAAACATCTAAAAGTCTAGAATTGTATCGTAATTCTATCCTAATAGTGATTGAAAAAGATCTATTTATATACATTAATTTGTTCCAAACTTCCAAATAATGTGAATATTAGACCTATAAAAGTTTAGGTGTTCGTTTAGGATGGTCAAGCAAGTGCTAAGAAGATATTTCGTATGGACGACAACGAAAAGTCTCGATCGGGATCAGTGGGCAGATGGATGACTTTGTGGTGGATCATCTTAGAACGATAATATATATTGTAGTAGATGTTTAGGTTTTATTCAATAGTATTAGTTGTATTAGGCTTTTGTTGAGAACTTGTGATGTATTATGCTTTGCTCTAATTTTATTAATTGTTCATTAATAAAACTGGTGGCATGGATCACCTTTATCTTTAAAAAAAAACTTCAGGTGTACGTGTTCAGATCCTTCACATCTTCCATCGACTGACCGATTTTACCTATTTTACTGACCGGTTTCCTTTTTATTTCAGAGAGATTATGCAAAGACAATTAGGAACACTCCATCCACCAGTTATGCAACTAGTTATTAGGAATTCATATTGTTAGGTTTGTGGCCTCAAATACACATAGGCACAAGTTTGGAGTTGGAGAAGAAAAAGAGAAGACGAAGACAACAGCTGAATAGAGGCAACAACTGGTAGTCGACTGCGCAGTTAACCACCAAGCCAATCGTGTGTCTCTGTTGCATATTTGATGAATTCAGATCCTTGGCAGTCGACCACATCGAGGCGATGTATGCTATTTGGGCTGTGGGTTTCGGGTCCAATATGTTGAATTCGTGTTTATATTTTAGGGTTTACTTTAAGGTTATATAAGTACTTGTAGACTCTAGGGTTTGTAATTTGAATCGGAGAGCCATTATCATTGTACAACTTCAAGAGAGAGTGAGTGTCGAGTGCCGAGCTTCAAAGGTGAGAGAAAGAGAGAGATTGAGAATTTTGATCTCTTTGTATTTTTGTATTTCTTGAGAAATAAGAAGTATTGGTTTTCTTTGCATATTATTGTGTTCTTGTGGTTGTGAGATCTTGTGATTATTGCGGTGTCTTGTTATTGGTGCATCTAGGTCCTGGGGTGCTCGTTAAACTTCCGTTGTGGGCACTACAAGTGGTATCAGAGCTTAGGGTTTCGAGATGGCCGATAGCAAGTTGAAAGTTGAGCGGTTCTATGAGAGTGATTTTGCGATGTGGAAGATTCAGATGATAGAGTATCTCCGTCAGAAGGACCATTGTTTGATGAGGAGCCGGAAGGTGCAGATAAGGATGAGAAGATCTTGGCAGCATGGAATCGTTTGGATCAAAAGGCACTAGGGCAGATTCAATTGGCACTGATTATGAAGGCATTGCTTCACATCTCAAAGGTAAAGACTGCACAAAAGGCTATGAAGATTTTGAAGGATATGTATGAGAAACCGTTGGCATCTAATCAAATTATTCAGTTGAAAAAATTGGTTAACATGAAGTTGGGAGAAGGAGGTTATGAAGTTGAGAGAAATGGATTCAGTAGCAGAACATGTGAACAATTATTGTATGGTTTACAATCAGATGGAAGCTATAGGATTGAAGTTTTCAGAAAGGGGATAGTCATTGTTACATCTATCTACACTACCCGATAGTTATGGTACGGTGGAACAGACTATTACAGGGACTATGACAAATTCAGCGATTCTATAGGATGTTGTGAAAATCATCATGAATGAGGAGGTGAGAAGGAAGAGAAACATAGAATTTTCATCATCTTCTAAGGATTCCACACTGTCATCTGAGAGGCGACGTGAGAGACCTAAGGGAATTCGAAGAAGAAAGGATCAAAGTAGTTAGTCCGAGAGTGGGTCTGATGACAATGACGACGGAAGTGGTACTGGGTGTGTTAGTATTGTCACAAGAGGGGTTACTTAATGCACAGTTGTAAGGCTGTTATGAAGAAGAAGTGAGAAAAATTAAAGGAAGCCAATGTGGTGACTAAGAAAACACTGCTGGATGAGTATTTATGTCTATCTGCCAGAGTGGAATTGGACACATGAGATTGGTGTATTGATTTTGGAGCTTCTTTTCATTGCACTTCGAGGAGAGAGATGTTTGAGGACTACTGTAACCCCTGTTTTTCATTTTCTGTATTTTGGACGTATTTTTCTTTTTCTGTGTATTTATTCTTATTGTATTTCTCCGACTCTTTTTCAACCATGTAATTGATCTCTTTTATCTATATATTCTTTTATTTGATTTGTCGTCTCTTAAATTGATCTCTTGGATTCGTTTGTCTGTCTATTAATTCATCTCTAGTTGTTCGAGTTTTTATTTCTTTGATTCTCAATACTAATTGACTCGTGTCCTACCTTTATTTTATTATTCATTTTGTTTCCACCACTTTATTGAATCTATTTATCCCCAAAATACTGATTCTATATACCCAAATCCTATATCTAAACCAAATTTAACCCTCAATAAAAACCTTATTGAATCCCTTTGTACCCAAAAACCCAATACCCGTTTGCTCCAACCCGTCACACACCTTAAACCCTATTCTCATCCTATATATAATTACCTACTGTGCATATCCTAACCCCAAAACCATAGCCGCTAACCCTGCCTTTCACCTTCCTCTACCTCCAGCCCCGTTCACCTATCTCCCGACCTCCTAACCCATCCCGATTACCCTCCTACTCTCCTAATCCTCTTCCTCCCTGCCTCGGGACCGCCATCTCGATGCCAGGACCTCTCCCTGCTCTGCCTTGCACCACAGCACGACCCTCCCTGTGTCGCGACCTCCCTAGCACTGCCCTCTGCTTCCTTCCAACGATAGCAGCAGTGCCAGCTAGCAGCGAAGCCAGCCAGTGCCGCTGTGCCACCACCAGTCCCCGCCTCTGTTCTCCGGTGTTGTTCCCTAGCCGCCGTCTGTTCTCCCCTTACGGTGCACCCCAACTTCCCTTGGTCCCGATGCGCGTGTGTTGTTCACCTCGAGCACATCTAGCCGTTCTTCGTGTCCGTAGTTTATTTGCTTTTCGTGTTCGATCCGTTTGTTGTGTTCGTAGTTCGTTCATTGAGTTCGTGTCCAAGAAACCGTTCCCGTTATTCTTGTTTTTTGCATCGTTTCCTTCGTCGACTATAAGGCAAGTAACTTGTATACTTTTCTGTTGCATATACAAGTACTAAATACCGCCTGTAGTGTAGTTGTGTTCTAGAGATAATTCTTGTGCAAAACTCCTGTTATATCTTATCTCTATGTGTTGATCCGTCCGTAGTCGTCTCTAGTTAACATGAATTTATACTTAGATCTAATTGATCCCCGTTGCATATATAATTGTTGGTTGTGATCCATTAGTTGTTGTGTGAATCTTGCATGCTTGGCGTGTTACTGGTAGTACATCCTGTTATTGATCTATTAAATACCATATACCATATTGCTTGGACATCTAGTATACTCTATTTCACACTTTGTTATGATTTGGATGTGTTTCCTATTATCTAGTTGATTTTATGCATGAAAAATAATTTTATCCTTGTTGTTACCCCGTTTTTGTTCAGTATTTTAGACCATATTAAGGTCAGTATATAAAAATTATTTGTGAATATGAATTATAGAGAATTCTGTATACTTTCCAGAATTTCTGACAGATCTCAGTTTCGATTTATGAGTTGCAAGTTATTGCTATTTTACTACAGATGTGTTTAAAATTCTAGATTCTGTTTTATATGAATTCTGTATGGTAATTTTTTTATACTGATGTTAAAGGTAATATTTTGATCCAATATTTTTCTGAGTACAAATAGACTTGATTGGGATTAACCCCTAATTTTTTTGAATTTAATTAATGACTTTTACAAACTATTATATGCTTGCAAATAACTACTATACTTGCAGAATTTTCATGCTATTCAGTAAAGAACCTTAATCCGACCTAATTTTATTTTCTTTTATAAAAACTTTGTTAATATGAGTTGTAGCCTACTGTATCTATTTTACACCCGTTTGACGGATCTGGATTTCGATTTATATTTTGTAAGATATTGCTATTTTAGTACTGTTGTATTTATGATTTCAAATATACAAAATTTCTGTATCTTGCTGCCTTATGATTTTCTTTGACTAAACTATCTATGTTGGAAAATTATGAACTTTTAATTGCTGATACTAAACATACTAGGGAATACCCCAGACTTTTCGTGGATTTAATCAGTAAGTTTTTATTCTGTTTTCCTCTCTATGAATATAAACTTTTTGATTTCTGGCAGAACATGTTTTCTGGATACAATTCTGTTTTGAGCCTTGTTTTTGTGAAATACCATATGACTTATATATATTTTCTGGATTCGGCCGAAAGTCTATTTTCCAGATTTTCTGATGGGTCCAGGTTTACACATTTGTAGCAACGGAAATTCCAGATTTAGTGCAGTACTGTCTTGCTGTCTTGAACTAGAATTTTCGTTGTTCTATCCTTTTATATGTTGTCTATCACCTGTACATGTTTATCTTTCATCCTGAACCAGTTACTTGTTTATACCATGTAATTCTTGCCCTGTCTTGCGACACGTACATACATGTTTGATAATAATAAAAAATAATTAAGCCAGGGTTAAGGGAAAGATCTAGTAGTGGAAAATATAGAAATGTGTACTAGGAAGGGGACCTTGTCCCTACCTGTTACGTGCTTCATGACTATATGATACACGATCATATTTACATGATTACCTGACTACACACTTTCCTATAGGAAGGTGTACTCGGAAGAGCACCAGTAGGTTCTACCTGTACTTGTTTACCTGATTACCTGACTGCACACTTTCCTATAGGAAAGTGTACCCGGAAGAGGACCAGTAAGTTCTACCTGTATCTGTTCCTGTACCTGTTTACCTGATGCCTGAGTACACGGCCCTATAGACTCCACTACGAAATCTAAACGAAATTTGTTCGAATGTAGCAACCATGAGGTAAAAGTTTGGGACGCATGAAGTGCTACCTAGTTAGAATTAAATACAAGACTTGACATAACATGAAACCTATTACATGCTTAGCTATACATGCTACCTGTATACCCATATACTTGTTTACCTGTTCACCTGTTACCTGTTTACCTGCTTGTATGATACTTGACATCTGTTACTTATTACCTGTACCTGTTAGCACACCATGTTACTTGATTCTGTTTTCTGATTCATGTTAGACATTCTATTTTGCTCTTCCATATCTACTCTATCTATGTTGTTTCTGTTGTTACTCTATATATCTGTTTATTTTTCTGTACTTGTGCCTGCACTACAAGCGGCCCGTAACTTGCATTGACGGGAGTTTTGTTTCTCTTTCCTTTTCCTGCAATTGTTAAACTGCAGATTATGGTGACCAGTTGCCTGATGGAGTAGGTGATCTGACTTTTTAGATACTGGAGTTATTGCTATTATTATTATTATTTGTTGCTTATTTCGAATAAATATATCTGCTACTTGGATTATTTGTATTGGGCAGTATGATCCAGGATTATTGACTTGTTCAGATCTGGTTTATTTGAGATTATTAAAATTTGTTTCAAGTAATCATGTTGGTATACTGATTCATTCATGTATGCGTGGTTGGTTTCTCCTTGTTATCTCTTGATTATTCCTGTGAAATGTAGTAAAGATCCTGACAATTTATGGATGATTAAAATCATTCGCTAGACTTAGTCACGTATCCGTATTCCGTATCTCCATTTTGGAAAGCGAGGCATGACAACTACAGAGAGGGGTCTTTTGGAGATGTGATCGTGGGTAACGTTCAGCGGTGTCTTATAAGTAGAGTTGGTACTGTTCACGTCAAAGGCGGTGATAATCAGAGTATGATTTTGCCAGAGATAAGGCATGTTCCAGACTTGAAAGGAAATCTTATCTAGATGGGAAGGCTAGACAAAGAGGGTTTATTTACTACATTTGATATTGGGGGTGGTGTATAGTAGGGTTCACGGAAGATGGAAACGTGAGGGAATGTTATATTTGCTTAGAGACGTAAGGGCTATTTCTCCTATATTTGATTCTTAGCCGGGATCGAGTAGTAGGTTGTGTGGGGTGCAACCGAGTTCTTTCAGTTGTGGTGGTGGACTCAGAGGAGGTTACTCATTTAGTGGGATCTGCTGGCCATGAGAGGCATCTTAGAGAGCAAGACGTTGCTGCGGTGAGAGTTCTTTGTTATATGGTAGAAGAAGCTCCAAGTTGTTCTTGTGATGTAAAGAGCACTGATATTGATATGTGGGGTGATGTCGATGAGTGTAACCGAAATGAGGCTGTGAGTGGTTTCAGTCTGTGGATATTATGGAGATGTCGCTTATGGAGGCTTCGAGTGCCGAGGGGGTCTTGTCCTTAAAAGGTTTTGAACCATGTCCATTATTAGCGGAGATTCTGTTAATTGTGGAGTCTTGTAATACGAAATCTGACATGGAAGATTGTTTCTTCGTTATTTGTGCCCTATGCAATTGGTAGGACACATCCTTCATGAGCCTATGAGGGTTGGTTGGTGTAGTCCACGTGGTGGAGAGACAGAGGTGCTCTTCATGAGAGTGAGGAGTACTTGGGTCTTTCTTGAGTTGTGAGAGACTGACAGAGATAATGTGAGGTAAATGTACAATAATTTTGAAGCGTTGTGTTTTTTGTCCAAGTAGGAGATTGTTAGGATTGTGACATCAAATACACGTAGGCACAAGTTTGGAGTTGGAGAAGACGAAGAGAAGACGAAGACAACAACTGAACAGTAGCAGCAACTGGCAGTCGACAGCGTTGGGGCACTGTATGCTATTTGGGTTGCAGGTTTCGGGTCAAATAGGCTGTATTTATATTTATCTTTTAGGGTTTAATTGAGGGCTATATAAGTGATTGTAGACTTTAGGGTTTGTTATCTGAATCAGAGGGCCATTATCATTGTACAACTTCAAGAGAGGATGAGGGTTGTGTGCTTCAAATGTGAGAGAGAGATTGAGAGATTTGATCTCTTTGTATCTTTGTATTTTTTGAGTAATAAGAAGTATTAGTTATCTCTGCAAATTATTGTGATCTTATGGTTGTGAGATCTTACGATTATTGTGGTGTTTTTTTATTACTGAATTTAGGTCTTGAGGTGCATATTAAACTTCTGCTGTGGTCACTACATATATGAACCGTCGTTTAGAGGATTTCATTATTTAATTTTTTTTTTATAAAGCAAATCAAGGGTTTCAAATCTAGATTGTGATTGAGACATTTACATTTTTAGCCATGCTTGTCAACTCCTTCACCAAATGTTCAGCCAGGTTTGAATCTTGACAAAAAAGGGGGTTATCACTTATTAGGTAAAATATGCATCATGCATACGTAATCCTAACCTCTCCTTTTTTTTACTCTGCTTGTAAACTAGGTGACTAACTTATAATGGGGGTGTTAGCAGAAGAGGATTTTGAAACCAAATTTTGAGAATTACGGTATTTTTAAAGTTGGATATTAGTAGGGAAGAATTTAAAGTTGGGTATTAGTCAAATATGATTTTACAAACACGATGATTTTATTGAAATCTGGCTTGTCTTGAATTTGAAATCCAATCTATATAACTAGTATAATGCACGTGCGATGCACGTGCGATGTATTTTTTAAAAATATGTATTATACACGTGCGTCGCACGTGAAAAAATGGGGAGGGATGAAAAGGACAAAAAAAATCTACCAACACGTGCGCTACACGTGTTGACACACATACTAAGAAATAATAAATAATTGTTTATTTGTTTACAACCCCAACTCTCCCATTAATATAGTAGAGATAAAACACAAAGAAAGCTATCAAGTGACTCTCCTTCAATCTCCCCAAAAATCAAAAGCCCAAATCTAACCTCACAAAACATATTTTTTCCCCAAAAAATTTTCCCCCAAAATTTAAATTCAAATCCCCCACCCAAAACAACTCTTATATTTATTTATTTATTTATTTTTTCTCTCTCTCTTTCTCCCTTCCTCTTCTATTCAAAAATTTAAGAAAATAAAATTTTTAAATTTTTTTAAAAAATTAAAAATTAAAAAACCAAAAAAAATTTTAAATTTTAAAATTTTAAAATTTTAAAAATAATTCAAAAAATCATATAATATGTTTTTTTTGGACCCCTAAAAGTTTCTGATATAATATGTTTGCTACTTCAATTAATTTGCTGAACCTCCAAAATTATTTTATATGATCAAATATGGTGTACCGTTCCGAAGACGTGCCGTAGGCACGTGTCAACAGACAAACCTAGTTATACTATAAATGGCCTCAAATCCTTAACTTAAATCATTTTTAATCATACGATTTTCAAATCATAATAAAGTGAAAAATATGGCAATTATCATAGTTTAACAATAATAAAACAACTAAAATAGATTATTTTAAATTTATGTTGAGTAATTTCAAACTTATGAAAAAAGTATATCTGAGAATCACAATAAAAATCGCATGTATTATAAAACCATCATAAATTGTCTTCAGAATCATCTTGATTTAAAAATTATTATCTGTTTTCAAAATTCCTCCTGACTAAACAACCCCTAAGAGAACTCTTCTACAAAATAGTGAAATCTATATAATAAAACACAAAGAAAGCTATCAAGTGGCTCTCCTTCAATCCCCTAAAAATTAAAGGCTCATATCTAACCTTACAAAACATATTTTCCCCCCAAAAGTTTCCCAAAACTCAAATTCAAATCTCCCACCCAAAACAACTCCTATATTTATTTATTTATTTTTTCCTCTCTGTCCCTCCCTCCCTCCCTATTCTATTCAAAAAATTAAGAAAATAAAAATTTTAAAATATTAAAAAAATTTAAAATTTAAAATTTTAAAAACTTTAAAAATAATTCAAAAAATTTCAAAAAAAATCATATAATATGTTTTTTTCTCTGTGTTTGCTACTTCAATTAATTTGCTGGACATCAGAAATTATTTTATATAATCAAATAAGGTGCATCGTTCCGAAGACGTGCCGTAGGCACGTGACAATGGGCAAACCTAGTTATCTTATAAACGGTAATTTATGTAGCATAATTTCATTTCCTGTTTAGTAGTAAAATAAAGAAAGCTGAGTACTTCAAAAAAAAGTTTATCCATAAGTTTGATTTCTAAGAGCATCTGTAGTCGTTTGCTATTTATGGATAATATGCATATTTGAGTTAAAAAGTCACTGCAGTCGTTTGCTATTTATCCATATTATGGATAAATTGCTACAGTAGATTGCTATATTTGAGAATCCGCATAGAGCGTATGCATATTTGGGTAACGGCACATGAAGTGCCGTCCCAAAAAAAAATTATTTTTTTTTTCGTCGGACGGCACTTAATGTGCCGTCCCATTCGTAAATTATATAATTTATTCAATTTTAAATCCCACAACCGCATTAAAAAAATCCAAAAAAAGCCCCCCCCCGGACGGCACATTATGTGCCGTCTCATATTTTAATTTTTAATTTTCAAATATTTAACAACAAAAACACTATAACAGTATAGAGATCAAAATAGTATAGAGATTTTTAGAGTGAGTGTGCAGTTGGACTATAACAGTACTCCATGCTAAACAATTAGTGAAAACTTCGAAGTTTCAAATACTTAACAACAAAAACACTATAATACCAATTTTAATTTTTTGTTTTTTCTGGTCAGACGGCACATCATGTGCCGTCTCGCCTATAAAAAAAAAATTTATTTCAGCGTTCGAACGGCACATTATGTGCCGTCCCACCTGATTTTTAATTTTTTTTGTATTTTTTTATCTTCAGACGGCACATCATGTGCCGTCGCGTATTTTAATATTAATAGAAAGCTAAAATATAGCTTCCAACGACTGTAGCAAAACTACGATATCTATATCTATTTATCCATATATCCATATTTTACCATTCAACGACTACAGATGCTCTAAGAACATGTAGATTTATAGCCATCTTATAATGAGATGCATGTATCGAAATTGGAGTGATAGGTTTGACATACAAAAATCATATATTTCTAACGTATATATATACTAGATTTGTCCATGGGCACATGCCTACGACACGTTTTTAGAACGATACAGTATATGAAAAGCCATGTAAACAGTATAACATTAATTATGTATCTCAAGTTTGAATAGTATGACAATACTTAGTTGTAAATAAAAGTCCATGTTTCCATTAGTATATGTTGAAAAATAATTATAAATCGGGGTGTAAAATCCAACTTCTAAGAATTTTGAGGGTAGAAAATGATGAAATTTAACTGTTGAGGAGATTTTTGCTATTTTCAATGTAACATGAGCAATAAAAAAACATAAAAAATCTAAAAATTTACAAACCTAAAATCTAAAAATCTAAATTTCTGAGTAAATAGAGAGAATGAGAGAGAGAAGGGGGGAGAGAGAAAGACAATAATATGCAAAGGTGAAGAGAGAAGAGAGAAATAGTAATAAAGTAACGAGTTATTTTAGTGTTTTTTTTTCTTTTTTTTCTTTTTTTTGGGGGGGGGGGACTTTTTGGGGGGTAAATATATTTTGGGAGGGTGAATCTGAACCATTGATTTTGTTTCAAGTGAAGGGGAACCACTTGATAGTTTTTTTTCAAATTGTCCTGTGTTTTATTATATAAATATATATAGGGCCCTTCCGTTGTGCACTACCCTCTGTGTGCACTCCGTGTGAACTTTTTACACGGAGTACATATGGATGATCCGAATCGTTCACATTGATCTACACGTCTAAATTAGTCTAAATGTATAAAATCAAGTCATTTGGAATTTATTTGCCCATCCATTGAAGTGTTACAAAATTGTATGACTGAATATTATTTGTTTTTTATACTGACTTGATGGATGGGAAAATGAATTCCAAATGACTTGATTTTATATATTTAGACTAATTTAGACGTGTAGATCAATGTGAACAGTTCGGATCATCCATATGCACTCCCTGTAAAAAGTTCACACGGAGGATAGTGCACAATGGAATAGCCCTATATATATATATATATATATATATATATATATATATATATATATAGGAAGCTTCAATTGCAAACGAGTTTATTTGCACAAACTCATTGCAAATAGCGATCACAGTCGTTGGACCAAGTTGATCATGATCCAACGGCTGTGATCTCCCCCACTCAAAACCCTCTGCATCAACTTAAAAAATGAGGGGTATTTGAGGTTTTCACCCAAACATACTCCTTCACTCTCCTTCCCTGTTCTCTCCCACACTATCCCTATTCTTTCTATTTCGTTTCCGAAGCCAGCGAAACCCCAAACCCCAAACCCCAAAACCCAACTCCATTTCCTCCTCTTCGTCCTCCTCCTCGTCTTCCTCACCTCGATGCCCAAACTAATTAGCTCCCTCCTCCTCCCGAAACCCGACCTCTCCCTCCCAAGCCTCCTCATCCTCCCGAAACCTGATGCTTCTCTCTTACACCCGAACACCCGACGCTGATCTTCGACATCCCTCTCCTCCTCAAGCTCCAATCATGAGTCTCCCCGATCGTGAAGCTCCACCAAAAATCCCCTAACTCATCACCTCCTCTTCCTCCAATCTTCGAAACCCAATCACAAACTCGAAACCCTACTTCTCCATTTGAACCCGTACACATCGTTGACACCATCTACGCCTTTTAAATCCGCATTGTGAAAGGTAATAAAAAACCCCCTATTTGTATAATTGACCTTCATTACTTGCTATTAATAATCAATTATGGCACAAGTTATTATTTTAATTTATTTTTGTGATGTGTAGTTATAGATATAGTTGTTTGATGTTTGTAGATGGTAGAATTATAGATGTAGTTGTTGTTCGCTCAATTTATAGAAGTAGTTGTAGTTGCTGTTGTTTGATAATTGTAAAACCGCACCAACGATAATAAAAAATCACGAAACTCTACAAGTATCAGATTTCCCACACACAAGCTAATGCAACTTGTAGAAGTGAGTTTCGACTCATGATTTACGAGATACGGCCATGTATCAATTTATTACAAGCAAAATAAATAAATAAAATAAAGTGATATATGGCCGTTTATTGCAAACCGTGAGTCAAAACTCACTTCTACAAGTTGTGTTATCTTGTGTGCCGTGAATTCGACCTACTGGCAAAGTTTCCTGATTTTTTGTTGTTGTTTGTACGATTTTTCAATTATTAAACAACAACAACAACAACAACAACAACTACAAGTACAACAACTACTATAATTTTGGAGAACGAAAACATAGAAAATCACACAAACGAAAATAAAAAATTATAAAACTTTGCGATTAGGTCGGATTCACCATACACAAGATAATGCAACTTGTAGAAGTAATTTTTGAATCACGGTTTGCGAGATACGGTCATGTATCACTTTATTTTGTTTTTGCTTGTATGAAAGTGATATATGGTCGTATCTCACAAACCGTGAGTCGAAACTTAGTTGTACAAGTTGTGTTAGCTTATGTGTGATGAATCTGACTTACTCACAAAGTTTCCAAATTTTTAGTTTTCGTTTGTGCAGTTTTCTCACGTATCAAACAACAACAACTAAAGAAACAACTGTAATTTTAGATATTTTGAGTACGAAAATTGCACAAATGACAATAAAAAATTATGTAACTTTGTTAGTAGATCGGATTCACCACACACAAGCTAACTCAACTTCTAGAAGTGAGTTTCAATTCACAGTTTGCGAGATATGGCCATGTATCACTTGCATACAAGAAAAAATAAAATAAAGTGATACATGGCCGTATCTCGCAAACCATGAGTCGAAACTCACTTCTAGAAGTTGTGTTAGCTTATGTGTAGTGAATCCTTCCTACTCACAAAGTTTCATAATTTTTGTTGCTATTTATGCGGTTTTCTTGTGTATGTTGTTTCGTATGTATATTGAGAATAGTGTGATTCGTTGTGCGTATGTTGTGTTTGTGATTGGTTAATCTGATTAGTGTATTGAGAGTTGTTGCATTATTTTTGATATTATGTATGGAGAACGATGAAGAAAATTCTGTTGCCGGCGACAATTTTGCATCTGGACACGAAGGTGAATCTAGGCCGCAAGTTGACAATCACCTTAAATCTGAAATATGTATGATGTTTCATATTCTAGAGGATGCAGAGAATTTTTATAAGAGTTGTGCTCAATGGGTGGGTTTCCAATTGCGTAAAGATGGGAATAAATTGAAGGAAACCGAGATAGTGGATAAGTCATATATAATAAAGTCGGGACGTCACCGAGTCAGCCTAATGATGTTAGATGGAGAACTACTTCTAGAACGAGTTGCAAAACTTTTATTCGTGTGAAACTAAATGAAGAAAGTAATACATGAGTTTTTAATTCATTTCATGAACCACACAATCATGAATTTACTTCTCCAGGTAGAAGACATTTGTTGTCCCAAAACCGTTGTGTGTCGAAATGCGATAAAAGAATAATGTATCAACTTTTCTAAGCTAGTATTCCTTCGTGCAAACAAATGCTTTTCTTGCAAACAAATATTTTTTTTTGAAAGTGCTAGTAGAGGTCATGATAAAATATGATTCACCAAAATCGATGCTAGAAATCATGAGAGAGACTAAATGGAAGCTATGCAATCGTCAAAGGCTGATTGAATATTTTGAATCGCAAAAACAGAAGAATCTGTTATTTTTTATGATTTCCAACTAGGTGCTGATAGCCGATTGTCTCATTAAATTTGAGTGGATGGTACTATTAGGATGAATTATGAAGAATTTGGTGATATAGTTTTTCTTGATGCCGCACACAGCATGAAACGATATAGAATATTATTTGTTTCATTTGTTGGAATAAACCATCATTGGCAATCAACTTTCGTAGGTTGTGAGTTTATTCCAAATGAGAAGACCTCTTCATTTGTGTGGTTTTTTGAAAAAGTTTTAGGAGTAATGAAACGTGCACCATCCTGCATGGTGACGAATCAGGATCGTGGGATCGATGTTGCAGTGAAAACATTTTTCCTCAGACTCGGCATAGGTATTGCATTTGACATATTTTGGATAAGTAATCGCAAGAGGTGCGTATAATTAATGATATTGATAAGTTTAGGGAAGCTTTAATGAGTATCATCTATAATTCTGAATTTATATATGATTTTGAAACAAAATGGAAATTATTACTTTTGCAATACAAAGTTGAAAATAATAAATGGTTGATTGATCTATTTGAAATTCATGAGAAATGGGCCCCCGCCTATGCAAGATCTTCATTTTGGTCCGGCATGTTGAACAGCCAATAGAGCGAGTCTATGCTTTCTTTCTTGAAGCTTCATACTCAAAACAACTACGCGTTACATGAATTTTCCGTCATCTTCGATAGAGTCTTAGCAAGGCAAAGACATGAGGAACTTAAAGTGTAACACCTCGTATTTAAGAATATATATATATATTCTTAAAGTGTAATACCCCGTATTTAAGAATATATATATATATATATATATATATATATATATATATATATATATATATATTGTAGCGCCCCGAATTTCTAATATAATATCTTAGAAAATACGTGGCACAATTCCCAGCATCAACTTCAATGTAATATTAAATACAACCAAACACGAGTAAAATTTTTCAACGTTCATTACAATAATCGTTTACATAGCACAGCGGAATACAATACATCTTAAATCACAATTCTCTTTTCTTTACAACAAATTTACAATTACATAAGTCACTATATAAATGGAACTCAAGCATCCAAATCCGAGCCTTAAGAAATCACCTGTAAAATATGAGGCTAGAGATAATCCTAACCCCCAAAACTAAAGGGGTCAGCCATAAAGGTGTGAGTGACATAAACAAACAACATAAGTAAAGTATGGATTCATAACAACAGAACTAAATAATGATACATAAAATATGTCATAGCAAGGAAACATGTAAACCTCAAGTGAAGCTAAACTAAGTGTCAAGTGTAGAAAACAGGAAAACACATGCGTGAAACCAATAAAGAAAAAATCAAGTCTATATACTGACTCTCTAATGGATACTTGTCGGAGTCTATGCATCTCACTCTACATAGGTTCGGTGTAAGCCCTTAACGTCTCCACATTATAGGGTTTAATCCCCCGCTATGCAACTAATCCTATCACGATGACTACTACGAGATAAAGATAAACTGTGAGTATTAGCCCATGCCCTGATAATTCCGGAGGTCAATCTCTATCCACAGATAATTCCGGAGACTATTTCACTCACACCTGGGAATCTTCGAGAATACCCCACACCGCAAGCAATGGCACCTCATCACACGAATACCACATGTGCGTCGCCTCGACCCCGATAATTCCGGAGATCAATCCCACACCATAGGTAATTCCAGAGACTATTTTACTCACACCTGGATAATTCCGAGGATTATCTCACACCGCATGCCATACTGAGGTCCATAATCCATGTTCTCGTTCATCATATCACCACTAGTGCCTGTCCTTATCATTTTTAGGTTATTTAATTACTTGACAAATCTCCTAGAGTTGGTGTAACCTACCGAACTTAACTCAAACAACTGATCAACTAAATGCCTCGACAGGCCCAAACATAAATAACTCAACTGCCGGTATACTAGGGTCATACACACCCTCTAGAGACTCACACTCAAATGTCCAACCCAACTTTCCAACATAAATTGCTTAACTTAACATCTTGAAAATATATGTTCAATAGAAGATAAGGTATAAAATAATAAATTATAGATTAAAGCATTTGGAGAATAAATCATTTGAAAGAACATTCAAAAATATAAAGGTACATCAGTATCAGTCGACTAATAACAAGCGTAAGTCGACTGTCCAGGAAGACAATTCTATGGTTTTAAGAAAATAATCTAAGTCTTATAAGTCGACTTGTAGAGGTCATAGGTCGACTGTCCAGAGAGAAAATCCAATAATCTTTAAGAAAATATTCTAAGTATAGCAGTCGACTGAAAAGGTATAGGTCGACTGTCCAGAAGGAAATTTCAAGAAAACTCAAGAACATAGCAGCCGGGTCATATCAGTCGACTGAAAATTCACACCAGTCGACTATCGACCTACAGACTGTATACTTTTAGTTGTGCACAATTCAACCGATACGTAGTTTTACTTTATGAAAACGATTTCTTCAAAAAGTATATTTCTTATATGTTCAAATATAACTGGTAGGACATATAATAGTCCACAAAACTAAATCAAACTACTTGAATTTATAAAAATAGAGATTTTGTTGATTTCTTTCAATCAAACATGAAATTGTGCATACCATCAAAATAGAGTTTTTCTAAAAATCAATTACTCATTGAAATTTCTTCGTATTCAGATCCAAAATATTTAAATATCAAAATCTCAAAAGAATCCCCAATTTGGGTATATTCCTCAACTCGACTAAATTCTCAAAAATTTTGATTCTCAAGATATGATCTCTTGATTCATAACTTTCCATTCGAATTTCTCAAAACTGAATTACTACTACATCTCACAACCATAATTAATTGATAACATCACCATGTCCAATTTGTATTCAACCAAATACTCAAAATCATAAAAGGTCTCACCTTTATTAGATTCATGCATAAAATTCACCATATTCATTCAATCCAACATTAACCCAAAAGAGAACGACCACCCACATACAATCCTATTTACAAACAACTAGGGTTTCACAAGATCCAATTTTTCATCCAATTCATAATGTGCATATTCATATTCAAACCCTAAACATGCTTTCTAGCAATAAGATTCAACATCCAAGATCCATTAAACATTCATAGATCAAACAACCAAATTGTACCAAATCACATACATAAACAAATCAACAAAACAATTACATGTAAAATACACAAAGCAAGACAAACATGTCACTCACCTCGAATGAAGAAATCCCTTAAGAAAACTTCTCTTTTGCAAAATCCAAGATCCTCTTCTTAATTCCTCCAAAAAATAATAAAACTTTATGTTTTGCATCGAATGACGGCTGCGTTTCTTTTAAATAGGCCGAAATAGAGGATTTAGGGTTTTTAGACATATTTGCAAAATAACCCCTTTAAAATATAACTTTACATAAATAGATTCCTATACTTGGAAACTTGATAAAATCGATTAAATTGAGATTTAAAAGCAAAAGAACCTCTGTATTTCCAGTTGGCACTATTTTAAAAGTCCAGAAAATAGTTTTGCACTTTCATCCCTCAAAATGATAATTTTGCAAAAAGATCATTCTTTTTCTTAATATTTGCAAATAAATCCAATTAATATCAAAAAATCTAGAAAAATTACAAATAATCCCAAATAATAAATGATGATTTTCCATGAAGAAATTTTGGCTTTTGAACTTCTCAAGAAAATATTTGCACGTGTTTTGCACGTGTAAAAAGATAGATTTTCTGAAAATATTTATTAAATCTCCAAAAAGTCATTTTAATTCATTTATAAACTTTTAAAATAATATTTAAAAATACGGGGTACTACACACACACACACCCATACACCCACACACCCACACACCCACACACACACACACACACACACACATATATATATATATAAAGGGGTTGTTGCCTATAGAGTTCCTACGGGAATGTTCCTATGGGATTTAGTTGGATGAGAATTGAATGGATTTGGCTGCACATTTGCTGTTGTAACTACTGTTTTTCTGTTCCTTGTATTTTTGTACTGTATTTTTCTTCCCGGCGTATTCTATCTGATTGTATTTTTTCATTTTTCTGAACCATGTATTCGTTCTTCATTCTCAATAATTCATCTATTGTTTTGTCGTCTGTGATTTGATCTTCTTGATTCGAAATTGTCTGCCAATTATTTTATCCCTGAATGATTTGTTGATTCTATTCTATTTCATTTCATGGCCTAATTGCTTATTTATTTGTTTCTGCCTTATTGGATCTGGTTTTTATCCAGTCTACCCTATTTTAACCCTTTTATCCGTCCTACTGAATCCTAACCCGCTACCCAATCCCTCTTCTTTTACCCAGTCTTCCCCAGATATTTCTTCACGTTCTCTATTTTCCTAACAAGCAGATCATGTTCCCCTCTATCTTCTTTTGATTCTCCAAAATCCTACTTGCCAAAAATCCGATTAAAATCCGAACAACATTTGCTGTACTGCTATCTACAACCTTTATCTCCTAAACCCTAATCTACCTCATTTCTCTCTCTCTCCCCCCTCTCACTGCTCCCTACCTATACACCCCGCCATCCTACCTCCGACTGCACCGCGCCCTCCTGTCGGCGATCCCGATGCTGCACCGACCTTCGACTGCCGCGATCGCCAGTCGCGACCCCCCTGTTGCCACGCCCTACACCCACAACGACAGCCCCTCCCAATCTCTCCCCTTCTCCTCCCGAAGCTAGAAACACCCCCCAATGATGGCGTGCCACCTCTCGGCCTTCCGCCCTTGCTCCCGATGCCCTTCCTCTTGACGCCGAGCTCTGCCATCTCCCGCCCCGCAAGTGTTGTGTTCGTGATCGTTCGTGGTCATGTTCGTTGCTCGAGATCCATTCCCGTTATTCTCGTCTTTTCATCGGATTCTTCGGTTACCCTAAGGCAAGTAATTTTATATAATTTTTGTTGTATATACAAGTACAAAATACCTGCCCATAGTCTCGCTTTTGTTTTGGATTTGTTCTCCATGAAGATCTTTTGTTAAATCTTGACTCCATTTGTTTGATCCATCCGTAGTCTCGATCCATAATATTTAGTTTTCACACACACGACATGAAAATAATCTGGATCTAACTAGACTCTTGATGCATGTATGTATGTTGCTTCGTGATCCATGATATGTGGTGTATTTGTTATATGCTTGGTGTATTAGTTGTGTTATCTTGTAGTAGACTTGTTAAATATCCATACCATGCTGTTTTGAATATCTAATATACCATGTTTGCATTATATTCTAATTCTGATTTACTGCATATGAGTTGTTTGATTTAATGCATGAGAAGAGTTTTCGTTTTGTTGCTGCTCTGTTTTGGTTCAGTATTTTAGACCCTATTAAGGTCAGTAAATCAAATTATTTTGTGAATAGGATTCGTAGGCCTCGTTGTCTATTTTTCAGAACTTTCGACGAACCTCAGTTTCGATTTGTGATGTGTGAGTTATTGCTGTTTTACTGCGGCTGTATTGAAATTTCCAGATTCTATTTTTTGAGGTTGTTGTATGATTATTTATTTTAAAACTGATGTTAAAAGTAAAATTTGGATTCAATATTTTTCTGGGTATGACTAAACATGACTGGAATCACCTAATTTTTGTAGATTTATTTAATGACTTTTATGAATTATTCCATGCTTGTGAACAAACCAATATATTTCCAAACTACATGCTGTTCAGTGAAGAACCATATTTTCAACCTGATTCTAGTCACTTTTTGTAACATCCCGTATTTTTATTGTAATTAAAAATACATTTTTCAATTTTTGCACATGCAATACACGTGCAAATTTCATCTTTATTTTTCGTTTCCTCTCATTAAAATTTATTTCGTAGCATGCATGAGTCTCTTTTATTTTTTAGTCCTTTTATTAAACCCATAGGCCTAAGAATAGATTCTAAGCCCACTAGATTAACTAAATTAAAATCAAACCCACAAAACAAGCCCATTAATTAATCCTACAACTAGTTGTGCATGGACTAACGCATGACATGTGACAACTTTTTGGCATACAAATAAAATTATAAGATTGTATTTATTATTATTGTGTGTGTGTGCACTTGTGCTTAACACGTGCATGTGTATAGAGAGAGAGAGAGTGGCCGGGTGTGGGAGAGAGAGAGAGGCCGGAAGTGGAGGAGTGGAGAGAGTGGGAAAGTGTGAGTGGGTAGTTACTTGATTGATGAGATCAAATCCTAGCCCTCCATTTGTTCTATAAATACCCTCCCCCTCCCCCCCTCCCAAGTCTTCTCATTTACACTACATTAAGAAATCAAGAGAGAGGAAAAAGTAAGAGAGTTAGAGAGTGTTCTTGTGTTGCATTGGAGGCATTGGAGTGCTCTTGCTAGGAGGAGAAGAACTAGGTGTTGCTTGTTGAAGCTAGGAGTCTCTAGGAGTTGTCTCTTCATCTTTTTGCAAGTCTTCATAAGAGGTGAGTGATCTTTATGCTTTCTAATTGTAGGGCAAACATGCTATTATTGACAAATGAGTAAAGTAGATTAATTTGATATGGTAAATGTAGATTTAATCTATGCTACTGTGTTTGTGCCATGAATTATAGAAAATTTGGTTGTGATTAAGAAAATGATTAGACACCATGATAACTAGAAAGAGAGTAACAAACAAATGAATTATTGCCATGAACCATACTAGTATGCATCTTGAATTCTAAATGTCGAAATTTTATAAATTTGTATGAAGATTGTTGAGACTTTCCTTATAGTCAAAATAAATTGTAGTGAAGTTTAATTGGTACAAATGGGTTCATAAAATGGGTTGTAAGAGATATAAAGTTTGTTATTTTCTTAAACTGGAGAAATGCAAATTTATGTATGCAGATGAGAGAAAAAAAATGAATTAAAATATAGATACATGTTTAAAATATAAGTTTGAAAATTCGTGGGGTACTGTTTTCAAGTAAACTCAATCTGGATAAAATATTTACAGTCCATTAAAAAGCTAGATCGATCGTATGATTGAGTTTTGTGAAAATACACCAATTACAGTGCCGTATGAACAAAACCTTAGCACTCTGACTTCATAACCGTAGTTGGGGTTGGACTTACTGGTTATCGGTGGTGCCTTAAGTCCGTTACTATAATGCAGGTTGGTCTGGGGTCTTGAGTTCGAAACTCGACAGTCCCCTTTCCTTTTTTTTTTCTTTTTTTTCCTAATTCGGTTTTAATTAACCCACAGACCGAGAGTGAGTACTTGGGGGTTTCGGTCCTCCTCTGTGACAAAAAGTCACATGGACTTCTTGGTTAGTGGCGGTCTTGTAGCGTCGTGGGGGCTTGGGTTCGAAACCGGTGGCTCCATTGTTTTTTTTTATTTTATGGTTTGTGTTTTAAATTGAGTGTTTAAATGCAATTAAAAATTTGGGAAAATTCTAATATTCCTCTAAAATGATTTAGAGTTTATTAAAAATAGTTTCATGATATTTCATGTATTATGTGAGAGATTAAAAGTGAAATTGATATAGATAATGAGTTGAAGATTCGAAAATATTTATTTTAAGATTATGACATATATTTTGATTAGAAGAAGAGAAAATATTGCTATGTTATTTGGTTTCTCTTGATGAGATTATTTTTATTTTAAGTAAGAAATACTTGATGTGGTTTAAGATATTATATGTAATTAAATTGCCAATGAGATTTGAAGTGGATGAATCCATGTTACGAGTTCATGTTATTTTTTTAAGAAGTGTGAATAAGTGAATGAATGAATAAGTCATGAATGATACAAAAGTAAGAGATTGATTAAGTTATGAATACGTTTAAGATATGAATACAATGAAGTTTAATACATGATTATTGAAGGGTATGAGTACCTATGGATTTTTGTACATGAAAGATTGTGATCTAGAGGTTTAGTGAGACCCTGGGTACCGGCAGTTGTTGAATTAAATAATTGATTTATTTTGAGATATATCTATGTGAGCTATCTCGGTATTTGTGATTAAGTCTGGTAAGGGGAAAAACTAACTCTAGGTGTTATAATTATTCATATCTTGAACTTAAAAATTAGGCACTAAGTGAAGATATAGTAAACATAGGCAAACGTGAGTGGAGGGCTTCTATATAGTCGGGCGGTGTACTCCGGAAATATAGACCCAGTCGGGGAGTGTACTCCGGGAGTGTGGTTGCTCCGATGGAGACGAGCTTTTATTTTAAATCCGGGACTATGCATAGTCGGGACGGATAGTTTGTCGTACTCCAATATATATACGTATACCGGAACTAGAGGGACACTTGACGGGATATTCGCATGACGAGGATTCTGTATAGTCGGGCGGTGTACTTCAGGACTGGGATCCGTACTAGTGGAATGTCTAAACTTTGTTTTATTACTGGGTAGTTATTATGGTGAGGGATCTAACCATTTATTGTGGAGTACGTAGGTGCTTGCCCTCGGACCTATGTAGTATGAGATGCATAGAATCCGAACAAGTATGCATTAGTGTCATCTTAGTGTAAACTTCTGTATTAGGCATTAAGGCATTGCATACACTTACTTATTTAGAGTAGTCACTTTTAACACTTTGTTTTACATTCAAGTGTGTGGTTTGTTAAAGTATTGAGATCGTTATACTCTCGGCATAGCGAGGAAGGCCGTGTATAACATTTTTTTCGGTTGTAAGCAACTGACGTGCCACAATTTTATATGCAGGATTTGGATTTTACAAGAGGATATAAAGTTGACTTGATGCTAATGATTATTTAAATGTTCAAGTTGTTACATTTGTATATTTTTTCATTATTGTACTTCAATTTACATTCCGTTGTGTTATTAAATGTAAAGGACTCTGTTGTAATATAAAATTTTCAAAATTCCTTGTAAAATTGCACGAAGTGAAGTGTAAAGATCCTGTGGAACTTCAAATTCAACCTTATTTGGAATTTGAGGTGTTACACTTTTGATTAAAACCTTGTGAATATGAAATATAGCCTGCTATGTCTATTTCACAAACCTTTTAAGGAATATTGTTTTCGAGTTAAAGTTTGTGATTTATCACTATTTCAGTACTGATGTGTCTAAAATTTCAGATTCATAAACTTGCTGAATCTTTCTGTTTTTCGAATTTATTTGACTATGCTATCTGTAATGAAATATTATGAAAATTCATTTTCTGATACTAGAAATACTAGGAAATCTTCCAGATTTTTCTTAGATTTAATCAGTAAGTTTTTATGCTATTTTCATGCTGATAAATACAACTTTGCGATTTCTGGCTGAACATGAATTCTATATAAAACACTCTTTTGAGTCCTGTTTCTGTAGTTATTATATGACTTGTGTATATGTGCTGGATTCGCCCGAGAGTCTATTTTTTAGATTTTCTGACGGATCCAGGTTTGCATTTTTGGGACAACGGAAATCACAGATTTGGTGCAGTCATGTCTTGCTGTCCAGAATTTAAAATCTCGTTGTCCTAGCCTAGTATGAGTTGTTTGTCACCCGTACGTGTTTCTGTCCGACCTGAACCTGTCTCTTGTTCTTGTCATGTTCTTCTTGCCTTGTTTTGTGCACGTATGCCTGTTTGATAATAATAACATGTAACCAAGCCGGGGTTAAGAGAAAGACCTTAATAGTGGACAATATAGGTAAGTGTACTTAGAAGGGAGCCCGTGTTTTCCACTTTATATTTGATTCATGAACCTGTTTTACTTTATGTTGATTCATGAACCTGTTGTACTTTATGCTTTGATTCATGAACCTATTGATTCATGAACCTGTTGATTCATGAACCTGTTATATTACTACCTGATTCATGAACCTGTTACCTGTGCATGACGCCTGAGTACACGGCTCTATAGAAATCCACCACTAGATCTAAACGTAATTTGCATGTATGTAGCAATCATGTGGTAAAATTTGGGACGCATGAAGTGCTACATAGATAGAATTAAATACAAGACTTGAGCATAATACGATCACCTGCATATTCCTGTTACATGTACATGCTACTTGACACCTGTTACATGTTTACCTGCTTACATGCTACCAGATACCTGTCTCATGTTACGTGCACCTGTTATCTCATCATGTTACTTGATTCTGTTTCTTGGTTAGGAGTTAGATACTCTACTTTGCTGTCACATCCATTCCATACTTATTCAGTACTTGTTTCTTGTTATTACTCTATACTTCTTCCATCTTTTTTCTCTGTACTTGTTGCCTACACTACAAGCGGCCCGTAACTTGCATTGACGGGTGTTTGTTTCTTTTTCCTCTTTCCCAAATTTGTTAAACTTGCAGACTTTGGTGACCAGCTGCTCAAGGGAGTAAGTGACCAAGTATTCTAGGTTGGCTGGAGTTTTTTGCTTGAGTTTATTTCATGTTTTTTTTGAATAAATTGTAATTGCTACATGGATTTTGTATTGGGCATTTTTTTTCCCAAATTTATGTCTTGTTTCCAGACCTAATTATTTGAGACTAAGTATTCTTCTTTTCAAGTAATCCTGTTGGTTATGTTAATTTATTCATGTCTACGTAGTTGGTTATTTTCTGTATATCTCTTGTTTATTCTTCTACATGTTGTAAAAATCCTTACAGCTTATGAATGGTGAAAACCATTCGCTGGACTTGTGTCGCGTATCTGTATTCCGTATTCCTTTTTGGGAAGCGAGGTGTGACAGCTGTGCTTTGAGCAGTCACGTGGGTAACATGGCATATGTAGGGCCCATGAGAGAGAGGGGGAGTTGTTGCTGCTCGCATGTGCAGGTCAGTGGGCCCGGGTTGGGGTCTAGCTGATGTAAGCATGCGTGGGGGTAGATATGTGGGATTATTTAATCCCATATCGGGGATATTTGAGATTAATTGTGTATATATATATATATAATTACTTGAGATTAGAAGTTACCAATCAGCTATTACACCTTTTATGAGGTAAGCCTGAGGTGGCAGCTGTTAGAAAAATCACTGTTTCGGGCCAGGGCGTTACATAAAGAAAGTCATCGTAATCGTGGGAAGAGATCAAAATTTAACACCCAATGGCCTATGGGGGATCAAATGATGCGAGTCTATATAATGAAGCTTTTCTACAAATTCCAATATGAAATACAAAACACTTATTATATAATATGACTTTCATTGCCGATCTTAACACGCCGGTTAATGCAGCTTTCTTTGTGAAGCTTTGTGAAAATTCAGAACTGAGGATGGCGGATCAA
Source organism: Hemerocallis citrina (assembly GCA_017893485.1). NCBI lineage: Eukaryota > Viridiplantae > Streptophyta > Magnoliopsida > Asparagales > Asphodelaceae > Hemerocallis > Hemerocallis citrina. The sequence continues at coordinate 156,144,310 of CM030360.1, read as the reverse complement.
TTTTGCAAACTCCGTCAAATGGATACTTGTGGATGTTACTTGTTTGAATTCATAGACATTCCTTGCAAACATATTTTGGCAGTTCTTAGGTTCACCAATCACAGTGCACTACCGGAGCAATATATTACAAGAATATAAATTTGGGATGTCAAAAGAAGAAGCTATACATCCGTTTACGAAGGCACTAGCAGAAATTTTGCTTCTAGGTCTTGTGAGTTGAGCCATCACGCAAAACAAATGGTCGGTCTTGGTTGTTCTTCTGATGAAAGTTACAAATACATGCTTGACCACATGCTCAAGGACATTGACGACGTTTATCTTGTGCAACCCGAATTGAGTGAACATCCCGAAGGTAGTGGACAACCCAGAAGTAGTGGACAACATACAGAAGGTAGTGGACATGCATATGGAACAAATGTGGATATGTCTCATGTTGCCATGGGGGACCCTCGACAGTGCATCAGAAAGGGAAGGCCTAGCGGGAAGAGATTGGAGCCGATAAGAGAGAAGTTTCAATAAAAATCTAGACGGTGCAATGCATGCGGTTTGCGGGGGACAAAAGCACATTTCAAGAAATTGTCCAAACAAAGTTACTAGGTTAAATGTCTTTTTTTAGTTGAATTGTTTATAACTTGACTTAAAAAATATTGACTCACTCAATCCTTTTTTTTTTTTTTAAAGTTGAAGTTGATAGATAAAAGTTGACTAACTCAATTTTGTCATTTATTTAGCTCTACCAATGCATAGAAATTGGTTCCAACCAGTGAAGAGAGTTCTGACGATATTTCTGATGAGCCGTTGTGAGATAAAACACAAGTTCGAGACTTATAATACTTATTTCCTTTGTTTGAAATATAAGATTTTTTATGTTTCAAGTGTATGTTGCAGCAAGAACATGATTCTGTAAAAGGAAGCGGGTTCGTGATCTTCAAAGAGATTTTATTTTTTCAAAATGTGTATATATGTATATGTAATTGCTTTTATGAAAATTTTAAGTTGGGAATTGTAATTGAAGTATTAGATGTAATATTGTGTATGTAATTGCAATTGTTTATTTTTGTATTGTTGTTCTTGTCATTTATTATAGCTGTTATTGTTCTTATTATTGTTATTGTTATTTTTGTTGTTATTGTTTTTTGTGATGTTTGAACAAGATGAGAAGGTGAATGTATGTGATTGTTATTGTTGTTATTGTTGTTATATGAAGATTGAATGAGATGAGAAAGTGAGGGATGGATAGAAATGTATATGAAGTTATCGTCGTTGTTGGTGATATTGGGAATGAGTTAATTTGGCTGTATATGATTTGAACAATGTTGTTGTCTCGATTTTGCTGTGCAAGTTGCTGTGTTTATAATTTTTAGTTGAAGATTTGTCAACCTAACCCGTTATTGGAGATAACGGGTTATGTTAACCTAACCCGTTATCATTAATAGCCGGTTAAGTATAAAAATTCCATTAGAAACTGGATTGCTTTTAACAAATTGAACAATTTCATCTTCAACTTAACCCGCTATTGACAATAGCGAGTTAAGTTATATTAACCCGGTGTTCATGATAATGGGTTAAGTTGAAGATTTGAAACAGAGACTTGATGTTTCAAAGAAATTTGAACAAATTCATTTTTTACTTAACTCGCTATTGACGATAACAGATTAGGTTAAATAAATCAGTTATCACCAACAACAGGTTAAGTTGAAGAATTCTAACAGAGAACTTAATGTTTTTTCGAAAAATCCACATAACGTAACCCATTATTGGAGTTAACGGGCTAGGTTAAATAAATTAGTTATCACCAACAACGGTTTAAGTTGAAGAATTCTAACAGAGAACTCACTTTTAGGAAAAAAATCTACATAACCTAACCCTTTATTGGCGATAACGGGTTAGGTTAAATAAACCTGATATCATCAACAATGAGTTAAGTTAAAAAAGTTCCAACAGAGAACTTGATTTTCTCCCTCCCATAATTCCTTACCCTAACCCTAAACCTAACCCTAACCCTAACTCTACTCCTAACCCTTGCATATTAACTTTAAAGAACACAACTTCGAGTAATACTCTCTGAAAATCCCTTTAACGAATTCATACTAGTCCCTCAACCCAAACTTGTTAACTTATCTTTAACCCTCCCAACTTCGCAGTTCAACTCTCTCTATCTCTTTCTGTATAACACTCTCTTTACTGTAAACTTAACCCATTGTAACCAAACCCAGGTTATTGTTGATTTTGATTTTGATTTTGATTTTTATTATTATATTAACCCTATAAATATAATACCCTTCCTACTTTTTAAATAATTTTAAACTTTTTTTTATAATCTTCAATTTTTTATTACTTTTTAATTTGAATTTTTGAATTATTTTTTAATGTTGAATTTTGAATTTTTTTTCTTTATTTTAACGTTGTATTTTCATTTTCAAATTTTTTTTATTGATTTAAATGTATTTGCCATTAGATTTTTTATTTTTTTTAATTTTTTTTGAATCTACCCAAATTTCCATTTAAAAGTCCTATAAATAAAAATAAAAATAATAAAAAATAGTTAGACAATAAAGATAATACAAACATTTTCTTTCTCTTCTCACTTTGTTGGACCTCCTTCACCATCTTGTTGGGTTTTGCTTCTTTCAATGCACATTGCACTATACCCTTGTCTTTCTAGTGTGAAGAAGAAATACTTCCTCTTGCATTGTTTGGTTTTTGTTTTTTTCAATAAAGCTAACGCTTGATTTAATGTTTTTTTACTACTTTTTTTAATTTTTGGTTTTTTGTTTAGTTATTTTATTTTTTTTAAAAATTTCTAATTTTTTAAAATTTCAATAATTTATTAAATTTTAATAATTAAGAAAATTAGAAAAATTTAAAAAATTAGAATTTTAAAAAATTAAAAATTAAAAAATTTAAAATTTTTTTAAACTTTTAAGTTTTTAAAATTTTATTTTATTTTTAATTTTTTAATTTTTGAAATTTTTAATTTTTAAAAATTTTAAAATTATGAATTTTTAAAATTTTAAATTTTAAATTTTTAAATTTTTTAAATTTTAAAATTTTTAATTTTTAAAATTTTAAAATTTCTATTTTTAATTCTTAATTCTTTAAATATTTTTAACTTTTTTTAAATTTTTTTAATTACTTTTTGGTTTTTAAAATTTTAAAATTTTAAAATTTTAATTTTTTTTAAAATATGCTAAATATTCTAATTTTTCTAATTTTTAAATTTTTAGGATTTGAGAATTTGATAATTTTTAGTTGTTTTTTAAAATCATCAATTTTTATTTATTTTACTTATTTTTTAAACTGGAAATTAAACTTTTAAATTCCACGAACATGAAGAAGAATACATAAATTAATTAATTTTATAAATTCTATAAATTCTTTAAAAATTAAAAAAAATACTAAAACAAAAAAAATATTTGTAAGTAATCCTGATAAGTGAAGTGATTGTTATAGAGAGAACTTTGTAAGATAGCATTTTTGAAACAACGACTAAACTGGCCATGATTATTTATGTTTTGCAACAAAGCTGGCAAAAGATAAAATAAAAGAAATTGAGACTATTTAATGAGAAAATAGTTGAAAAATGACCCTAAACCGTAACCCTGACTCTAACCCTCTAACCCTAACCTAACTGTTAAAAGAAAATCAAGTTATATGGATATTTCAAAGAAAATCAAGTTATATCTTCAACTTAATTCGTTGTTGAAGATAACGGGTTTAGATAACCTAACCCGTTATCGCCAATACCGGGTTAGGTTGAAAAGATTTTTTGAAGAACGCCAAGTTCTCTGTTTGAATTCTTCAACATATATAACCTGTTGTTGGTGATAACGAGTTGAGATGAACTAACACATTATTGCCAATAACGACTTAAGTTGAAGATATTTTTTTGCACAAAATCAAGTTATCTGTTTAAATTCATCAACCTAACCCATTGTTGAAGATAACAGGTTAATTTAACTTAAACCGTTATCTCCAATAACGGGTTAGGTTATGTGGATTTTTTTAGAGAATTGCAAGTTCTCTATTTGAATTTTAACACTAACCCGTTGTTGGTGATAACCGGTTGAGATAACCTAACCCGTTATAGTCAATAGCGGGTTAAGTTGAAGAAATTCAAGTTCTCTGTTTGAATTCTTCAACATATTCCATATAAATGGTGATAGCGGGTTAAGTGAACTTAACTCGTTATTGCCAATAGCAAGTTAGGTTAAGTATTTTGTCTCAAAAAATATAAACACACAACAACATTCCGCTGCATACAAAATAAGCATCAACATACAAAATTTGTTGTTCTGACAACAATAACACCAATCTCTCACATTCTCATCCATTTAGAAGCAGTATCAATATACACACACTTCATAATCATTCACATCCACCTCATTCTACATATAACAACAACAACAACAATAACAACCATAATCAACTAACACAAACCACAATCTACAATTTACAACAACCACAATCTACAACAAGAACAATACACAAATAACCTCTTATCAACTAACACAAACCAAACTCAACATAAATACATAAACTTCAAGAAACAAAATGTCAAGATAAACTAACATCTCAACCTAATCAAATCTCAACATAAACAAAATCAAAAACATACGTTTCAAATTTGGACAAAATCAAACTTCTTCCAACATATAGACAATTTAAATCTGAACAAATATTACATACATCACTTCTAATTCACACACTCACACCGTCTTCCTCGCATGACCTTCAATCAACTACAAAATTGGTTAAGTTAGAAAACAAGATGTATTAGTCAAGTAAGAGATGAAATAATATATACAAAGTTCAATTTAACTACTTGCAATATTGATAAAGTGAAGTTTCGTAATTTTAGATTGTCGTTTATCTGGTTTTCTCACGTATTCGTACTCAAAATATTAAATTTTGTAGTTGTTGTTTTAGTTGTTGTTGTTTGATATTTTAAAAACTGCACAACCAACAACTAAAAATTATGAAATTTTGCAATAGGTCGGATTTACCATACACAAGCTAACATAATTTGTAGAAGTGTATTTCTACTGACGGTTTGCGAGATACGGTCATGCATCACTTTATTTTGTTTTTTCTTATATGCATGTGATATATGATCGTACCTTGCAAACAGTGAGTCGAAACTCAGTTCTACAAGTTGTGTTAGCTTGTGTATTGTGAATCCGACCTACTTGCAAAGTTTCGTAATTTTTTTATTGCCGTTTGTGTAGTTTTACAAATATCAAACAACTACAACTAAAATTTTGAAATTTTTGAGTGGAAAAACATGGAAAACCGCACAAATGACAACAAAAAATTACGAAACTTTGTGAGTAGATCGAATTCACCACACACAAGCTGTCGCAACTTGTAGAAGTGAGTTTCGACTCACGATTTGCGAGATGCGGACATATATCACTTTATATTATTATTATTATTTTGCATGAAATAAAGTGATAAGTTACCATATCTCGCAAACTGTGAGTCAAAACTTACTTTTACAAGTTGCAATAGCTTGTGTATGGTGAATTCGACCTACTTGCACAGTTTCATGATTTTTGGTTGTCAATTGTGCTGTTTTACAGATATCAAATAACAACCACTACAACTACATCTATATTTTTTTTCAAAATGTGTGAACAACAATACCTACATCTCTAGTTCTATCATCTACAAACATCAAACAACTACACATCACAAAAAAGTTTACTTGTGCCGTTATTGATTACGAATAGAATAATGATGACCAATTATACAAAGAGATAATTTTTGATTACCTTGCACAATGCGAATTTTAACGACGTAGATGGTGCCGGTGAACTGCTTCGGACGGTTGGGTGAGAGAGAGAGGAGTGGTTAGGTTTCGGGAGAAGGAGGAGGAGGAGTAGGTGGAGGTGGCCCGAGATGCCCTGCGTTGATTTTGGTATGAGGATGAGGAGGAGGATCGAGAGGGAAACTTGAGTAGGAAAGGAGGGGGTTGAGAAGGAGACGACGGTCAGGAGATGGAGGAGGCATGGGCGGGAGGTGGAGAAGGCGCGGGCGGGAGAAGATCGATTCGGGGGTAGGGGTTTGGGTACAGGGGGAGAAAGAGAGAGAGATAGGAGAGTGAGGAAGTGAGAGAGTGAAGGAGGTGAAGGGGGGTATTTTGGGGTGAAATCCCCAAAATACTCATCGGGCATTAAGTGAGGAGGAGGGATGATTGGCAGGGCTTCTACTATATTTCTATTCACTATCTTAGGTGATACACAACTATTGGAGGTTTCTACCACCTACTATACACCTACCCTCCACTAATAGTGTGTCACCTAAGTTAGTGAAGAGAAAAATGGTGATTTTGGTAGTGGGTGTAGCGTTACTCTTTAGTAAATGAGCAATTGATGATGTGACATGCATGCGATTGATAAAATCCTAGAAATGGTTAATTGCCTAATGTATCACATTCATGTCACCTCATCAATTGCTTATATTTACTAAAAGAGCTAGTTGCTCATATTCCTTTTACTCCCTCTCTCTCTCTCTACCTATCTACTAGTAGTTTACACGTGCGATGCACGTCTCAATAAATATAGTTTTTTAAAAAGTACAAATTTAGACGTAGTCAGGATTTGTCTAAAATCTTATTTACAATAGTTATGCACGTGCGTTGCACGAATTGGTAGATGGACAAATTACACTAAAGCCTTCTCCCATTATAGTAGTAGAGAGATATATATATAGTCTTAGATTTGGTGAGCAATGTGGTCCACCAATACACTGATGGGTGAATAGCATAAAGTCGAGTTAAGCTTCTGTGATCCACCTCGCTGAAATGCATACAAGGATTTCGCGGGGTGGCTTATGTTGTACTTGTTACTTAATATAATCTAAGAACGTCTAAAGTTCGGAGATCGTGTGGTCCCCAAAACATTTGATCCAAAAGAAGAAAAAAAATGTTGACACCAAGATCCGGCTTTAATTAGGAGGAAAAAAAAAAAAAAAAAAATCATGTAACCAATTAACACCAGATACTCGGATGAAGAACTAGTTGTGTTTCGCATGTACACATAATAAACTGGAATCCAGCTTCTACAATGTCACAGTCGGGCAAAAACTCACATGCTCCCATTCCACTTTCTCCTTTGCTCCTAAATCCTAATCCTAATTTGACATAAAGTGGATTTTTTGTCGAAAACGACTAATCATCTTGAATGAAGAAATTAAACAACATTCAACACCTTCCCCTTTGTAAGAGTACCGAAAGTCTTGAATGAATAAAGTGAATAACAACCCTCATCCTAATCATCGATCATCTAGAAATAAAAGAGGTTTGAACATGAAAATATGCTCAAAATTAACCTATAATCGCAGGTTAAAACAAGTCAGTTAACTGGAAATTTGGTCTAAAATGATAAGACTAAAGATGCTAGTTAATTAGTAGATAATATCACATTCATATGGCAACAATAGTCCACTTTTTTCACACATTTAGACAAAAAGAGTAGAAAATAGAGAAGAGAGAAAACAATAAATAGAAAAATTAAGAATATTGAACAAAAAGACCTCACCAACTTCACATGCATTTTGAGGAAAAAACTGCATTCATTTGATTTCCACCAACCCAAGTGTGAAAATCAGTCCAAATTATTTAACATAATTTGTGAAGGTGTGAACATTAAAGTCATGGGTATCAAATTAAAGAGATTTTCAGCATGTGTTGACATTAGGGAAAAAATGGAGAAAATTAAGGGTACTAAACCTAGGGGTTTCCTTGTAGTTAGTCAATTATAGATTCATGGTAGTCTTTGAAAAAGTTTAAATTTTCCCAGTTCCACACTCACATGTTTACGTAGTCATGTATTATTATATGAGAGCATAGTACTTTTGTTTGTTACTAGACTTTAATTATTGAATTTTCAACTCACCAAGATAGCTGTTTATGTTCTTGGTTTATAGGGTGATCGACCTATCACCTATGGTGAAGTGTTGTTTTCAAATTGAATGAAGATGATGATGGAAATGGAAATTGAAAATTTTTCCGTACTGACATACTTTTTGAAAATATTCACCGAACTGATCCACTTTCGTAAATATTTACCCAACTGACTTAGTTTTTGATACATTATCATAATACCGTCATTGGAAAAAATGGTATATGTTAATTTCACGACGTCTTTCAAAAAAGCGGTATTAGTTTAATTTTTTTTCAGCATGCCGTTGTTTGGAAAAAAAGGACATCCGTGCATTTTTTATACAGGTATGAACTTTCTAATTTGAAAAAAAATTCAAGTGTTGAAACAACTTATAAATGATGTCGTTATCTCCAAGCATGACATTTGCATTACTAATGCCGTTGTTGAAAATAACGACATCAGTTATAGTAGTCATTAAATATAAATAATGGTTCTCTCTTCTCCTTCCCCTATCACTTCAGATCTTTCATCTCTCCCGAAACCCAAAAACCTTAGATCCCAATTCTTGACGACCAAGAGTGCTCTTTTATATCCCAAACAAATTCATAAAATACTCATCTATAAATCCTAATTGTGATTCTCTCCTATCTTCGTTCACTTTTATATTTGGTGCTGATTTCTTTTACAACTCTTCTAAAATCCGAAATTGTGGTATGTATTCGAAAACCCCAATTTTCTTTCAAAATATTCACTTTGATGATTGAGAGTTATATTGTTAGTGTAGTATATGAGATATTGAGGAGATTGATTTAAGTAGTAGTATGAATGGATTCGTATCGTTTGTGTATACTATAATTGACAATGTTATATATTAGACAACTATGAAAAAATCGGTATATACTAAAATTGCTATATTTTTAACAATTATATTGATAGTTGTGTATGTATGAATGGATGTTCATATGAGATTTATTTATATAGATAAATATGTAGTATGTGGAGATGTTGTGGTGGGGATTGTTATGAGTAGTAGTTCGATACGAGTATTGAAAAATTGTTGTTATCTTCATACATCGTTTTAAATTTTGTTGAAGAAACATGGCTTATTAATTTTTCTACCTTAACACATCGTTTATTAATATTGTTGTTGACATGATTTTTTGATGTTCACAGAGAAATGGATGCTAGCCAACCATCTTCTTCCCATGTCGTGGGTGCATCATCTTCGGCCGCACAAGAAGGAAGTCTGGGTCCATTAGACCCAACCCTACTCTATTTGCAAGAAGATCATAGGTCTCAGGCGGTGTGGAAGAGAGAGACCAAGAATATGAGTTTCCGAATGCACACGATATTGCTGATGCACCCACGTATACATAACTACTTGATAAATTGTGTGTTCTATGGAATGTCCATGTTGGCCAAAGTTAAATACGACCATTCATTCCTTACCGCTCTTGTGGATCGATGGAGGCCGGAGACACACACCTTCCACCTAGCCGTTGGTGAGATGACGGTCATGCTATAAGATATAGCCATCATATCAGGTCTTCCAACCAATAAGGTGGCCTTAACCGGAAACCTCATGTTCAATAAATTTGCATTAGTTAGAGATTACCTTGGGAGGGAGGTTGAAGAGGACGACAAATGTGTATTCGTCGGCGAATCAATCCTACGTTCGTGGCTTTTTACAGAGCAACAATAGTTTGGAAGGAACCGACCGACTTCCAATTTCAATGTTACACGCGGGTGTATCTTGTGTCGATGATCGGAGGTATTCTCTTTCCGAATTCTTCGGATGATGTAGTCCATCTAATGTACCTTCCTTTGATTGCCGACATACATAGAGACAGTTGATATAGTTGGGAAAGTGCGGCGTTGTCTTCTCTTTACCGTGCCTTGTGCAATTGTTCAATAGGGTCAATACAAATGACAGGGCCGATGGGGATATTACAAATTTGGTGTTGGGAACGAATACACCTCGGTCGGCTCCGAGTAACAGTTCATTCAAATAATTGTAGAGTGGTTGAGGAGAATTCAGTGATGATGACTCCTTTGGGTGTGTATTGGACTGGTAGCCTCACGTGGAAAGATAACCACATGTGGTGTGTTGACGTATTATAGGGATGAGCTTGATCAGCTCCGGGAAGAGTACATCGATTGTACACCGTACATGCCCGAAAAGGTACAACAGGCTACCCTCACTGTGCACGACACACAATCAACTTTGGTTGACACGAGCTCCACTTATAAATTTCTCTGTCGTGGAGTTCTATTACCCCAATCGAGTCATCCGACAATTCACTCCATAACAATTTATTCCGGAGAACCGAATGTACGACCGAAAACTTCACAATATTACCAGTCAAGATCGATTGCTGACTATGGATTGGGCCGATCACCACCGTTCTTATGTAGAAATGTGAAACGAGAGAAAGTATGATTTGGTACTTGAAGGGATCATACCATACAACAGGTGTTTGCAAGAAGCTTACATGATGTGGTACCGCCGTGTTACACGTTTGTTTATTGCTCCACAATCGGATGTCCCGATGGGGATTCAAATACCGATCCCGAAGCACCAAATCGAAATACAACCGGCACATTCTACTTCGCAACCTATGTATCAACCAAAGGCCTCCTCGTACCGACTTATGGTAAATTTATACTTTTATTAACAATTATTATTTTACAATATTCGTAGACATTTTGCTTATATGTGTTTAACATATTTTGATTTACTTCTTCTATTACATTTTTTTGGTATTGTAGATTGACAACACATGGAATATTGCGCAGAAATGTGCTCGTGTGTTGAAAAGCAATGCTTCGAAAGCTTGCAAGGAGAAAGCCCAAAAATTCCTCCATCCGTGTCGTTTATCACTTGAAGAGGTTGGAGACGGCCTCTGCTATTTTAGGATCAAGACAAGCTACAACTCAACCGCCCCCGACCACCAACTAGACGAGCTCAACATCCTCCACCACCACCACCACCAAGACAAGCTCAATCTCCCCCACCACCATCAAGAAAAATCCAACCAAGACAAACATAATCATCATCTTCACATGGGCAACGGAAAAAGAGTGTCAGTCATCCGAGTGCGGGTTCTCAACTATCATCACAAGAGATTGTAGAAGAAGAAATGGAGCATGAAGAAGAGGTTGGCCTCAGTGTACTTGGGACACATGGTATTGTAGAACGTAGGAGGAGAGTCCCATCTCGGAAGAGGAGCAAGCCGCAACATTATACGCCTAGTTGGGTGCAATGTGGATTTATGTAATTTTCTAATTGTTTACTTGCCCACTTATTGTGAACTATTATAAATTTGTACTTCATGCATATTTTATGCTTTTGTGTAAATTTGTGAACTTGATGCTATAACCTTTGGTTCAATGTGATCTTATTCAAATTATTGTGTTGCAGTTGTTAACTTGATGTTATATATTTGCTGAAGTTGTTTATTGTGTTGTTAATTATGTTCATTTTATTGTGTTGTTAATTGCATTTGCTGATCTTACAAAGTGAAGTCTGATACTTGAAGAAATGCATATGACAACTGTGTAAGTTTTGAGGTAATTTTAAAATAACTGATGTCGTTGTTGGGAATAACGGCATCAGATACTTGTAACGTTATTTCTAACAACGACAATAGTTGAAATCATACACAAAGTTTTTGTTCTTTTATAAAACTGTGTTGCCGCTCTTTAGGGTAACGACAATAGTTCAACTGATGTCGTTGTTTCCAACAATGGCATTAGTTAACCTATTTTTTCCAACCAAAGAGTTTCTCTGTCAAATTATCTGTCTCCGCAGTCATTACTGTGAATAACGGTATGAAAATAACTGAAGCCATTATTTGGAACATTGGTAACAGTTCATTTTATTACTTATACTTAATCTATCTATTTCTCAGAATTGATGCCGTTGTTGCTAAGAACGACAACAGTTATCTCATGTCGTTCTTTGTAACAACGACAATAAGTTTAGAACCATGTTAAGAACTTACATGATATTTATGAAACTCTCTGTCTCCACAGATGTTCTTCCAAACAATGACATTAGATAACTGTGCCGTTCTTATAAACATCGACATCGGTTCACAAACATAGATTAGTCAAGTATAAGTAATAAAATGAACTATTTCCGTTGTTCCAAATAATGGCATCAGTTATTTTCATGTCGTTAATGACAATAACGACTATTGAGGCAGAGAGTTTGGCAGAGAAGCTCTTTGGTTGGAAAATATAGAGATAACTGATGTCGTTGTTCGGAATAACGACATTATTTGCATTGTTATCGTTGTTGTAAAGAGCGGCAACGAGTAAAATTAAAATACAAAAAACTTAGTACATATTTTGAACTGTTGCCGTTGTTAGGTATAACGTTACGGTATCTGATGTTGTTATTCCCAACAACGACATCTGTTATTTTTAATTTGCTTCAAAACATGCACATACATTCACATCTTTTCTTCATGTATCAGACTCCGACTTTGCGTGACATAATCATATATTACAAAAAAATTCATCATTATCAACTTCAGCAAATCATAATAAGTAACGGATACATATTGCAAAATTTATAACTCATGAGAATTCCCCATATTAAAAGTATTACAATCACATAAAAATATTACAATATACGACACCCATATAAACAGATTTTCATAAATATAAATATGTGATGCAACTTCAAGTATCGGTCGCTTGAGATGCATTGGGTACATTCTTACAGCTGCGCCTATTGTGTCCACTTAACCCGTATTTAGAACAAATTTTACCCGTGCTCCCACCTTCTCGAGCATCCATTTCGTTGCGAATAGGAGTACTCCTAGGGCGACCTTTCATCCTACATAGACTCGTATCGGCTATGAGTTTCGGTCCACTCAGTGCCAGTAAATAAGATTCGTCTTGAATGGAATAAAAAATTGTGCCCACGTTAGTGCTAATAAACTTGTAAAATAAAATGAATCAATGTAAGGTTGATAATCAATTGCACGGGAGGCACAAGCGGCCAATACATGAGAACATGGAATGTGGTAGAGCTGAAATTTTTCACAAGTACACGTACGGTTCCCAAGGTCAATAGTGTGCCAATGTCTACCATTTTGATGTCCATTATCCATTCTAATGCCAATTTTAACTCCAAAAATACCAGGCCGGTTATTAAACATTATAGCCTCATGCAAATTTGATTTCTTACGCCGTAAATAGATAATTTATTGAACACATGGTACCCATAATTTTCCTTCGCTAATAAGGGTCTGTGCCGCTTCACGATGGTCAGTAAAGTACATGTTGATATGAAAGAATATCATCTTTACAATTGCCATGACGGGCAAGCTACGGATACCTTTTAAAATTAGGTGGAATACTTCCGATAGATTTGTAGTTATTATACCATATCAACGACCTCCATCAGCGGAAATTGCCCACTTCTCAATCGGCTTTTCCTTCAACCAATTAGCCTTATCAACATTAGTTGCTTCAAGTTGTGCAATCTTTGACTCAAACTTCTTTGGCTGACTTTGACAAGCGATCACCATGAGCTTATTCATCAAAAACATGCTCCCAATTTTTTTTCTTCCCGAAATTAGTAGCAAAATGACGCATACAATAACGATGATATGCAAGTGGCACCTTCCATGTTCTATACTCACTGTCCACTACCGATAAAATGCCTGCATGATGATCAGAAACGACACATAGACCTGCACGGTCTATGACAAAGCACCGAATACAACTCATGAACCATGTCCAGGTTTCTATGCTTTCCATATCCATTATTGCAAACACAAATGAAAACAACCTACCTTTTGCATCGGGTGAAACAACTATCAACAAACAATCTTTGTATTTTTTGTATAAATGTGTTCTATCAACACTTATAGCTGGTCTGCATGCCTTAAACCCTGCGATCGAGGAGTTGAATGCCTAAAAGACTCCCCTTGAATGTTTATTCGGTGGGTTGCTGTGAGAAGAGAAGGCAATGTAGTTTAAGCTTCTTGAAAGGAACCATACAACTGCTCAATCATTTTATATTTCTCCATCCAAGCTTTCCTGTATGAAATAGTTTTATTGAACTGAAGCTTTACTATCTCAATTATGGCTCTTGGTGTTACTCCTAGTTGTGCCTTCACAACATTCAATATCATCGTTGATACAATCTTAGAATCAATTTTACTATGATCTTGATTCAATGTCGGATTCATACATGTACGCGAACCTTCAATGTTCTTCACCACGAAAACAGATTGCCCTTTTGGAACAATTGCACACAATCGCCATGGAGAACCCACTACATTTACGAGTTCTGAATTTTCTGTAATCTCCTCGGGTGAATGTTTGATCGGTGCATATTTACATTTGACATAGTATAAACTTGGGGTTGATTTTACTGTCATGAATTATCGATAGTTCTTCACGGAGTACATCTTAACTCGATGTTGTATACTATTTTTAGTTGAAAATCTTTGACCTATGGAGAGTTCATCCTGTTCGAAGAGTTGACGGAAGATTGTGGATGTTCATGTACGGTCACACGGAACATCCATTCACTCGATTGAACCTCATGTACAGATGCACTAAGGGATTGATTTGGCAACACCACATTGGTAACTGGACCTTCTCCGACATCCTCCTCCTCCTCAACTTCAAGCTCGTGATCCTCATCTTCTTCCTCTTCTACCAAATTATTATTAACAATGATGTTGTCAAAGTCTTGCATTACCGTGTCGGTATGGAGAATACTTTGTATCGAGGTGAACAGATGTACTAGCTCATATTCTATGGTAATAGGATCTGTGGGAGTTGTGTTAATGTCTTCTTTTGTATCTGGTATTCTTACATGTGACTCGGCAGATGGTTTCAAACTCCTAACAGGGCTTAGACTTGGAATAACAACTGGCCTAGTATTTGGAAGCTTCATTTTCTTAACATATAACTCCAATGTAGTCTAACTAAAATTTGAATCAAGTGTTCTACCAATCATGGACCTTAGTGCATTATCATTATCTATGGGCACCACTATGAAATATTGCTCTTCTCCATTACCGGCAGCATAACTGGCATTGATTTTGACACTCAATTCACTTCTATCCCAATTCGTAACTTCAAATATCTTATCTACTAATTTTTAGTATATAAAGTTACGAGAAGACCAAATAATGACTAATTCACCATCGCTATAACAATATCCAATCTTCGGATCTCAAATTATTTTATCCTCAAAATATAACCAAATAGATATATCATAATCCATACCTAAACATAAAGATTCACACATATTCAAGCCATTAATTACTCACAAGCATAATCTATGCATATGTATAAAACATATGGTTATAATAATACCATCAAATTAGACCGTATCTTGGATAGCTTGAAAATACGTCGTGGATGAAGAATGAGATAACCCAATAAAATGTTGGAGATTTTGAGAATGGGGGAGTTGAATTTCAGTGGGAGAGGGAGAGGGAGGTAGGAGATATAAAGTTTGAAAGGAAACAATTGTGGGATTTTGGGTTCGAGAGTTGGAGGGGAAATAGATCTAAAGTGAAAGGGGAAGGAAAAGATGGGACCACTATTTATATGCAATGAACATTATAACTGATGTTGTTATCCCTAACAACGAAATCTGTAATGCGAATGCCATTATTGGGGATACCGGCATCAGCTATAAATTTTTTTTACACTTGCACTTTTTTCCAAGTCAAACAGAGTACACTATTGGAATAAGTTAACTGATGTCATTACTCTAAATAGCGGTATGCACAAAAAATAATTAACAGATGCCGCTATTGGAAACAAAGGAATATAAATAACCTATGCCGTTTTTTCCAAGAACGTGTTATGTGTTATGCTGACGTGTCCAAAACTGGATCAGTTGGATAAATATTTTCGAAAGTGGGTCAGATTGGTCAATATTTTCAAAAAGGGATCGGTACGGAAAAAATTTGAAAAAATAATCATATGTTTTTTTAATATAGGAAAATGTGTAATATAACCACTCTGTTTCATTAATAAGAAGTCAACAAAATAACTCAGAAAGTGAGAAAAGTACACCAGGCAAAATAAGGACAAAAAATAATGTTAGAATTGTGGTCTCAAATACACTTAGGTACAGAGTAGTTGAAGTTGAAGAAGAAAAGGAGGAGACGAAGACCGTAAGAGAAGACAACAGCAAGTAGAAGATGTGCAGTATGGAGAGTTGCGGTCGACCGACCGGGGGTGCGATCGACCGACCCTGACAGAAGGAGGTTCTTCGAGTGTATATGGTCCAACAGAGAGCGGGGCATTCGATCGTACGGTCGACCAGTCAAGAGTTCAGGAGTTGGTTTTACACATTGCAGTCAACCGACCTGGAGATGCGGTCGACCGATATCGGCACTGTGTGTTATTTGGGCTGACGATTTTCGGGTTTAATAAGCTGGATTTGTATTTATCTTTCAGGATTTACTTGGGGGCTATATATATGGTTGTAGAATCTAGGATTTGTATCAAATGTTGATCGAGGTGAGTTTTTATCATTGTTCAACTACAACAGGAGATTGTGTTGAGTGTTCCAAAGGAGAGAGAGAGAGATTAAGAGTTGTAATCTCTTTGTAATCTTTGTATTTCTTGGGGAATAAGAAGTATTGGTTATCTCTATATATTACTGTGTTCTTGTGAGATCTTGCATATATTGTTGTGGCTTGTTCTTGGTTCATATAGTTTTTGGAAAATTTCTATTGCTTGTGGTGTGTTTCAGCTATTAGCACTACGAGTTGTTGGTAGATTCTGCAACAAGTAGTATCAGAGCACTAGATTTGAGATGGCTGATAGCAAGTCGAAGATCGAGAGGTTCGAAGGGAGTGACTTTGCGATGTGCAAGATTCAAATAATAGTGTATCTTTATCAGAAAGATCTAGATGGTCCGTTGTTTGATGAGAAGCCGGAAGGTGGAGACAAGGATGCGAAGGTCATGTCGGAGTGAAATTGTTTGGATCAGAAGGCGCTAGGACAGATTCTGTTGGGATTGAGTAGGATTGCGTTATTCATATCTCGAAGGCAAAGACCATAAAGGAGGCTATGGAGATTCTCATGGATATGTATGAGAAACTGTTGGTATCTAATCAAAATTTTCATATGAAGAAATTGTTTAATATGAATATGAGGGAAGGAGGTTCAGTAGTAGAACATGTGAAGAATTATTGTATGGTTTACAACCAGATGGAAGCTGCAAATTTAAAATTTTCTGAGAGGGGACAGTCATTGTTACTTCTATCTACTTTGCCAAATAGTTATGGTACAGTGGAACATACTATTACAGATACTGTGATAGATTCGACGATTCTACAGGATGTGGTGAGTAACTTTCTGAATGAGGATGTGAGAAGAGTGAGAACAGGGGATTATCATCATCATCTTCTGGAGATTCCGCAATAACAATTGAATAGAGACGTGGGAGATCTAAAAGTAGACGAAGAAGAAAGGACCATAGTAGTTCATCTGAGAGTATGTCTAATGACAGCGATGGAGGACATGAACCTGAGTGTTGGTATTGCCACAAGAGGGGTCACATGATGCATAGTTGGGGTGCAGGAGAAACCGAAGAGATAACTCAAAGGAAGCTTAAGTGGGACTTGTTGAAGAGTTATGCTTATCAGCTTGAGAGGAGTTTGGCACTGAAAATTAGTGTATTGATTTGGAAGTTTCTTTTCATTACACTCCGAGGAGAGAAGTGTTTGATGACTACGATGATAGTTCTTTTGGAGATGTGATCGTGAGGGATGGTCACAGTTGTCCTGTACATGGGGTTGGTCCTGTTCGTGTGAAAGCCAGTGATGATCAGAGTGTTGTCTACTACAGTTGGTAGTGGGAAGTGGCGTATAGCTGCATGTTCAAGGATAATTGCGAAAAAGAAGCATGAGAGAACGATGTATTTTCTTAGAGACGTGAGGGGTGTTTCTCCTGTAGTTGACTCTCAACCGGAATTGATTAGTAGGTTGTGTAGGGTGCAACCGAGTTCTTTCGATTATGGAAGGGAGCTACTAATTTAGTGAGAGCTGTTGGCCATGGAAGTGATCGTAGAGGGCAAGACGTTGCTGCAGTGAGGGTACTTTGTGAGTTTGCAGACGAACTTCAAGTCGCTATTGTGTGGTAGCGAGCACTGGTATTGATATGCGGGGTGATGTCCATGAGAGTAACCGAAATGGGACTGTATGAATTAAACAGTCTGTAGATATTGTGGAGGTTTCATCCACAGAGACTTCTAGTGCAAATGGTGTATTGAGAGACTTTGAACCATATCCGGTGTTAATGAAGATTCTGCGAGTTGAGAAGTCTTGTAATACGAAATCCGAAATGGGAGGTTGTTTCGTGGGTATTCGTGCTCTATGCGATTTGTGGAGCACATCCTTCATGAGGTGATGAGGGGTGGTAGGTGCACTCCACTTGGTGGAGTAGCGGAGGTGCTCTTCATGAGAGTGGAGAGTACTTGAATCTTCCATGAAGGTGGGAGATTGGCAGAGATAATGCGAGGTAAAAATTACAAGAACTTTGAAGTGTTGTGTATTTGATCCAAGTGGGAGATTGTGTATTAGATCCAAGTGGGAGATTGTTAGAATTGTGGCCTCAAATACCCTTAGGCACAGAATACTTGAAGTTGGAGAAGAAGAGGAGGAGATGAAGACAGCAAGAGAAGACAACAGCAAGTAGAAGATATGCAGTTTGGAGAGTTGCGATGGACCGATCGGGGTGCGGTCAACCCACCCTGATTGAAGGGGGTTCTTCGATTGTAGAAGTCTAGGTCCTACTCTGAAAGCCTTAGAAACCCCTCTCCAAAACCAAGGAACTCTAGGTCCTACTCTGAAACCTAGGAGTTGCGTCCCCTTCCCTTGCAAATACGACTGAACGAAGTCCTGCCAACCCTCGCCATTATGATGAAACGCTTTCCACCACCATTTACCGAGGAGGAGCAAGTTCATATTTCTCAGGTCGATGATCTGTAGACCTCCATGGATTTTCTTCATGCAGACTCTTTCCCATCTCTTTCCCATCTTATAAGGTGATAACCTCCCCGGTCAGGATCAACTCCCTTCCAAAAGAAACACTTTCTGATCCGATCTCTCTTGTTAATAACTCATCTCAGCATTTCAAAGAGTGACATATAATAAATCGGTAGATTGGACAGAACCGAGATGATGAGGGTCACTCTCCCACGTAGAGAAAGAGATTTACCGCGAACCTACTCTCAACCTGGTCGATGATTGGGAACCAAGCTGCCTTCTTCAACTTGCCTGGCCTAACTGGTAAGCCTAGGTATTTGATGGGGGATCTGTCAACCCGACAATTTAGGATGGTTGCGTGAACCTTGGCCTCCTCATCGGTCATAGCAATGAGAACACGTACACTATTGTGAAAGTTGTCCTTTAGCCCAAACCAAAGCCTCGAAGCTATAAAGTACCCCTTTGAAAACAGTGGTATCTTTTATATCTCCATTGCCAAATAAAAGTGTATCATCTGCATATTGTAAAATAGTATAACCCGGATGGTTTCTGCCACTAGCCACCGGGGTGATCTAACCGCTTACCTACAGTTATCTAACATGACTTTTAATGCATCCGCCACAATAATGAACAAGACGAGAGATATGGGTTCCCCTGATGCTATAAAAGGTCTGTGCTAGTTATTAGTATCGCTCGCTATGAGGAAGTGAGCATAATAATGAATATACCAATCCAAGAAAATCCTAAAAAACAAATAAGAATCAATTATTTTTACTCGTTAATGAAAAATGAAGACCTTAATTTCGGTAAAGAACAAAATAATCCACCCAAGTTTTATTAAAAGAGTACTCACAACTGGACACAAACGAGTATGACGTATGTGCTTCCTTCCTGAATTTTATAGAGCCCACAAAAGTGGCAGTCTCTCTGGTCGAACTATATGATCAAAAGTTTTTCTTTCTAGATGGAAAATCCTTAACGTGCAAATTTCAAGATTCTAAACCACTCTGTTAATCATCACCTCAACCAACCATTTCAAATCTTAGCAACAAAAGAAAACTAAACTTTTCAAAGCAGTACTATGATGAAAGCTGAATAAAGTTCAATTATTGGCTATGATTATCACAAAAGGGCCAACAACATGATGATGAACCACATCTTTTTTACTTTCTCTGTTCAAGCCATTAAAGACTTAAAGCTATGAGTAAGGTAATAAGATGGTAGTTGAGTAATTTAAAATGTCAATTTCTACAAGAATCAGAAACATTTTTTTATCTTTTTAACTGGTATACCCCATTTTTAGCGTCAATTCTAAATCTTTTAGGGTGCGTTTGTTTTGATATTTTGAATAGAGTATTCTGAATAGAGATATTCTGAATATGAGTCTAAAAGCTGTTTGTTTAGCCTATATTCTGAATATTGATATTCTGAAAGCTGTTTATCTGAAAAAGAGAGTTTAGAAGCTGTTCGGTTATATTTCTTACTGAAAACTGTTATCTGAAAGCTGTTTTTCTGAAAAAACGAGTTTAAAAGCTGTTCTGTTATATTTCTTGCTGAAAACTGTTATCTGAAAGCTGTTTTTCTGAAAAAGCGAGTTTAAAAGCTGTTCGGTTATATTTCTTGCTGAAAACTGTTATCTGAAAGCTGTTTTTCTGAAAAAACGAGTTTAAAAGCTGTTCTGTTATATTTCTAGCTGAAAACTGTTATCTGAAAGCTGTTTTTCTGAAAAAGAGAGTTTAAAAGCTGTTATGTTATATTTCTTGCTGAAAACTGTTATCTGAAAGCTGTTTTTCTGAAAAAGAGAGTTTAAAAGCTGTTCTGTTATATTTCTTGCTGAAAACTGTTATCTGAAAGCTGTTTTTCTGAAAAAGCGAGTTTAAAAGCTGTTCGGTTATATTTCTTGCTGAAAACTGTTATCTGAAAGCTGTTTTTCTGAAAAAGAGAGTTTAAAAGCTGTTATGTTATATTTCTTGCTGAAAACTGTTATCTGAAAGCTGTTTTTCTGAAAAAACGAGTTTAAAAGCTGTTCTGTTATATTTCTTACTGAAAACTGTTATCTGAAAGCTGTTTTTCTGGAAAAGAGAGTTTAAAAGCTGTTCTGTTATATTTCTTGCTGAAAACTGTTATCTGAAAGCTGTTTTTCTGAAAAAGCGAGTTTAAAAGCTGTTCGGTTATATTTCTTGCTGAAAACTGTTATCTGAAAGCTGTTTTTCTGAAAAAGAGAGTTTAAAAGCTGTTATGTTATATTTCTAGCTGAAAACTGTTATCTGAAAGCTGTTTTTCTGAAAAAGAGAGTTTAAAAGCTGTTCTGTTATATTTCTTGCTGAAAACTGTTATCTGAAAGCTGTTTTTCTGAAAAAAGCGAGTTTAAAAGCTGTTCGGTTATATTTCTTGCTGAAAACTGTTATCTGAAAGCTGTTTTTATGAAAAAACGAGTTTAAAAGCTGTTCTGTTATATTTCTAGCTGAAAACTGTTATCTGAAAGCTGTTTTTCTGTAAAAACGAGTTTAAAAACTGTTCGGTTATATTTTTAGCTGAAAACTATTACCTGAAAGCTGTTTTTTTCTGAAAAAGAGAGTTTAAAAGCTGTTCTGTTATATTTCTTGCTGAAAACTATTATCTGAAAGCTGTTTTTCACTAAAAACGAGTTCAAAAGCTGTTCTGTTATATTTCTTAGTGAAAACTGTTATCTGAAAGCTGTTTTTTATAAAAAAACGAGTTCAAAAGCTGTTCTGTTATATTTCTTGCTGAAAACTGTTATCTGAAAGCTGTTTTCTGAAAAATTGAGTTCAAAAGCTGTTCGGTTATATTTGTTCAGGTTTTTTAAAATCAATCTGCATTCATCATTTGGTAACATTTTTTTAATTGTTGGAGTTACATTGCAATGTTGTACAAGTATTGGAAGGGGAAACTTGAGCAGCATGTGAATGAAGCAAAAATCAGACGCCATCATCTCCAAGATTGATTCGTCACGTTAGGGAAGAAAGTTAAAAGAAGCTCTTGTGTTTGTGAAGCATATAATCTCAGTTCATGTATAAGTTTTGATTCTTGGATAAATGTTTTGAGATTTCTTGGATAGCGTGCAGTGTTTGGTTAACTCATAATTCATTTGGATAGACTGATGTTGCTCAACCTGTACGTTGCAGTTTTTTAAATGACTATTATATCACAGATAATTTCTACGGCCTGAGCCAAGCAATTTATTCAGATAAATAAGCACTAGATATTTAAAATAAAAACGGGTCCCATTCCACTATACTCAACCAATTTATTCACCAAAGCAAGCTTACTTCATTAATTTTGTTTACATTGTTCAGCAATCCCACGTAACAGATCATTAATGGCATGGGATCGATACATATATTATGAGAATATGCTCTACAATTTGTTGTCAGCCATCATTACAAACAAGCATGCTGTTAAATCATTATTTGTTGTCTACAGTCACTGCATGCTGTCTGGAGCTGCTGCTGTTGCTTCTTGACTCCTTGATTTGAAAACTGTAGAGCAGGTAGATCTATAAACAAAGAAACAATATGAGAAACTTGCTGCATTAAAATTCAAAAAAAAGGGGAGGAATAATAAATTGTGCAGCAGAAACTTGCTACATTAACCATAAACGGAAATGGAAAACTGAAAACCGGAGTTCAGATTTGCTTAACCACTATTCATAATACAGATACCCCCTCTTGTCAAACACTATGAAAACAACATAATGCAGGAAAAATACAACCTAGTCGCAGTCTCAGATACATCAAATCAATGATATCCTGGCTAGATATACCGGAGTTGCAATTTTGTACAATGCCACGCCCACTAGTACAAAGCACATTGTCAACATTGACTAAAAAGAATCCATCATTGACTATTACGACAACATTTTCTTGTTATTTGAAAACATATTTGTTCATTTACAGGGATCTGAAGTACTCTGAATAGTATTTACAAACTGGCATTACCAGCAAGATAACAAAGGCATATTCACCTGAATACAAGTGCAATTCATCTCAACAAATCAGATGCATCTAATATTGTACCAAATATTGCTTTTCTGAGAAATGGTTATGATGATATCCACACTGATCATACTTCACACCTTAAAAACAATTGATGCACATCATTTCTTTAAAATCCTGGGCTGTGATGAACAAGGTTTGATCTGCATTGCATTGAATTCCTGATATATACAGATACTGTACAGCTTTGGCTGCTCATGGTTTATGGTTATTGAGATATATCTTTGGCTTCTCATGGTTTCAAACTTTGTTTCTGGAGTCAATTTCTATTGTCTTGAATCCTTGATCATTACAAATATCCTGAGTTTATTCCAGGTTGATTTTTGTTGGCCTTTGTTTATCCTAAGAATATCCTGCTTCTATCCTGAGATTGAGTTTAAATCCTGGGCTCAATTTCTATTGTCAATTGTTTCTGGAGTCAATTTCTATTGTCAAGATCTATGATTTAGGATAAGAACATATCAGATCCTCCCCAAAACCATAAAAACAACCTAATTGGCGGGGTGAAAAATTAGTTACAGTCTCAGATTCATAGTGCTCATTCATAAAAACTCCATACTAGAGCTGCATTTTTGACAATGCCACGCCCACTAGTACAAAGCAATGCTCTTGAAAATCAGTTCATCATTGACTATAACGACATCATCTTCGTTATGTTTATAAAACAAATTTGTTTACTTATACTGTTCTTGAAGTATGCCGAATAGTTTTTCCCAAAAACCACTTAAAACAAAGGCCAAGGCCTATTGGTTTTCATATTGAGAGTGCCATATGCTGAATATTCTATTCAGAATAGGCGTTGGTTTATACCATATTCTGAAAACAGTATTGTGAATATTGATATCCCTTGAATTCGATATTCTCAACCCTACTCACGAGCTCTCTCTCTTCCAAACAGTGTCTCCCCAACCCATCTCTCCTCTCTTCTCACTCAGATGCTCTCTCTCTTCTCAACTCAGGGTAAACTCAATCTCAGGATAGAAGCAGGATATTCTTAGGATAAACAAAGGCCAACAAAAATCAACCTGGAATAAACTCAGGATATTTGTAATGATCAAGGATTCAAGACAATAGAAATTGACTCCAGAAACAAAGTTTGAAACCATGAGAAGCCAAAGATATATCTCAATAACCATAAACCATGAGCAGCCAAAGCTGTACAGTATCTGTATATATCAGGAATTCAATGCAATACAGATCAAACCTTGTTCATCACAGCCCAGGATTTAAACTCAATCTCAGGATAGAAGCAGGATATTCTTAGGATAAACAAAGGCCAACATTAATCAACCTGGAATAAACTCAGGATATTTGTAATGATCAAGGATTCAAGACAATAGAAATTGACTCCAGAAACAATTGTTTGAAACCATGAGCAGCCAAAGATATTTCTCAGTATCCATAAACCATGAACAGCCAAAGAAAAAACAGTATCTGTATATATCAGGAATTCAAAGCAATGCATATCAAACCTGGTACATCACAGCCCAGGATTTAAACTCAATCTCAGGATAGAAGCAGGATATTCTTAGGATAAACAAAGGCCAACAAAAATCAACCTGGAATAAACTCAGGATATTTGTAATGATCAAGGATTCAAGACAATAGAAATTGACTCCAGAAACAAAGTTTGAAACCATGAGAAGCCAAAGATATATCTCAATAACCATAAACCATGAGCAGCCAAAGCTGTACAGTATCACCAAATATCAGGAATTCAATGCAATGCAGATCAAACCTTGTTCATCACAGCCCAGGATTTAAACTCAATCTCAGGATAGAAGCAGGATATTCTTAGGATAAACAAAGGCCAACATTAATCAACCTGGAATAAACTCAGGATATTTGTAATGATCAAGGATTCAAGACAATAGAAATTGACTCCAGAAACAATTGTTTGAAACCATGAGCAGCCAAAGATATTTCTCAGTATCCATAAACCATGAACAGCCAAAGAAAAAACAGTATAAGCAATACCTCAACATTGTAGTGGTGAAACTAGCAGGATATGGAAACTAACAACAACTCCAAGAATAATACCACTGTTCTGTTATAGTGACACAAAGTAGCCAGATTGCAGAGACATACTTTATTAGTAACTTATTCCTTGCTCTCTCCCATCACAACCTACCAAAGAACAATAATTAGAACCAATCTGAGATATTGTAGGAGGTAACTTTGACAGTAAAATAAACTTACTCCATCACCACCCATTCTCCTTGTTGTGGATGCAGTATAATATGCTCCATTAAGGCTGGCATAACTCACACTTTGGGCACATATGAACATAAGATTCATAGTGTGCAACTTCAGAAACATAATCCATCTCATCATCACTCAAAACCAAAGAGGATAAATAAAGCTCAGTTAGGATTAATTCATCACAAGTCACTTCTACAAAGCATTATATAAACGATTCATAGTGTGCAACTTCAGAAACATAATCCATCTCATCATCACTCAAAACCAAAGAGGATAAATAAAGCTCAGTTAGGATTAATTCATCACAAGTCACTCCTACAAAGCATTATATAAATGATTCATAGTGTGCAACTTCAGAAACATAATCCATCTCATCATCACTCAAAACCAACGAGGTAAAATAAAGCTCAGTTAGGATTAATTCATCACAAGTCACTTCTACAAAGCATTATATAAACGATTCATAGTGTGCAACTTCAGAAACATAATCCATCTCATCATCACTCAAAACCAACGAGGATAAATAAAGCTCAGTTAGGATTAATTCATCACAAGTCACTTCTACAAAGCATTATATAAACGATTCATAGTGTGCAACTTCAGAAACATAATCCATCTCATCATCACTCAAAACCAAAGAGGATAAATAAAGCTCAGTTAGGATTAATTCATCACAAGTCACTCCTACAAAGCATTATCTAAATGATTCTCATAGTGTGCAACTTCAGAAACAAAATCCATCTCATCATAACTCAAAACCAACGAGAAAAAATAAAGCTCAGTTAGGATTAATTCATCACCAGTCACTCCTACAAATCATTCAATAAATGATTCATAGTGTGCAACCTCAGAAACAAAATCCATCTCATCATAACTCAACCAACGAGGGAGAATAATGTGCAACACCTGTACAACATTGAAGTGATTGGTAAAGACAACATCTCAAAAAAATGAAATAAAAGCTGAAAGGAACATATGCATGCTGATTATTTATAATAGTAATATTGCAATGATACAAACATATCCAAATGACATCAATGCCTCGCATTCCAGCTACGAAACAATTCGAGAAATGGATATGCTGAAAATGTGTACATTCAAATTACATTACCGTATAGCATTCCACATTGCCAGGGCGATTTCATCTCTTTTGCTATTCATATGTCTCAATTGGGAAGATGATAAATCCAACTCCTGCGATGTGGATGCTGCATCTTCGGTGTGTTGGTGATGTACTAATTGTTCGCCATCGAGTTCCGCTAGAAATGCATCGTTCCGTGAGTGCAGGCATATAAAATTATGAAGTGCACAACAGGCGGTGACCATCATAACTTGTTTGGTATAATAATAGTTTGGCATGTTCTCGAAGATGGCAAACCTCTTCTTGAATACACCGAACGTTCTCTCAATCACATTCCTTAACCTAGCATGTTGTTTATTAAAAAGTTGTCTAGGTTGGGTTGGTGCATGGTTGGCCCCTTGAAAGTCCTGTAAGTGGTATGGCTCACCACGGTACGGCGCCAAAAAACCGGGCATATTGGTATAACCACAATCTACTAAGTAGTATCTATCGTTCGGTGGGATTGGCAACAGTTTTTGTGCTAATGCAGTATGCATTACACGGGAGTCGTTCGCACTGCCTTCCCATCCCGCGTAAACAAATGTGAACATCATGTTAAAATCACATGCTGCCAATACATTTTGACTTACAATACCCTTTCGAGAGCGACAAGCGTTGCTTCGGCTAGCGGGAACTGTAGCTTTTATTAACGTCCCATCAGCAGCACCAATAGCTCCCTGCAGATTAATAATTCGAATAATAGATATCACAAATCCAAACTAAGAAAAAAATTTAATAATACATGATGCAATCAGGGTGACGTATTACCTGAAACCACGGGTAAAAGTCCTCTGATCCCCTGATTCTGTGATGTACGTATGTATAATCAGGGGGTTTGATAAGGGATGGTGCTGCTCTTGCCAGACCTTTCAATACAATATTAAAGTGCTTTTGGATTGTTTGAGTTGAGTGGTTAAACGTACTACGGGCTACTCGCATTCTTGAACTATGACCGACAATAAACAGGAAAATAGCCACGCTTTCCTCAAAAGTAACTCGCTTATGACTTGAAGACTCCGCTGTTTCCTCGCAGAAGTTCCTTTCTCGCAGGAAAGCACACAAGGTCATAAAACAATCTTGGTTCATACGGAATATTCCATGAAAGTCGGCCTGCGAACCCGCTAACATATTTTCCAAATATTCACTTCCCGTTTGCTTTTTATTAGTGGACCTTGTACGGTCAAGTTCTTCACATAATTCAGCTAACAAGATTGCATTCATCGCCTCTTCGACATCGTCACTACTGGATGAAGAAGTATCCATAACAGAGGATGCACTTGCAGTAGTAACTCACTATAAAGAAGAAGATAGAAATCATTTTGGGAAATTCCCATATCAAGTGCACACACATTTAATAATACGACTATATGTAACGAGATTTACGGAATCACAAAACAACATATTGAGAGATGGTAGGATTCCACAAGCCTGTGCAATTGAATAAAGATAACAAGGTATACTACTACTAGCAAATCTATTCCAGGAATTAAATTTAAATTATAACATTACAAATTTAAATTAAATTATATAAGCAATTTGTTCATCGTAAAAGCCGTCATATTACAATCAACCTCAAACAAATATGGAAATAATCATAAGAAAATTTCTACAACATGATTTGTTCAACCCATTACGCTGAATGGGATTTCTACAGGGTGGCATAATAACGCACCGCCAACTCCTGCCGTTCTCGAGACATACGGAGGAAAGCATGAGCAATGTTCGGATTTTGAAACAGGTAGTGTGAAGCTTTTAAGGCTACAAATGGATCAAGCCCTGTCATCGAATCAATTATATCTTGGCATTGATCCTGGCCGGCCAAAGCAGGGTTAATCGAGGGAGCACTTTCCACTTCATTTTTATTCTTGTACCTGCCTCTTTTTACCTCTTGAGTTTGCTTACACGCATCAAGATATTCCGACATCTTTGACATCATTGATTCGCGGCCACTTGATGCAGTAGATTTTCTTTTGCGTGAATCGGACCCCGTACCCATTGGGACATCATCAGACTCATCAATCACATTTACGTGTGATTGATGGGAGTGGCCAAACTCATAGTTCATCCGCCGCGCCTCCACATCCTTGAACCCCCCTTGTGTGGAGGCCCTTGCCACATTGCCCTGGGCTACAGATTTCTCGAATATTTTGGTCAATGCATCAAAATGTGGCAACCCCTTATTTTTGTAGTTTTTAGCAGCAGGATGCATCTATTCACAGAATATGTTGTTACTATGCAAGTATTAGATAAATGATTAAGTATAATAAAAAGGATTCACAAACAAAAATCAAAGTTTGAGATTATATATATTAACCTTAACATATTGTTCCCAAACCGGAGCCTCACAAGTAACGGTTTGGTTGGCTTCATTCAACCAAAACCGCTCTGTTTCCTCATATTGTCAAACACCTTCCATTCTGATTTAAGTCGTCCATATTTCGACTTCAGTTGTGACACCGAGAATGAACGCCCAGACACAAAATTCAATGTTTACTCAAAATTACTCCAGGTTTTAGCATCGAATGTGCTGCTTTTTAACAAACCACTGTCAACTGCCCCTTCCATAAGGTTGATAAAATATTCTATAATACCGGAAGTTCACAACCCATAATCCTCCTCCACTGCCTTCCCCTTTCCCCTACCCGCATTACTCATCTAGTTTGAACAAACATCAAAAAAAAAAAAAAAAAATTGCCAAATTCCTTCAATTAGTTTAATAGTTGATCGGGTAACCCTAGTTTGCAAGTAGCAACCGATTACACCCTAAAAAATCTCAACAGTGAATTCGGATAGTTTGTGTGCAGTGTGCACCTTGATTCGAAATAATTTTCGGTACCAAATGCAATTAAAAAGCACAGTAAATTGGTAAAGAAAACCAACCAAATAAATAGTACAATCGCTATCTTCATACCTTTGATTGGATTTGAAAAAGGAAGAAATTGTCAGCACAGGATTCAACCTTGCGTAGTGCTTTGATTCTCTTTGCCCTTCGATCCCTAGCTCTTCTCCGATAGGCAGCACGGGTAGTGCAAACCATTAACCCCCTACCAAAACCCCTCAACCCCTCACCAAGTCGACAGCAACAAACAGTCAGGTAGCGAAGTCGCCAGCGGCGCTCTCACACGTTTCCGTTCGATTTCACAGTGGAATCGTTCGGGAAATCGTGGATTTGGGGTGGGGGGGGGGGGGGGGGGCGGGGGGAAAAGAAATCAGATCTGGGATATTCAAAGGAGGGGGGAGACAACGGAGTCGACGAGCTCTCGTGGGTGAAAAGAGAGAGAGAGCATCTGAGTGAGAAGAGAGAAGAGATGGGTTGGGGAGACACTGTTTGGAAGAGAGGGGAAGGTAGAAGACGACCGAATGGGGAACCAGATCTGGTGAGTGAGGAGAGAGAGAGAGGTCGTGAGAGAGAGAGCCCGTGAGTATGGTTAGGAACATCGAATTGAAGGGATATCAATATTTAGAATACTGATTTGAGAATAAGGTGTAAACAAACGCGTATTCTGGATAGCATATTCAGAATATGGAACTCAGAATAGCAAAACAAACAGGCCCTTAGTTTCCAATGTTTTAAACGATTGCTCATCAACGGACACACTATTATTAGCAACATGCACCATGGGACCTTTCATCTCGAATATGGCTAACAAGTAGGGTTGTAAATCGGTCCGGACAGGCCGGACATCCATATATTTAACCTCAGACCAAAATTCTACTTGGACGGATTTATGTCAGGCTCGGTCCAGGTCGGACAAGAATTTTATAGTTCGAACTCGGTTCGGTAAAGCATCAGACCGTAATAGTACTCGGACAGATTTATGTCTGACTCGAGTCCGGTAAAGTATCGGACCTAATAATTTGTTCAAGTTCGGTTCATATAACTGTTCGGACGGTCCACGGTCGGACCATTTCTCGAGCCGGACTCAGACGGACGACTGGCCGTCATGTTCATTTTACACCCCTACTAACAAGCTCATTCATAACCGCACGAAGATGAGAGGACTTAATGCTGATCTAGGTCAAACCCTTACCAGTTACTCCATTAATTATTTTTGAGAACTAAGTACCAAGCGAATTATATATTATCATCTTCATCAGAATGCACATCAGATTAGTGAAAAAAAAAAAAAAAATCATATATACAAATTATATAGTGAGCCTTTGTTCGGATATCAAGGTATATAGAACATATGAAACAAACACATTACTGCAAGCCATGGCGATCCCTTAACAATAGGAATTTTGAAAAACAAATTTGTAAAGGGGAAATTGTTCATTGCATTATTGGCAGACACTCCTCTTATTGTTTATGCCTAACATCTTCGATGCAACACGAAACACAAGTGTTCAATCACACAAAAGAAGGGGAACGACAGCCACAATATTAAACACAGACACATGAAGTGAAGAACATAACACAACTGGTGTAAAGATTATAGAACAAATAAAACATGATGCATTTAACAGAACAATCCTTACATACATAGACCCGTTAGCTTAGACAAACAATGTGGAAAAATAGGAACAATGATAATTCAGACGATCATAAAACATGGTGAAGCTGTAAAAACATGAGCTCTTCATGTCCTTCATAAAATACGTCAAGAATCAGAATGCAAAACAAATAAACACATCCTCAAAGAATGAAATGGATTTCGACAGGTTGCAGTAAATATGAATTATTATCTACTGCGCTTTTGCCTTCACACAACCCAAAGCAAAAAAAATCAATAAAAACCTTCAAGATGAAACTCACTTAAAGCATCTGCAGCTTACTCAGATATTCGAGAAGAGAAGTAGCCTTGCGCTTAGCTCTATCAGTACTACTCTATGAAAGCTCAGTTATAGGTATAACCACACCCAACCTCCCAATACAAGCCAAGTTCTCGCTGTCCTTCTTACATAATGCCAGCAATATAGCAGCTACATTCTCCTTGTTTCGAGGCTGACCTATCCTTAAAAGGTCAATTAGAACTGGAATCATGTTAGCTTTAGCAATAGCTACCTTTCCCTCTTGATGGCTCACAAGAACCGACAATATAGCTAATGCTTCATCCACCATGCGACTGCTTGATGAATCTCCCAGCATCTGTAGCAAAGGCCTTAAAATTCCCGCTCTCACTGCACGAACTTTGTTGCCCTGATATATACATAAGTTGAAGAGAGCAGTGGCAGCATCTTTCTTTCCTCCTGAGCTCCCACTGGGGAGTAATTCAACTAGGGACTATCACTCGCGGGGTGCTTCCTATTGTTATCTTATTCTCATCTACTAGTGATAAACTGAAAATGGCTGCTGCTGCATTCTCTCTTGCCTCCATGCTTCCTTTCCTTAGTACCTCAATTATCGGAATTATAGCCCCAGAGAAAACTATCAGTTCTTTGTTGTTGTCATATATGGATAGGTTTAAGAGAGAAGTTACTGCATGTTCTTGGGCCTTTGGGTCATCAAGTGATAACATACTGACAAGAGCAGGGATGGCCCCAGCTTCTGCTATTAGAATTCTGTTGTCTGTGCTTCTTTTTGCAAGGGCACGAATTTCGGAAGCAGCTGATCACCGCTCATCTATTGATCTACTAGTGAGATTGCGAACTAGGGCATCGATTGTGGCACCGTCCCCGGGTAAATCGTGAAAAGATCCATTGCTCCTTCTAATGTGTCCACTCATTGACCGAAGAGGCTGCTCAGATTTGTTAGTTTCACACCATTGCATTATCAGACTTCTCAACACGTAGTTGGGGGTTAGAGTAAGGTTCTGGAGCCTGTGTTGAGTCTTTGGACATGTTTTGTTACCACAGTCTATCCATTTCTGGATAAAAGATCGCTCATCTGTCTGCAATTAGATTAACAAATAATCGGTGCTAAAGGTAACTTGAGTAGAGTTCAGGGTATGAGAAGCAATTCAGGTGAATCCAGCTCGCGGATGAGATAGGACACAAGTAGAGGTTGACAATAACACTTCCTACTAGGCAGATTCATCAAAATAATCAAAAGAGGCTTTATATATTATATACTATTTTTCAATTCTGCCAACTGAATACATTCTGCTCTAATATGATGATGTAACAACATAAAGATGGATTGAAATATATTCAGTACCAGTGATCTACAAATAGCTTCCATTGTAGTGACTAGTTCACAGAATTGTTAAGGACCAAAAATTGCTCTTATACATATTTACTTTTGACAATTAAGTATCAGTACTGATCAAATCTAAAGCTTATCCTTACTCTTCCAACTTCTTTCTTCATATCAGATGACTAGACTGTCATTCAACTTACTGAATAAACATCACAAAAAACGAAGTTCAAGTTCATATATGAAGTTACTAATATATGAAGAAGCATTAAGCAGTCAATACTTGCAAGAAACTTAGACAATTGGGAACACAAGCACATTAATTCCTTTGATATAAGTTCTATAAAATATTTGTTCAATAGGTGAGAATTCCTAAATTGTGAAAGGAATCTGAGAGCAACGGAACTACGGTTTTTTTTTGCAAGAATGTACCTGTCCTGTGGAAACAATAACTGGATCCCTCATAAGTTCCAGGGATATTGGGCAACGGAAATCTTCTGGGATCACCACTGAATCAGATCGCTTCAGTTCCTCCACTTTCCCACCAGATTTGATTGACTTAGTCTCAGATGCCACATCTCCAGCTTTCTCGAGTATTTCCATCAAATTGGAAGTCATTTTTTCAGCATCATTCCTCAATTTCCCATTCACTTCAGCGACCAGTATCACTATTTCCTTTAAATCACAGTCAACATGGTCAGAACTGCTTGAGCTCTCTATTTGCAGCGATTTAGGCCTGCTCGATGACTCTCTTTTGAGTTCTTTAACTTGTGGGTGACTTAGTATTTTGTATATTTCTTGGAAGGTCTTCAAATTTGGTGTTCCGCCCTTTTCAGTTGCTCTTCTCAATTGTGTTCGCACCAAATCAACCTAGATACAAGTAATGTTTAGGCAGGAACTCCAAAAGCTTTTTATGGAAAGTTCCCGAGGACCTTCTCTAACTGCCATGTCACATAATGGAACTGGATAGCAATATTTTTGCTTAGCGCATTCTATAAAAAGAAACAAAAGGTTGAATTAGATGAAGTAAATCTGTCGGTAATATTGCTCGCAGCCTCATAATTCAACACAAGCTTTAAACACGCCTTTAGCAGTTAATATGATTACTCAAGACTAATTGGGTTCTTTTCACAATTTCCTAGTGCAAAAGAAGTGAAGCGTTTTCTCGGGCTTTCTCATAAAGAGGAAAAGTAACGGAGGAAAATTTCATCTCCCTCCTCTTTTAAGGAAGGAAAATTCCTCTTTACACATCCACCTAAGCCTTGAACATGTAACACAAGACAAAACCTTTATGTTTATCTCATCTTCAGCAACAAAGATACTCATAGTTGGTGTAAAAAGTATAAGTTGACTTTTGCAAAACAAATTCAAGCTAATAAGTAAAATAATGTCGAGTTCAAATTTACTTCCAGCAAAGCATAACTTGCATGGTCGATCACCTATGAAGCTAAAAAATACTATTTGGAAGTTGTGACATGTTGAAGACATATAACTGACATGATGCATACTGATCCTAAGCAGTATTTTATCATTCTACGTGTTGGTGTCTAGCGTCTGCCTATCTATGTTGTGTTTCTTAATAGGCCATATATAGAATTCTTTAGGAGCTGGCACCAAGGTTTTCAAAAGCGTTACACAGCGAGCAAACGCTTCATTGAACTATACAATTATAATTAGTTTTATAATGGGGTAGTTAGTTGTAAATTCCTACAGGAAGTTATAAATTGTCGAGGGAAATGAAGAAAGAAGATTAAAAATAATAAAACTTGAGACCATGTGAAAAAAGGTTTAGAGTTGTCGAAAGTGCCAAGAAATATTGTCACCGCCATGAAACATGGACGAAAGAAGAAGCAATCGAACCCTAAGTTGTTTGTTGAATTGGGTCTGCTTCCCCTAAGTTATATCCAACTCTAATTTGAATATTACTTAAGTAAGATCCAACATCAAACTAAATGAGCTAGGATTTAATTTCTATCGCTTTCTCTCTCTCTATCTTTATTTCTCCTGATTCATGCTAGCGGCGGCAGCTACAAGGTAGGACCATCAGCTTTCAACGATCCATGGCAAGACACATTGGGTATGCTTTTTCCTCCTTTCCCATATTTTTTTGAATAAATATATATTTTTATTTTCTTTCTCCCAAAGAAGTAATGTTCGCTTCAAAGCACCACTTCACGTTAGAGCGAAGCGCCCCACGCACCGCTTCAGCATAAGTGGGCGCTTCAAACGTATTTGAAAACAGAGGTTGGTGCAAAAACATCGTTGCCAGCATCACTCACTATTCACATGAAAATTCGTTGATAATGTACTACTCGTAGCTAGTTTAACTGAAATTTGCTTCAAAAAGTCATCAATATAATAAATATGGTGATAAATGTCAGAAGATGAACAGAGAATGCACTAAAAGTTTCTAATCTAAGCAGTTAATTGGCTGCAATATTTATTTAGTCTCACGCTTCCAACCACCTTATCGTTAATTTCACAATATTTTCTTCAGCAGCTGCAATTTAACATAGACATGTTATATATTATCTAGTGTCTCACTTAATTTACGAAACAGAATTCCTATATGAAAGGGTTTCCAAACCAACAGCACATAATTGAGACTTATTTCTGATATCCAAGTTAGGATGGGACAAAAAATAGTTGAAAATGGCCATTCATCAGGTCAAGTTTTTTATATGTACAATTTCAGTTAAAACATCAAATCATCAATCAACGAAGGAAGACAATCAGCAACGAAATTCAACGTACACTAACATGGAATCCACAATCTGTTTCTGCCTCTTAGATTAGATATATTAAGGATTATCATCTAAGTTAATAACTAATACTAGTCTTGATCAAGCGATCAAGTGTTACCTACTGAATTAACATAGCTACGAAATGGGTCACTCTCATCCTCAAATTCAAATCGTACAATAATAATATATGTAGTAGTTAAACCCCACCTCAATTCACCCCACTCAACTCTTAAACCTTCTCATATCTAAATTCACAACCAAACTTAGTCACCCCATAAGCCCAATCACCAACAATGCACCCTCAACGAAATCAAGCAGTTCGACCAAAAAAAAAAACAAAAAATCACTAACTCTAAACCCATCATCAACCTATCAATCTACCAAATAAACTAGACTGAACAATTTATGCATCCATTGAACAAAAACAACCTATTCGACAAAATGCGTCAACGAAACAAAATTCAAAAAGAACCACTCACAATCGCCTGACCAAGCAACAGAAACCTCTTGGCAGCCTCGAAGGCCGCCGACAAATCATCCAAACAAGACCCAGATGACGAAGAACCACAACCACCTCCAGCTCCCCCTCTGTTTACAAACTCCCTAATCTCTTCGCCCAAATGCGACAGAAGTGAGACCTTTCTCGACAGCCAGACGCAGTCGGGCTTGATGGGTCCCTCAGCAAAGTCTCCGCACATGGCGGAGACCACGCGGAGAGTGGTCAGGATTGGGTCGGCCATTGCGAGGTGGAGGCGGATGGGTAGAAGGGGAACGAAGAAGAAGAAGAAAGTAATGTCAACGTCATAGAAGAGAGGGGGGGGGGGGGGGGGCGGGGGAGGAGTTTTTTAGGGTTTGAGGAATCTGGGAAAGGGAGGGAATAAAAAAAAGGAGGAGAACACAGTTGGATATCAAGGAGGAAGACCAAACTATTTGCGATTTTAGGTCAGTTCCCAAACTATTAGCGTTTGTGGACTAGTCACTGCCACGTCAGCAGCGGTCGCTATTGGGAATAGCGGCTTCTTCATAGCGACCAACATTGTACTCCCACACTTGGTACAGAGGGGGTATTGTATAGAGTATGTGTAACTGAGGTCGCTAATGTTAGTAGCGGCCTTCGCTAACTGAGGTCGCTATTCCCAATCGCGACCTCAGGTGGGCCCAATTGCTTTGAAGATACAGTCGACCCCCACTGTCTCTCTCTATCTCATTTCGTTTTTTTCTTCTACCCCTGTTCCTCAACAGCGGCCTCTCTATTTTTCTCCAAAAAACCCAAAACCCTAACCCCTAATTTCTCCCCCAAAATTCCATTAATCCAAGTTTGCTTCTTCTCCACCCGATCTCTCTCCTCACACTTCATCTATACCCAATCACCCTCCTCACTACAGATTTTGGAAATCCCCAAATTATATCCAATCTCCAAACTCTAAAGAGGTATGCCTAGTATTGTGATGGTTGATTATTGGTGTTGGTTACAATTTTTTTCACTTATTGTTAATAATGTGACCCAAATTGATTGTTTGTTTATTGAGTAATTTTTTAGGAATTGGATACTTAGTGAGGAATACTTAGTAAGGAATACTTAGTGTTGGATACTAAGTTAGGATATGTAGTCGTAAAAAGCTTCAAAAAGCTATGCTTAAGCACAATTAACATCTCTTCCATATGATCAGAAGGAGATGTTTTTTTTTTTTTTAAGAAAAGGTGGAATAATGCCACCCTGTTTCATTAATAAGTGATTAATAAATAACCCCGAAGTCTCGGGAAAACAAAAGAGCAGTACAGGAAATAAAACATAGCCCCTAACAACACCCTGGGGGATGGGTTACATCATCCAGCCTAACAGCAACCAAAAACACAAATACAAACTACAAGGCCTGTCACAAAATAAGAAGAAGTGAGGCAGCTGTCCACTCATCAGTCCAGAGTGGGCCCGATCTCTATCTCCTCGTCGTCATACTCATCCACCTGGAAAACCCTTGCAATTCTCCCTCTTGCTCCTGAACCAGCAGCTGTAGCCCAAAAGGAAATAAGATGCATGATATGAGTAAGATTACTAGAAATTGAATTACATGAAGCACGGAAATAAAAATTATTCCTATCTAGCCATAACACCCATGTGGTTGCCGCAATGGCAATAAACCATGCATCTTTCATATCGTGACGGGATGAGGCAAATCTGGAGCCAACCCACAGTTCCTCATAGTCTCTTGGATAGTCACTTGTTCCTAGTGCTCTCAGCACCTCTATCATGATGGCCTTGCTTCTGGTGCAGTGAAGAAACAGATGATTCAAGTCTTCCACGTGAACGTTGTAGAACCCGCAATTGGTAGCAATGTTAGGTTGCCTCTTGGCAAGGTTCTCTCTAGTAAGAATGGCATTGTTGAGCACAAGCCAGAGGAAGACTCTAATTTTCATAGGCGTTTTGGTCTTCCATAGAACCGCTGCCCAGCTGGGCCTGCATCCTCGGTAGTGAATCCGGTGGTAAAGCGATCTAACCGAGAACACTCCTTTGTTCTCGAGACCCCAACGCAAGTGATCTGGGCCTTGGGTACATATCACCCCGGATTGGACTATGCGCATTTGTAGATCATGCAGTTGCTGTAGCAAACTTGGAGAAAGAATTCCTCGGAACGACGGTCTCCAAGACCCTCTTTTCCAAGTTTCCGCTACCGAGATATTCGGTCGAATCGTAATAGCAAACAATTCTGGGAAATCTTCCTTAAGAGTATGAGGACCGCACCACTTGTCCCACCAAAATCTGGTGGTTTGACCATTGCCGATCAAAGATGAAGTGGCAGAGTTGAAAGGTCCGCTGGCTTTAGCAACTCCTTTCCAGAAACGAGAGACTTTTGATCCCACGCGAAAGCCTAAGCTTCTTGTCCCTTTACCTCTAAGGTAAGGTTGGATAAAGTCCTGCCACCCTTCCCCGCCGTGATGAAACACTTTCCACCACCACTTTCCCAGGAGAGCCAAGTTCATGTCTCTGAGGTCAATGATTCCTAGCCCTCCGTGCCTCTTTTTCATGCAAGCGATGTTCCATTTAATGAGATGGTAGCCTCCCTTACTTGAGTCTGCACCTTTCCAAAGGAATCTCTTCCTGATACGGTCAATCCTTTGGATCACCCACTTTGGGAGTTCAAAGAAGGACATGTAATAAATGGGCAGATTGGATAACACAGAATTGATGAGTACCACTCTGTCCCCAAGAGAAAGTGATTTTCCTTTCCAACCGGACAGTCTGTCCTCCACCCTGTCAATAATAGGCAACCAGTCAGCTTTAGTAAGCCTCCCTGGACGGAGCAAAAGCCCGAGATATTTGATTGGGAATTCTTCTATCGCACAGTTGAGAATGGTGACATGCTCCCGAGATTCAGCTTCTGTTAATGAGATAGGAATCAGCGCACTTTTGTGGAAATTAATTCTAAGACCTGACCAGGCCTCAAAGCAGTAAAGGACGCCTTTAAAGCAAATAGTTTCCGTTCTGGACCCATTTCCAAAGATAAGAGTGTCGTCAGCATATTGAAGGATCGTGCATCCCTGATTAGCAGTACTGCTGGCCACATGTGATATCCACCCTTTTCCTTGACAGTTTTCTATCATTCCTCTGAGCACATCCGCTACAATAGTGAATAGAAGTGGGGACAACGGGTCCCCCTGACGGAGTCCTTTTTTGCACGGGAACGAAGGACCTGGTCTCCCATTCACTGAAATGGCCGTTTTGCTAGAGTGTAAACATTGTTTGATCCATCTAATCCATTTGTCCCCAAAGCCTCTCCCCTTTAGGGCCTCTAGCAAACATTCCCAGTCCATAGAGTCGTATGCCTTCTCAAAATCCAGCTTAAGGAGGAAGTTCTTGGAGTTGCTTTTGTGGCAGTGGTGTATAACTTGTTCAGCAGTAGCCACGCAGTCTAGGATACATCTGCCCTTAATGAATCCCGTCTGTGTTCTACTGATAGTACTGTCCATAATGCTACTCAATCGGATAGCTAGTACCTTACTGATGATTTTAGCCGAGCAGTTTATCAGGCTAATTGGTCTAAAATCCCCAACGCACTTGGAGTCCTCCCGTTTGGGTATCAACACAACTTCTGCAAAGTTGAACATCCCCAACCTCAGATTATTGTGGAAAAATTCCATCATAACATCTATAAATTCTCCCTTAATTTCTTCCCAAAATACTTGGAAGAACATCATAGGAAAACCATCTGGCCCAGGCGATTTGTCAGCTCCCATCTGGTCAATGGCCGCTTTGACCTCTGATTCCTTGAAGGGTTCCTCCAAAGGGGAAGCCTTTTGACCTGGCTCAATCTGATACTTAAGCCAGAAGTCCTCACCCATAGGGATCCTAAAGTCATTCTTCTTCCCAAAGAGACCCTTATAGAAAGACTGGAAAGCGGAGGAGATCACCTTATCATCCTGCGAAGATCCAGTCTTTGTCTGAATAGATAGGATAAGATTGGATCTCCTTCTAGCACTAGCAACCCGATGGAAGTAGGCCGTATTTGCGTCTCCCTCTTTGAGCCACGAAATCCTGGACCTCTGTTGCCATTTGATCTCTTCAAGTCTATACAGATTGGCAATGTTATCACGGAGTTCTAATAGCCTGTTTCGTTCTTCCTGCGAGAGGACTCTAGACTCTTCCACCCTCTCAAGCTCATCAATTTCTTCCAGGTAGAACTCTTTATCACGCCAGATGTTCGAGAATCTAGACCGATTCCATCTACAGAGCCTCCTTCTAAGTCTGCGGATCTTCCCACACCATCTAGCTGCTGCGTCCCGGCCGGGCAATGGGAGTGCCCAGTTCTCCATAACCATATGGTGGAATCCCTGAATTTCCAGCCAGGCCTTCTCAAATATGAATTTCCTTGGCTTGCGGGGACCCCGATTGCCTAAATCGAGTAAGATCGGGGTGTGGTCTGAAGTTGGTCTAGGAATCGATCTGGCCGATGCGAGAGGAAATAGAGCTTCCCAATCCATAGAGACTAGGATCCTGTCCAGCTTGGCCATAACCGGAACCGCTTGCAGATTAGACCAAGTAAAAAGTCTATCATTGATAGGAATATCAATCAGTTCAAGTTCCGTGATAACTCTATTGAATTCCTCTCGGTGCCTGTCGCTAGCGCCTCTTCCCTTGTGCTCAAAAGCAAATCTAGTAATGTTGAAATCACCGCCCACAATCCAAGGTCCCGACCAGCGCTGACGGATGTCGGCCAGTTCTTGCCAGAAGGCCTCCCTGTCTATGGCCACGTTCGGCCCGTAGACAACAGTCACCGTCTGCATCCAATCATCGGATCGACGCTTAAGTCGGGCAGTCAAAGAGAACGTACCAGTATGCTCCTCTTCACATGAAAGAAGATCAGAATTAAACCCAATAGCAATCCCCCCTGAGGCACCGGCAGAGGGACATAACACCCACTCCTTGATTCTGGTACCACCCACTCTTTTGAGTTTGAGCCCATGTTGGAGTTTGGTCTCCTGCAGTCCTACAACATCTGCCTTGGAGTTGCTAATGACATCCCGCACCATACCCCTCTTACCCCTATCCCCCAACCCCCTAACGTTCCAAAATAGTGTATTCATTGGGGAACCGAATCTACAGGGATCGTTGTAGAGGGTGTGGGGCCGACCACAACCTCATGGGTGTCTGTAGGCCTCGTGC
Source organism: Hemerocallis citrina (assembly GCA_017893485.1). Lineage (NCBI taxonomy): Eukaryota > Viridiplantae > Streptophyta > Magnoliopsida > Asparagales > Asphodelaceae > Hemerocallis > Hemerocallis citrina. The sequence goes on along the minus strand of CM030360.1, from coordinate 156,103,622 downwards.
AATTCATAAGGGCATTGTCATGGCTAGGCTTAACCCTATCAAATTCCCAACCCCTGATTTTATTAAGAAGTAACGCGCTCCGGTCTGTGTCCCAAACCTCTAACCCACAAGTTTCAGCTAGTAAAAAAACATCGGAGTCTGACATGAAGTTTAAAATAGATGCTAAAAAGTGAGTCGTACCTCCATTGTCGAATTTGGCGGCTTTGGCCGCCGCTGCCACTTCAAGGTAGTCATCCAAGGACTCCACATGAGCCCTCTTTGGTGATCGGTGGACTCTGAACCCACCTGCCCTCAGATTCACTCCAGAGTTGCCCACTGGAGCTGAGTTTGGGAAAGTAGACAGAACCATCTCTGGGGAAAGCTCCTTCTGGGTGTTCGCAATGAACTCAAGATCCTCTGATTCGTCATCTGAGAGTGAGAATTCTACATCAAGATTGAGTCTCCCTTCTGGGTCGTCCTCACTATCTATAGTAGCCTGCAGTGCGGACTCCACATTGAGCCCGCATCTAGGAGCTTCATTAATAATAGCTGCATCTTCCAATACGGTCCCCTCAGTGGGCCCGTTCCCAGTCTGATAGAGTGCCTCAGAGTATGAAGCAGTAGTGAAAGATTGTCCTGAAACACTAGACGGCTCTATGGACCCCTTCTTGGGCCCATCATTATCTATAAAAGGCCCATCCACATTCCAAACAACAGCCTGGTCCACAATAGATCCGGAGTTGTGCCTGCGGTCTAACATACCCTCTCCATCGAATACCGTGAGCTTAGCATTAATAAGCTGAGTGGTAAGCTCACCCTCTCTGCCAGATGTCGCCACCCCATTGGGTGACAGCGCGGCAGGAGCAGCGGTGAGTTTACCGCTCGAAAGAGCTGGCGTGCTCTCATTGGATGGCACAGCGGCAAACACAGACGATTTGTTCAGATCTCGAAGTGCCTCTTTTCCCCTCCCACTCGTTCTCAGCGAAGACAACTCAACAACCTCTTCGTCTTCTTGCCTCTTTTTGCCAAGCTCCAACTCCGGAGCTTCCCTGTCTTCTTTCCCAAACTTGCCAACTTCTAAAAGCCTGCTCTTACCACCCACTCTCTCCACTCTCGTCTCTTTTGAGGCGTAGTTTCTGTTTTGGTGCAAGCCTGTGCTCACCTCTATCCCCCAACCTTCCTCTGACCCCTGAAAAGAATCCTTTTTGGATGATCAGAAGGAGATGTTATTCTTTCTTTTCTTTAAGAACAAATAATTAGTGGGTAAAAAGTTGGAAGTCAATATTTCTAGTTATGTATTTACTTGCATTTCTTTCAGAGTAGTTTACATTACATTAATATTAGTATATCTACTTAAACTTAAGTCACCATGCATATACATTTTACCTTTACTCATAAAAAAAAGGACACTGGATTACTAGATATAGTGCACTAATGATCGGTGCACTAATAATTACCTTAAAATTAACAACATTCATAAACCACAAAGTGATGAGTTGACATCTGTATTTGAGAATAGAGATTGTCAACTTGTAAAAGTAACTAATATAGCATCAAAAAATAATATGAAATAATTCATACAACAAGCAGAGCCCTCAATTTTTCAGACAAGCATAGAGGTTATGCCTCCACTAAGAGTGAAAATATTCATTAGTGGAACCTTTATAAATGGATTCATATATACTTTTAACTCTCTCTTTCACAATATTAGTTATCTTTCACACATATAATTATATAAAATATAAATATAAATATCTCAAACTTTTCATCCTCTCATGAGTTCCAAGTATAAATTCCAATTTTCATTCTTTGAGGTGGGAATCACTAATTTCTTACTCATTATTGAGGCATTACAAGTGGTATGAGAATGGTATAAGTGATCAATAACGATATTGGCAGAGAAGAAAAATCATAATAATAGATAAGATACCTAACAAAACCAATTAGGCAAGTCTAACTGATATAGAATAAATTGAATAGGCAGTATGAGACTTTGTCATAAATGAAATGCTTAATTGGTTGCAATCCAATCATATATGTACACTGGTATGAAAAGGAGTTATTAAGATGTTTAAGAATGAGAGTTTACTTTCAAATGTGGTGACATTATTAACATCCATGAGCAATTTTTGAGTTATGTTTCATCTCAGAATAACATCCATGATCATCCTTGTCGGAGTATCTTGTTTTAATTTATTTGTGTTGCTTGAATGAGTACTTCTTTGATGACATATGAACACTCTCAACAACGATCTTAACAGACTTCCTTGTTTGCTTATACTTTGATAGGTAATCTAACCAAATATGATAAGAACGATGGGAGCGGGATCAAGGAGTGCTAGGCCCGGAGTAAGAACTATTAATTTGTAATGTTTAAATAGTATATGCCATCCTATCGAGTATTCACTAAACATAGTATATATTATCCTCAGGGTGGCCAAGGCAATGTCCCATCTACGTCTGCACCATCTGGGCAAGCTAGTTCGTCTCATGCTACACTTGGAGGATCAGGCCCTCATGACCCGACAGTATTGACGTTGCAGCGGACACATAGATCCCAACGGGTGTGGGACGGTACATCTAGAGAATGTAGTTTCCGCACACATGAGACCTTGCCTATGCATCCACTGACACACCAACTCCTTGTTCACGCCGGTTTCTATGGGCTAGGTCTGATAGGAAAAATGAAGCTCGACAGACATCTACTAACAGCCTTACTCGAGCGATGGAGGCTGGAAACACATACGTTTCATCTTAGCGTTGGAGAGATGACCGTCACACTTCAGGATATCACGGTTATCTCAGGACTACTAGTTGATGAATTCGCGGTCACGGGAACCATGGCCTTCAATAAGGAACAACTTGTGGCGGACTTTCTAGGTCAGATGCCGAATGATTGTACATTTGATGGAGTTTCATTTCGATTAAGTTGGTTGAAGAAAACATTTAAAAATTCCCTAAACACGATTCCAACGAATATCAAATGGAATGCTACACTCGAGCTTATCTGATGACAGTCTTCGGAGGTGTTCTCTTTCCCAACTCCACTGGAGATGTTGTGCCTATAATGTATTTTCCAGTGATCGGTGATTTGACAAGAGTTCGGCAATACAGCTGGGGTAGTGCAGCTTTAGCCTCCTTATACAGGATTCTTTGTAATGGAGCATTGATGGCGAAAGAGATGACTGGTCCAATGTTGATACTCTAGATCTAGTGTTGGGAACACTTGCACTTAGGAAGACATCGCATCACACGACAATCAGAGAGGTGGATGAAGGACGCATCAAATGCCTGTATGCTGGCTCCCATCGCAGTTTATTGGTCTGGGGGACGTACGTGGAGAGATAACCCACATGGGGTGGTCAGCTACTACACAGATGAGCTAGATATGTTGCGAGAGGAGTTTGTTGTTTGGGAACCGTACACCAATAACAGATTGCAAAGGTTACCTCCCATCTGTACCGAACGTAGCCATCTATGGTTGACGAGAGCACCATTTGTTAATTTCAGTATCGTCGAGATGTACTATCCCGACCGAGTGCTTCGTCAATTTGGACTTCAATAAGACATCCCTGCACCACGATCATATGACACTCTCCTGCACAAGGTGAAAGGGGTTGGTCGTGTCCCCGACCATGACTGTGCTTCCCATCATCAAGCTCATGTGAATGCTTGGAATGAGCGGAGGAATGATACCGTTATAATAGGCATTCCTCCATATGATGGATCACTCCAAGCTGTGTACCTGTCTTGGTATCAACGAATCACCCGTTTATATGTCGCTCTTTGTACATCAGTACCTACCGGTGTCCTTCTTCCTATACCGAGTGCCGAGGTCGAACCCGCACCCGCCCATTCCTCTTTGCAAGCCATGTACCAACCGAAGGCATCTTCAAGTCGAAAAATCGTATGATAAATCGTTTGTCTCTTTCTTGATTGTCAAATTATTTTGTTATTAATTTTTGATATTTGTTTCTTGCTTAATTGATTAGTCCATATTAGATTCTCATTCAATTTTGTATTTGTTTTGCAGATTGACCAAGTGTGGGTTGTAGCATGGAAATGCACACAAGTGCTTGGCAGTAATGTTGCTTAAGCCGCAAAGGATCTTGCACGCGAGATTCTCGGCCCATGTCGTTCGGCTATGAGGAGGTTGGTGAGGTGGCCCGATTTGACGCAATGCTATCATCACCCATTCCCCAAACATCAACCCGTTAACAAAGGAAGAAGAAGAAGTCAAAATGAGCAAGCAAGCGTGTTGAAGAACGTGTCGAAGAGCAAACGGATGAACCTCAACAAACGGTACAACAAGAGCAAGTTATTCACGAGCAAGAAGCAGAACGTGTGCAACAACCTATTGAACATGCACAACGTTCACATGAAATTAAGGAAGAAATTCCAGACGATATGCTAATTTCTCAAATTACACAAGTGAGTCGTCCACGAAGGACCGTGCGAAAAAGAAGGAAGCCCAATATACCCCGTCGTAGTTTTCAAGCCCTAATTGAGATTCCAATCTAATTTTAACATATTTTGTTGTTTCAGTTATGAACCACGTTTATGCTAACTTTGAGCCTTAATGTTGTTATCATCACTTGTTAAAGTGTTAATGTTTAAGTTGTGGACCACTTTTATGCTAATTTTGCTTGTTTGATTGTCTAAGCTAGATTTTTGGTTGTTTAATGTTGAAATTGTTTAAGTTAATATTTTTGTTGCATTTCGAAGTGGTTAGAATCCTAAAGTGAAATTTTATGTGGAGTTGAAGTGTATCAAAAATGTTTCAATTGAAATGTACAATTGAAGGTCTGTGAATGTAATTTTGGGGTACAAAAATTGTATAGAGGGAAGTGATTAATTTAAAATTTGTACTCTTGGGTGTTTATAGTAAGGTCGCGATTGCCAATCGCGACCACAGCTATCATAGGTCGTGATTGGCATTAGTGATTCTGCTGATTGCGAAATCTGCTTCTCCTCTGTGAATCTGACTCAAAATGGGTTAAAACTGTGGTCGCGATTGGCATTAGCGGCCACAGCTATAAGCCATTTTGAGTTAGATTCACAGAGAAGAAGTTTTATTTGACTTCTCCTCTGTGAATCTTACTCAAAATGGCTTACAACTGAGGTCGCGATTGGCATTAGCGGCCACAGTTACAAGCCATTTTGAGTAGGATTCACAGAGAACAAGTTTTTTTCGACTTTTTCTTTGTGAATCTTACTCAAAATGGCTTACAACTGAGGTCGCGATTGGCATTAGAGGTCACAGTTACAAGCCATTTTGAGTAGGATTCACAGAGAACAAGTTTTTTTTTACTTTTGCTCTGTGAATCTGACTCAAAATGGCTTACAACTGAGGTCATGATTGGCATTAGCGGCCACAGTTACAAGCCATTTTGAGTAGGATTCACAGAGAATAAGTTTTTTTTCGACTTTTGCTCTGTGAATCTTACTCAAAATGGCTTACAACTGAGGTCGCGATTGGCATTAGCAATTATGCTGATTGCGAAATCTGCTTCTCCTCTGTGAATCTTACTCAAAATGGATTACAACTGTGGTCGCGAATGGCATTAGCAGCCATAGCTATAAGCCATTTTGAGTTAGATTCACAGAGAAGAAGTTGTTTTGGACTTCTCCTCTGTGAATCTAACTCAAAATGGCTTACTACTGTGGTCGCAATTGGCATTAGCGACCACAGCTATTTGCCATTTTGCTTTAGATTCACAAAGAATAAGTCCAAAACAACTTCTTCTCTGTGAATGTAACTCAAAATGGCAAATAGCTGTGGCCGCTAATGCCAATCGCGACCACAGTTGTAACCCGATTTTGAGTTAGATTCACAGAGGAGAAGTCAAAATTCCATATCAGCATAATCGCTAATGCCAATCGCGACCTATAATAGCTGTAGGTCGCGATTGGAATTAGCGGCCTCAGTATATACACCTTGAGTAAAAAGTTTAAATTTATCACTTCCCACTATATAATTTTTGTACACCAAAATTATATTCAAAGACCTTCAGTTGTACATTTCAGTTGAAACTTGCGATAACCTTCAACTCCACATATAATTCCACTTCTTCATTCTAGAAAGCCAAAAAAAAATAATACATATAACCACTTCGTAAGTGCAAGTTTTCAATCCAAATCCGTACAAAAAAATTCTTCAAAATACGGATACACAAAAACCTTCAACTCCACATAAAATTCTACTTCTTCATTCTAACAATTTCCTTATAATTTAGCTTCCAACCTATACATCAAAAACTACATCAAAATCTATACAATATTATGAAATCAAAATTCTACTACCAAAATATCTAGTACGAAGTCTTTTACCCCCTAATTCAAAAAATACCTCCAAAATATTGTCTATATTTACAGTGCTCCTCGGAGTGTGTTCACCATGACCCCGTGCAGCCCTTCCTCTTCCACGTCTACTAGTCACATTCAATCTCTCGTCTTGCATGTAACACTACTGATTCAATTAAATGTATAATTAATTAACAATTCAAAACTATTGTATGATGTTTAATGTGAAAAAAGTAAGCTCAAATATTCGATACTACCTGCGACGTGCTAGTGCTATCGGATGTTTGCCTCTTCGGACATCGACATTTATTATGTCCTATTTCACTGCATTTCGGAACAAGTTATCCTTGTGGCTGCTCCGTCTCTCACATCCATGTCATTCCGAATCCGCGTAGATCTAGGTCTACCTTTCCGACATCTTCTAAGTGTGTCATCAGCTTTCAGCGTTGGTCCCCATTGAGCAGGCCAGCATGCTTCATCTTGAATTGGATTAAAAGTTGGCAGCCATGTGCGTAATAAGCAATCTGTAGAATAGAAAGGGTCAACATAAGGACGGTAATCTAAAGCCCTAGATGCATAAGCTACCAATGCATGTGAACATGGTAAATGGTAAAGCTGGAATTTCTGGCAAGTACAAGTACGGGCTCCTAAGTCGATAGTATGCAGGTTCCCACCCCTTTGCCGGTTTTTTCAAACCTAATACCGGTTTTAACTTGAAATACACCGGCGCTATGGTGAAACATTATAGTCTCGTGCAAGTTAGCTCTCTCTCGTCATTTATCAAGAAGAGCTTGAACACGTGGAGCCCATATGTTCCCATCATTGATCAATATTTGTGCCGCTTAACGACGTTCGGTAAAGTAACTATTAAGACGGTAGAATATCATCTCTACAATAGCGGTAAGAGCATCTGTAGTCGTTTGCTATATATCGATAATATCGATATTTGGTTAAAAAAGCAGCTGCAGTCGTTTGCTATATATCGATATTATCGATAAATCGCTACAGTAAATTGCTATAAATGAGAATCGATATAGCATTTATCGATAACTGAGGGACGGCGTTCGAAGCGCCGTCCCACGTAAAAAATTATTATTATAATCGTCGGACGACACTTCAAGTGCCGTCCGTTTGGAAAAATTCGAATTTATCCAATTTATTAATCTGTCCAAAAGCCCTTTTTTCCCGGACGGCACTTGATGTGCCCTCCGTCGTAGATTTAATAAAAAAAAAACTTAATTAATTAAGTACTGTGTAGTAGCTTAGCTTAATTAATTAAGTAGTGTGTAGTAGCTTTAATTAATTACGTAGTGTGTAGTAGCTTAGCTTAATTAATTAAGTAGTTTGTAGTAGCTTAATGGGTGAAAATTTTTGGAGCACTGTAGTGTGTCGGACGGCACTTCATGTGCCGTCCTAGACACACGGGTGAGATTTTTTTTTTTTTTTTTTTTTTTTAAACGGACGGCACTTCATGTGCCGTCCGACGAATGAGACCGAATTTTGCAATTTTTCGCCTCCGACGGCACATGATGTGCCTTCGCTTAATATTATATGATTCATTGCTATAAAATAGCTTTCGACGAGTGCAGCGAAATCGAAATTTCTATTACTATTTATCCATATATGGATAATTTTAACATAAACGACTACAGATGCTCTAACGGGCAAGCTACGTACCCCCTTCAACACAGAATTAAATACTTCACTACTATTCGTAGTCATGATGTCGTACCGACATCCTCCATCTGCCGCTAGTGCCCATTTCTCAATTGGTTTCTCCTTGAGCCAATTAGTCGGCTCGACTTTGATCGACTCAATCTCTGTCATTCCTTTTTCTAGCCTTTTTGGCTAATTTTTACATGACACTACCTTCATCTTGTTTCTCAACTCTTGTTATAAAATTTTGAAAAAAAAATTGGTAGCAAAATGCCGCATACAATAACGGTGATATGCATGTGGCTCATTCCAAGATCCATTTTTCAAATCCATGCAAGAGAGAATACCGGCGTGACGATCGGAGATTACGCATAGCCCTTGACGGTCCGTTACATAGTATCGAATACAACTCATGAACCAAGTTCAACTTTCTATACTTTCTGCATCAACTATGGCAAAGGTAAATGAAAATAACCGATCATTAGCATCGGGGGCAACCGCTATCAGTAAACATCCCTTATATTTACCATACAAATGTGTTCCATCAATACTTATTACCGGTCTGCAAGACTTAAATCCTTCGATTGAAGCTGCAAAACTCCAAAATACTCTCTTGAATGTCTCTTCACCTGGGCCGGCCGGAACTTTATCCCATTTAACATATGTACCGGGATTTGAAGCTTGCAGTGTTGATAAGAGATAAGGCAACTTCATATATGCTTCCGCAAATCCATCGTAGAGCCTCTCAATAGCTCTTTGTTTCCCTCGCCAAGGCTTGTTGAAGGAAATCTTATAATTGACTTGTGACAACACTATCTCAATGATCGCCTTTGGCGTTATTCCTATTTGTGCCCTCACAACATTCAAAATTAAATTTGAAACTAATTTGAAGTCAACTTTCCTGTGATTCTGTGTCAGTGTTGGATTGATGCAGGTATGAGAACCTCCCAATTTCGTCATAACAAAGTGAGTCTATCCAATTGGAATTATTGCACGAAATCTCCACGTACAACCTAGCTCTACCACATCGGGATTTGCTAATTGTTCTGCTATTATTCTAACCCTTGGTGCCATTTTATATTTAACGTCAAATATGGTTTTTTTTTACCTGACCGTGACAAACTCTCGATGTTCCTTGATGGAGAAAATTTTCACGGCATGTATCACGACATCTTTGCTTGTGAACTTCTGGCCAATGTACAAGTCACGTGGGTCGGATGATCTAGAAGACTCTTCACCAAAGTGGTATACTCTAGCAATGTTACCCAAGTCCACCAGTCCAATATCATGAATGGTTGATGAAACCAATTGGGTCATTGGGACGGCCCGTTCCACATTTTGTTGCAAATCATGAACGACGTTAGCGACATTAACGTTAGCATTCACATCATTGACGTGCACATTTTCTTCATCTTCATCTTCACCGTCCACTACATCTTCCACCTCTTCTTCATGTTCTTCATCTTCTATTAAGTCATTGTTAACCAAAGCATGCTCGATGGTTTCAATAATATTTTCATTTTCCACGAGATTGCGTATGAAAATGGAAGGATTTGGGATTTCATCTTCTGCAGGACTAAATGTACTTGGAGTTGTCAATATGTCACCATGTGGAGGAGACAAGCTTACATTCAACTGTATCGGATCATTGGGAATCATCTGAGAGGTCCGTACTTCGGGTATTGGAGTTGACACACGACCAACTTGTGAACTACGTATGTGAATCTTGGTTTTCTCTATATAATTCTATTGCAGACCAACTACTGTACGGATCAAGCGACCTTGCTATCATAGCAACAAGTGAGTCATCATCAACTATTGGTACCGCAAAAAAAAGGGCCTCCTTTGCCTTTTCCAGCGGCATACCTAGCTTTAATTTGAACACTCCATTCACCTTTATCCCATTTAGTTACTTCGTATACCTAGTCTACCAATTCTTGCATTTTTATATTACGATTGGCCCAAACTATCTCCGGTTGTACACCTTTATAGCAAAATCCTACTTTTGGGTCTTGAACTATTTCCCCCCGTAATACAACCAAATTGGAATTTTATAGTCCATACCTATACACTAGTACACAAATTTGCATTCAATATACAATCGTGAAAAAAAATATAGATATTAACAAAGATTAACCATGGCATTTAACCATTTTATATAAATATGTGTGTGTGTGTGTGTGTGTGTGTGTGTTATATTCATAATAGCATAGTCAAAGTGAACACACTTGTTATGCTCATCGCCCTTACATAGTCACATGCACAAGCTATCTTGATACTGAGAGACATAAAGAACCAAAGACGATAATCTTGAGAGGAGAGAGATCTATATAAGTCTGCTAATAAAGACTATGCACAAGATATATCAGGAGAGACATAAAGAACCAAAGACTATGCACAAGATATCTCCTAACACTTCATCTGCTCACACAATTGTGAAGTCTCTTTCACAAAACCAGTAGAAGCCATCTCCAACCAATTCATCTTTATTTCAATTGTGCATGTTACTATATAAGTATCAAAATTCATCTTTATTTCAATCTCCACACAATTTATCTTTATTTCAATCTCCACACAATTCATCTTTATTTCAATTGTAAAGTGTCACATCATAGATTGAGTCATAATTGTAACCAACACCAACAATCAACCATTCAACAATCAATTTGGGTCATATTTTTGGGTCTAGTTGTAACTCTAATACATTCAACAATCAATAAACAAACAATCAATTTGGGTCACATTATTAACAATAAGTGAAAAAAATTGTAACCAACACCAACAATCAACCATCAAAATACTATCAAAATACTAGGCATACCTCTTTAGGGTTTGGAGATTGGATATGATTTGGGGATTTCCAAAATCTATAGTGAGGAGAGTGATTGAGTATAGATGAAGTGTAAGGAGAGAGATCGGGTGGAGAAGAAGCAAACTTGGATTAATGGAATTTTGGAGGAGAAATTAGGGGTTATGGTTTGGGTTTTTTGGAGAAAAATAGAGAGGCCGCTGTTGGGGAAGAGGGGTAGAAGAAGAAAACGAAATCAGATAGAGAGAGACAGTGGGGGTCGACTGTATCTTCAAAGCAATTGGGCCCACCTAAGGTCGCGATTGGGAATAGCGACCTCAGTTAGCGAAGGCCGCTATTGACATTAGCAACCGCAGTTACACATACTCTATACAATACCCCCTCTGTAATCTACCAAGTGTGGGAGTACAATGTTGGTCGCTATGAAGAGGCCACTATTCTCAATAGTGGCCGCTGCTGACGTGGCAGTGGCTAGCCCACGAACACTAATTGTTTGGAAACTAGCCTAAAATCGCAAATAGTTTCAAAAAGTGGCCTTGTATGGAAAAAAATTCGGGGGGGGGGGGGATTTTTTCCCCAAACTGTCCCACTTTTTGAAAGTTTTTCCCAAACTGCCCTACTTTTTTTTAAAATTTTCAAACTGCCTCACTCGCTTTCTGAAAAAGCAAGTGTGGTTAAAACCTCAACGCTTTTTCAGAAAGCGGGTGTGAGGCTTTTGATTTTCGAAAGCATTGACTCGCTTTCGGAAAAAGCGATTGGATTTTAACCAAACTCGCTTTCTTAAAAAGCAAGTTGGTCGTTTTGATAAGGGCTTTCAAAAGTGGGCCAGTTTAGTAAATACTTTCAAAAAGTGGGTCATTTTGTTAACAAGTTCGAGAAAGTGCATATTCTAAAATTCATTTGTTTATTTGTTTGTTTGATCTTCTAATTTAAATGGACACTTGATCATTTGATATAGATTACAATTGTTATATATGACCCCACTTGTATTTTTAATTGGATGTTTTATATTGAATGGTATTTTAAACGTGGAACGTAGGTTTTAAGTGGTTAGTTGTGAGTACTTGGATGTTTGGAGACTTTCAACTGCCAAAAATTTTGGCACCTATAGGAGCAAATTAGATCTTATCAAAATAATCGCACATGCAAAGATTAATTCAGAATCAAGCAAAACAAGATCAAGATAAGCTAAGTTCAACAAATCCAACATCTTCTTCAACAAAATGCTATCAACTCACACATAGTTAAATAGTCGAGATAAAAGTTTAATATTGCACTAAAAAAAAAGTATCAATTTGATGTTTGTATTCAGACATACAAATAAGAGACTCCAAACATCTCCAAACATACAAAAAAGTATCAATTTGAAGTTTCATATTGCCTAAATTATTGGCAGTTGAAAGCCTTCAAACATCCAAGTACTCACAATTAACCACTTAAACCTAAGTTCCACGTTTAAAATACCATTCAACATAAAACATCCAATTAAAAATACGAGTGGAGTCATATATAACAATTGTAATCTATATCAAATGATCAAGCGTCCATTTAAATTAGAAGATCAAACAAACAAATAAACAAATGAATTTTAGAATGTGCACTTTTTCGAAGTTATTACCAAAATGACTCGCTTATTGAAAGTATTTACCAAACTGAGCTATTTTCGAAAGTATTTACCAAAACGACCCACTTATTTTTTGAGAAAGCGAGTTTGGTTTAAACCCAATCGGTTTTTCAGAAAGCGAGTCTACGCTTTCGAAAATCAAAAGCCTAACACTCGCTTTCTGAAAAAGCGATGAGGTTTTAACCACACTCGCTTTTTCAGAACGCGAGTGAAGCAGTTTGGGGGAAAAATCGGGGGGGGGGGGGGGGGGGGGGGGGCTCCTACTCTTAAGTTACTGGGGTTAGGTTTGGGTTTGAAAAGTTGAGCATGGCAGGGTTAGTGGGCTTTGGGTTTTGGGTTTTGATTATAGTAGGATGTCGCATCACTTTCTCCCCAGGGAGGAAAACAAAGATGCAATTCAACTTAAAGGCGACACTGTAGCAGCGCTTTGGTTAGGTGGTTCATAATTATTTTATAATTATATTTCTCACACTCTCTCTCTCCACTTCTGAACTTTCTTTGTCTCTCCTAAGTAAGTGGGTTTAGGTTTGGAAAGTTGAGCATGGCAAGGTTAGTGGGTTTTGGGTTTTGATTATAGTAGGATGTCGCATCACCTTCTCCTAGGGAGGAAAACAAAGATGCAATTCAACTTAGGGGCGATGATGTAGCAGTGCTTTGGTTAGGTGGTTCATAATTATTTTATAATTATATTTCTCACAACACTCTTTCTCTCTCCACTTTTGAACTTTCTTTGTCTCTCATATGCTTTACAAAACTCTATTTAAACCACCTAAATACCCATCTCTTGACCGATGTGGGACTAAGTCCCCACATATGAGCTTTGGGTTTTCTTTTTGGCTAGGTTTTTTTGTTTCGGTTTTTTTAAGTTTCTTTTTTTTTTGTTTAATTAAATTATGATTATATTAATTAAGATTAAGAGAATGTTAATTGGGTTTTGTTTTTTTTAAAATTTAATTAAGATCAATTTAGTTTAATTAGTTTAAACCCTAATTAATTAAGATTAATTTCAAATAAAATAAAAAATTAAAAAGTATTTTAAATCGCTACAGTATTCTTACAACTCAAATAAAACTAATTTTTCATGGAAAATTATTCCTGCTACAGTAAATCTACATCCAACCAAAGCTATTTTAAGAAATCAAATCCAAGGATTTGCTTTCGCAACAATTTTCTTCCCTCTCTTGGTTTTTTTTACAACCAACCAAACCACCCCTAAGATTATCTATCAAGAATTTCAATGATTCTGCTGGACCTGTGGAGTCCCCTTCAATACTGAATTGCCACATATGTAAGCCAACTATTCATAGTGATGGATGGATGGAATATATGCACTGAATTTTTCAAGATAAAAATTAGTACTACTATAGAGAAGACAATACAGATCATATGATTTTTATGTGCTAGATTATTATTTCACAAAATTAATTATGGTTTTGAAGCTTCTTTTTCAAGCACGAAGTTATCAGATTTGTTATGTTAAAATTTGATTTTGATCAAGTCTAGTGAGAAAAAACATGAGGGGAGAGAGAGAGAGATAGAGAGAGAGCAACCCCATTGACTCATTGGGAAGAAAGAATATCTTATGCTCAGGTTCTTCTCTCCCCACGTCCACATCACCGCCATCCTCCTCATTATTACGCCTCGCTTTGTATTCCACATCATCCCCAAAACCACTTCCAAACTCAAAATTGCCCTCTTTTCCCTGAACCCACCCCCAAACCTTTCTTCCAACCTATCCCTAAGCCCCCATTTTTCCCGAAAAAGCTCTACCCTCACCTTAGATCTGCCAGAAAAATGGAGAAAATATGCATTAAATGTGGCCTTGGTGGTCATCTGGCGGTTGACTGCCGTCGCTATGGCTTCCATTGCTTCATTTGGAAGAAATTTGGTCGTAAGGTGTGGGATTGTCCATTGTTCAACCGCTGTGAAACCATTTCCATTGAGGTTCCCACAACTCAGAAATGGTGGTGACCTTACTAGCCCTACATGCGAGCACCTTCCTACATCTCATCAATCCCAAATCCTCACCGGTGATGAAAGATGTGGAGTGCGCTCTAAACTTTGAATGGGAAGACAGAGGTTAGTGGTGGTCATTGAAGAAGGTTGGAGATGGAGTTTTCCATGTCCAGTTCCCCACCGTTGAAAGTGCTAATCAAGCTGTTGTCGAGGTATCTTTAGCTTCTCTGGCTTCAATGCTACTTTCTCGCCCTAATCGATGGACTTCGGCGCCAAACTTTGTCCCACTCCTAGCTATATTTGGATTAATATGCCCTTGCTTCTCTTCCACATGTGGAACCATGCATCTTTGGAAGCCCTCCTCAAACCCTTTGCCAAGTTGGTGGTCATGAGCAACGAGATGAAGAAAGCGGAGAACAGAACCAAGCCCTAGTGCTTATCGAAGTAGAAGATGTCTCCCACATTCCTAAAGCCCTTTCAATCACTTACACTATTCCCTAGACGAAGGAGAAGCATATCTATGAGGTGCCAGTACTCATACTTGGCAACCCTATCCCCATCAGAAATATCGAAAATGACAAAGTTCAACTCTTCACCACTACCTCATCAGATAGGGGTGGCCAAAACTCTTTTTGGAGAAAGAAGGAGAGAGGTCAGGTGCAGTTCGATGGAGGAGAGGAGTCGAAAGGTGTCAATCCAACTAAGGGAGAGTGTAACTCAACATCCAAACAGATACCACCCCCAGAAACCCCTTAGCAGAGGATGGCTAGTCCAATACTGCCATCGCCGGCGACCTATGAAGAAAATGCAAAGAAGCGAGAAATCAGGGATAGGAAGAAAATTGTTATGGAAACAGAAAATAGAAAATATTGAGGCAGCAATATCGGAGTATCCTAATCTGATGACAGCTCAAATGGCAGCTTCTAATATCCAGGGATACCTCATCTGCTTCAATTAAATACACCTCAGTCCCCCCCAGGCTTTGAAGATATGGCCATTAAGAGGAAGAGTAAGAAGGTTGCTACTATCAAATCTCTTTTCCTTAAGCATCTATCTACAACCAGGAGAGGAAATCATCGTCAAAGAGCAGAGGTACTAGCCAGTCTAGTTCAAACTTTTTCAAGAAATCATCGTTAAAGAGCAAAGGTACTATCCAGTCTAGTTCAAACTTTCTCAAGAATTCTTTTGCTAAGTTAGATGATGCGCATCTCACGGACATTGCCAAAACACTATGGGTTGAACCCAAGTACCAATACGCCATTGCAATAATTAGAAATTCTGAGAGAGCAGCTGTTGGCCCAGATAGGTCAACATAACCTCTTTATTGAGGTTCTAATAGTTGCCTCACTTAGTTTTTTCAGGTTTGTGCTTTCTACATTATTGTCTTCTGTTATTGCGCTATTACTTGTCTCAAATGAAGATCAGTTCATGGAATATTAGAGGACTTGGCTGTCTTGATCTTATTAAAGATGGTATCAAGCTAATTCATTCTCAGTAGTTTGTCTGCAAGAATCAAAGCTCTTTAAGCCCATTCAGAGGAAACTCTCTTTCATAGGGGGGAACATCATCACTAAATGGATCATACTTGATGCAATAGACACCTGCGGTGGTATCTTATTCGGTTGGAATGATAATTTATTTGACATGACATACTCTGCTATAGATATATTCTCTGCATATGTCTCCTTGATAGAGAGACTCTCTGGAGATGAATGGTCGATTACTTTAGTTTATGCTCCTCATGATAATGAAGACAGAGCGGTTTGCTGGCATGAAATTATCCAAAGAAGATCCTTACTCATGCCATGTTGGCTTATGTGTGGAGATTTTAATATTACTACGTCTGGTGATGAAAGATTGGGAGGAAGATGCTCCCTTAGATAAATGAATATCTTTAGAGACCTCATCCAATCCCTTCAACTTATTGATCTACTCTCTCACGAAGAATGTTCACCTGGTCCAATCTGCGCAACAATCCTTCCATGGCTAGACTTGACAATTTCTTAATTTCCAAAGAAGGAAAACTGCACTTCCCTAACTCTGATCAATTTTCCCTCTTTAGAGTTGCCTCTGACCACTGCCCAATTTTTCTAAATACCTTGGCTATAGTTCCAAAGACTTTCTCCTTCAAGTTTGAAAAGGCATGGCTCTCACATCTTAGTTTCAAGCCTTCTGTGTGTTCATGGTGGGAACAAGACAGAGTCAGGGGGACCAGGAGTTGATGTCCTTGCTTCTAAACTCAAGCTATTAAAGAAACGATTGAAGTGTTGGCAGAAAGATCACTTTGGGAAGACCAAGTTTAAGAAAAGAGAATTTCTTAATAAACTACAATCTCTTGATGTCATCAAAGTCCAGAGATCCCCCCCCCCCTCGCGGAGCAAGAGGAATATGATACCCTATCTAATGCATACATTGAGCTCGTTCATGCTGAAACAATTTACTATAGACAAAGATCAAGAGTTACATGCATTAAGGAAGAAGATGCAGATTTCAGGTTCTTCCATTATATTGCAAATAGCAGAAGAAGAAGAACTTTCATTCACTCTACACACCATGAAGGTTCTCAGATCTCTAATCCTGCTGCAATCAGATCCTGCTTTGAGGATCATTTCTTCAATATTTTGTGGATGACAAAGGCATTCCAACTTCAATACAGACTGGCCCTCACTTTTTCCCACAACACCTGGCTTCTCTCACCTTGATGCCCCTTTCACATTGGAGGAAATCAAGAAAGCATTTTTTGACTTGAGTTCAGACAAAGCACATGGCCCTGATGGGTGTTCAATGAGCTTCTTCTATCAATTTTGGGACACTATCCAATCTGATATCTTTGATCATTTCCAAGACATCTTTAATGGCAATGGCCGTTTATATAGATTGAACTATGCAGACATCGTACTTTTTCCCAGATGTGAGGGAGCCAATCAAGTATCTGATTTTCGACCAATCAGCCTCCTTAATTGCTCTTTCAAGATCTTTGCTAAGATCATAGATAACTGATTGGACCCTTTACTTCCCTCACTCATTTCCTCCTAATAATGTCCTTTCCTTAAAGGTAAACCCACACAAGACTGCTTCCTTATTGCTCATGGAATGATTAATCACTGCTCAAGAAGAAAGTCTGATGTTATCATGCTGAAGATTGAGTTTAAAAAGGCATTTGACTCTGTAAATTGGGATTTCCTAAAAGAATTGTTAGCTGCTAGAGGATTTGGAGCTAGATGATGTGCTTGGATCTATAATATCCTACATACTGCAAAATCCACAATCCTTATAAATGGAGAAAGGGGGAAAGTCATCTACAGCAAGAGGGCCTTAAACAGGGGGATCCTCTTTCGCCAATGCTTTTCATCTTAAAAGTAGATGTTCTTATCAAAATACTCCACCTGGGAAGGGAAGAAGGAACCTTCTCATCTCTTCAGCTTAGAAACCCTTTCTCCCACCTCTCATTACTTCAATTTACAGATGACACTCTTGTCGTCTGCAAAGGAATGAAAGAGGGGATCATCAATCTCAAGCTTCTATTATATTTATTTGCAGATACCTCTGGTCTTGATATCAACTTCTGTAAATCCTCCCTGGTTTAATTAGGTCGCTCCAGTCACAAGTTGAACTCCTTCTCTCAAATCCTGGATTGCTAAATTGATAAACTACCTCTGAAATATTTGGGTCTTTCACTATCTAAAAAGAAGATTAGCAAGAGAGAATAGAAACCACATATCTTGAAGATTGAGAAGAGACTTCCCTCATGGAGAGGCAACATGCTTTCCAAAGGAGGAAGAGTGATCTTGATTAACTCTGTTTTGTCTGCACTGCCCCTTTACTTGTCTTCCTTTTTCAAACTTCCATCTTGAGTGATTAGAAGAATTGATCAACATAGAAGCAGATTTTTTTGGATAGGAGAAGGTACTGATTGTAGAGGCAAAGCAAACCTTTATTGGCAGAGAGTTTGTAAATCTAAACCTCAAGGAGGCTTGGGTGTGTTAGATCTCAGATGCTTCAACAACTCTCTCCTTTTGAAGTGGTGGATGAAACTCTACTACAACCCCTATCCTCTGGAAAGCTTGGTGCTACATTCCCTATATTTTAACCAAGCTTATAATCCTATTCTTGTCCTACAAATGCATTTGCCTTTTGGAAATGTATCTTCTCACTTAGAGATTTTTTCTTCAGCAATGTTAGATGGAACATGGGGGATGACTCTAAAATTTTATTTTGGCAATTCAAATGGGTTGATCATTCCTCAATTCTTACCTCTCATCCTGTCACGCCCCACTTTCCAAAAGAGAATACGAAATACGGATACGCGACAAAAGCCCTGCGAATGATTTTCATCATCCATAAGCTGTTCAAGAATCTTTACAATATTTCACAAGATAATCAGAGTCGGAAGCAAAAGAATCAACCAACATGCACATATGAACCAAAATACTAACAAAAATACTTGAAACCAAATATATAAATTTCAAATAGTCATGATCTGAATAAGACAAATATCCTGGGTCACATTGCTCAAATACAAGAATAAATTCAAGTATCAAAATACAATATTGTTCAAACAAGCTACAAGAAATAATAATAATAAAATTCAGCACTAATACTTCATGTCACCAATACCATCTGGAACCGTTCTCTAAAATCTGCAATTCAACAATTGCAGGGAAGAGAAAAAGAGAAAACAAGTACTCGTCAATTGCAAGTTACGGACCGCTTGTAATGCAGGATACAAGTATATGGAGAAAACTAACTAATAGCATGGAAAAAGCATGATGTCAAAATAAATAACTAGTATGGTAAGGTGAAACAAGTATCATGTAGCATATATCAAGAGTCAAGTAAACAAGTATCATGTAAACATGTGTCAAGTGTCATATTTCAACTCTCATGTATCATGTAGTCAAGTATCATGCAAGCATGTATCATGTTCAAGTATCATGTTTAAGTCTGGTAGTTATTACTATCTAGGTAGCACTTCATGCGCCCCATATTATAATACATGGTTGTTACAACAAACAGTTTCGCTTTAGATTTCATAGTGGACCATATAGGGCAGTGTACTCAGGGATCAGAACAGAAACAGGTAACAGATTCATGAAGCAACAGGAACACGAATCATCTGATTCATGCAACAATAGGTTCATGAAGCAACAGGTACACGACCAACAAGTCCGTGTAGCAACAGGTAACAGGTACATGAACTAACAGGTCTATGCAGCAACAGGTAACAGGTACATGAACCAACAGGTCCATGCAGCAATAGGTAACCGGTACATGTATCAACATGAATCAAAACAGGAAACACAGTCCCCCTTCCGAGTACACGTTTCTAAATTATCCACTATTCGATCTTTCCCTTAAATCCCGGCTTGGTTATTTATTACTATTCTCAAACAGGTATCCACGTGTCACAGAACAAGGCAAGAATAATATGGCATGATCATGTGTCAAGTTCAAGTTGTAAGATAAACAAGTACGAGTGCAAGATATCTCATAAAAGAATAAAATAAACAAATCTCAAGTTCAGGACAGTAAGACCATGCTGTAGTAAAACAGTGATTCCCATTACTTCAAACATGCAAACCTGGATCCGTCAAAAAATTTGGAAGGTCGACTTCTGACCGAATCCAGCTAGTATATATAAGTAATATAGTATTTCACAAAATCATGGCTCAAAACTGAATCTAAACCAGAAAATACGTTCAGCCAGAAATCAGAAAATCGTATTCAAAGTTAGGAAAACAGCATAATAAATTCCAGGAAAAATCTGGGGTATTCTCCTATATGTCTAGTATCAGAATATAAAGTTTTATAATTTTCCAGTAAGATTAGTTTAGCCAACAAAAATAAGAAAATGTCAAGAAACGATAGTTTGGCAACTCTGGAATTCCCAACACAGCTGTACGAAAACTGTAATATCTCGCAAACCGTGAAACGAAATCCAAATCCACCAAAGAGAGATGAAAATATAAAAAATATATTAACTTTCATATTTTACAAATATTTTTCATACAGTCAAAGGAATCAGGGTGAAAATACGAGTCTTTACAAAACAACGAGCAAGATACCGCAAGTACAGTCTTTATAAACAAGCATGGAACGACATGTAAAACTCACCAATAAAATCTGCCAAAATTCTGGGTAATCCCTAAATAAGTATAGAAAAACTGACCAAAGTTCTAGATCAAAATAATATGTGTAGCACAAGTATCAAAATGGTTTAGTCATCAAAATCACCACGAAATCTGGAATTTATCTACACTTTTGTAGTAAAATAGTCATATCTCACACATACGAAAACGAAATTGAGCAAGGTCAAAGGGGTTGGAAAGAAGACGAAGTTCTATAAAACTCATGTTTTATGCTGAAATTAAGATTCTGACCTTAATATGGCCTAAATTACTGATCAGGGCAGAATAGCGGCAAAATACAGATTTTACTCAAAAACAAAAATCAACATAGATCCAACGAAATTTGAACCAAACACAACCAAACAAGAAATCGAGTCTTCCAAGTGTCCAAACATCATGAAATAGGGTAATTAACATATCTAAAACAAGTCTAACACATGGATCTCAACAAACGCCCAAATTCTCACAATTATCTCATACATGATCAAAATCAAGAATGGTCAAATCCTAAGTGTTTCATGTCAAATTTGTATCGTGAGTCCACTATGGTCATAAAGCACAATAGAGACAAAACCCATCAAACAAAACACACACACGAGTTGTCTCTAGAACCCAACTACATTATAAGTGGTATTTTTGACTTGTATCATACAAAGAAATTTGAGTACAAGTTACTTGCATGAAAGACGACGAATCCAACGAAAAAAAAGAATAACGGGAACAGATTCCCAGGCACGAACTCAATAGCAACGAATCACGAACAAGATCACGAATCCAAAGAACACGATTGGACGACCACCAATCAAAGTGATCAAAGAAATCCAAAATGATGATGCAATCAATGGCCGAGATCAAGACTGAAGATCATGATGAGATCGACGGCCACGGTCCAACATGATCAAGAAGATCAAGATGAGAGATCATGAAGATCCGACGGTTGAGATCCAAGATCGATGATCAAGATCCAACGGACGGCTAGGAATCAATCAATCAAGATCAAGATGATCAAGGCGATCAAACAGCTCCAATCAAAGATGATCAAACCCTCCATGATCAAGAGATCAACGGCTCGGATCCACTTGATCAAACTCATCAAGAGAACAGCCCGGGGGGAACTGTGCACTGCGGAGGACGGTGTTGGCGGCCACGGGCAGTGGCGCGGCACGACGGCAGCCAGGGGGCGACGCCGGAGGGGAAACGGGGGCGTGACGGGGACATCGACGATGGTCATCACTCAGGCTGCTGTTACTACCGCAGGGTGGAGGGTAAGAGGGAGTTGTTGGCTACTGTTGACGTCTGCAATCGCGCGGCGCGGTGGGGCGCGACGCAGGAGGGAGGCAAGGCGGAGCTTTGTTGTCTGCAGTCGCGGCTGAAGGCAGGAGCGAGGGAGGAACAACACTGGGAACGGCTGCAGGGGCTGTTGCAGTCGTCGAGGTCTGCAGGGCGTCACTGCCGAGGGAGTAGGGTGGCACTGCAGTCGTGCTGAAGGGAGAGGGAAGATAGCTGGAGGTCGAAAGGGAGACGAAGCGGCGGGTTAGGGTATAGGAGATGGAGATATATGGGTTATATATAGAAAATTTTGCCGAAATGCCCCTGTTTTTGAAAATAATTAGCGAACTACCCTTGTTTCGAAAACATTTAGCCATTTGCTCTTGTCTGTGACACGTCAGCAACAAACGTTATTGGGAAAAACGGCATCAGCTAATTGTATGCCGTTATTCCCAATAACGGCATCTGTATATGAAAAAAATTACGTGCCGTTATTCCCAATAACGGCATTGGTTATTTTTAGTCTAGATCTATACTTTATTAATCTTGACTCGAGATTGGAAATCAAAAAAGAAATGAACTGATGCCGTTATTCCGGAGAACGGCATCGTTTATAACTGATGCCGTTTTTCAGAATAACGGCATCAGTTATAAACTTTTTGCACAAATCCCTATACTCGAAAACCCCTTTCTTCTCCCCTTTCTCTTCTGCTCGTTCCTTCTTCATTTCCAAACAGAAAACCCTAGACGAAAACCCTAGACGATCTTAAAAAAAAATCCTTCATCTAGAGTTATTGACTTCTATTTCGGAGTAGACTCTTCAATCCTTCATCCAGAGTTCCTTCTCATTCCGAATCCCAAATCTTTGTAAGTAACCAAAAACCCCTAATTTGTATTTTGTATAGTTGATTTTGACTGTTTTATTATGTAGTATAGTACTAATATTGTAGAATAGGGTTATTGAAGTAGTAATTTTGGAAGTATTGTTATCGAAGTAGGGTTTACTATGAGTTGAATTTATGAGAAGCACAAATGCTGAAATATTGAAGTACTTTATTTTGAAGTAGGGTTTTTGAAGGTCCTAATACACTTAATTACTACCAAGTAAATCAGTCCAATGTCTTCAAACAATTGATAAGATGTTAAGTTTTGTAGATTATATGTTTTCCCGACCAATGTCTTCAAACAATTTTTTATGAAAACGGGAAAACATATAATCTACAAAACTTAACATCTTATCAATTGTTTGAAGACATTGGACTGATTTACTTGGTAGTAATTAAGTGTATTAGGACCTTCAAAAACCCTACTTCAAAATAAAGTACTTCAATATTTCAGCATTTGTGCTTCTCATAAATTCAACTCATAGTAAACCCTACTTCGATAACAATACTTCCAAAATTACTACTTCAATAACCCTATTCTACAATATTAGTACTATACTACATAATAAAACAGTCAAAATCAACTATACAAAATACAAATTAGGGGTTTTTGGTTACTTACAAAGATTTGGGATTCGGAATGAGAAGGAACTCTGGATGAAGGATTGAAGAGTCTACTCCGAAATAGAAGTCAATAACTCTGGATGAAGGATTTTTTTTTAAGATCGTCTGGGGTTTTCGTCTAGGGTTTTCTGTTTGGAAATGAAGAAGGAACGAGCGGAAGAGAAAGGGGAGAAGAAAGGGGTTTTCGAGTATAGGGATTTGTGCAAAAAGTTTATAACTGATGTCGTTATCCTGAAAAACGGCATCAGTTATAAACGATGCCGTTCTCCGGAATAACGGCATCAGTTCATTTCTTTTTTGATTTCCAATCTCGAGTCAAGATTAATAAAGTATAGATCTAGACTAAAAATAACCAATGCCGTTATTGGGAATAACGGCACGTAATTTTTTTCATATACAGATGCCGTTATTGGGAATAACGGCATACAATTAGCTGATGCCGTTTTTCCCAATAACGTTTGTTGCTGACGTGTCACAGACAAGGGCAAATGGCTAAATGTTTTCGAAACAAGGGTAGTTCGCTAATTATTTTCAAAAACAGGGGCATTTCGGCAAAATTTTCTTATATATATAAGGGTGAATAATAAGGTTTGGCTGATAGGGGTTGTATCGGGTTTGGGTTGTGGGTAGGGAATTAAATGGGTTTGGGTATTGGTAAACAGGGTAGTTTATAAACGGGTAACTAATAAAAATATACAAATAAAGACTTTATAGGAACTTTATTAATAATAGTAAAAACAATAGCAATTAAAATAATAATAATATCAGTATTAAAAATAATAGTTATAATAATAATATTGAGAACAATAACAATAATGAGAAAATTGATAAAAATAGTAATAGTAATAATAATAAAAACAGTAATACTAATAATATAATAATAGAAATAAAAATAGTACTAACAATAATAAGAATAATATAAAAAAATAGTTACAACAAAATTATAGATCGAAAATAGATTTTGATAAAAGGGATCCAACAGTACATTTTGACAAAAGAATTTGAAAGCGGTAAAAATAATTTACGAAAATTTTAAATACAGAAAATATATGGAAAATACATTTTTGGGGAAACAGAGATTACAAATCCTACCCACCTTACAACAAAATTTCGTCATCGAAATTTAATTAGGTGGTATATAGAATAGGGAAAAATTAAACAAAGAAGGGTGATGCGGTTTGTTTTTGGAGAGAGTGTGGATGCACCAGGTGTGAGTTCGGACTCAATTTGTAAGGGGGAAAGAGCTCGGTAACGGACGGTCGGCTGGAGGCTCGCTCTGGCACTGTAGGGTCGGCTCGGCTGGCCTTGTCTCGTGTACCTGCAGACGGTCTGGAAACACCGGGGTTTATCCCGGTGGCAGACCCTCCGACGATCTAGTCAGTCTCTGAGAGAGAGTAGCAGTAACTAGGGATTTAAGTTGTGAAGATTGATTACCTTTGAAGGTGGGTGAGGGTCTGGTATTTATAGATAACCTCAACCGGGTTTGGATCCGCTTGGGGGCCGGGTATGGACCCGAAAGCCCATGGGCCTGACGTGGCAAGAGGCCCAGGGGGTTTAGGGCATACGTGACAGCGCCAAGAGTGGTTTAGGGCTGACGTGGCAAAGCCCCAAGTGGTTTTGGAGCTGATATGGCAGATCGTGGGGGCCCTGTGTCTCAGGGAGAATCGGAGGGCCTAGGTTGCGCCAGGTCATCCCCCTCCCTTACCCGGCTGAGTGGAAGGCCCGGGGGACTAGCAAGGATCGGGGACCGAAGGTCTGGGCGGATCGTCGGGACGAGGAGGCCAGTTTCGTGGCGGTGAACTTTCAGGCTCGGCACCGAGCCTGTGGTGGTCCGGGGCCGAGCTGGCTTGACTTTGAGCGAGAGCCATCCTGGGCCCCAGGCCATTTTTATCCTACCTCATAAGCCCCCCACTCCTGCGGGGATGCGAGAGTTAGCCGTGGAGGAGTATTTCTGGTCATGGAGAAGAGTAGGTGATACCTTTCGGGGGCCTTGGGGGCCGATGTGTCCTTGTGGGAGGGCTGCCCTGGTGCTGGACCTCACCTCGGTCTGGCGAGGGTTTACGAGCCGAGCTGGGTATTGGCGAGCCGTTGTGCCTTCGTGAGAAGGCCACCCTGGTGCGAGACCTTACCTCAGACTTGCGAGGGTTTACGGGTCGGCAAGGGCGAAGGCGAACCGTTGGGCCTTCGTGAGAAGGCTACCCTGGTGCGAGACTTTACCTCAGACTGGCGAGGGTTTACGGGTCGGCAAGGGCGTTGGCGAACCGTTGGGCCTTCGTGAGAAGGCTACCCTGGTGCGAGAACTTACCTCGGACTGGCGAGGGTTTACGGGTCGGCAAGGGCGATGGCGAACCATTGGGCCTTCGTGAGAAGGCTACCCTGGTGCGAGACCTTACCTCGGACTGGCGAGGGTTTACGGGTCGGCAAGGGCGATGGCGAACCGTTGGGCCTTCGTGAGAAGGCTACCCTGGTGCGCGACCTTACCTCGAACTGGCGAGGGTTTACGGGTCGGCAAGGGCGATGGCGAACCGTTGGGCCTTCGTGAGAAGGCTACATTGGTGCGAGACCTTACCTCGGATTGGCGAGGGTTTACAGGTCGGCAAGGGCGATGGCGAACCGTTGGGCCTTCGTGAGAAGGCTACCCTGTGCACTCCGGGATTCGTGCGGCGTTCAAACTTCTCGGGGTCATTAAATGGCGCTTCAGCTCCCTAGGCGTGACAGCTGGGCTTCCGTCACTTGGCCTCCCAGGGGCCATAATGGCTGGTCTTTGGGGGAGGTTATAAATACCCCCCCCCCTGTAGCTTCGATCACAGCAGGGGTGGTTCATCGACCATCAGAGGTGTCTGCCTTGGGCGGATGCCTATTACTTGAAAAATTCCAACCCTGAGAGCGTCAGATGGGTGGTTACTCTGCCGCCGTGATCTTCTCTTGGTTCTGACGGCCCTGATACAGTTGTCAGACCCAGGGGAGATCAGGGCGGGAGGGATGACGACCGAAGTTCGGACCCGGGGGATAAGGTGCCTCGGATGGATGGGTCTTCTCCGATCTCTGTCTTCCTTCCGGGCTGACGGCTTCTGATGATTATCAGCCCGAAGGAGTTAGAGATGGGAGGTGGGCCGATCTGCTTTCCGACAGGGCCCCAGGCGATGGTGGTTTTTCTCCCGCCCTCGAACAATTCCGGATTTCGGCTTCCGAGGCCGTAAGCCCCGAGTTGCTCACTGGTGAGAGGAGAACCGACCGAGCCCTGGGGCTCGGGGCGCTCGCCGAGGGCGGGTGCCTTAAAACTTTTTAATCTAAACTTTCTTCCGAGCCGAGCCTTGTGCTGGGTCGCTGCTGAGTGCGAACCGAGGGTTGCAATAGCACCACTGGGTGACGCCATTGGTGCGCGTTTCTAGGAGACGTGGCGCGACTTTTTAGGGGCAGTTTCACACAAATCGAGGAACAGTAACGCGAAAATCGAGGAGTCACTCATTCCTCTATAAATACCCCCACCTTCCCCCCATTCCGCTCATTTCTCTCTTGCTGCTTTCTCCACAGAATACCCAAACACTTCGGCGCTCGTCATCACTGTTTGCAGCACCGGGCTCGTCTTTCCGAGGCAACCAAAGGTTAGTTTGTAAATTTATTTAGTTAGGCATGTCTAGGGCTCAGTCTGGCTCTTCGGCGTCGACATCTAGGGGGGAAGGGGAAGGGAACCCTGGCACCGGGCTCTCAGACTCGACATCGTGGGAGGAGGAGACGATATATGATGTGAAGCCTCTTCGCTCCCAGAAGCCGTATGTGGTGGAGAGCAGCGATTCTGAGGAGGGGAGTGATAGCTCGGACGATGTTCAGATACTGGATCCGGTTTCAGAGGAGGAGAGTAGCCAAGGCAAGGGTGAAGCAGCCGAGGCTCGGACAGGAGGTACGGGAAAGAGATCCACGGTTCGGGGAGTAGGTTCGTCTTCTACGCCGACTGGTCTCGAGCGTCTGTCCACTCCCTCACCGGAGAGGGCTAAGAAGAAGAGGGTGTCAAGAAATAAGGGGGCGAAGGCCGGTGGCCCGAGCCAGGCGCCCATCCTCCGGAATGTAGCGACGGGGTCACCTGTACAGCCGAACAAGTTCTGACAGTACCCGATGATCTCTCCGATAAGGTGCTGTATGGGGTTCAGCCGTCTTCGCCGAGCCGGAAGATGGTAAAGATGGATACGCTTTCGATGATCTTGGAGGCTGGTGATTTGGAGGTTGCTCAGTCGGCCTTCCACATTGGGTCCGGTTACGAACTGATGTTGCCGAGCCCGAGCCTCCGTCCCACCGACCCCCTTCCGGAATGGTACTGCATCTTCCCTGTAGATGCCTTCGGCTCCGGACTGAGGCTGCCGGTCCATCCGTTTATTCGGGATGTGCTAAATTGGGCGTCCCTGGCTCCGATGCAGTATGGGCCGAATTCATGGAAGCAGATAATCTGTTTCGTGTTGCTGTGTGAGGAGCAGAAGGTGCCTCTTAGGTTGGGCGTGTTCCGCACGATGCTGGGGATCAGCTCGTCGGGGGAGTCGGAGGGGATCTACTATGTCTCGCCTCGGAGTAAGGGTAAGGTGGTCCATGGCCATTCGGACTCCATCAAGGAGTGGAAATGAAAATATTTCGTGATCCGGAGCGTGGAGCCTTGGGATATTCCCACTCGTTGGAACTATTACAAGCCGAGTTTCAAAGCACTGAAGCAGAAGGACCTGACTGCCGAGGGGTGGAGATTCGTAGAGCGTCTCCGTTTGTCGCACAGCATCAGCTGGTCGAAGGTGACGGAGGGTCACCTGGCCAGCGTCGGACTGAGCCCTGCCGTGTCTTGTATGTAGTTGTTTCTTTCTCTTCACTTTACTGTTCTTTCGAGCTCATTGTCCTTAATGGGTCTTTTTGCAGGTATGGATCAGAATCGATTAAGGCTCGGAGGCTCGCCTTGAAGCAGAAGAAGGCCGAGGAAGGGGGAGAAGCGAAGAGGCCGAGAGGGTCGTCCCACGTTATCTCCGAGGCCCCGGGCGAGCCGAAGACCAAGAGGACACGCTCGGAGACGAGCAAGGAGGCGGCCGTTCAGAAGAGTTTGGGTTAGGCGAAGGTGTCCGAACGCAGCAAGGGGAAGGGTCCCTTGGTCGGAGTCGAAGGAGAGGACACTGTTATGGAGGAGCTTACGCGGCCGCGGGTGCCGACCTGGTCGATACGAGAGGGGGACTGTTTAACCCGTGGGCCCCAGGCCATCGATGTGGTGGAGAACCTGGCGACTCTCCAGGACTGCGAGGAGATGGGCGGCGAGACTTTGGAGCAGGCGTACACGCGCCTGGCACAGGCCAGCGTGCTAGTAAGTCCGCCGACCCCACTTTCCTTGTAAATTTATTGTGAAGAAGGTTTCCTTAACAGTGCTTGGTTGTCGCAGGCTTGTGTGCAGGGGGCCCACGTGAAACGTCTCTACGAGGCGGCCGTGGAACGGGAGCGAGTTCGGGCAGACAAGTGCTTGCAGGAGATGAAGGAGATGAGGATCGAGCTCGATGGCTCGCACAAAAGGGAGCAGCGGATGAAGATCGAGCTCGAGGCCAAGGAGGCAGAGTGGGGCAAGAGGGTGGTCGCCCTGAAGAAGAAGTTTGTGAAGGAGAAGGAGGAGCTGACGACGACGGGGCAGGACATGGTGATCGCAGCCCAGAACGAGGTCTATGCGAAGGCCCTCAGCCATGTGAGGCACTTCTACCCAACCATCGATCTGTCCGGCCTCGACTATGATTTGGAGATCGAGGCGCCACCGAAGACTCCTGATGCTGATGCTCCGGTCGTGGGTTCGGCGGCCGACCCTCCCATGAACCCGGCCGATGCTGAGGTGGGGAATTAGTCTGTTAGCCTCTTGTTTTAGTCTTTTTCTTCCTTTCTATTGTATTTGCCGACCACGGACTGGCCACCACATTTTTGTATGAAGGATTTGATTTATAAAAAAGGATTTTTTGATTGGCCAAGTCTTTTGTACTCAGATTTTTCCGGACCCCTTTTACCGATGTGTTTTGAGCGGTGGTTGGTTCTCTTTTAGGTAACGGCTCTCCTTCCCGAGGCGGACCCCCGTCGCTCCGACGTGGCGTGGCTCCGGAGTAAAATCAAGGTCCTGGAGGCTACGTTGGTTCGTTATCGCAAGGGGGCTCGCGATCAGGATGCTGCCTTTAACTATTATCAGGAGAAGTCCGAGGCTCTGAGTGCCGAGGCGAACCGGCTGAAGAGGGCAATGGTGGATCGGGACCTCGGAAGTGCCAGTCTCGGGTATACCATGTCGAGTGCGTCGGTGCAGAGGCCCTCGTGTGAGAGGCTTCTTCGCGACGTTATAGTGGAGAAGGAGATGGAGATACACCATTATAAGACGATGCTGGGTGTGTCCGGGACGAGGATGGCATCCTCCTCGGGAGACCGGCGAACGGAGGGGGTTCCTTCGGTGTTGCTGCTGCTGGAGCGTGTCCTGACCGGTTGATGCCCAGAGCTCCGTGGCCGGTGTGTCGACCGTGGCTGACCCCAAGGACCACCGTGACGAGGAGAGAGCTCCTAGTCGTTCGATCAGAGTGGGATTGCCATCCCTCGGACCCGAGGGGCCCAAAGCGTGGATTCTTTCTGTTTGAAATGAGTGGAGTGGTCCTGTAACGGTCTTTGTTTGTTTTCCAGAACTAATAAGGGAGTATGAATAATGAGTTTCTTTTCATTCGTTGCCCTGGCCAATAGCCTATTGATTGGTGGTGGAGGTGAGGTTCGGTCCTGCCGATCCGTGAGGGATCGGTACCGGGCGTGGCATCTTGGGCACCGGGAGGCGTTATGGCGACTCCCTGGCCTGAAGCCTGGTTCGGACCAACCGAGACGTCGGGGGACGACACCAGAGTGAGGACTCGGGTGCCGAAGCTTTGAGAAAGCGATTCCATTGTCCGGTGTTAGGTCGGACCTGCCGAAGCGTTTGGAGTTGACAAAAAGGGATCTCTTTCATACATGTAGAGGGGGGACGCAAAAGGGGCCTTTTACATATGAAAGCTTACAAAATTATTATTTACATTAGCCAAGCAGGGACCTATATCCGTTCTTCTAGGAACTTCATTAGGTGCTCGGCGTTCCAGGGTCGCTTGATCGCTCGACCCTCCATGTCCACCAGTTGGTATGTGCCGGGACATATGGCCTCGGCTACCCTGTATGGGCCCTCCCAGTTGGGGGCCAGCTTCCTTTTCTTGGTTGGATCGGAGACGGACAATTTGCGTAACACGAGGTCCCCGGCCTTGATGTCTGTCGGGCGGACCTTCTTGTTGTAAAACCTCTCGATCCGCTGTTGATAGATGCTTCTTCGGACGGAAGACTTTTCCCTGACCTCGGCGACGAGGTCCAGGTTGGCCCTTAGGCCTGATGAGTTGTCTGCTTCGTCGAAGGCCATGATCCGGGGGATCACCGCCTCCGTCCCGTAGGTCAAGCTAAACAGCGTCTCTCCCATGGGGATCCTTTGGGTGGTTCGGTGCGCCCACAGCACGCTGGGCAGCTCTTCCACCCACAGTCCTTTAGGGGATCTATCAAGGTGCTTCTTGAGGCCGTCAAGAATCTATCTGTTCGCGTTCTCTGCTTGGCCGTTGGACTAAGGGTGGCATATAGGGGAGAAGCATTGCTGGATGCCGATATCTTTGTAGAACTTTCGAAAGTTTTGACCTGTGAACTGGGTTCCGTTGTCCGTGACGAGGACCTGAGGGATTCCGAACCGGCAAACGATGTTCTTCCAGAAGAACTGCTGCGTTTGCCGCTCGGTAATGCTGGACAGTGGCTCGGCTTCGAGCCATTTTGTGAAATAGTCGATGGCGACTATCAAGAATTTCCTTTGCCCTGTCGCTACGGGGAAGGGGTCCACGAGGTCCATGCCCCACATGGCGAATGGCGTAGGACTAGCCAGGGACCGGAGGTTGGCTTGAGGAAGCCTCTTGATAGGGGAGAACCTCTGGCATGGGCGGCACCTCTTGATCAGATCTTGGGAGTCTTGGAGCATGGTTGGCCAATAGTACCCCTGATTCAGGGCTTTGCGAGCGAGTGATCTGCTCCCCATATGACATCCGCCGATCCCCTCATGAAGCTCTTTCAGCACGTAGCTGGCTTCGCCATTGGTGAGACAACGGAGGTACGACTTACCGTCGGTCAGTGTGTACGAGCATTTGAAGAGGATTTTGTCGATCATGACGAACCTTTTAGCTCGGATCCTGACACGTCTTGCCTCGGCCTGGTCTTCGGGAAGCTCGGCACTGACTAAGAATCTTCAAATAGGGGCGGTCCAGTCGTCCGGACTGATACCGCCTTGTACACACATTGCCTCTTGGTCTTGGTTATTAATACTTGGCTTCAAGAGGATTTCGATGAGTACCGTCTGGTCGAGGCCCTCGAAGGAGGAAGAGGCGAGTTTTGACAATGCGTCTGCTTGGGTGTTCTGCTCCCGAGGGACTCTAACGACCGTGGAGCAGCAGAAGGATGCTAGGAGACGCCGGACCATAGCCAAATACTTCACCATCTGGTCGTCGCGAGCCTCGTATTCTCCGGTGATCTAATTGACCACGAGCTGAGAATCGCTTAAGGCTCGAATTTTCTTAGCTCCGGCTCGGTGTGCTAGGGTCAGTCCGGCAATCATGGCCTCGTATTCTGCCTCGTTGTTAGAGGCCGGGAAGTTAAGGCGGAGGGAGTATTGGAGAAGGAATTGGTCAGGGGCCCCGGAGGATGATACCAGCACCACTCCCTGTTTCGCAGGAGGATCCGTCGACATAGACTTCCCAGGTCGGATCCGAACCTTTGACAATGGGCTGCTCGGAAGCGGTGCACTCGGTGATGAACTCGGCGAGGGCCTGTCCTTTGATCGCCGTCCTCGGCTGGTAGCCGATGTCGTATTGGCTCAGCTCAATTGACCACTTGACCAAGCGGCCAGAGTTCTCTGGCTTGTAGAGGACGGTTTTCAAGGGTTGGTCGGTTAGAACTTGGATGGAGTGAGCTTGGAAGTAAAAGCGGAGCTTCCGGGCCGCCATGACCAGGGCATAGGCCACCTTTTCGATCATTGCGTACCTCGTCTCGGCGGGGAGTAGGACCTTGCTTACATAATACAGCGGCCTCTGAACCCCGTCCTCTTCTCGGACGAGGACGGTGCTGAGGGCGCTATCCGAGGCGGATAGGTAGAGCCACAGGGGTTCGCCTGGCTCGGGTTTGCTGAGGAGAGGGGGGTTGGCGAGGTACAGTTTCAGCTGTTCGAATGCCTCTTATTGAGGGGCACCCCATTCGAAGCCCCCTTTTCTGCGCAGAGCTATGAAGAAGGGGAGAGATTTTCCCCCTAATTTGGAGAGGAAATGACCGATGGCCGTCAACCTGCCCGTGAGTCTCTGAACCTCCTTGACATTCCGGGGCGGGGCCATATTTATTATGGCCTGGATCTTTTCTTGGTTTGCCTCGATGCCGTGCTGGCTGACGACGAACCCTAGAAACTTTCCGAGGAGACCCCGAATGCACATTTGGCCGGGTTGGGCCTCATGTTATGACGTCGGAGTATTCCGAAGGCTTCCTCGAGGTTGGTGACGTGGTCCGGCCCGGCCCGGCTCTTGACGAGCATATCGTCGATGTAGACCTCCATGTTGTGGCCGATTAGGTCTTTGAAAATCAGGTTCACGAGCCGTTGATAGGTGGCTCCGGCGTTTTTCAGCCCGAAGGGCATAACGCGATAACAAAAGAGGTCCTGGTCGGTGACGAACGAGGTCTTCGCAATGTCAGGCGGGAACATCCGGATTTGGTTATACCCTGCGAAGGCGTCCATGAAGGACAGCAGCTCGTGTCCCGAGGTCGCGTCGATCAAAGCATCGATGCTGGGGAGGGGGAAAGGATCTTTAGGGCATGCTTTGTTTAGATCTGTGAAGTCTATGTAGATCTGCCCCCCCCCGGTCGCCTTTTTAACCATGACGACATTGGTCAACCACTCGGGGTAGCTGACCTCCTGAATGAACCGAGCGTACAAGAGTTTGTCCACCTCTGCTTTCACAGCTTGCTGCCTTTCCGGGGCGAATTTGCGCCTCTTCTGAGCGACCGGCTTGGATCCCGGGATGACGCTCAGTCTGTGCATGATCAGGTCTTCGGATATCCAGGGCATGTCGGAGGGCTTCCAGGCGAAGAGATCGATGTTGCGGCGGACACAGTCAATTATGCTTGCCTTCAGATCATCGGAGAGCGAGCGGCTCACTCGGAACCACTTCGACTCTTCTGCGGCCCCGAACAGGACCTCTTCCAGCTCGTCGGCAGGCTCAGGGGCGGAACCGTTGCCCTCGGGCCCGAGCTCGACGGCATCGAGGGGGAAGACACCTCCTCCGATGGCGGTCATGTAACAGGACCGCGCTGCCTCTTGATTGCCTCAGATGACACCGACCCCTTGCTGGGTGGGGAACTTTAGCTTCAAGTGATAGGCCGACGGTACCGCCTGAAGGGAGCACAGCCCCGGTCGGCCAAGTATGACATTGTATGCTGCCTCAGATTGCCACCATGAAGTCCATAGACTCGGTTCGCTGAATGGGAACCGAGCCCGTGGTGACGTCGAGAGTCACGATCCCTTCCCTTACTCGGCTGACGTGGCAAAGCCCCAAGTGGTTTTGGAGCTGATATGGCAGATCGTGGGGACCCTGTGTCTCAAGGAGAATCAGAGGGCCTAGGTTGCGCTAGGTCATCCCCCTCCCTTACTCGGCTGAGTGGAAGGCCCGGGGGACTGGCGAGGATCGGGGACCGAAGGTCTGGGCGGATCGTCGGGACGAGGAGGCCAGTTTCGTGGCGGTGAACTTTCGGCTCGGCACCGAGCCTGTGGTGGTCCGGGGCCGAGCTGGCTTAACTTTGAGCGAGAGCCATCCTGGGCCCCAGGCCATTTTTATCCTACCTCAAAGGGTAACATAACAAAGGGTAAAAGGGAAAGGAATAAGGCAAGGGCAACATCAGAAAAGAGAGAAGATGGATAAACAAGGATGTCAAATGGAGTGTAAGAAAGAGAACAAACAGTATAAAAAGAAAGGAAACAATACAAGATAACAAAGCAAGATAGGGAGTAGGCAAAACCGGAATCAAAGGGAGAATGAACATGGAAGAATTGAATCAAATAATGAATGGGTGCATAATGACAAAATGGAATGCAAGAAGAAAGTAACCGGTATCAAAAATGAAGAAGAACACCACAAGACTTGCAAGATAACAAAGCAAAGAGGTGAAGGAATACGTAGAGCTGGAATCAAGGAAAGGACGGACAAGGCAGAATAGCGGCAAAATACAGATTTTACCCAAAAACAAAATTCAACATAGATCCAACGAAACTTGATGCAAACACAACCAAACATGAAATCGAGTCTACCAAGTGTCCAAACATCTTGAAATAGGTTAATTAACATATCTAAAACAAGTCTAACACATGGATCTCAATAAACGCCCAAATTCTCACAATTATCTCATACATGATCAAAATCAAGAACGGTCAAATCCTATGTTATTTCATATCAAATTTGTGTCGTGAGTCCACTATGGTCATAAAGCACAATAGAGACAAAAATCCATCAAATAAAACACACACACAAGTTATCTCTAGAACCCAACTACACTATAAGTGGTATTTTTGACTTGTATCATACAAAGAAATTTGAGTAAAAGTTACTTGCCTGAGAGACAACGAATCCAACGGAGAGAAATAGAATAACGGGAACAGATTCCTGAGTACGAACTCAATAGCAACGAA
The DNA here is from genome assembly GCA_017893485.1 of Hemerocallis citrina. Taxonomy (NCBI): domain Eukaryota; kingdom Viridiplantae; phylum Streptophyta; class Magnoliopsida; order Asparagales; family Asphodelaceae; genus Hemerocallis; species Hemerocallis citrina. Next base: position 156,068,650 of record CM030360.1, on the reverse strand, counting down.
TCACGAACAAGATCACGAATCCAAAGAACAAATAATCCCACGAACACGATCGAACTACCACCAATCAAAGTGATCAAAGAACTCCCAGATGATGATGCAATCAACGGCCAAGATCAAGACTGATCATGATGAGATCGACGGCCACGGTCCAACATGATCAAGAAGTTCAAGGTGAGAGATCATGAAGATCCGACGGTTAAGATCCAACGGATGGCTAGGAATCAATCAATCAAGATCAAGATGATCAAGGCGATCAAACGGCTCCAATCAAAGATGATCAAACCCCCCATGATCAAGATGATCAAGAGATCAACGGCTCGGATCCACTTGATCAAACCCATCAAGAGAACAGCCCGGGGGGGGGGGGACTGTGCACTGCGGAGGACCGTGACGGCGGCCAGGGGCAGTGGCGCGGCACGGCAACAGCCAGGGGGCGACGCCGGAGGGGAGACGAGGACGTGACGGGGACAGCGACGATGGTTGTCGCTCATGCTGCTGTTACTGCCGCAGGGTGGAGGGGAAGAGGGAGCTGTTGGCTGCTGTTGACGTCTGCAGTCGCGTGGCGTGGTGGGGCGCGACGCAGGAGGGAGGCAGAGCGGAGCTGTGTTTTCTGCAGTCGTGGCTAAAGGCGGGAGTGAGGGAGGAACAACACTGGGAATGGCTGCAAGGGCTGTTGCAGTCGTCAAGGTCTGCAGGGCGGCGCTGCCGAGGGATTAGAGTGGCGATGCAGTCGCGCTGGAGGGAGAGGGAAAACAGCGGGAGGTCGAAAGGGAGACGAAGCGGCGGGTTAGGGTATAGGAGATGGAGATATATGGGTTATATATATAATGGTGAATAATAGGGTTAGGCTGATAGGGGTTGTATCGGGTTTGGGTTGTGGGTAGGGAATTAAATGGGTTTGGGTATTGGTAAACAAGGTGGTTTATAAACGGGTATTGGGTTAAGAAATTAAATGGGTATATGGTTAATTAAAAACAGGGTAGGAAATTTTGGATAGGAGTTTAAATGGGTTTGGATTTTAGGAAAATGCAATAACTAATAAAAATATACAAATTAAGACTTTATAGAAACTTTATTAATAATAGTAAAAACAATAGCAATTAAAATAATAATAATATCAGTTTTAAAAATGATAGTTATAATAATAATATTGAGAACAATAATAATAATGAGAAAATTGATAAAAATAGTAATAGTAATAATAATAATAACAGTAAAAGTAATAATATAATAATAGAAATAAAAGTAGTACTAACAATAATAAGAATAATATAAAAAATGGTTATAATAAAATTATAGATCGAAAATAGATTTTAATAAAAGGGATCCAACAATACATTTTGACAAAAGAATTTGAAAGCGGTAAAAATAATTTATGAAAATTTTAAATACAGAAAATACACGGAAAATACATTTTGGGGGAAACAGGGGTTACACATCCTCTACTAGCCTCTGTTGTTTGGAATATCCAAGCCCCCCTTAACTCTCAAGGTGATTGGATAAATGGTCTCTGACATTGGAGATTGAGACTTCGAAGAATTGCTAATCCGGACATGCAGAGAGAAAAAAAAAACCTTGCTACAATCCATCTCTGATTTCTCTTCTACTATGAATTGCCCATATACACCTATTTGGGTACATGGCTCATCTAGCTTGTTCTCAATTAACTCAACCTACCAATTCCTCAATGATGGTGGCATCATATCCCCATATCAGATTGCTACATGGATGAGTATGGCTCCTCTCAAAGTTAAAATCTTTATATGGTTGCTCAGCTGGAATAAACTCAATTCAAAAGAAGATTTGCATAAGAAAGGATGGAATGGTGATCAAACTTGTCTATCCTGCCTGTGCCCTGTGGAGTCTGATTTTCACATCTTCTTCACCTACCCCTTAACCAGTTAGACATGAGACTTCTTCACCTCAAAACTGCGTATCTCATCTCTTCCTTCTTCCCTTCATCATGCATTCTGTAGTTGAAGTATTTCTCCCTCACAACACACATGTTCATACACATGGGCACTTGTCACCTTTGCTGTATGCTGGAGATTGTGGATACAGAGAAATAGTAGAGTCTTCAATGCTGCTTTTCATACTGTTGATTATGTTATTGCAAAGGCTAAATTTTGGTTTGGTTCATGGATCAATGCAGCAGGTACTAGCAAGAAGAAAACTGCGATGTTGAGTTCTCTTGATAGCTCCAATGCACTTGATCTCCTGCGGATTGAAGGGAATGCCGCTAATCCTATGGCTATCAGCAGCAGCTCTGATTGGGTCAACTTTTTGATATCGAAGCTACTTTTTTAGGGACTACCCCTATTTTGTGATCCTATATGTTAGCAGTTCAGTGATGTTTGTTGTATTTCATTAACTGTATTAAACTATGATGATGTGTGTGGTGATTTGAGGTCAATTTTGTTAGGTCTTGGGATCTATTTTGGGCTTTGGTGGGCCGGTATGAACTTGTAGTTATGGTAAGTTAAAGTGTACGACAATAGTCCTCTACCTTCTCTTTACCATAATAAGGTGACTCATCAAGTTGGTCTTAATCTTACATCCTAGACCATTCGACCAATTTCACCAAGTATAGTTTTGTATATAGTTTTTATGCTTTAATATATATTTTGAAGTCAACATTATGTCTACCTTTCCTTGGTAAAAACAAAATTTTGATTTTGATTTTCTGTAATTTTGGAGGTGGAATTTTTTAACTAAAATCATTTAATTGTTAGTACGCAAAGAATTTTTTTCTGATTTGCGGATCATGACAATATAGTGTTTATTTGACTTTCTGGATCCAACAATTTTTTATTATAGATAAAACCTTGAGGTCGAAACCCCTGACATCTCATTAATATTTAGTTACCGAAACAACACAAAAAAAGGAAAAAATAGTTTGTTACAATCTCATAAGACTTGACTTTTCAAAAGCATAATGATAAATCTCACTTGGGAGAATACAAAGAATTTCATACACAAAATTTTCTAACAAACCGACCAAGTTTGAAAAATACTTTAGTACGATCTATCAATTCAACTCAGCGACAATCTATCAATTCAACTCAGCGACTAAAGACATCAAATCAAACAACGAAAAAGGTAAACTTGTTTTCTATCTCTAGGAATCTTTTTAGTGTAGATGAAAAATATATACTCCTATTTAAGAGGTATTTGGATTGATGTAGAAGTTGAAATACTTGAAAAAACAGATTTTCCATAAAAATTTATATTCGTTAAACATGTTTACTTGCATGTACTGAAAAAATATTTCAAGTTGAAATTTTTATTTCGATGAAAAAAAAGGTTCATTGAAAAAGATAAGAGAATACAAGATTAAAAAAAACAAATAAATGTTATTAAATGAGTTTTCCACTGTATTTTGCATTTTTAAAGAAGAAAATATTTGAGCAAAAAATGCTTGCCATGCCATATGGTTAAAAATGTTTCTATTATTTTTTCTATCTATCCAAACATAAAGAAAGCATAAAAACTTGTTTTCCATAATTTTTGTATATTTTATATCAATCTATTAGCATATAATAATTGTGTTTCCAAAGTGGATAATTGGTAAGTAATTCTTACATGGTTACATTATATAACCAAACCAGAAACTGAATTACAACCCGTTTACCTTATTGGATTTTGGTCTTAAAATTTACATAGATCCAAAACCACTGGGTGTCAATATGAGGATTTTTTTCGAAATAGACCACTTTTTGAAACTAATTCTCAAAGTAGACCACTATCGAAACTAATTTTGAAAATAGACTACTCACAGTTTCCAACTGCGATCACAGTTATTTTTAGGCCGTAGTTGAAAATTACGACTTCTATATAACACATTTTTATTGAAAAAATTTGTCTAAGTCTCAAAGTCAGTTTATGCCAAATATTAAATGAACTGAGGCCGCAGTTCCAACTGCGGCCTCTGTTATTTTTAGGCTGCAATTGGGAACTGCGATATCTATTTAACACATTTTTATTTAGAAAATTTTGTTTAGGTCTCAAAGTCACTTAAGGCCAAATAAAAAGAACTAAGGTCGCAGTTTCTAACTGCGGCCTCTGTTATTTTTAGGAGGAAACTGCGACCTCTGTTATTTTTAGGCCGCAGTTGGGAATTGCGGCCTCTATGTAACACATTTTTTCTTGAAAAATTTGTCTAAGTCTCAAAGTCACTTTAGGCAAAATATGAAATGAACTAAGGCCGCAGTTCCTAACCGTGACCTCTGTTATTTTTAGGGCACAGTGGAGAACTGCGGCCTATATTTAACACATCTTTACTTGAAAAAATTTATCTAAGTCTCAAAGTACTTTAGGCCAAATATGAAATGAACTAAGGCCGCAGTTCCAAACTGCGGCCTCTGTTATTTTTAGGCTGTAGTTAGGAACTGTGGCCTCTATTTAACACATCTTTATGTGAAAAAATTTGTATAAGTCTCAAAGTCACTTTAGGCCAAATATGAAATGAACTAAGACGCAGTTCTCAACTGCTGCCTCTATTATTTTTAGGCAGCAGTTGGAAATTGCGGTATTCATTTAATACTTTTTTACTTGAAAAAATTTGTCTAAGTCTCGAAGTTACTTATGCCAAATATGAAATGAACTAAAGCCGTAGTTGGGACTGCGACATTGAAAAGTATATTTTGAAGAGGTCGTAGTAGGGAACTCTGGCCTCACAATCGAACAGGCCGCAACTCCCAACTACAAGTGGTTCATTTTTAAAATTAGTTTCGAAAACAGTTTTATTTGAAAATTAGTTTTAAAAAGTGGTCTATTTTGAAAAAAATCCAGTATGAGTTGTTAAAATGCGTGTGTATCTCCAAAAAAAAGTAAGAGTAATGCTAGAGCCACTACCAATTTCACTACATTTTTCCTCACTACCTTAGGTGACACACTCCAATAGGTAGGGATGATAGGGTAGGTGGGAGAACTCTCCAATAGGAGTATGCCACCTAAAGTAGTGAATGAAATGATAGTGAAATTGGTAGTGGCTAAAGCATTAACCGATCAATCTAACAAAATCAATGACGTGGCGGGATGGCCATTGCCGGTGAGCAACAAATCAGCTACACATTACAAAACAGGAAGCATGTAAAATAGAAGGTTACCACTTGCCAAGTAGACATCAAGAAGGTAGGCCCCATCTCAAGCTGTAGCAGTTGATGTCGTAAAAACTGAATCTACCATGAAACCGAGAGATGACTGGTTCGGTTTTTTCAGGACCCAACCAGATTTAACTCGCAGAGATCTAAATAAGAGTAATGCTTTAGCCACTACCAATTTCACTACCATTTTCTTCACTACCTTAGTTGGCATACTCCTATTGGAGAGTTCTCCCACCTACTCTATCATCTCCTACCTATTGGAGTGTGCCACCTAAGGTAGTGAAGAGAAATGTAGTGAAATTGGTAGTGGCTCTAGCATTACTCTCTAAATAAAGTAAAAAAAAGTTCACTTTAGTTGTATACTCAAGTACGCATTTATTGCTTATATTCTTACAACACAGTTCTGTGGTCAATTTGCATAATATGCATATTTTAGCTTTCGTAGCACTGTAATCATATGCTATATATACATATTGTATATGAGCTACAGTATATTATTATATTTGACAGAGGAAATAGCAATATGCATATTGTAGAGGACGAAACATCATATTTCGTCCGTAATATTTTATATTCTTTTCATTCAATCGAACGAAACATGATATTTTTATCTCAAATATTTTGTAATACTTTTTTGGGATCGGACAAAACATCATGTTTTGCGGGATGAAATCCCGGATTTAAAAAAACAAACCTAAAACGTTATGCTCTTAATAAGTTAGTTAATTAGTTTAGTTATTATACTAGTTAGATTTTTAGTTAAATAATTAGTTAATTAATTAAGTTTAGTTAACTAATACATCAATTAAAATCTTAATTAAGTGGGTCCCACCATTTAAAAAATATATCAAACTTTTTTTAAAATTGTTAAAAAAACAAAAAATCTTTAAAAAAAATCACATGAAATTAGACGGACGAAACATCCATTTAAATTTTCTACAACTTTCCTATATTTTACCATTTCCTCACTGCAGCGAATAATGAATTGCTATTTTTATTTATCTATATATGCATTTTTTAGCTCTCACAACGCTCTTAGAAAGTAAGTAAAACATATTTGAGCAAATTGTATAGTTGACCCATTTTCTAAAATTAATTACCAAAGTGACCTAGTACCAAATTATTTACCTATATGGCATAGTTTGCAATTGAACTTCTATTATTCTCTTTTTATAATATTTTATATAGGATGTGTGACATTCTATAATATTTTAAAATAATTTCTACTTTTTATAATGAATATTATCTTACTCTATGTTTTTTGTTCTACAGTGTATAAATTAGTATTGAAATGGATAAAAGTTAAGTGAGAGTTATTTACTCTTATTCCAGGCTCTGATACAAAGTTGTATGGATGGAAGCGAGTGCTCATGTAGTTGAATATATGCAAAAAGAGCGAAAAGAGTATCAAATAATTTTTTAGAACTATTTTTTCTCAAAATAACCAAGCATTATCATTCTCCAAAATATCTAAAGAATAAAGCATTTCTTCAAATTCTAATTCTTCTGAATAATACTATCATTATCATATGAAGGTTTTTCTATATATTCGTTCTTTTTCTCAAGATATTGCCTATATGCTGTTGTAGGACTGGTTAAATATCTACTATATTCTCCATTTTCAAAGAATAATAAAGATCTTTCATGAACAGTTAGGTCATCAATTATTTGTTCATTTATATTACTGGTTTGACTAGGATTAACATAATTTGTTATTATAATTATTACTCGTTCTATACTAAAGAAGAATAATTTAAACTCATAAAAATTAACTGGTTTGACTAGGATTAACTGGGCTTGCTAAACTTTGAGGAAAATAAATATAAAAAACCATAATTCTATCACTTCTATGATAGTTAGTCATTAATTCTTGAATTAACTCATGATTGGAACTATTATTATTATCCATTTTTTTTCTTATGATTATGATGAATTTAAAACTTGAAGCAATAAGTATGGAAATCAAGAGTAGGGAGAGGTTTCTAAGAATGCCACACAAATCAAACAAAAGGGCTTAATATGCTTCCGATCTAGCTAAGCCTCTTTGAGCTGTTCTGTACCTGTTACTACTAGTGGATACAATACTTTTGGTTTGCACAAAGATTTCAGTGCTCCTTTTACGTTCCTTCCATCTTAGGATTACTATGCTCTTCAAGAGAGCTTCATCCAAGAGATATGTCTGGAACAACTGGGTAGCACTTCAGTACATGCAACCACTACCTAGCTCGTTTTCTACCACTAGGTATATAGCTCAACTATAAAAGATTATAAATTAGTCTTTTTGCAAGATCTTATAGGTAGAGCCTTAAAAAGCTCCCTCTGAGGGAAAGTGATATGTTAGTCATACCTTATATTGGACAAGAAATGATTGAGAGGCAATCTTTATTGATTCCAAACTTTATTACAAGATTATATGGAATTTCTCTCCTAGATTGTTTGCCTTTCTTCTTCTTATGCCTTCCCTTTTATAGACTAAGGGATCATCTTAAATTTGGTTTACATGCGTCACTGCTTACATTATATGTCCAATAATTGTTACAATTGCATCACTACTTACATCAGTCTTTAATAATTGCTCTAGTTACATCATGGCTTATACATTCTCTACTCATATTAGAAATAACTTTTCTTCAGCTTTATCTTGTCCACTCGCATTATCCGCAATTTTGTTGGGGTTTTGTCGACATCAATCTACAGTACTGGACAACTGTCTAATCTGTCATAGTCATAACCCCTTTATCTAATATTTGGTAACAGCTGTCAAAGACTTCTTTCTTTGGTTGTGGCTGTTTTATCTTTGCTATATTGTAGATCATTATATTTTGTGGATCTGGGCTATCGTAGATCCATATGTTACTCTGTATTTTTATATATCTTAGTTCACAATACATGGTTCTAAATTCCATAGCTCTCCTTTATGAAATTAGTTTTTTAAATTCTTCAGTTTTATATGGTAATATATTAGTTTCTCGAAAAAGAATTTGTATAGTCATCCATATCTTTATAATATGTGGTGCATGGAGTTCTTCGTCATCTTCAAGAAATTTCAGAATTGCAAAAAATATCCGAACATATATTTTGGAGGCTTTTGTAAGACCAAAGTAGCTTTTAGAGGATTTATATACTTCTCTTGGTACCTGGCTAAGTTCTTCGCACACTTTGGATGTATATATGTAGTGATAAGTTATCTTTCAAATAATACTGTAACCCCCATTTCTGCATATACGTATTTTCATGAGTATTTTTCTGTATTTCGATATTTATAACTTCGTCATTTGTTAAATTCGTTTTGAATTTTATGTTAAGCATTTTCTAAACAATAGTTATAATTATTTCGAATAAACTTTGTTTCCATTTCTACTTGATCAACTATTCACATTTTAATCCTCAAATATATTGATACTGTTTCGACTATTTCAACCAATTACTATGTTTTATATAATGATATTGCTATCATCATTTCTATTGTTGTTATTAGTATTATTTATTGTTAGTACTATTGTTATTATTATTTTTACTATTGTTATTGCCACTATTATTATTGACAGTATTTCTATTCTTATTGTTATTATGATTATTTATTATTATTATTGATTATTAAAATGCATCAATTCTTATTTAATAATTTTTTTTTTGTTTCAAATAATTTGTGTAATGTGATACAAATTGTATTTTTGCTATAAACCATATTTTATCAGATATCCTATTATTTTGTATTTGGGTTTATATTGATAATTTATGTTCATATACAATCTATTTTTTATTTTATTTACTGGGCCTAAACCCAATTACCCAATAACTCTATATCATACTTTTCCCTATAAATACTCTAATATTTTAATTAAACCCTAATTAAAAACCCATACCTTCAGCCGTCATTAGCCTCTAACCCCTCCCCCCCTCCCCCCTAATCATCCCGCTCCTTCTCCCTCTCTTCTGTTTCATCTTCAACCGAACACACCCATCTGCCAGCCCATCGCTCCTCCCGTCCTCTCCGATCACCATCGCCAATCCCTCGTTAACATCTCCTCGCCGCTCACCATCTCCCTGTCGTCACCCCTGTTCTCGTCGCCTCCGTCGTCTCCCACTTCGCTGAACCCATCGCTTGCACCATCTCATCTTCGCCACCACCTCGTTGCCATCATATTCTCCTCTCCGTGAACCCCCGCAACCACCGCAGATCCCCTAGCTCGTCGTCATCATCGTCCAAGCCCGTACATCCCCGTCGTCATCTCCCCTGTTTTCGGAAGCGAAAACAGAGTCGCTCGAGTCGTCGAGCCCTGGTCATTGCGTTGCTTCCCGACCGCAGCGCCGCCTTCCCAGCCCTTGTCGTGGTCGCCGCTGCCGTCGCCAGCCACCATCGTGGTCGCTGTCCCCTCTCCAGCGCTCTCTCTCTCTATCGAAGTGGGGAAGAAGCACAAGGATTGGGTGTTTGCTGTGTTTGATGTTCTGACATGGGATCCAGTATTTGGTTTATGCTGTTTTATGGGAGATCCGCTGTGGAGCACTGGTTGTTTGAAAGGAGTTGCTGTGTTTTGCTATTGTGGGATCTTGTGTGGTTTTGATGTTTGGTATTTTGCATAGGCTCGCACGTGTTCTCGTGTTCTCGTAGTTCGTTGCTCGGAATTCTCATCCCGTTATTCTAGTTAATTGAATTAACCGTCTAACAGGCAAGTCTCTTCTTGAACTAGTATTTTATTTTGTTCAAGATTCTTTTGATCTCTGCAGGTAGATCCCGTCCTTTTCCTTATCATGCTGTTATTTGAAAATTCCGTTAAGTTTATTGAGGGTGTTTACACGAGCTAACCAGACATACTCTTAACATCGTGCCGCTCTCTTTGGTCTAAAACCTGGTCTCTATTGTTTCATGCATATGCACATTTACATGAAAATAACTAGATCCATATTTTAGACTTATTTGATGTATTAGACATGTTAGATTGATTTGATTTAATGAATTGATTACCATGTCTGTGAAATTACATCTTAGAACTGAAGTTATGCATGTTAAACATCTAAGAACACTTTGATTATTAATTTGAATAAAATATATGGTTGTATAATTTAATTGTTGCCTATTCATGTCAAAACAAATTCTGGACTGCTAGTTGTTTCTTTTTGTATCAGATTTTCGACCATATTGCTGTCATATTTTGAAATAACTTTCTGAACATGAAATTTAGCCTCAGATGTCTAGTTTACTATTCTTTTTTTGGATTTGAATTCTGATGTGTAATCTGTTAGATATCATCTTTTTAGTACAACTGTGTCGGAATTTCTAGATTCACAAATGCATGCGTATCTTGCTGTTCTATAATTTATTTGAGCATGTTAATAGTAAAATAAAAATCTGAAATAAATCTATCTGAACCTAGACATGTGTAGGAACCACCCAAAATTTTTATAGATTTATTTGATGAGTTTTCTGATCTGAAACAAATAGGTGAACACAATTTATAACAAGCTGCCTGAACATAAAATCTGAATAGAATAGAGTTTCCACCCTAGTTTCTATATATTTTATATTCCTTATATATATTTGCTAGAACCGGTAGAGAGTCTACTTTCTAGAATTTCTGACGGATCCAAATTTTCTTTTCTGTAGTAGCAGTAATCCATATTTTAGTACAACAAGGTCATGATATCCTGATTGTGTGAATTGTGCTTATTTGATGTGTTTGCTTCATGATTTGTCTGTAACGAGTAGAATTAGTCACACTTAATATCATACAATATTGACACTTTCTTGCATTCTTACATAGGATGAAAATAAACTATTAAAAAGCCGGGGTATTATGGGTAAACTTGGTAGTGAACGATCAGAAACTGTACTCGGTAAGACCTTATCACTATATTGATTGGAAGGAGGAAAAATATTGATTGGAAGGAGGAGAAATATTGATTGCAAGTTATTCATTGTTAATTATTAATTGCAAAACTATCGTTATCGACGCCAAGTACACGATCCGTGAATTTACCTTCAGTCTAAAACGTTCACTGTGTGTTTGCGCTGAACCTGTAGTATGGGATGCAGTAATAGTGCACTAGATATGCTAATAAAATGAATAATAACCTACATACTTGAACCTATATTGAACTTGACTTGATATCACTCATTACATGTGTGATTATTGTAAACCGTTGATATTATTGTTTGCCTTTTCTTTGTTCTTTGACTTTGATCCTGCCCCTTCTCTTTGATATTCATGCTTTCTTTATCCTCTATTTTTCTCTACTTACTGTCCACGACTTGCTCTAAGGATACTCTTTTCTTTCTTTTTAGATCAAGATTTTATAGGTACCGAAGGAGCTGTACTAGAAGAACCTGGTGAGCAAACTCTCTGAAGATCGAAGCTGGACTTTAGACTGCTATAGCTATCTCTTGTTATTTGCTTATTGTATTGCTTTTATCATCCTTTGTATTCTTGGGCTTTTATGCCCCGAAGTTTGTTTTATGCCAGATGTTGGATTATTATTTGGTAAATTTATTTCATGATTATTTTGGAGTTTATTCATTGTTTATGTGGTAATATTTCTCTTGCGTGGTTGTATTCTCTTGTATATTATTGAGTTAATCTGTTACAGCTTATGGATGATGTATAATCATTCGCTAGGCCTTTGTTACGTACTCGTATTCCCGTATTTTGGGAAGGGGGTGATAAATACTCTTATTGTCATTGGATTTGCTCATTGGAGTATTATCTGTCCTTACTATGAATTTTGTATGTATTATGAATAATTAAAACTTATTGCTTTTAAGATCACTAATAATTATTTTTCATTTATGTGGTAATTTTGGTGTGTTTGTGTGAACAATCCACTAGTATATCTAGCAAGTTTTTTTTATTCTCTATAAATTTTAATATTGCTCCCCAATTATCTTCACTTGCATCCGTTTCTATTATCCATGTACACTCTTTAACAAGTAATCTTAGTTTATTTGATTTTGAAGTTTGTAGTTTCAATATTTTAAGTTTTTCTTAATCCTCTGTGGTCCATTCCTATTTCATGAACTTTTTCAATTTTTTTTGTAGCCAATTTGTTATTGCTGATAAACTTGGTATTTATCATCTTATTTAATTTAGTAGTCCAATTATGGCTTGTACTTCTCTTTTTATTTTAAAATATTTGGAAATGTTTTTATTTTTCTGCTATATGTGGTTCTAGTTCTATTCCTTCATGCAATAATTTGGTTGCTAAGAATTCTATCACTGTTTTGAACAATTCCATTTTCTTTTGATAATAAAATTTCTGTATTTTTTAGTATTCTATGAATTTTACAATTTTTTTTATGTTGCGTTTTCTTTTCGGATCCTATTAGAATATCATCTACATATACTAGTATAAAATTATTGTATTTTTCAAATATCTTATCCATATATTCTTGAATTACTCTTGCACTATTTTTATATCCGAAAGGTAATACGTTCCATTCATAAAATCCTTGTGGTGTACCAAATATTGTTAATTATTTTGATTCCTCTGTTAGTTTTACATGGTAAAATCTTGATTTGCAATCGAATTTTGAATATATTTTTCTTGTTCTTACTTTATTTAGTAGTATCTGCATATCTGGTAATGGATATCCAAATCTTTTAGTATTTTTATTTAATTCCTTATAATTTATTATCATCCTAGATTTATCTTTTTTTTCTTCTGAGTGTTTCTTACTATGAATGTTGGTAATGAATGTGAACTTTTTGATTTTCTTATGTAATTATTTTCCATTAGTTCTTTTATATGTATTTTGAATTCTTTTAAATCTGTTGGAGTATATCTTATAATCTTAACTTTTATTATTTTTTTCTTATCTATTAGCACTATATGAGCTGTGAGTTTACTTAAGTTCCATTTTGCTAAAGGGTCCTCTCCACACAGGTCTGCTAATTTTTTTTGAAAAATTTATTGTGTAATTGATTTTTAGACTTGCTTTATTCTAGTTGTATTTGGCAAATACTGATATTCACCATGCTAGGTAGAAGAAATAGGGTCGGCCCTGAGGTAGAGGCCGGTGAAGCGGCCGCATCGGGCCCCCAATTTTTCCTTATACTTATATTGTGCATGAAGTTAAATTATAATATGTACATTTTTTTAGGGGACCCCAAATTTAATTTTTATGGGAGTTTGCCTCAGGCCCCCGTGAGCTCAGGGCTGACCCTGTGAAGATACTTTGATGTGTGGTAAGTCAGTTCTAGTATATGGTTTTGTAATTCTAATTGCTACTGCTTGATGTTTACAAGATGTTGTAAATATAACAGTTCTGTGTGAGGTAGTCATAGGATAGGATTCTTGTAAAAAGTCATTTCATATTAAGACATCATTATTCATGCCATCAAATTAGTGTATTAATGATATTTTTATGATGTAATTTTCTACTTGTATCGTAACATTTTGTTGATATTTGTCAAGTATAATGATTTTTCCTGTTAATCCAGTTATTGTTTTTTTATTATTTCCATCTTGTTTCCATTTTGGTAGTATATTTTCACGGAATAAGATTGTGCCTGCTCCAGTGTCTATTAGACTATGATAGTTTCTTGATTTGTATCATTCGTATACAAATTCTGTTAGTATGTACAAATTTTTTTATTTTTTTATTTTTTTGCTTTTAATGGATTCATTTCGACATTATTCTATTTATTACTATACTTTCATTATTTACTGTTATTGTTATTTTTTTTCTTCTTGTATTGAGTATGGTTGTACTGATGTAAGGAAGTCAGTTCCTAATAACATTTCATTAACATTGTGTTCTAGGTCTATATGTTGATGTTATAGTATTTCATTTCTACTATTTATTCTTAGTGGTAATACTATTTTGTGGACAATTGAATTTCTATTGTTATGGTCGTCCAAATAGTAATATGGGTTTTCTAATGGTATTAATTCCGTTGTTTTTATATTTGTTTGTTTAATATTTGAATTAGTAGCTCCTGTGTCTACAAGTGCTATTTATTTGTTCCATTTACCATTGTCATAGTATTCTAATTCTATCTTAAGTTGATTATTATTTTGGTTATTTAATGTATTTATTATTGGTATTAGTTCCAACGCATGTTGTTTGTTTCTTATTGATAGTGAACTTTTTCCAAACATTATTTGTGGTGTTTTTTCCTTTTGCAATTTTTTTGCTTTGTTAAACTCAAATTCAATATAATTTGGTATGGTCATTTCGCGGTTTTCTCTAGCTGATTTGTGCCTTATAATTTTCCGAAATAGTAGTTCTATTTTATAGTTATCAGTATTTTGGTTTTTTACTTCATGCTTACTTTTAAAAGCATCAATATAGGTTATTTGTATACTCATAACCTTACACTTCTCTATCATTTCTATTCCTGAAAATCTATGATACATGACTAAGCTTTTGTCCTTATTTTCTTCTGTCATGCTTATAGAGAAATTAGGGTTTATTGTAAATTTTATTTTTTGGTTCATTAAATTTTGTTGTACTATTTCTATTAAAGCATATTGTGTACTTGATATTATTCTATCATCCGTTAAGTATGTTTCTTAAAATATGGTTTTATTATTATTATACTGCTCCTAAATATATGTGTCTTAATATTTTTCTAGTTTTCTCACTTACTTTTTTCATTTCTTGCCTTATTATTTTTCTGTTATTAATTGAATTATAGTTTTTCTTGAGCTTGTTCAATGTTTATAGGTTGTTTATTATTTCTGACTATTATTATGGTATTCCCTTTTCTTTCAAATATCAAAAGTTTAAATATTTCTTTCAGGTTTATATCTTGTAACCCCCGTTCCCGTAAATAAATATTTTCTGAATATTTTATGTATTTTGATTATTTATGATTTATTTTGTGTTAAATTTGTTTTGGATTTTCTATTAAATCCTCTTCGAATCGAAAATTATTTTTATTTCGAACGATGGTATATTTTTACTTTATTTTCTATTTATAATTGATGAACTATTTACATTTTAGCCCAAATCAAATATATTATTATTATTGGATTATTTTGATCTTATTATTATTATTGTTATTACTTTGATTGCTGATTATCATTATTGTTGTTATTAGTATTAATTTTATTATTATTGTTATTATTATTACTACTTTTTATCGTTTATTAAAATCTATTTCTATTTATTAATTGTATATGTATTTATTTCAAATTATTTATATATTGTAATACAAATTACATTTTGTTATATAATCCTATTTTTTAAATTTAGTTATTCCATCTCTTATTGGATCTACACCCAAAACTCTATAGCCTTATTCTTATTGGATCCTACCTGAAACCCAATATCCCAATAAACCCCTACATATACTACTAAAACACCCCTAACCCTAACCTATCCTACCCTAGCCTCGTCCACTGTGCAGCCGCCAAAACCCAATCCCCTACCCCGGCCACTGTTCATCCCCTACCTCCCTATTCTTTTTCTGTGTTTCTCTTCTACCGCAAACCCATCCAGCACCATCCAACTCCCGACCGTTCTTCGCCCTCCGATTACCCCCCCCCATTGTCACCCTCGTTCATCCACCTTCCTCGACCTCTCACCTTCGTCGTCATCCCCGTCGTCTTCATCCAATTCACCACCAACCAAGCACCCATCCAGTCCCCGACCTTCCCTCGACTGTGCATCCACCTCCATCTTCCTCATCCTGCCAACCCATCGAACCTCCGTAGCACCCTCAACCCCGAGCGTCCCCTCCATCCTCTATTTTGGAAAAAAAAAGAGCACCGCCATCTCCTCGCCTCCCTCATTCAATCGACCTCCATCCGCTTCGCCCTGTCTTCTTCCGTCGCCGAGAAGCCATCCGAATCTCCACCAGTCGACTACCCTCCGTCCTCCTCGCCATCTCCACTCCATCTCCATTGCCCCGAACCCATCCTCTGCCCTGTTGCTGATCTCGTCAACCGTAGTGCTCGACCACCGATCCCCTGCTGCCGGTGACATCCTCCGATGCTCTCTGCCCATCCATTGCGGCCGTACACCGCCGCTAGTCGTTGACAAGGTCGAGCCGCCGTCAAGTCGCAATTCCACCAATGTCAGTTGCTGCATTTGCCGAAGTTGCTGTCTACTGTTTGGATCCAAGATTGGCTGTTTGGTGTTTTGTGAGAAGGGGATTGGTTGTGTGTTGGCTGTTTGGGATCTGAGTTCTTCTGTTCGGTATTTTGGGTGTTTTGCCGTTTTGTGAGGAGCCGTTGGAGATTCTAGTGTTTGCTATTTTGTGAAGGAAGGATTTGATCGTTGTGTTGAGTTCTTTTGTTGTATGTTGTTGCACATTGAGTGCATGTGCTTCCGTGCATGCATCGTTCGTGTTTCGTCGCCTGAGATTCTCATTCCGTTATTCTTTATATTCGAATTTATTGTCTAACAGGCAAGTCACTTTCCTCTTGAATTAAATCTTGTGTCAAATTCAAGAATTTTATTGAAACTCTGCAAGTAGATCCTAATTGTTTATCATATCATTGTATTGATTATCTTTCGTTGGGTCTATTGAGGGTTTACACGAGCTAACTCCAATATTCTTGACATCGTGCCACTTTTTACTCTAAAGATCGAATCTTTCATGCATTCATATAGTATTCATGATAGGAGTACTCCTATAACTGTCACACAATTAAATTATTGTAGGAAGAATTGCTAGGTTGTATGTTTGATTGATCTATTGTTGTTTGTTTGATGTTAAATTAGTGTATGTGTGTGATTTTAATTTTAGTTATCATGATTTCACACCCATCATGCTGATTGTAAGATTTATTGACTATAGAATTGATACCCATCATGTTTAATTAATTTATTTCATGAAAAATATCCAAAAATCTTATATGTTGCTTGCTGGCTGTATTTTGTCTGCTATTTTCTATCGAGTAGATGATCTTAAATAAATAACTTTTTGAATAAGAATTGTAGCCTTATCTTTCTAGTTTCCAGAACATCTTGAATTTCTAAATTTCAAGTTGTGTAGCAAAAGTTATGCCTGTTTTACTACAGCTGTATTTTTAATTCAAGATTTTCAGATTCTTGTATATTTGATGTTTAAACTGTTAAAAGGCTGATCATATGTTAAAATATTGCTCTGAAAATTTTTTGATTTTTAGTTATCATGTTTAGGAGTCTAATAAATATTTTTAACGAATTTATTATCGAGTTTTTACTGATTCTAAAAATAAAATAACATGATATCGCATTTCTGCCTGAACATGAAATCTGTAAAAAACAATGTGTTTGACCTAGCTACTATTGTCGGATTTTGAACTTTAAATATGCGTAGGAACCATGTAGAAGTCTAGTTTTCTTGAATTTCTGACGGATTCAGTTTTCGAGTTCAGAAATAGCGGAAATTACGGTTTAGTACGGACTACTCTTACTGTGTAGAATTTTACTTTTCAGTTTTCATGAATTAATTGTTGCTATATTGTAGTCTTGCTTGATTTAGAGTGTGTATATTGCGTTGCATGATCCTAGTATCCTATTGTCATCATTTTCATTGTCCTATTCAAGTTATCATCTTATTTTTTCTCTATTGTTACAATCGTTCCTTGAAATGTCCCTTAATCGCATATTGTATTGTTGCATCGCTAAAATAATCAACAAGCCGGGGTTTAAAGGGTGGTTTAAGTAGTGAACAAAGTAGAGAATGTACTTGGAGGAGGGGCCCGTGTTTCCCTAAATAATGTTCTAGCTAGTGTTTTATCGTGTGAATGTGGCTTACAACGATAACCCAATCTATCGTGTACCGTATCATTGCCAAAGACCGTATCGTGCACCAAAAGGTGAATAGTGTTTACCGTTGTTAAGTACATAATCTACAGAGTACACCATTTAAGTCTAAACGAAATTGTATGTATGCATCGAACCTGTGGTATGGAACATATGAGACACAGTAGTACGTGCATTAGTTAGGATTAAAATGATTAATAGACATAAGGATTGACACATTACCGACATTGCATATTGTTCATCATTGTTTCTATTGATATCGAATATTGGCTAAGTGTTATTGATATTGATCATTGATTATTTTTACCGAATATTGAATCATTGTTTATAACCATTACATCGATTATCATGACATTGATTATTGATTATTGTCTCATGTTATTGATTCCTATTGATCCATTGAATTCATTGTTATACCGTTATTCGATTGTTCTTTGTTTTCTCTAATTACTATCCATGACTTGTTCTAAGGACAATTTTTCCCCTCTTTTCAGATGAAGTGTTCACAGATGATCATGGAGAATTACCTGCTGGAATTGGAGAACAAACTTTTTGAAGATTTAATGCTTTCTAATTGCTTGTCGTTTTATTGAACTTAATGTATTGAGACTTGTTATTATTGTGTTGGGATTTATTATTGTATTGGGCTTATGACCCGGATTTTATTATTTGTTTCTAGACGTTGGTTTGTTGTATTTGGATATTTCATATTGCTTCATTGCAAGTATTATTGTTTCATGAGATTATTATTATTGCCTGTGCAATTGTTCGGTGTTGATTATATTGTTGAGTTGATCGGATAAACAGCTTATGGATGACGTTAGTCATTCGCTGGGCGATTGTTACGTGCTCATATTCCGTATTTTTGGGAAGCGGGGAGTGACATATCTAATTTGGTTACTTTTTGTAACACCCCGTAATTTCTAATATATATATATATATATATATATATATATATATATATATATATTGCAGCTGAATCTGGTGTGGGGGCAGTAGATAGAATTTGTGGATTCGTAGGAACTCGAATAGGCTGAATCTGACTTCTTCACGGGTTGATAGGCTGACTCCTCGGTGCTCCCGTGGACCAGCACAAACGTTCGAAATACTAGGATGGATCCCAACGACAAACCCTCTGACGTTCTTGTCAATACCAGAAAAAGTAAAGGAAAATAGCTTAAGTGGACAAAGAGTGATCACCTGTAACAGTAGGAGGTAGGGGGTATTTATAGTCGCCGTGGGGATATGTTTCAGGACAGGAATGAATCCCTACTTCCTGGTGTGGCTGGATAGAGGTGGTTAGAACCACCTCTTTATGATAACGACGAACCAGGATTTTCTGCTATCCTGTTGAAATGGTCCTTAACGGGTTGTGACCCGCTCTCTGCTGAACAGATCCGTTCACGGGTTATCGGGTCCAAGAGGAGGGACCCGGTTCCCATTTTGGGCCCATCTGTAGGTGAAATTACCATCCTACCCCTGTAGCTTCAAGATTCGTGCTCGATTTGAACGGTCCTGATTTAACCCTATTTTTAGCCATATCTCGAGCCCCCCATTCCCGAAGACTGAATTGATCCAGCCTTTGAGGAGTAGTTTTACTGTTTTAATGGCGTACGGGGTTTTATCAGAATTCTAAAGAGGGGTTTCGGATCTTAAACGAGGCGTAATGATGTTTTTCTGAGCTGGTAGTACTCCCAAGATTATTCTTAGGCTCTCTTGAATTTTTGGTGAATTTTCCCAATTTTAAAATGTTTTTTGGATCAGTTATTTAATTTTGCGAAGTAACAATCTAATTTCAAGAAGCACCAATTAATTATTCCAACAAATAATTATTCACTCAGGAGCTTCAAAATATTTTTTCCCGAGTTTATAATTATTTTTTAGAATTTTAAATTAATTTTCCTGAATTTTTAAGTATTTTTTCGCAATTTTTAAATAATTAATTCAAATTATAATTAAAATGGAAGGAATAATCAAATAGAATAATGGCGTGGCGCTATCCAGGCCGTCGATCACACCTGGGTGCGAGTTTTGAGGTGATCGTAAGGCAGATCCGAGGTTTAGCTGTATTTTTTCTTGTTTGGGGGTCGGTGGCAAGAGCTCTCGGTGCCAGTTGCCGACCCTCTTAACTCTTCGGCGCGTAGACATGAGCTCGATGGTGACCGGAGTTTTACAGGTTCGGCAAGTGTTGCCGAAGTCAAGATGGACCTCGAGAAGGCAACACGTGTCTACTTAACGTTGACTGGTCAACGCTTTTTCTCACGTTTGGAGCTCGGTGGCAAGAGCTCTCGGATCATGTTACCGAGGTCTTGGAGGTTGACAAGTGTCCTCTTGGCATTGACTGGTCAACAATTTTCTCAAGTTTGGAGCTCGGTGGCAAGGGCTCTCGGATCATGTTGCCGAGGTCCTGGAGGTTAACACGTGTCTTCTTGGCGTTAACTGGTCAACGACTTTTCTTATGTTTGGAGCTCGGTGGCGAGAGCTCTCAGATCAGGTTGCCGAGGTCTTGGGGGTTGGCACATGTCCTCTTGGCGTTGACTGGTCAACAATTTCTCACGTTTGGAGTTCGGTGGCAAGAGCTCTCGAATCACGCTGCCGAAGTCTGGGAGGCTGACATGTGTCCAAGTTGCGTTGACTAGTCAACGCATTTTCTTGCATTTGAAGCTCGGTGGCAAGAGCTCTCGGATCACGTTGCCGAAGTCTGGGAAGCTGACATGTGTCCAAGATGCATTGACTAGTCAACACTTTTTCTTACATTTGAGGCTCGGTGGCAAGAGCTCTCGGATCACACTGCCGAAGTTTGGGAGGCTGACACGTGTCCAAGATGCATTGACTGGTCAACGGTTTTTCTTGCATTTGGAGCTCGGTGGCAAGAGCTCTCGGATCACACTGCCGATGTCTGGGAGGCTGACACATGTCCAAGTTGCGTTGACTGGTCAATGCATTTTCTTGCGTTTGGAGCTCGGTGGAAAGAGCTCTCGGATCACGTTGCCAAAGTCTGGAAGGCTGACATGTGTCTAAGTTGCGTTGACTGGTCAACGCATTTTCTTGCATTTGAAGCTCGGTGGCAAGAGCTCTAGGATCACGTTGCCGAAGTCTGGGAGGCTGACACGTGTCCAAGTTTCGTTGACTGGTCAACGCATTTTCTTGCGTTTGCAGCTTGGTGGCAAGAGCTCTCGGATCACGTTGCCGAAGTCTGGGAGGCTGACACGTGTCCAAGATGCATTGACTGGTCAACACTTTTTCTTGCGTTTAGAGCTCGGTGGCAAGAGCTCTTGGATGATGCTGCCGAAGTCTGGGAGGCTAACACGTGTCCAAGATGCGTTGACTGGTCAACACTTTTTCTTGCATTTGGAGCTCTGTGGCAAGAGCTCTTAGATCACGCTGCCAAAGTCTGGGATGCTGACACGTGTCCAAGATGCGTTGACTGGTCAACGCATTTTCTTGCATTTGAAGCTTGGTGGCAAGAGCTCTCGGATCACGTTGCCGAAATCTAGGAGGCTGACACGTGTCCAAGATGCGTTGACTGGTCAACATTTTTTCTTGCGTTTGGAGCTCGGTGGCAAGAGCTCTCGGATCACGCTGCCGAAGTCTGGGAGGCTGACACGTGTCTAAGATGCATTGACTGGTCAATGTTTTTTCTTGCGTTTGGAGCTTGGTGGCAATAGCTATTGGATTACGCTGTCGAAGTCTGGGAGGCTGACACGTGTCCAAGTTGCGTTGATTGGTCAACACATTTTCTTGCATTTGAAGCTCGGTGGCAAGAGCTCTCGGATCACGTTGCCGAAGTTTGGGAGGCTGACACGTGGAATGCTGACGATAGCAACCTGTAAAAGGATTTTTGGCCTCTTGCACTTCCTTCATTTATTGTCGTCTTGTGATTAATGGGCAGGGCTTTTTGGCCTTTTGAGGCCCTTTAGTCTCGATTAGAGCGCCCCCCCTCTATAATACTCCACCCCCCTACTTCATCTGCTCACTTCTCTCATTTTAGCTCATGCGATTCTTCTTCACTGCAGGGAACTTCAGGCGAGATCCTCTCTCATTCCTGCAACTACTCCGACCGTGATTGTCCCATCAAGGTAACACTAAATACTTAGTTTATTTCTTTAAAGAATGTCCACCATTTCACCGAGGCAAGAGACCCCCCCCCCTCTCGCACAAGCATCTTCTAGTCTGGTCCTTGGCATCGACAAGGGCAAAGCCGTGGCAAGTTCAGCTTCGGTAGTGGTGGAGACCTGGGTTGAGGTCGAACGGAGGGTGGGGGAGTTCGGGAGACTGCCAGGAGAGTTGACGGGGCTATATAGGGTTTGGGAGATCCCGGAGGACCAAGCGGAGCGAATTATCTATGGTTTGGGGCGGAGCTTCGAGGAGAACGAAGCTAGAGAAACCACAGAGGCAGACGAGACGACGTCTATTCTGATCGAGGCCGATCTTGGGCTGATCCGGGATAGTTTTCAGATACCGAAGGAGTTCGATCTGCTCCTTCCTGAGTCCGGGGTGAGGGCCAACTCATCGCTGCCAGAAGACATGTGATTCTGGACGGTCGACGCTTTCTTGGCTGGAGTTCGGCTCCCCCTTCATCACTTCGTAGTTGAAGTGCTGAGGTGGTTTAGGATATGCCCCGTTCAGTTCATGCCGAAAATTTGGAGGCTAATTAACGGGTTCGTCCTCCATTGCCAAGCGGCGGGCTACGAACCGAAGTTGAGTGTGCTTCAGACGGTATATCGGGTTCACCAATTGCAGAAGTCGTCCTACCACTTCTATCTGGCTCCGAGGCACGGGGGGAGGCTCGTCAACTGCCCCGATTCAATAAAGCATTAGAAGGACAAGTTCTTCATCATCCGGAGTCGTGGTCCTTGGGGGATCCCCACTACTTGGGTCGAGGCTATTACGAAGAGAGTCAAAGAGAGTCCGACCCTCGGCCCCGAAGAAGACGACATGGTCCGAACTCTTCTCGATCGTCCGAAGTTCGAATGGAAAGACCTGACGGAGGAGCTACTTTACAGGGGGTCTTAGCCAAATAAACCCTAACACGGCTTTATATATATATATATATATACCTAGGCCTATATACCTAGGCCGGTTCTCTTTGTTTTTGCAAGCTGTTTTGTTCGTATTCAACTTCTAACTCTTTTGTCTCGCAGGATCCATGGACTTCGACGACATCATGGCCGAACGTGGGCTTCTGAGCAGCAAGGCTCCGAGAAAGAGGAAGAGGGTCGCCACCAAGGTAACTTCGCCCAAGCCAAAGACCCTCGGCGCTGTTGTTGATCAGTCCCTGCAGCGGGCCGAGGTTACATAGAGGCCGGTGGCCCACACAGCAGGGTCGGTTTCAACTGATTCAGCTGTGTTCCCCCTCTCCGCTGCTTTAGGCTTAGAAGCCCCGCCGCTGACCGTCGATGCCGAGGTGCTCCTGACTGAGGAGCATAAGAAGATCTTCGTCCTAGACTGGCAAGTCCGCAAGCATGATGGATTCCTAGGTAACTCGTCGACCTGCATGCAGACAGTTCGGCACCTAGCTACCCCAAAGGACAGGTCTGCTATGGATGCGCATAGCGTTGGGGACGATGCGCTCGAGGTGGCTCGAGCGGCAATGTCGGTGAGTACTGATTCAATCTGTTTTCTTCGTTTGAATAGTTGGTTTTCTTTTAAGGTTAAACATGTGTGTTCCGCTTTCTTGCAGATGACTTGTCACTTCGGTCATCTCATGGAGAAGATGACCGAACAAGAGAAAGGATTGAATCAGGAGGTCGATAGGGCTCGGGCGGAGATAGCTCGGAACGCCAAAGAGCTTGAGAAGTTGAAGATAGAGGCCGAAGGGAAGTTTTCGAGGTTGGAGCACCTCGAGGCTTTGGTTGTGAAGCTCGAGGCGGACAACACTAAGCTGCTTCAGGTGACTGAGCTGGCAGCGAAGGAGAAAGAGGATGCCATGGAGGCGGCACGACTGCAGCGGCGAAGCAGGCCGAGGAGCAAGCCATTGGGAAGGCGAAGGGTTTCCTCGTCGCGAATATGGCAAAGGCTTATGCCCGCGCCATTGATCAAGTGAAAGAGGCGTATCCGAACGTCGATTGCGCTAGATGGCGCCACTTTCCGGACCCTATCCCCAGCTTCAATGATGCCTCGGAAGGTGATGACAAAGATGAGGAGGTCAACGAGGTCAGGGTCGGCGAGACCGGGGTTGACGTGCCTTCGGAGGTCACGCCTCTGGTGATGGTGGTAGCACCGGGGACTTCTTCTGTTGTGGATCGCTCGACAGAGGTCAACCCCTGACCAGCTAGTTTTTTCTTTTATCTTTATGTACTGAAGCCAAACTGCAGACTGACCACCGCTTGTATCTTTTGATTTTAATGAATTTTTTTTTGAACAGGTGTTGGAGTTCGGAATTGTTTGAGTCTACCCCACTCCTG
Organism: Hemerocallis citrina; assembly: GCA_017893485.1. Lineage (NCBI taxonomy): Eukaryota > Viridiplantae > Streptophyta > Magnoliopsida > Asparagales > Asphodelaceae > Hemerocallis > Hemerocallis citrina. The sequence goes on along the minus strand of CM030360.1, from coordinate 156,044,441 downwards.
AGTTGTCTTGTGGTCGACTTGCTTAGATTTAGCTTTGCCACGTAGTGTCCTTAGTCTTCGATAATTTATTCGCTGTTCTAGACTTTTTTCTGATCACCGAAGTGCTACCACTCGCCGAAGTGCCTCGGGTGGCCGAAGTGGCACGTCTCAAGGCTAGCCTAGGGGCGACGAGGATGGGCTCGCCAGTACCCAAGAGTGGCTTTGCGAAGTGGAGTGGGAGCTTCGAGGAGTGAAGTGTGAGCTGAATCATTTGAAATCGACCTTAGTTCGTTGAGACATAGAGAGGAGACGGTTAGAAGAGAGGATTAACGAGATGACCCCTGAAGGCGATGAGGTGGGCTCGTCGGCGGTCGCCAACCTCGGCTTCGGACTTAGGCGCCTTCGTCACTCCCTGACCAAGGTGACAACGGAGAGGGACGAACTGAAGAAAGTTACTGTTGATAAGATCATGGAGGTTGCTCATCTTCGGCAGACAATCACCGACGCCTCTCACGGTGCAGGCTCGATGCGACTGTTGTGCCTGAATATAACTGTGAAGGACAACTCGCTTAAAGAGCGTATTGTTGAGCATGAGGCGGAGAACGCTCGTCTTCGGCAGTGACCTGAGGGAAGCACCGTCAGAACTACCTCTTCCACACTGGAGGAGTATGATAGGGGTTAACGTTCCGCGAGCTCGCTCTTCGCTCGCCCCCTATACATCGAAACCCCAGAGATGCGCAAAGTAGGGTGGTAGCTTCGTCGAGCAGAGCATCTGTTGGGGCCACCGTTAGATCGGGTGCGGACGATGCTTCTCGACTCACCAGCCCCGGGACGTTCGTCGAAGTAGGGCATCGGCAGCACAACCTTCGTCGCCCACGCATCTCTTAACAGAAGTATCCCCGCCCCTAGGCGGCACTGAAGTAGCTTTCTATGATCTTGTAATCTTGGTTTCACAAGTTTTGTATCTCGATGTAAAGTTGAGTCGGTTGTCTGTAATTAGACTTGTCTCTCAAACTTTAATGAAATAATACTTGTTTTGTGAACTTGTGTGCTTTGCTAGCGTTTGTAATTGTCAACAGTTGTGGGAGCAATTCTGAATGGTGAACCACTGCATACTCGCTTACAAGCAAGTAGTTGAAGTGGAATCGAACCAAGTGTTGGACTTCGAACTTGTCGTTTAGAGAGTACCAACAGCTGTAGGAGCAATCCGAATGGTGAACTGTTTCGTATTCGCTTAGAAGCAAGTAGTTGAACCGGAGTCGAACCAAGTGTTGGACTCCAAGCGCGTCGTTTAGAAAATATCAACAGCTGTAAGAGCAATTCCGAATGGTGATCCGTTTCGTACTCGCTTAGAAGCAAGTAGTTGAAGCGGAATTGAACCAAGTGTTGGACACCAAGCGTGTCGTTCGAAGAATCTCAGCAGTTGTGGGAGCAATTCCGAATGGTGAACCACTTCGTACTCGCTTAAAAGCAAGTATTTGAAGCGGTGTCGAACCAAGTGTTGGACTCCAAGCGTGCCGTTTTAATGCGATTTTTTTTGTAAGTAGAGTTAGACTACCCAAAAATAGAGAACTTGCGAAGTAGAGTTAGACTACTCAAAAATAGAGAACTTGCGGGGAAAGATTGCTTTTATTGAAAACAATTAAGCGGCCGCTTCTAAGTTACGAGCCGCTTTTACATTTTGATAAAGAAAATACAAGTAAGAACTTTAGACATGTTTTCTGGAGCGCTCTCGAGGAAGTTGCTTGGAGTGGTGTTTAGACACCCTCTTGGTACTTCATCAAGTGCTCTGCGTTCCATGTCCTCGGTATTCTCCTGCCCCCCGGGTTTTCGAGTTGATACGTGCCCGGCCGAATAACTCTGGAGACCTTATACGTTCCTTCCCAATTGGGTACCAACTTGCCTTTTTTGCTTGGATTGGAAATCGACAACTTTCGGAGCACTAGGTCTCCCTCTTTAAGGTTGGCTAGCCATACCCTCTTGTTATAAGACTGAGTGATCCTACAACGATAGGTCTCTTGTCGAATTGCAACTCTCTCACGGACCTCGTCTATGAGGTCTAAGCAGTTGCGAAGTTGGTTCGCATTCTGTGCTTCATTGTAGGCTATCAGTCGGGGTGAAGGCAAGCCCACTTCTAAGGAGATGAGAGCTTCGGAACCATATGTGAGGTTGAAGGGGGACTCCCATGTCAGAGTTCTTTTGGTGGTGCGATAGTTCCAAAGCACGTTGGGAGTTGTTCGACCCACAGCCCCCTTGTGGATTTGTCAAGCCTCTTCTTTAGGCCAGAGAGGATTTGTCGATTTGCGTTCTCTGTTTGGCCATTGGATTGAGGGTGAGCTATCGAGGAGAACCGCTGCTAAATGTCGAGGTCGGCGCAAAACTTACGAAAGGTTGCTCCCGCGAATTGAGTCCCGTTGTCGGTTACGAGGATGCGGGGTATCCCGAATCGGCAAACGATGTTCTTCCAAAAGAACTTCTGGACCTGGTGCTCGGTGATTGTCGAAAGAGGCTTAGCCTCGATCCATTTTGAGAAGTAGTCTATCGATACGACTAAGAACTTCAGCTGGCCCGGTGCTGGAGGGAAGGGTCCGAGCAAATCCATCCCCCACATTGCAAAGGGGATTGGACTTGCTAAGGAGGTGAGTTGTGCTTGGGACAGGCGACGGATCGGGGCGAATTTCTGGCAGGAGTCGCACTGGCGGACGTACACCTCGGAGTCACTCAGTAGTGTGGGCCAGAAGTAGCCGTAGTTTAAGCATTTTCGGGTAAGGGATCTCGCTCCTAAGTGCGCGCCGCACAGACCGTCGTGGGTCTCCTTTAGGGCACAGAGTGCTTCCTCTGGGGAGAGGCGCCTCAAATAGGGACGGCCATCAATCTGAGTGTAAGAGCATTTGTACATACTCCGTCGAGGAGTGTGTATCGCTCGGCTCGTGTCCTGATCCTTCTCGCCTCTCTCGGATCTTCGGGAAGGACTCCGTCTCTGAGGTACTTAAAGAGGGGCTTCATCCAGTTCTCCCCAAGTGTGAGGGGGTAGGCTTCCATCAGCTCTAGGCTATCTTCATCAATCCTTGGTCTGTGGAAGACCTTTATCAAGATGGTCCGTTCTAGACCTTGGAGGGATGAGGATGCGAGCTTAGAGAGAGCATCTGCCTGTGCATTTTCCTCTCGAGGAACCCACTGAAGTTGAACATCTTCGAATAAGGCTAGAAGCTCCTTAACCTTCACCAAGTACTTGGCCATACGCTCGTCCCTTGCCTTGTATTCCCCTGACACTTGGTTGAAAACCAATTGCGAATCACTGTAGATTCTGACCCGCTTGGCCCCAGCTTTGCGAGCCATGCACAGCCCTGCTATGAGGGCCTCATACTCTGCTTCATTGTTTGATGCCGAAAGTTTAAGCGGAGGGAGTATTGGAGGACGAAAGCGTCTGGGCCGGTCAAGATAATGCCAGCCCCACTTCCGTCGGGCAAGAAGATGCATCCACATAAACGGTCCAGACCAAGGGGTCGGCAGATGACTCGCAAGGGTCGGGGATGGTGCTCTCCACAATGAATTCTGCCAGAGCTTGGGCCTTGATTGCTGTTCTCGACTGGTAGCGGATATCATGTTGGCTTAGCTCGATTGACCACTTCATAAGGAGCCCGGAGGTCTTGGGCTTGTGGAGAAATTGCTTGAGTGGATGGTCGGTAAGAACGACCACCGAATGAGATTAGAAGTAGGGGCAGAGCTTTCGGGCTGCCATGACCAAGGTGAGAGCCATCTTCTCCAGCTTCGGGTAACGGAGTTCAGCGTTCCGGAGGACCTTACTCACATAATAGATGGGCCTCTGCATTCTATCCTCTTCTCTTATGAGGACCGTGCTGAGGGTTTGCTCCGAAGCAGTGAGATATAGGTAGAGGACCTCCCCAGTCGTTGGCATCCTCAAGAGCGGGGGGTTAGCTAAGTATGCCTTGAGCTGGTCGAAGGACCCTTATTGCTGTTACCCCCATTCGAAGCCTTTAGCCCCCCTGAGAGCCTTGAAGAAGGGGAGGCACTTCTTCCAAGACTTGGAGAGGAATCGCCCAATTGCTGCGAGGCGCCCCGTAAGCCTCTGTACATCTTTAATGCTGGAGGGAGGATCCATTTTGAGAATGACCTGGTTCTTCTCGGGGTTGGCCTCTATGGCCCTCTAGCTGACCATAAACCCCAAGAACTTGCCTGATGAGACTCCGAATGCACACTTGTTCGGGTTCAGTCTCATATTGTGCCTCTTGAGCACCCCAAGGCTTCTTAGAGGTCGAGCACATGTTCCTGCCCTCGGGTGCTCTTGACCAACATGTCGTCTACATAGACTTCCATATTTCAGCCAATCTGGTCTCGGAAGACCCTATTCACGAGGTGCTGATAAGTAGCTCCCGCATTTTTCAAGCCGAACAGCATAAGCCGGTAGCAATACAGGCCCTGATCTGTCACGAAGGAGGTCTTCAGGATGTCGGGAGGGAACATCTGAATCTGATTGTATCCCAAGAAAGTGTCCATGAAACTAAGGAGCTCGTGTCCGGAGGTCGCATCAATCAGGGCGTCGATACTTGGAAGGGAAAAGGGTCCTTAGGGCACGCCTTATTGAGATCGGTGAAGTCAATGCATATCTTCCAGCTCCCGTTGGCTTTCTTGACCATCACCACATTGGATAGCCACTCAGGATAGTTCACCTCCTGGATGAACCGAGTGTTGAGGAGCTTTTCGACTTCTTCTTTGATTGCCTGTTGACGCTCGGGAGCGAACTTGCGTCGCTTCTGCTGAACGGGCTTAGCACCCGGGGCGACGCTGAGATGGTGCATTAGGAGCTCCTCGGATATCCCGGAACATCTTGGTGGCGTCTCCTTCTGAGAAGGCCACTTCTTCTAGTTCATCCACCGGTTCGGAGATGGTTTGGCTACTCTCCGGTGGTAGCTCAACGGCTTCTAGGGAGAGGACCGGGCTTTCCATTGAGGTCATATAGCACTTACGAGTTGCCTCCTGACTCCCTCTCACTTCTCCTACCCCTGTGGGGGTGAGGAACTTCATCTTCATGTGGTAAGCCGAAGGGATGGCTTGGAGCGCGGCAAGGCCTAGTCGACCCAGGATTACGTTGTAGGCAGCCTTCACGTCCACCACCATGAAGTCCATCGGCTCTGTGCGGGTGACAGGGGTTTCACAAGCGGTGACGTCGAGAGTTATGACTCCCTCGATCATCACCGGCACCCCGGTGAACCCATGAAGGGTGTAGCCAGCTGGCTTGAGCCGGTCCCTTGATAGCTAGAGGCCTTTGAATGCCTCCAAAAAGAGGATGTTGACCGAACTTCCATCGTCCACCAGCACCCGACGAACGTCGAAGTTGGCCATTTTGAGGTTGATGACGAGGGCGTCGCAGTGGGGCATGCGGATGCCTTCCAAGTCCCTATCGGAGAACGTCACAGGGACTCCTAAGCCCTTAAGGGGAGGATGGCTCTGCACGGAGTTGACTTCCCTAATGATCGAGCGCTACTCTATTTGCCTGTTAGCCCCCCTGGGCAGTGGAGGCGGATCGGCTCTGTCCCTCCTTACAAATCGAGCGAGCTGCCCCCTCTGGATAAGGGCCTCGATCTCGTCCTTCAGGGCTCAACAATCATCAGTGTCATGCCCGTGGTCCCGGTGGAAGCGGCACCACTTGTCCCGGTTTCTCTTCTTCCCGGGGGTGTTCATCTTCGGAGGTGGCGGCAGGAGACCTTCATTCACAATCTCCATTAGGATGGCGGAGACACTCGCATTAAGTGGAGTGAACTTCTCGAAGCGGGGGAGAGGGCGCCGCTGACCCCCGTTATCTTTTTGGAGCTTCGTAGCTCCTTCTTCCTTTGCAGTCTTCCGTTTGTTCTCGAAAGGAAACCCCTCTAGTGTGGGGCGATTGAGAGCCTCTTCAGCTCGGATGTACTTCTCGCTCCTAAGGAGGAGCTCGAAGAAGTTCCGAGGAGGCTTCTTAGCCAAGGAAGCTCTGAGGTTGGGATTGATGACATTGGATTGGAAGGTAGCTGAAGCTACCGACTGATCCAAGGAGGCGATGGACCTGGCCTCTGTGGTGAACTGCTTAACATAATCCCTCAGCCGTTCACCCTTCTTTTGGCTGAGGAAGAGCAACGAGGTGCTTGTCTTCTCGGAGCGGCGACTGCTCACGAAATGCGTGAGGAAGAGGCCTTCGAACCGGTCGAAGGAGAAGATAGACGCTGGTGCAAGCCGATAATACCACTCCCGAGCCGGCCCCTTGAGTGTGGCCGAGACGGTCTTGCAGATGAGGGCGTCGGATACAAGATGGATCATCATGAGAGTTTTGAAACTCTCGATGTGATCTGCGAAGTCCGACTCCCCAGTGTAAGTCTCGAAGTGTGGAGGTTTGAAGTTGTCTGGGACAGGGGCCTCCATGATGGCACGGGAGAATGGGGGCCTGCTCGAGCGGAGGTTCCTCGCCCATTGTTCTTCGACTCTTTCCAGCTGATCGAGGTGCCTCTCCATCTCGTGGAGATGGTGGTAGACCAAGCCCTTCCTTCGGTCTAGCTTGGCTGAGCCCTGAGACTCGTCTTCGTGTAGAAGAGGGCTGGGACTACGGTGGTAGCTCTGAGTAGGTCGTGGATTGATAGAATGACAAGGGGTAACTTGGAGCGGGCCGCAGACTTCGAGAGCGGCGACGACGCTCAGGAGATGGGCGGCGATGGCTCGGAGCCGACCTAGGGCTTAGGGAATGGCGTTGATGGCTCGGAGCTGACCGAGGATTGCGGGAGTGACGGTGATGGCGAGGAGAGGGGCGGCGATGACTGGGAGCCGGATGAGGACTGGGAGCCCTCTGGGCATTGATGGGGGCGGCATTGAGTGCCCAGAGGACTGCCTCCTGAAGTTGTTGAAATTTTGCCCTTGTGACGGAGGCCTCCTGCTCCCGTGGGGCTCGATGTGCAGGGCGGCCGACCGGTCGGGGAGCAGCTTCTTCTTTGCCGATGTTGGGGTGACTTTCTCCGCCCTCGGGGAGAGATGGACCCACTGCGGTCTGTCTGGCGAGGTGATCGGTCCCTTTGGTGCTCTTGGCAGGGTTCGCATCCCGGGTCCGCCTATCATCCAAGCAGATCCGGAGATCCGGCTCGGGCTCATTCTGCCGATTGTTGAGCACGTCCTGCAGATCCTTTGGTGTTGGAGGGCTATGGGAGGCCATGGAATCTGTGGAGGCATTGTGGATGGAGACCTGCACTTGGTGGAGAGGATGCTTCTGGTGACTGCGCCGAGAGGGCTCCCCAACAGTGGCTTGTGGCCCGAGAGCCTGCTGAACGGATTGAGGGTTCAGCTGTTCGAGCGGTAGGGTTGGTTGGATGGGCGGAGGGAGGTCCTCCGGTGGTGGAGGAGGAGGAGGAAGAGGAGGAGGAGGAGGAGGAGGAGGAATAGTGGAGGTAGTTCTTCAATTGGAGTTTGTGGGATTCCTCTTGGGAGGCATGGCTAGGAGTTGCTTTGGTTGAAGGAGGAAGGTTGGACTGCTATTCGAGTGTTTCCCACAGACGGTGCCAATCTGCTGCCACTGAATCTGGTGTGGGGGCAATAGATAGAATTTGTGGATTCGTAGGAACTCGAATAGGCTAAATCTGACTTCTTCTTGGCTTGATAGGCTGAATCCTCATTGCTTCTGCGGACCTGCACAAATGTTCGAAACACCGGGATGGATCCCGGCGACGAACCCTCCGACGCTCTTGTCAATACCAGAAAAAGTAAAGGAAAAGAGCTTGAGTGGACAAAGAGTGATCACCTATAACAATAGGAGGTAGGGGGGTATTTATAGTTACCGTGGGGATATGTTTCAGGATAGGAATGAATCCCTACTTCCCGGTGTGGCTGGATAGAGGTGGTTAGAACCACTTCTTCATGATAAGGACGAACCAGGATTTCCTCCTATCCTGTTGAAATGGTCCTTAACGGTTTGTGACCCGCTCTCTGCTGAACGGATCCGTTCACGGGTTATCGGGTCCAAGAGGAGGGACCCGGTTCCTATTTTGGGCCCGTATGTAGCTGAAATTACCATCCTACCTCTGTAGCTTCAAGATTCGTGCCCAATTTGAACGGTCCTGATTTAACTCTATTTTTATCCATATATATATATATATATATATATATATATATATATATATATATATATATATATATATAAAGTATGATGGCTTAATGTATAAATATAGTGAAATGTGTATTAAAGTGGGGGGCCCACGTAAATTGAAACAACACCTTGCTGTGTGACTTCGTCAGCCACGGCTGATGTAGCTTGGGAGTGGGGCCCACCCAGAAGCTTTGGGCTGCTATCTTCCCTGGCTTTGACGACGTGGCACTAGGACCCACTTGGGTACTGTGCTCACGGAGGAAAAGAGAGAGAGAGGAGTTTGTGATATTGTCCCACATCAGGAGTTGCAAAAAAATTAATTAAATATAAATACTATTGCCTATGATCAAGAGTCACAAATTCGGTTAACCACCTTTTGAGAGGCAGCCTATGGTGGGCAGCTGTACTATACTATAAATAATTTATCTGATAAATTGTATAAATTATCCAAGCTAGGGGCAGGGGCGTTACAAATGGTATCAGAGCCACGCTTTAATAAGTAGTACAAATTTACAAGGACGACACAATAGGGTGGACATTAGAGTATGAGTTCAGCTTATAGAGCCTTAAGTGTAAGTAGTTTACATTTGTGTTGCTATATACGCTGATGTTTCTCCTCCTTTTCCCTTCCATTTTAGATGGCCAATCATCATGACCCCGAGAATGAGGTGAAATGGTTCGTTCCTTTCAAAGAAGAGGATGATCCAATAGAGGAAGAAGAAGACCCAGAGTCCCAAGATGACCAAGGTGATATTGTTACTTCTTTTCGAAGGGAGTTGGATGCCCAGAAGTGGAAAGTAAACCACTTAGAAGCACGGCAAGCAGAAGACATGAAACACATTCATGAACTGAGTCACCAAGTATAGGAACACGAAAAGATCTAGCACGTGAATGCTCAACACTTCGCCAAGTTGGAGCACATGACTCGCTGGACAAGCAGGAGCGTCATCAGAAGTTTTAATACATGAAGAGAGAAATCCAGAAATTATGGGGAGAGCTTAGAGAAGCCAAGAGAAGCCGTAGAATTTAGGATGTTTTTATGTTAAAGTGATGTAATGGATGTAAAAGCAACAGTTTTATTTGATACGGGATCATCCCACACATTTGTGTCACCCTTATTTGCAAAATGATTGGGAGTCGAACCAAAAAAATTTCCTGGCAAAGTTCTATCTGTGGCTACCCCGCCAGGATAAAATTTGACTACCGACTGATATTATGAAGGGTGTGAACTTGAGATTGGAGGTAGAATCTTAGGCATCGACCTCATTGAATTGGCAGTTTTGGGGGTCGATGTCATCAGTGACATAGACTGGATGTCCATCTACAATGCCACTATTGAGTGGAAAAGTAAAGAGGTTGTGATAAAGGCACCAGGGGGACCAGCAGTGACATTTTAAGGGAAGAGAAAGTGCAAATAGTTGGTAGCAGCGCTATCTGAACAGAAGGTTCCCGAAGAAGTGAAGCAGATTCCTGTAGTCCGGGATTTCCCAAAAGTGTTTCTAGAAGATCTGCCCGGGCTTCCACCTCAGTGTGATGTAGAGTTCGGTATATCCGTTCAGCCAGGGAGTGCACCCATTTATAAGGCACCATATAGAATGGCGCTGGTTGAGCAAGATGAGATCAAGAAGCAGATTGAAGAGGTGTTGGGCAAAGGATTCATCAGGCCGAGTACTTCGCCTTGGGGAGCACCAGTTCTTTTGGTAAAGAAGAAGGATGGATTGATGAGAATGTGCATTGATTATAGAGAATTGAACCGGGTAACAGTGCAGAACAAGTATCCGATTGCTCGAATCGATGATCTATTCGACCATCTACAAGGAGCAGCTGTCTTTTCTAAAATAGATCTACGGTCGGGTTATCACCAGGTCCGAGTAAAGGAAGAAGATGTGCACAAGACGACGTTAAGAACTCGACATGGACACTATGAGTTCCTAGTCATGCCGTTTAGAGTAACCAATACACCTGTTATTTTCATGGACATGATGAATAGGGTCCTACAGCCGTTCATTGATTCTTTCGTCATTGTGTTCATTGAAGACATACTAGTCTACTCCAAGATGGAGGTAGAACATGCCGAGCACCTAGTATAGGTACTGAAGAAGTTGCAGGAGCAGAAGCTATATGCAAAGTTGTCTAAGTGTGACTTTTGAAAAACCGAAGTCACCTTCCTGGGTCACATCCATTCTAATGAGGGAGTGGCTACTGACCCACAAAAGATTCAGGCAGTAAGAGATTGTCCAAAACTGAATACAGTGAAAGAGATCAGGAGCTTTTTGGGGTTAACAGGCTACTACAAAAGGTTCATTCAGGGCTATGCCCAGATAGTTGTGCTGCTCATAGGGCTTACAAAGAAAAACATGAGTTTTAAATGGTCGGAACAGTGTGGGGCTAGCTTTCAGGAGTTGAATGAGAGGTTGACTACCGCTCACATCCTGGCTTTGCCAAAAGTAGTAGTCAACTATGATGTATATAGCGATGCTTCCCATCGCGGAATGGGCTGTGTGCTGATGCTGGAAGGGAAGGTAATAGCTTATGGGTCTAGACAGTTGACGCCGTATGAGAAGAATTACCCAACCTACGATCTAGAGTTAGCAGCAATCATCTTTGCACTAAAGCAGTGGAGGCACTATGTGTATGAGAAAAGGTTATCATGTACACGGGTCATAAGAGTCTAAATTACATCTACCAGCAGAAGGACTTGAATCTGAGACAACGGAGATGGTTGGAAGTGTTGGAAGAATCTGACCCGAAATCAAGTACCATCCAGGAAAGGCCAATGTGGTGGTTGATGCGCTCAGCAGGAAGAACAGTTTGTCCTGATTGATCACAACTTAGGAGAAGTTGGCAGAGTAACTTGGTCGAGCAGAGATTGAGGTGGTGTTGCAAGGATTAGGGGCTTCATTAGCTCAGTTGAGACTTCAACCCACATTGAGGGACAAGATTATCAACAGTCAGAAGACCGATTCGGAGATTCAGGAGATGAGAGAGCAGGTTGGCACCGGCAGTTTGACAGAATTCCATGTAAGGGATGAGGTATTGTGGTTTGGAGAGCGGCTATGCGTGCCAAATCAAGCAGAACTGAAGGAGAGCATTCTATAGGAAGCACATGCCACTTTATTATCCGTACATCCAGGAAGTACCAAGATGTACCGAGATATAAAGCAGTATTTCTGGTGGTCGGTAATGAAGCGGGATGTGGCTGAGTTTGTCGCCAGGTGTGTAGTCTGCCAGCAGATCAAGGCCGAGAATCAGAAACTCGGGGGTTTGTTGCAGCCATTACCCATTCCGGAGTGGAAGTGGGATAATATCAGTATGGACTTCATCATAGGTTTCCCAGGAGTTCCAAGGGAAACGATGCAATTTGGGTGATAGTGGACCGACTCACCAAAACGGCTCACTTTCTGGCGATGAAGCTTACTTGGTCTATGGAGAAGTTAGTCGAGTTGTATGTCGGGGAGATCATGAGGCTACATGGAGTTTCTTTGTCGATTGTATCCGACCGAGATGCGTGATTTACCTCTCATTTCTGGAAAAGTCTTCAAGCAGCTTTGGGGATGAAGACTGATTTCAGTACTGCTTTCCATCCTCAGACTGATGGACAGATCGAGAGGATCAACCGGGTTCTAAAAGATATGCTAAGATGTTGTGTGATGAATTTTGGCGGTAGTTGGGAGAGGCATTTGGCTCTAGTGGAATTTGCCTACAATAATAGTTTTCCAACAAGCATTGGGATGGCACCTTATGAGGCCCTGTATGGAAGGAAGTGTAGATTACTGATGTGTTGGTATGAAGTGGGGGAACGACAGCTATATGGGCCAGAGATTGTGCAACAAACCTCAGAAAAGATTGAGTTGATTAGGAAGAGGTTAGTCTACGTTCAGAGCAGACAGGAAAGTTATGCCGAAAACCAGAGGAGAGATCTGGAGTTTGAGGAAGGTGACTTTGTCTTTGTGAAGGTGTCTTCAACCAAGGGAGTGATTCGGTTTGGAAGGGGAGGGAAATTAGCCCCGAGATACATAGGTCCTTATAAGATATTGAAGAGAATTGGGAAGACGGCTTATCGGTTAGAACTACCGGAAGAGTTGGCCCAGGTACACAATGTCATCCATGTGTCTATGCTACGAGGCTATATTCCGGATCCGAGTCACCATTTGCCTGAAGTACCAGAAGTTCTGCAATTGGATTTGAGCTACATAGAACGTCCAATAGAGACTATGGATCGACGGGAGAAAGTCTTGAGGAATAGGACTATACCTATGGTCAAGGTCGTTTGGAGGAACCAACTTGTTGAGGAGGCAACTTGGGAATCTGAGGAGAGAATGATGAAAAATTACCCCGAGCTTTTCAAAAAAAAATTTGTAATTTTTTTTCTTCTCACTTTCTTTGTTTTTCTCACACTTTAAGTGTAGTTCCGAGGACAGAACTATTTTAAGAAGGGAGTGTTGTAACTGTAACATCCCAATCTATTATATATATATATTTTCGTATATATTTCATTTTATGAGAAATTGAGACCCTATGTATTTATTTTTGCATACATAATTTCATATGTTTTTCTAGAGTCCAATATTTTTCTTCATAGCATAATATACTGATTATTCTCTTTGTTTCCTACAAGAGTTATTTTAAGGCCTAAATAACATCCTAGGCCAAATTCTAGCCCATTATAGTTATTTTAGGTATTTCTCCTTTGGGCCCATGATTTTTGGTCCAAATAGTAAACCCTTTTAGTTTATTCCTCTTTTAATTATGGTGACTTGTAGTGTAGACTCAATAATAGACAATTAATAAATTAGTGCATGAACAACTTAAGAATGGGGGACACTAGGGTAGCACGTGCATGCAACATGGTTTGCATTGCACACTCTTTTTTAGGCCGGAATGGATCTAAGAGAGGGATAGATGGGAGTAGTGGTGAGGTAGTTTCTCAAGTCATGGGTGGTTATGGCAACTTCCAAACTCATCCTAGCCTTTAATCCCTAACTAGTTGATCAAATCCTAGCTATTCAATCCACCCAAAATTAAGTATAAATACCCCATAGTTTCTTCTCATCTTAGTACATTAGAAAATTTATTAAAGAAAGAAAAGAATTAGAGTGAGAAAAGCTTGAGAATTTTGGGGAGAAAAAGATTGAGTAGATTCTAGTGTGAGTGTTCATCCAAAGAAGGTCGGGAATCACACTAGGAGAGGCTCGGTTTTGCTACACCTTGGAGGAGAAGGATCTTTCGTGCATTCTAAAGGATTTTCTAAAAGCTTTCTATTCGTGTTTCTTCAATAAGGTGGGTGTTTCTCATGACTTCTACTTTAGATACCATGTTAGGTTGTGTGATAAGTGTGCAAGAATAAATGAATGCCATTATTTTGCTCTTTGATTATACCATGATTAAAGTAAGAATGGAACACAAGTGAAATTGTATGCAATGAATGAGTGAACTTAATAGAATGATATGATTAATGTTATGTTGTTTTTGATTTTAATCTAGCATGTTAAATTGGAATAAATGTTTATCTCTGTAGAAAAATGATGATTATGGGAAAAATACATTTTTTTTAAGAAGTCGTGGTTGTGTGGAAAATACTAGTCGTAAGAATCCCTACGTTAATTAGTAAACCATGCTTGTGGTGATGGTAGTCAAATAAAGTTGCAAGTTCGTGTTGATAAATGAACATATTGTAGTTAAACTAAAATGTTGTGTACTGATCGAAAGAAAAGAAGAAACGTTTCCATTATTTCAAATTTTAATACTGATCATTCGACCGAATAGATGTAGTAGTCAACTGACCTGATTATTAAATCCTTCGAGTTTAAAACACTGCAGAACAGCTGACTGGTCTGAGTAATAGTCTACTGTCCTGATCCTTTTTGAGTTTTAAATCTTTTCAGAACAACCGACTGGTAATATTTAGCAGTCGACTATCCCGACCATTTTCTTGAATATTTTTCTTTTGCTGAACAGTCGACTGGCTATGTTTTGAGTCGACTATCCAGATTATTTTGACATCTCAGATTTTAATTTCTGTCCCGTGACAAAATAAATATATATATACTGCTTGAAAGAGATTTGATAATGAAAAAAATGAAGATTGGATGTGACGGATTAGAAATGTGAATTTTATTTACCTTTGCATAAAATCTTATATGAAGTGAAGTGAATTATTCTGCTGAATTTATGAAAAGTTTTACGATTATGAATACTATGAACATGATAAGGAAAATCTGATGTGATCATGAAAAATGAACTTATGAGCTTGAAAGACTCAATTCTTGTGTAATTGTGAATTAAAATTGAGAACTAGAGTGCAGCTAAGCCTCATACCGGCATTGGAAAGAAATGAATTGAAATGAAATTTGAAATGTGGAGACCAAGATTTGGGTCATGTTGAATAAAGAATTAAGACCGGTATAGTGGAAAGGCTAACTCTAGAGAATTGATTTTGTTCATGATTCTAATAAACTAAGGACTAGATACATAGTGAAGATGTGATGAAAGTAAGAGAAAAATACGAGTATGAGGGCCATCGGATTGGCGGTGTGAGAGTAATTCACAGACTGTCTGCTTGATACGTAATGACATGGCGTGAGCACTACTCCAGAATTATCGTCCCGGTGGCGACGCTTGTGGGGTGTTTTGGTGGCTACGGGTGGAGCCATTGTTCCATGGCGGAGGCTGAATTGTCCATAGTCTGCCTGCTTGATGCATCATGCCAGTGCGTGGGATTTCCCTCCACGCTGCCTGGACATGGGCTCGTAGATCATAGAACATCTAGGATATTTACCGTAGTTACCGTAGTAGTTTAAGTCATGGCGAGGGATTGAACCCTATAAGATGAAGTACGATTAAGGGCTTGCCTTCAGACCTATGTAGTATGGGATGCATAGAATCCGAACAAGTGCACATTAGTGTCCTATAACTTAACAACTGCATGAAGGACTAAGTGCACAGCACGATACCAATAGGATAGTCCCTTTAGCTTTGTTTTGTGAACAAGTTTGTGATTTTGTTAAGCAATGAGAATCGTTATACTGTTTCCGGCATAGAGAGGATGGCCGTGTATAATTTTCGTCGGTTGAATAAACTGACGTACCCACAGTTTTGTATGCAGGGTAATTGGCCTGATAAAGATTAAAGGAGAACTGATGCTTAGAGATTATTCAAATGTTGTTGTACTTTTATATGAATGTTGTAAATTGCTTCCGCTGTAAAATGTAAAGTGTAAAGATTCCATGTAATTCTGATGTAAAGTGAAGTTTTTAATTTCCTTGTAAAATTGTACGAAAGAAGTGTAAAGATCCTGTGGAATCTCGAATTCAGTTGTATTTTGGAATTCGGGGTGTTACAGAGTGGTATCAGAGCCACGCTTCACACTAGTACAAATTTATAAGGAACGACACCCTAGAAGTGGACATTAGAGTGTGTGTTGAGTCTAGAGATTTAAATGTAAGTCACTTACATTTGTGTTGCTCTATGATTTATACTTCTTCCTCTCTATTTCTAAGATGGCTGATTAGTTCGACCCAGTTGGAGATGACAATTGGCATATCATAGAGGAAGATTATTATCCTGGACAAGCAGATTCTGAGGAAGAGTACTACCCAGGGTAAGCAGATTCTGACGGAGAGGAACGGCCTGAGTCTCGAGAGATCACCCCACATCCGGATTCATCTGATAATTCTTCTGATGAGGAAGAAACAGTTTCGAATAGTCTTGATGTGTCTCTCCAGAGGCAGGCTGAAACACTGCGAGAGAGAGTTGGACTATTAGAGGCTCAGTTGGCGAAGCGCAATGATGATTTTGCAGTTCTCAGTCATCGTGTATGGGAACTCGAGAAGAGGAAAAACATGACCGATGTACTGAAGGGAGAAGTGGAGGAACTACGGGGAGAGCTTCGTGAAGTGAAGAGGAACCGTAGGAGTTAGACTGTTGTAGCTTCTACTGCTTTCATTCTGATGTCAAGAAATGTCTTCAATTCGAATGTATATGAAATGAAAAGTTGATTTAAAATTCATGTTTTATACTTTGAATTTAATGGATCTTTTACATCAGAATATGGCTGGACGAAGAGCAAGAAACAGTGAAGGTCTATACTTGAAAACGGAACTCGCGAGGGTCTATCAGACACTCAATGCCGTGGCTATGAATCAGAACCAAGGAAGGGTGCCTGCGAATTCGGTACCCGAAGCAATCAAACTCGTGGAATCATTTAAACGGATGAAACCACCGGTATTTGAAGGGAAGTCAGACCCTGACGCCGCTGACAACTGGATCCGGTAGGTAGAGACTATCTTCGGTGTCTTGGAGACCCCTGAAGGCAGCAAGGTGAAGTTGGTGACACTGCAGTTCAAGAAGGATGCGGCTGTATGGTGGCAGTCGATGAAGTGAAAAATGGGAGGTATTGTTCTTGGCTGGGATGAATTCTTGGAAGAATTCCGCAGTCATTATTTTCCCTTAGATGTCCAGGAGAAGAAGACCATGAAGTTTTTATCGCTACAGCAGGGCAGCATGTCGGTTAGAGAGTATGAGACGAGATTCACTCAGATCTCAAGGTATGCTCCCGAATGAGTGATGGATGAGGCGAAGAAGGCTCGTAAGTTCGAGCATGGGTTGAGGTCGAGCTTGAGGTCCAGGATGATACCCCTCGGTATCAGGAGGTTTGACAAGCTAGTCAAACGAGCGGCAGCCACGGAGGCAGACATGGAGCAGTTCCACGCTGTTTAGAATAGAAGGAACAACTGGAACATGGGGAAGAGGCCCGCAGTTGCTGGCAGTGCCAGGGGACAGCCGTTAGCCCAGAGGTTCAAGCCTACGGGTGTGAATACTGTTCAAGTGGCAGGAAGACCCGGAAATACATGTGTGAGACCTCCTGTGGTGACTTGTTACAATTGTGGGGAGGCAGGTCACTACCGATCCCAGTGCCCGAAGTTGCAGGATGTCGTCCAAAGGGGACCAACTCAGCAAGCCCGAAAGAGACCGTACCAGCAAGGGCGAGTATTTGCCTTGACTGAAGCTGATGCCGATGAGGCAGATCACGTCATCACTGGTATGAGGGCGGATGTTTAGAAGTTCATGTTGTTTTCTTTTCTCGTTTATTTAGTGAACTGTTACGTAATGAGTATGTATTATGTAACAGAAGAACTTTATTTGAATGGAATGAAAGCCGTTGTTTTGTTCGATACTGGATCCTCTCATACTTTTGTGTCACCTAAATTTGCTAAAGTTCTGGAAGTTGAACCGAAAATCTTTCCAAGCAAGATTTTAGTAGTAGCTACTCCATCAGGGGAGACTCTAACCACTGATCAGTACTATGCTGACTGCGAGATCGTGATTGGAGATCGAATTTTCGGGATCGATCTGATCGAGCTGAATGTTTTGGGAGTCGATGTTATCATTGGCATTGATTGGATGTCGGTGTACAGTGTGAATATTGATTGTAAGACCAAGACAGTAACAGTCAAGGCTCCAGGAGGACCTAAAGTCACTTTCTAAGGGAAGAGGAGATGTTCAGAGTTGGTTGCTGCTATTAGCCAGAAGAAGGGAATTCCTGCAGAGGTGCAGCAGATTCCTGTGGTACGAGATTATCTGATTGTGTTCTTGGAAGATTTGCCTGGGTTAGCCCCACATCGTGATGTGGAGTTCAGCATCACTGTTCAGCCAGGGAGTGCACATATTTCCAAGGCACCGTATAGGATGGCTCCTGTGGAACAGGATGAGATCAAATGACAGATTGAGGAACTATTAGAGAAAGGCTTTATTCAACCGAGTGAGTCACCTTGGGGAGCGCCGGTGCTTTTGGTAAAGAAGAAGGATGGTTCGATGAGGATGTGCATCGATTACCGAGAGCTGAATAAGGTCACTATTCAGAATAAATATCCGATCCCATGAATTGATGACTTGTTCGATCGTCTACAAGGAGCTGCTGTTTTCTCCAAAATAGATCTTCAATCGGGATATCATCAAGTTCGAGTGAAAGCTGAAGACATGCACAAAATTGCGTTCAGAACTCGACACAGGCATTACGAATTCTTAGTTATGCCATTTGGAGTGACGAATGCGCCTGCAATCTTCATGGACATGATGAACAGAGTTCTGAGGCCGTTCATTGATTCTTTCGTCGTGGTGTTTATCGATGATATTCTCGTGTACTCCAAGTACACGGAGCATCTGGCAACAGTTTTGAGGAAGCTTTAGGAGCATGAGTTGTATGCCAAGTTATCCAAGTGTGATTTCTAGAAATCTGAAGTGGCATTCTTAGGTCACATCCTTTCTAAGGAGGGAGTGGCAGCTGATCCTCAGAAGATAGAGGCAGTGAGAGATTGGGCAAGGCCTACTACAGTGAAGGAAGTCAGGAGTTTTATTGGATTGAATGGATATTACAGGAGATTTATCCAGGGCTACGCTCAGATAGCCGTGCCGCTCACTGGTTTGACCAAGAAGAGTGTGAACTTCAAGTGGACCGAGCAGTGCAAAGCAAGCTTTCAGGACTTGAAAGAGAAGCTGACTACTGCGCCCATTTTGGCTTTGCCTAGAGCAGGTGTTGAATATGATGTCTACAGCGATGCTTCACATCGTGGTCTTGGTTGTGTCTTAATGCAAGAAGGAAGAGTGATCGCTTATGGGTCTAGGCAACTAAGGCCGCATGAGAAAAATTATCCGACTCATGATCTGGAGTTAGCTGCGATTATCTTTGCCTTGAAGCAATGGAGGCATTATGTGTATGGTGAAAAGCTGAACATGTACATAGACCATAAAAGCTTGAAGTACATCTATCAGCAGAAGGATCTGAACCTGAAGCAAAGGAGATGGCTGGAGGTACTTGAGGACGTTCGTCTGGAGATTAAGTATCATCCTGGGAACGAAAATGTTGTTGCTGATGCACTTAGCCGCAAGAATAGTTTGGCGAGTTTGATTACAACTCAGAGGCAGTTGGCAGAGGAGTTGGATCGGGCTGGTATTGAAGTTGTTCAGCAAGGCTTGGGATCATCTTTAGCTCAGTTGAGGCTTCAACCGACACTAAACGAAAGGATTATTGCAAGTCAGAAGGAAGATGCAGAGATTCAGAAGATGAAGGAGCAGGTTGGTGCTGGCAAGTTGCCCGGATTTCAAATCAAGGATGAAGTGCTGTGGTTTGGAGAGAGGCTGTGTGTTCCGGATCAGTCGGACTTGAAAGAAAGTATTCTTCAGGAGGCACATGCTACTCTTTTGTCTGTACATCCTGGGAGTACCAAGATGTATAAGGATATTAAGCAGCATTTCTGGTGGTCAGGTTTGGAACGGGATGTGGCTGAATTTGTGTCGAGGTGTGAGATTTGACAACAAGTCAAAGCCGAGAATCAGAAACCTGGAGGTCTATTGTAACCATTACCTATTCCGGAATGGAAGTGGGATAACATCAGTATGGATTTCATCACGGGTTTGCCCAAGAGTCCTAAGGGCAACGATGCGATTTGGGTCATAGTCGATCGACTAACCAAGTCCGCTCACTTCTTGGCAATGAAACTCACTGCTTTGATGGACAAGTTAGCTGAGATGTATGTTAGTGAGATCGTCAGGCTTCATGGCGTTCTGTTGACCATTGTGTCTGATCGAGATGCGCGGTTTACTTCGCATTTCTGGAGGAGTCTTCAGACAGCTTTGGTTACCAAGACGGATTTCAGCACTGCTTTTCATCACCAGACCGATGGGCAGACCGAGAGAGTCATCCGTATTCTTGAGGATATGCTTCGGTGTTGTGTACTAGACTTTGGAGGCAGTTGAGAAAAGCATTTACCTTTGGTAGAGTTTTCCTACAACAACAGTTTTCAAACTAGCATCGAGATGGCGCCGTACGAAGCTTTGTATGGCAGGAAGTGTAGAACGCCTGTCTGTTGGTTCGAAGTTGGGGAGCATCAGATGTTTGGGCCTGAGATTGTGCAACAGACCTCTGAAAAGATTGATCTAATCAGGAAGAGGTTGGTGGAAGATCAGAGTAGGCAGATTAGCTATGCAGACAACCAGAGGAGGGACATTGAGTTTGAGGTTGGTGACTTTGTCTTTCTAAAGATATCACCCAGCAAAGGCGTGATCCGATTCGGCAAGAGTGGGAAGTTAGCCCCGAGGTTCATAGGTGCATATAAGATATTGAAAAGGATCGGGAAAACTGCTTACCGGCTTGAATTACCGGAAAAGTTGTCTCGGGTGCACAATGTCTTTCATGTGTCTATGCTAAGAGGTTACATTCCAAATCCAAGTCATCATTTGCCCAAAGTGCCAGAGGGTTTGCAGTTGGATCTGAGTCACATTGAGCTCCCAGTTGAGATTATTGATCGTCGAGAGAAAGTCTTGAGGAATAAGACGATAACGATGGTCAAGGTAGTCTGGAGAAACCAGCTGGTTGAAGAGGCTACTTGGGAATCTGAGGAGAGGATGATGAAGGATCATCCCGCGCTCCTTGTTTGATTTGTATTTTTTTGTTCTTTTCCTCTTGTTGTATTTCTGTTTTCCTCACCCTTTAAGTGTAGTTCCGGGGATGGAACTATTCTAAGGAGGGAGTGTTGTAACATCCCGATCTATTATATATATATATATTTTCGTATATATTTCATTTTATGAGAAATTGAGACCGTATGTATTTTTTTTTGCATACATAATTTCATATGTTTTTCTAGAGTCCAATATTTTTCTTCATATCCTAATATACTGATTATTCTCTTTGTTTCCTACAAGAGTTATTTTAAAGCCTAAATAATATCCTAGGCCAAATTCTAGCCCATTATAGTTATTTTAGGTATTTCTCCTTTGGGCCCATGATTTTTGGCCCAAATAGTAAACCCATTTAGTTTATTCCTCTTTTAATTATGGTGACTTGTACTGTAGACTCAATAATAGACAATTAATAAATTAGTGCATGAACAACTTAAGAATGGGGGACACTAGGATAGTTCGTGCATGCAACATGGTGTGCATTGCACACTCTTTTTTAGGCCGGAATGGATCTAAGAGATAGGGAGAGATGGGAGTAGTGGTGAGGTAGTTTCTCAAGTCATGGGTGGTTATGGCAACTTCCAAACTCATCCTAGCCTTTAATCCCTAACTAGTTGATCAAATCCTAGCCATTCAATCCACCCAAAATTAAGTATAAATACCCCATAGTTTCTTCTCATCTTAGTACATTAGAAAATTTATTAAAGAGAGAAAAGAATTAGAGTGAGAAAAGATTGAGAATTTTGGGGAGAAAAAGATTGAGTAGATTCTAGTGTGAGTGTTCATCCAAAGAAGGTCGGGAATCACACTAGGAGAGGCTCGGTTTTGCTACACCTTGGAGGAGAAGGATCTTTCGTGCATTCTAAAGGGTTTTCTAAAAGCTTTCTATTCGTGTTTCTTCAAAAAGGTGGGTGTTTCTCATGACTTCTACTTTAGATACCATGTTAGGTTGTGTGCTAAGTGTGCAAGAATAAATGAATGCCATTATTTTGCTCTTTGATTATACCATGATTAAAGTAAGAATGGAACACAAGTGAAATTGTATGAAATGAATGGGTGAACTTATTGGAATGATATGATTAATGTTATGTTATTTTTGATTTTAATATACCATGTTAAATTGAAATAAATGTTTATCTCTGTAGAAAAATGATGATTATGGGAAAAATACCTTTTTTTTAAGAAGTCGTGGTTGTGTGGAAAATACTAGTTGTAAGAATCCCTACATTAATTAGTAAACCATGCTTGTGGTGATGGTAGTCAAATAAAGTTGCAAGTTCGGATAAATGAATATATTGTAGTTAAATTAAAATGTTGTGTACTGATCGAAAGAAGAGAAGAAACGTTTCCATTATTTAAAATTTTAATACTGATCAGTCGACCGAATAGATGTAGTAGTCGACTGACCTGATTATTAAATCCTTCGAGTTTAAAACACTGCAGAGCAGCCAACTGGTCTGAGTAACAGTCGACAGTCCTGATCATTTTTGAGTTTTAAATCTTTTCAGAACAGCCGACTGGTCATGTTTAGCAGTCGACTATCCCGACCATTTTCTTGAATATTTTTCTTTTGCTGAACAGTCGACTGGCTATGTTTTGAGTCGACTGTCCAGATTATTTTGACATCTCAGATTTTAATTTCTGTCCCGTGACAAAAATAAATATATATATACTGCTTGAAAGAGATTTGATAATGGAAAGAATGAAGATTGGATGTGACGGATTAGAAAAGTGAATTTTATTTATCTTTGCATGAAATCGCATATGAAGTGAAGTGAATTATTCTGCTGAATTTATGAAAAGTTTTACGATTATGAATACTATGAACATGACAAGGAAAATCTGATGTGATCATGAAAAATGAACTTATGAGCTTGAAAGACTCAATTCTTGTGTAATTGTGAATTGAAATTGAGAACTAGAGTGTAGCTAAGCCTCATACCAGCATTGGAAAGAAATGAATTGAAATGAAATTTGAAATGAAGACACCAAGATTTGGGTCATGTTGAATAAAGAATTAAGACCGGAATAGTGGAAAGGCTAACTCTAGAGAATTGATTTTGTTCATGATTCTAATAAACTAAGGACTAGATACATAGTGAAGATGTGATGAAAGTAAGAGAAAAACACGAGTATAAGGGCCATCAGATTGGCGGTGTGAGAGTGATTCACAGACTGCTTGTTTGATGCATCATGACATGGCGTGAGCACTACTCCAGAATTATCGTCCCAGTGGCAACGCTTGTGGGGTGTTTTGGTGGCTACGGGTGGTGCCATTGTTCCATGACGGAGGCTGAATTGTCCATAGTCTGCCTGCTTGATGCATCATGTCAGTGCGTGGGATTCCCCTCCAGACTGCCTGGACATGGGCTCGTTGATCATAGAATATTTAAGATACTTACCGTAGTTACCGTAGTAGTTTAAGTCATGGCGAGGGATTGAAACCTATAAGATGAAGTACGATTAAGGGCTTGCCCTCGGACCTATGTAGTATGGGATGCATAAAATCCGAACAAGTGCGCATTAGTGTCATATAACATAACAGCTGCATTAAGGACTAAGTGCACAACACGACACGACATCAATAGGATAGTCCCTTTAGCTTTGTTTTGTGAACAAGTTTGTGATTTTGTTAAGAAATGAGAATCGTTATACTATTTCCGGCATAGAGAGGATGGCCGTGTATAATTTTCGTCGGTTGAATAAACTGACGTACCTACAGTTTTGTATGCAGGGTAAATGGCCTAATAAAGATTAAAGGAGAACTGATGCTTAGAGATTATTCAAATATTGTTGTACTTTTATATGATAAAATGTAAAGTATAAAGATTCCATGTAACTCTGATGTAAAGTGAAAAGTTTTTAATTTCCTTGTAAAATTGTACGAAAGAAGTGTAAAGATCCTGTGGAATCTCGAATTCAGTTGTATTTTGGAATTCGGGGTGTTACAGTAACATCCCGTATATAATTTTTAAATGAAAAATACATTTCTTATTTCTACACGTGTAACACACGTGCAATTTCATCTTATGATTTTTTTATTCTCAATTTTATTTAAAAGTTATGAACAATTTTCTTTCATTCATTTTTGTTGTATATTAGAACCCATAGGCCTAATAGAAGACTCTAAGCCCATTAAAATAAATTAAATAAATAAAAATAGACCAAGCCCACAAAAGGAAGCCTACTAAAAAAAATCCTACAATTAGTTGTTCACTTGTCATGTAAACAACACGTACAAATAAATAAATAACAACTAAAAAATGAGAGTGTGTGCTTGTGGATTGTACGTGCACGTAGTGCAACCCAAAAGTCACAAGAAGAGTTAGCCATGCATAAGAATATGAAGAGTTGGGAGTTTGTGAGAGTAATGGTGAGTGGATAATTAGTGAAGGGGGTTATGTAGGTTATGAATTAGAACACTTAATTTGAGTAGTACCTCTGAATGAAATATGTGGAAATAGGGAGCTGGAAGAGCCTTCTCAAACCCTATAAATACCACCCCATTTCCTTCATAATCTTGCACCAAAGATCAAAAGAAACAAAAGATAAAAATAAGAAAGAGAGGAAAAGAAAGAGAGAATTGTTTGAGTTCTTGCTTGGAGGAAGGAGAGCTTGCTAGGAGAAGAAGAAAGTCTCATTCTTGGAGCTAGGAGCAACTTCTAGGAGTCTTCTTCTACTTTAGAATCTTCATTTGAGGTGGGTGTTTTCTTGAGCTTTCTAATTTATAGTAACATGTATGTGTAGGTAAATTGATAGATAAACTTGATATGCATATGAGTAGTGATTAAATTGAAATGTTGATATTTAGAATGAAGATACATGCTAATTGAAAGATTTTCATGAAGATAAGTTGAATTGATGTTTTTTAATTGCATGGTAGTACATCTTGATTAGATTAAATGATATGAAAATAGATTTGTACACAAAGTTACTAATTCATGCAAAGAAAATTACTATTTTAAATTTTGTTTACACTTCAGAAAATCATATCTAATAAAATAGTTGGAATCTGGAACTAAATTTTTTGGGGGAGCATCTTGTATATGTCAGTAGCATCCATTTAAAATTTCATAAAATTTGGAGTTGGTTTACTATTTTAATAAATTCTAAAGTCAAAACTGATTAGTAGTTGGCTGGTTACAGGAATTCTGCACACCTTTCGGTTTTTGATTAATTCAACATTGTAAATGAAATAATTTGAGAAAAGTCAGAACTCAGAAATTATAGTAGACACGTTAGCATTTCTGAAAAGTCCAAGAACTCAAATTTTCATAAAGAATTGGATTTTATATGAATTTTACAAGACTGTATAGTAGCAGTATTTCAATATCTCGTCCTCACTGTATATTTTGAAGAATTAAGGGTTATAGATATGGTATTTTGAGAAAACTTATAACTACAAAATGAAAGTAAACTTGTATAACTTTAGTTTGATATAAAGAACGCTAAGTTTCGTGAAGTATACAATTTTCTATGATTTTTACAAATAGCATGAAGTGCAGTTTTCTAACTTTGCATTTACTGTTTAGTAATGTTACTTAAACGACTTGATTGAAAAATATATTCTCGCTGTTTTAAGTTATATTTTGGAAAAGTAAGATCATATTTATGAGTAGATGAAATATGAACTTAAGAAAGACATATATATATTTATATAATAAAACACAAAGAAAGCTATCAAGTAGCTCACATTCAATCCCCTCAAAATCAAAGGCCCAGATCTAACCTCACAAAACATATTTTCCCTCCCAAAATTTTCAATCCCAAAACCAAAATTTCCCCCCAAAACTAAAAAAACTCATTACTTTATTACTCTCTTCTCTCTTCTCTCTTCTCTCTTCTCTCTTCACTTTTTCATATTTCTCTCTTTCTCTCTCTCCCTATCTCTCTCTCCCATTCTTTTTTTATTTACTTGAAAATTTAGATTTTAAGATTTTAGATTTGTAAATTTTTAGAATTTACTGCACATGTTATACTGAAAATATCAAATATCTCTTCAACAGTTAAATTTCATCATTTTTCACACTTAAAGCTCTAAGAAGTTAGATTTTACACCCCATTTATAATTATTTTTTAGCACATACTAATGGAAACATGGATTTTATTTACAACTAATTATTGTCATACTATTCAAACTTGAGCTACATAATTGTTGTTTTACTGTTTAAAGGGCTTTTCATGTTTTGTATCGTTTCAAAGACGTGCCGTAGGCACGTGCCCACGGGAAAATCTAGTAGTATATATATATATATATATATATATATATATATATATAGGATTAAGATGTTAAGACTAGTTCAAAATAAATCAAAGGAAGATGATGAGATTGATTTTCAAAGATAAATTTTAAAGAGATTATGTCTTAATCTTAATTAACTTGATTCAATAAAATTTTGGATGAATATGAAAAGTGTTTTTTAAAATGAATAGGTTGAGAATGTACCTATTTATGAATGAATAAGAATGCGTGAAAGAATTTGAATAAATTATGAATACATGAAATTTGAGAAAATGAATTATAAGGGGATGAGTACCCCAAGTTGTTGAACATGGAAAGATGTTGATTCTAGAGGCTTAGTGATACCCAGGTACCAGCAAAAGTAATGATAATGAATAATTGATTGTTGAGAAGTGGCCAATAAGGGGTTCTGGGTATTTTGTGTAAGACATGCAGGAGGGTAAACTAGCTCTAGGTAGTATTATTTATTTATGTTCAAATATAAGAATTAACCACTAAGTGAAGATGTAATAAACTTGGGCAAACGTAAGTAGAGGACCTCTATATAGTCAGGCGGTGGATTCCGGGACTATAGACCCAGTCGAACGGTGGATTCCGGGACTGTGGTTACTTGCGATGGATGCGAGCCATAATTAAATCCACGATTATGGTTGATCGGGCGGTTGATTCAGGGATCATGAATAGTCGGGCGGATAGTAGGCCGTACTCCAGTGTATATGTGTATACCGGGGCTAGAGGGACGCTTGCCGGATGTTCCCACGACGAGGGTTCTGTATAGTCGGGCGGTGGATCTCCGGGACTAGAATCCGTACTCATGGAATGTCTAAACATTGTTTTATTATTGGGTAGTTATCATGGCGAGGGATTAAACCTTTAATGTGGAGTACGTAAGTGCTCGCCCTCGAGCCTATGTAGTATGGGATGCATAGAATCCGAATAAGAATGCATTAGTGTCATTATAGTATAACACATGCATTACGCATTAAGTCATGTCATACACTAACATATCTAGGGTATTCACTCTTTAAACTTTTATATGCATTTAAGTTTGTGATTTGTTAAAGTAAGAGATTTAGTTATAATACAGTACAGAGAGGATAACTATTTGTAACATTGCTTCAGTTGTAAGCAACTGACGTGCCCACAGTTTCACATGTAGGACTTGGATCTTACAAGGAGATATAGAGATAAATTTGATGTTGATGATTAGTTACATGTTCAAGTTGTTAAATTGTATATTTATCAAGTTGTACTTCATTTATTTTTCGTTGCGTTATTGATGTAAAAGAACAATGTTGTAATAAAACTTTCAAAATTCCTTGTAAAATTGTACGAAGTGAAGTGTAGATCCTGTTGAGCTACGAATTACCGTATTTT
The DNA here is from genome assembly GCA_017893485.1 of Hemerocallis citrina. NCBI lineage: Eukaryota > Viridiplantae > Streptophyta > Magnoliopsida > Asparagales > Asphodelaceae > Hemerocallis > Hemerocallis citrina. Next base: position 156,017,265 of record CM030360.1, on the reverse strand, counting down.
GGTATTCGGGGCATTACAAATGGTATCAGAGCCGACTTTCAACACCGAGTGTGGGGCATGTTTATATAGTCGGGCGGTGGATTCCGGGACTATAGACCCAGTCGGACGGTGGATTCCGGGACTGTGGTGAACCCTCAATTAAAATCTGGGATTGTTGTTGATCAAAAGGTGGATTCTGGGATCATAATTAGTCGTGCAGATAGGAGGGTAGCTCAATTAAATCCGGGATTATGACTGATCGTGCGGTGGATTCTGGGATCATGAATAATCGGGCCGATAGAAGAGCAGATGCTCCACAACGGCTAGATAGTAGATCCTGCACTAGATTGTGCATGCCCCGTGCTCAGCGAGGATGCTGATTTCTGAAGGGGGTGTGTGTGTAACACCCCATAATTTCTAAAATAATATATATATATATATATATATATATATATATAAAATAAAACACAAAGAAAGCTATCAAGTGGCTCACATTCAATCTATCCCAAAATCAATGGACCAGATCTACTCTCACAAAACATATTTTCCCGCCCAAATTTCAAACTTCACAATTTCAAAAAAACACACACACACACACTCTTTCTCAACTCACAAAACACCCTCCCCCTATCTGCTTCTCTCTCAAAACCCCAACTCAAAAAACCCAGCCTGTCGTCTTCTTCCTCCATTTCCCCCAAAATCGAAATCGATATCATAAGCGAAATCTCTCTCTCAACTCACAAAACACCCTCCCCCTATCTGCTTCTCTCTCAAAACCCCAACTCAAAAAACCCAGCCCGTCGTCTTCTTCCTCCATTTTTCCCAAAATCGAAATCGAACCCAGCCATCGTCTTCTTCCTCCATTTCCCCCAAAATTGAAATCGATATCATAAGCGAAATCGAAATCGAAATCGAAGAAGATGAGGATGTTCAATCCATAGCCAGTGTTCTTGAAGAGGGAGTGGGCCCGCAACTGGCCGTTCATCGCCGAATTCTCCATCACCGGCGCCCTCATTACCAAGTTCACTGCCGGGCTCACCGGTAACAAAAGAATCCCAAAACACCCCGATGGCTAGCACAGGAAGGTAAGCTCTCTCCTCGATGGGAAGGTTCGACAATTCTCTCATGCCATATAGTCCAAATGACTGCCATGTTCATCTAGCTATAATGGATTTGAATAGCTTCATTCAGTTAATTAATCAGCCTGGATTTGATGAAATAGTTTTACTTGATTAGTTTTTTTAGAAAATACTGCAAATACTTAAGATTTTGTTCAAAATGAATTTTGGTAAATTAAATGATTAATAAACTATCTTTTAAATGACAGTAGTTTTCTTTTTCTTCGTAATTTCATCTTTATCCTCTCAATTTATGCAGCCAAGCTGATTGACCAGGGGATAGCATATGTGCTTATGATTTTAGCTCTTATTGTGACATATCTCATCCACTGATACAAGGTGTTCAAAGATCATATTGTGGCCTCTTTCATCTTCAAGATTGATGTATCGAACTCCTGATTGCAATTGTAATATCACCATCAAATAATTAAGGGTCATTAATGTTTGTATCGAAATCGAAGAAGATGAGGAAGTTCGATCCATGGCCAGTGTTTTTCAAGACGAAGTGGGCCTACAACTGGCCGTTCATCGCCGGATTCGCCATCACCAGCGCCTTCATCACCAAGTTCATTATCGGACTCACCGGTAACAATAGAACCCCAAAACACCCCCGTTTTTTAACTTCAAAGATCGCATATTTTTTGCATTTGAGTCGAACCCATGAGTTTGTTTGTTTTTGCAGAGGAGGATGACAAGAACTCCCGCTTCGTTCAGCAGCACAAAAGAGGAACGGGAATGTTTCATTGCTTTAAGATTAGGATTTTGTGGATGTAGATATACGGGGAGATCGAGATAGATCTTCATATGGGTTTTGTTCATGTGTAAAATGTTCAAGATGGAGCGATGTTAGTAGGATAATACTGAAACCTTTTCCACTTGCTTGCAAGTATCTATATGCACTGATTTTCTTTTTATTTAATCCAATTTATTTTCTCGATGCTTAGTTCTGAATGCAATTTGGTTGCCTGTTGAGCTTTAGTGTATTTGTGTTCTCATTCTGTCCTTTTGATTGAGTGGATCTAGAGTTTATTAGATGGAATGAAATATGACAATTCGATGTATTTGTATTTGCTCAATATGACCTTTTGTTTATTTTAGAGCTCCAATTTAACCTTAAACCATATTTAGTGATACTCTTATTATTGTCCTGTGTATGCGCTATTTTACTACTATCTGAAGGCTATTCAATTAAGTAGATATGTGGAATCTTTTAATCTCCACTACTGAGCAATGTGTACTAAAATGATGGAATAACCTTGCTTAAGGGACATATTTTTTGATACTTAAAACAGTTTTGACTTGTCGAGTGATATATAATCTTTTTTTCAGGGAAGTGAGTGTGAGTATCGTCATTGTGAGAATGCAAGACTCAACCCGAGAAATTTCTAGTATTGGTTGAACCGCAACTGTCGCAATCCAAGATGTGCATTTCAGCATCCTCAATCCAAGTTTTTTTTGGGGGGGATATTGACAGCAAAGCATTCAACTTATATCTGCCATCTTTGCGTCAGGTCTTCTGTAGGTATGCTCATGTTTGGTTTAGGCTCCTCAATTCAGGCATCAATAACTAGTAGGTACTGCATATCTCATACTTTACTATGTAAAATATGTAGGACAAAAAAATTGATTGTAGTGTTAATGACTGTTTATAAATTGCTAAACTTTAACTGTTAAACATTTACATGCATCTTGGCTATCTAATACTTTACTATTTAGTGTTAATGACTGTTTATAAATTGCTAAACTTTAACTGTTAAACTTTTACATGCATCTTGGCTGGATAGTTTTACTTGAAAAGAAAAGGTGCAAATTTAAAGGGATATATATATTTAATGAATCTTGGTCAAGTTCAACAGTTAATTTAGAGGGGTGATTTGTTCATGCTCAACACGAGTTTTCATCTCCATTTGTCAAACTCGATTATCAATTTCTTTTCTTTTCCAAGTGAGACTCAGTGTTCTACAATGTTAATACGATTGCTTCTACACGGAGACTCACTGGAAAAAATAAAGAAAAAAAATAAATACTCGGTATTGACAATGATGAAGATCCTAAAGTGCAAAGGGGTATAGAAATTTAAGGTGTTGAAATGCTGATAAAAGATAGGTAGCAAAGTGCAATATTAGTGCAACATCTAATTGAATTTGGAACTACAACAATCGGATTTAGAAAGTTAAGATGGATTATTGTTTGAAACATAATGTTGATTGTAGTAGGTACAACATATTACCTCTTCCAAGTATAAAAAAATTGTAAAAAGTAATAAAATCCCTTCAGATATAATGCATACTTTGTAATTCGTAATCCGAATTTTGAAGTCTGAATATATTTTGTTATTGGAACTGATGTCAAACAATGGTTCTAATCGTATCCTGACTTTGTATGATACCAATGGTTTTAGTTGTTCTGGGGTTTGTAACCTAACTGTTTACTTTAGATTATAATCTGTGAGTTCACGGAAATTTGGATTTCTTATAAATTGTTTTCCAGGTTATGTTACAAGACAAAGGATTTTGAATGTAATGTCAGATCTGCATCTTGGAGTTCAGATGGAGAAGCTCAACATTTTAATAAGTTTAAGAAAGTGGTCGCAGTGTCTGAAAGTGTCTTGGCGGAGAAGGGTAGATTTGGTTAAGTCATCTTATTTAACTGAGGCGTTCACTTTTGATCAGAATTTTGTGGGAACTTCTTCGACTGTTGAACAAGGGAATGCCGGGGCATTGCTATTCAACCTTGGAGGTCCGAATACCCTTCAGGATGTCCAGCTGTTTCTATTCAATTGGTTTGCAGATTCGGTATGTAGTTTTTCTCGACCTTAGTAAATCCCATATGTGCAACTTTATATTTGAAAGATATTATACTGAGTATATATATGGCTATGTATATATATATGATGTATAATAAACATCTGAGATTTAAAATCAAATATAACGAGGAAGAAGTAAATATCTCTCATGGAGATAGGAGATAAGAAATCTAAGAAAAAATATATCTGATGGAGAGAACATAGAAAACCATGTGAACAAATAAATGGATATTTTTGACATTTATCATTGATTTAAATTAAATACTAGGTTTGACCTATAGACACGTGCCTATGACACGTTTTCTTCAACGATACAGCATATGAAAAGTAACATGAAGGTTGGAACCAAAACTGGATATGCTGCATCGTTCACGAAAACATGTCGTAGGCACGTGTCCACGGGCAAAGCTACATGATTGCTTTAAATAATTTCAGAAGTCTTTTAGATATGGAGTTGGAACCATAACCAACTCCATTTTGATGGAAAATGGCTTTTTGAAATGTAAAATATTTTTTAATTTAGAACCTTCGATTTTTTTAATCTCAAAATCCGACATTTAGAAACTTAGATTTTTAACCAAGCTGTCTATCAAATTTCGTCTTTGATTATATGTGTATCCCATAATGGCAAATTACTCCAGTCACTAGCTTTCAACTTATCTATTAATCAACCTGACCACCACGGTTGACTTTGATAAAAATAATTATCAGAAAGTTATCCTGGTTATGCATTTATTGGGCAGCTTTCTGATTATAATTGATCCTTTTGTATATTGTATGGACCTTGACGTCCAATCTTCTGAGCAGATTGTTGAAGTGAAGACTGTTATGAAATCTGGTCAACCATACATCTCTATTGTACTTGATAGAAAGCGAATGAAAATGCTGAATATAGAATTTTTTGATTCCATTAAGCGTTCAATCTTGAACCATCCAAAAATCAAATTAAAACCAGAGGTAGGTCTACTCTGCTGAGCCTTTTTCCCTCAACTTTATTCTCCATGTAAAGGACAACCTCATATTTAATTATTTTTGTAGCATATTTCAATCCGGAACAATGGTAACTTGAGAATTGCCCCTCCTATGCTACAACGAAATAGACTTCGGTTTGATCTGCACAGTTTAGAGTCCATACTTCCTAAGGTCATAGTGAAGGTATGACATATGGATATGTATTTGAAACTTGAACTTTCACTGCAAAATCATATATAGTGTTGAATTTCTTAATTTTCAGATGAGGTTAAATTTTTGTGTTTGTCTTAAATTTGATGGACAGGGCATCTCCACTATTGGTTGCGTTGTTTTTCACCCTATTAAAGAAAATAGTGCTAAAGAAGAAATATATGATCCAGCAGTTGAAGGGTGAGTTTTCTAAAGTTAAATGCTGAATTTTGTTTCTTGCATTATGTGTACTTCGATCAGTTCTTAGCCCCTTGAGGATAATAAGCAACTACAAATGTTCTGGGTTTTGTTAAATATTGCCTTGGTGAGTGAACCCTAGCAGTGTAACATGATATCATAAAAACTGGGAGTGTCATATCTAGGTTTAGCTCCTCCATGGAAATGTATTTACTTTCACATTGCATTGTGGGAGAGAGAGAGAGAGAGAGAGAGAGAGAGAGAGAGAGTTACGAATTGAGAGAGAGAGAGAGAGAGAGAGAGGGAGAGTTACGAATTACTTGCATTACCTAAGCCAAATATTTTGGTACTATACCTACTTCCGTACTTTATGTGCATAATGATTGGTATATGGCTTAACCGTCTCTTCAATGTCCTCGCACCAGCATTAGTATCTGCTGTGCAATTGATGCTTGATGAGGTATTCATGTGTATAATGATCTTAATTTTTCTGAAGGTGTTTGTTGATATATATTATATAGCTTTCTCTTCAAACTTAATATAGAAGTTTTAATGAAATGTAGGTTACCACATATTGACAAACTTCTATCTAATGTTCTAGGACCAAACATTAATATTTTTTGTGCAATTGATGCTTGATGTTCTCATGTTTATTGTCTTATGTGTTGTAATTATGTTTGCTTTCCTTCATGTCATGTTCAGTCGACTTTTAAATGGAGAATTTGCTATCTGCAGGTTGCAATAAGAAATATAAGGAGAGATGCAATTAAAGAATATCAGAAACTTGATAAGGTTTGTCATTTCTCTTACTGTTTGCCATCAATAAGATTTGTCCATCAATAAGATTGTCGTCCTACATCCTAAGGTCAGAAACATAGGATCTGGCCATTAATAAGATTTGAACATAAATTTTCTTACTAACTCTTAGTGTTTGTTTCTTTAATTATCATTGGTTTTGATTGATTCTTGCAAAACTCTTACTGTTTGTTTAGGCTTACCGTTTCATCCTATATTGAAGACTCAAAGCATTGTGTTTGATCCTTATTGTAACAACTCTTTTTTTTGGTAGTAGGGTTGGTGTATGATGTATTAGTTGTATATTTTGTTCACTTAAGTTATGTAGAATGAGAGATTATGTAAATCTGTGTAATATTTAGTATTTTGGGATATGATGTAAGTATCTGTATAGGATGATGATATAATACAGTGATGTTAAAATCCGTACCCGCAAAGTTGTGGAGTATTGGGTTCTGTGTGGTTTTTGAAAGGTTTTTCTAAAAATCCATTACGTTTTCAAACGGAATCTTGAGTTTTATTTTGTATCTTGCATTATATGAAGGTTTTTGCCCCTATAGCGTTATATATATGATGCCTGTGTGATGTTGATTGGATTGGCCTGGGGAGAATTGATATTAACTGCCTGTGATGCTATATTTTTAATTGTTAGCAGAATTCCGTAAGGAATTGCTGTAAACGGACTAATATTTTAGAGGAGATTCTGTCAAAATTTTTACTAAAATTCCTATTAGTATTCTAGAATAGAAATGACCATTTGTCGTCAATCCATCTGCAATCTTCATGTTCTCTTAATGTTTAAAATGCGTGATAGTTGGGCTTATGTGTTTTGTGTGAGAGATAATGTAAGTTATAGATTAAAATATAGATTAAAAATAAGATATACATGTAACATATCACATCTATTGAAATATATAAAAAATGGGGGCTAACAAGCCTGTTTTAGATCAAATTTGCTGTAGGCTCTCCAATATATGGATACTAGATATATTAATATGGAGATGTAATTGTACTTGACATGTAAATCACAACAAACTCTCTCTCTCTCTCTCTCTCTTAACCTTTTTTAAAATCATACATGGTTAACCACATGAAAATATGACAATGGGAAATTATCTCATGCAGTTTGAGGCGATAACTGCATCAGCAACTGAATTGCTACTTATGGCAGGCTACAAATCAAATATGAAATCTCTTTTGTTTAGGTCACACATAGCAAGTGATTTCGATCCACTATTGTTGTAGATTTACAACACTTCTTTTAAATCCCGAGCTCCTGACAAATGATCCTGCAAGATAAAAATCAATAAACTACTTAATTCAGAAAACATCAATGTCTACTGCCAAATACACTTCTATATAAATAATTCTTCACGAAGACGTGCATATATTTAACTTTTTAGTGGACTTTTTATATACTGCATCGTTCACAGAAACGTGCCGTAGGCACGTGTCCACGGGCAAACCTAGTATATATATATAATATAAAAAGTATGGTGGCTTAATGTGTAAATATAGTGAAATGTGTATTAAAGTTGGGGGGGGGGCACGGAAATTGAAACAACACCTTGCTGTTTGACTTTGTCAGCCATGACTGATGTGGCTTGGGAGTGGGGCCCACCCAGAAGCTTTGGGTTGCTGTCTTCTCTAACTTTGATGACGTGGCACTAGGACCTACTTGGGTGTTGTGCTCATGGAGGAAAAAGAGAGAGAGGAGTTTGTGATATTGTCCCACATCGGGAGTTGCACAAAAATGAATTAAATATAAATACTATTGCCTATGATCAAGAGTCACCAATTCGGTTAACCACCTTTTGAGAGGCAGCCTGTGGTGGGCAGTTGTACTATACTATAAATAATTTGTCTGATAAATTGTATAAATTGTCCAAGCTAGGGGCAGGAGCGTTACACTTTTATTTTTTTTGTATTTTTGTATGTCAAAACTCATTATTTCTCTTTCTTCTTCCTTATTTTCTTCTCTTTCTATTTGTTCTTCTATTTCTATTATTCATGTTAGCATATTTATTTTTTATATTCTTCTATTTCATCCTCACTACTTAGACTATTTTCTTCCATTACCATTATTTCCTCATCTTCACTTTTTTCTGGCCAGTCTTTTTTATATTCTATGAGTTCATAGTTTATGTTATACATATATTCAATTTCTTCTATATATATATATATTTCATTCTTTTAGGACAATTTGGTGATATATGTCCTACTTCTCCGCATATATAACAATTACATTTCTTTGGGGTTGTTGGATATTGTTTGTTTTTATTTATTTATTTTTCTGAAGTTTTTTAATAGAGTTTTTTGTATCTTTTAAAAGTTTTTAAATATATTTTGGTTTTATTTTTGGATTTTGTTTTTACATATTTTAATTTAGTTATATCTATTGTTACATCTCCAATTATTTGGTTTTACTTCTTCACAACACTCTTTGTTTATATATTCTATAGTATTTTATAGTTGACGTAACGCCCCGGATCCCCGTTACCGGATATCCGTGACGTAACCAGAATCTTTGCCTTCAAATGCATCTCAACACAGTAATAATACGGAAATTTAAAAAAAATTTATTGCCAAATAAAGTCCTTACATTATTGATTACAACCAATGTCTTGTTCTTGAACAAGAATACAAATTACATTAATTCATTACATCTTATTACAAATGTATATCAACTCCTCTTGTAAAGTTAACAACCGTCTCTCGGAATGGCAGTTGACGACTCACTGCCGAAGCTCCGCTGAACAGTCAGTCTGCTTCCGTGGGACTTGCTCCTCGGCTTGAGTTTTCTGCTGTGCGACTCTGATATCTCCGCACATGCTCGAAAGGTAGAACTGGTACCTAAAAGGTGGGGAACGTCAGTACTTCGACTGATGCAATAATGATAATAACAGCGATCCTCCAAACTGGCAACCAAAAACCATCTTGAATGGAAAGAGAAACGTGCATCCTAAAATTATGTAGTGCCCGTGTATGCCATGATCTAACAACTAAATGCACCAATCCCAAGCCTATCATAAAGCAAGCAAGACTTGGGAATCTGGATTTGCATGCATCCCATACTACATGCATTCCAGACCCAAGCATGGCCTAATCTAATGTGCTAAACCAGAATGCACATGATGCATCTATTCTAATGCAATTCATTAGGAAACGTATGCATCCCATACTACATACTTTTCCAAAATCAACTTCGATGGAAACGTATGCATCCCATACTACATACTTTCCAAGGAGTTCGCCTCTCCTAATTGTAGGATTCAATCCCTCGCTATGCATCCTACCCTTGTACTCATCCTATTCCCAATAGACTCGTCCGTTGCCCAAGGAGGTTGCAGTTGGTCGGTCTAGTTCTGCCACTACAGTGTCTAAGTGGTAGTCGTGTTTGCCACTCGGTACCTGCGTACGGACCTCTTCGGAAAGCTGCATTGAATTCGGTCGCAAGACCGTGTAATTCATGTGCCCACCCCTAACCCGGCTGTGGACTAACGCATGCGTGTTCACCCCTAACCCGACTATGAACTGATATATATAAACAAAACCCACCTGCATAGAAATGTGATGGCCTCAAGGGTCAAGTCCCCCTAGCCTCCCGTTCCTTACTTTGGCAAAACTTTGGGAATTAATAGATCGAGATACGAGCCGAGGACTCACTCATGAGTGCCGAAAATGTATCCCTACGACAGGAAAGTACAACACCGACTATGGTCTACTAGTACTAATGCAATTTCCCAAACCCTAATACATCACTTCAATCGCAGCCTTATTCTAATCACTTTGGGTAAAAGATAAGATTGCTTCCAAAACTTGCTTATCGACCTCTGGCCCTGGCGATACCGGTCCGGTTCGCCTCTTCCCCGGCTTGGAATGTCTAGCTCTACGGCCTACATTCACCCCAAACCCGGTTGTAAATGTATGTTCACCCCTAACCCGGGCTATGAACTTATTTCAATGGCACGACTCGGATGTCCTACGCTTCAGTGGAAGTTTATAACTTAGGGTCGACATGTAACACCCCGCAAAATTAATTGACAATTTTGCCCTCGGGTGTTACGCACGTGCATTTTGTACTATTATTGATTATATCCATAACGCATTTTGATATGTATTTTGAATTCCAATTATATATGCAATCCCGTATTCTTAAAATTCCATTTGAGACACCTCAAATGCTAAATTCCAATCTTTGAGTTTTTACGTGCTTTTTACGTATTATAGATGCACGTGTCAATTTTGGGTATTCCACCGTTGCGGGCAAAGTTTTCAATGGATTTCAATCATTTATTTTATAAACATATTTGAATTTGTTTTGTAAACGAAAATTCAATTTTTTGACTGTCTTTATTAAAATAAATTTTCTACGTGCAATACATGTGTTTTCTGTACGTTTGAGTACATTATCATATATGTATACTAAATATATTCTTATGTTGCATTCCAATTAATTATAAATATTTTTTGGTTCATAAGGTCAATTTTTGTATTTTTGAGATTTTACGGGCGACGCACGTGTTTTGGTGCACGTGTTTAAGTGCGTTCTTCCTTCAAATAAATTTTCATGAAATGTTCCTTTCTATTTTAATTGTGCATGAAAAGTATAATTTTAAAGTTAATTTTACATATTTATTACATATATAAATAATAGTTTTAAAGAGATTAATTAAATAAATTATTTTGTACACAAAGCACGTGCACGTGCACACGTGCGTTGTGCACACAATTTTTGGGGCCGGGCTGTTTAGAGAGGAGGGAAATTCTGGAGTTTTGATTTTGAAAGTAGGAGGGAAAGTAATTTTCAAATTTTAATCATGGGTTAGTGGTGTTCATGTGGGAGGTAGTTATACTAACTACCCTACTACTCCCTTATAAAAATACCCCCTTAGTCTCTCATTCTCTCATCTCTTCTCCTCCCTCTCTCCTACCATTTCCGAAAAGAAACCCACCAAAAACAGCATAGCCTTGCCCATTTCTCTACCTAATAACCATTCCATTTGCCTATATACATATACTAATGTATATATATGTGCATACATAGTATGTGTATATGAAAGAAGATGGGAGTTTGTCCTTGTTGTTGCCGAATGGAGTGGAGATGGAGATGCTCTTGATGATGGATGCTTGCCGAAATGTGGAGCTTGGAGACTTGCCTTGGTGCGCGGAGTTCGAGGAGTTTGCAATTGGAGCTTTCTTTAGGAGCTCCTAATTCTAGGAGTTTATTTGAGTGCATAATTTTCAATTTAGGTGGGTGTTTCTTAAATGCTTTCTAATTTAGGAGTAGAAATGCATGATAGATGATATATAATTTATTTGGTTGAAATTGAATTGATTGCATGCAAATTAATGTAGAAATGAATCGTTAAATTTTGATTGATTGTGGTAAATGCAATTTGCTATGCTATTCCTTAAATTGTTATGATTGCTAGTTGAAATGCTAGAATTGAAGTGATTGCATGAAATTGATGCATGTTGAGACATGATTAGAATAATGCAAACTTGTTGTTTGTTGAGAATGTGGCAAGGAAGTGTGATTATAACCTCAAAATGTTATTTATACAAGTATAGAGATTTTTGTAAAGTGATTTTTGATAAAAGAAAACAGTCTATTTGAAAAATTGATTGAATATATGTTTTGATGCATTTTAAGGATTTCATTTGAAAAATGAGAAACTTGAGAATTTGATAATATATACGATAATGTTTTAAAAGGAATACATTCTGGAAATAATTTATATTTTGTATATGGAAGTACAAATCGATTAAAAGGTCGAAAAATGTATGCAAAGATGCAATTTGTGGATTTGACAGTCGACTGATAAGTATAAGAAATTGGGTTGTTGTCGGCAGGACAGTCGACTGTTCACCTTCACAGTCGACTGCTGCTGTCATGAATTTTGATAATGAGTTTTCAAAGTATTCGCGGAACAGTCGACTAATTCCTGGTCGACAGTCGACTGAACCGACTGTGTATTATTGATGTTTAAAAAGTTTTCATAAAACAGTCGACTGATTCCTGGTCGACAGTCGACTCAACCGACTGTGTATTATTGATGTTTAAAAAGTTTTCATAAAACAGTCGACTGATTCCTTGTCACTAGTCGACTGAACAGACTGAGATGTTTTGATGTTCGCTGAACAGTCGACTGATACTGTCACCAGTCGACTGGACCAAACTGTTTATTTTGGTTTTGAGTTTGGATTTGATTTTGACAAATGAAAGTTAAATACGAGATTTTAAGGTTATTAATATTTGCTTGAGTTTTATTGTGAAATGCACACAAGGTTGTGAAAGATGAAATTGATAAAGAGATCTAATTGAATGGTTCTCATGAGATTATAAAAGAAATGTTTTGAGAAAGAATTTGTGAACAAGAGAAATGAAATGAGTATTGAGATTGATTATGAAATATTGTTGATCTCTAGAAAGAGATAGTTGTTGGAATCTAGAGGCTAGGCGAGACCCTAGTGACCGGCAGTTTTTATTTATGATTTGAGAGCTAACCGTTGAGGGTTGAGCGTCTCTCGAGAAGTAGCCAGGTAGGCTGACTGTCTCTATTGTTTGAATTAAGTCCGGTAGGGTAAGCTAGCTCTAGGTTGTGATGATTTTCTTTTAAAAACAAATTTTGTAAGGCTGTGATGGAAGTGAGAGAAAAACACGAGTTGAGGGCCATTGGATGGGTGTTGTTGAGGGTATGCACAGGCTGTCTTCACGATGTGTCGTGACATGATGTGGATACTACTCCAGAGTATCATCCTGGTAGCGATGCTTGTGGGATGTTTGATGACTACAAGAGGATCGTGTGCCATGAAGTGAGGCTGAATTACCACAGGATGTCTGCATGATGAGTGATGTCAGCGATGGAATTCCCCTCCAGGTTTTCTGTACACGTGCTTGTAATCGTAGAACATCTATGATACTTACCGAAATTACAGATAGATACATAGTGAGGACGTGATGAAAGTAAGAGAAAAACATTGAGTATGAGAGCCATTGGATAGCGGCGAGAGCGTATCCCAGGAATTCCCATGATGAGTCTGGGTGAGGATGCTGCTCCAGAGTACCGTCCCGGTGGCGACGCTCGTGGGATGTTTGAAGACTACGGGTGGTGTCATGTCTATGGTGAGAGGTGAATTACCACAGGATGTCTGCATGATGAGTCATGTCAGCGATGGGATTCCCTCCAGAGTGCCTAGGCATGAGTTCGTAGGTCAGAAAATATCTAGGATACTTACCGTAGTTACAGTAGTAGGGTAAGTCATGACGAGGGATTGAACCCTATAAAGTTGAAGGACGATTAAGGGCTTGCCCTCGGACCTATGTAGTATGGGATGCATAGAATCCGAACAAGTGTGCATTAGTGTCATGTAATATAAATAACTGCATTAAGGACCAAGTGCACCGCACAACACGACATCAACAGGATAGTCCCTTTGTAGCTTTATTTGTGATCAAGTTTGTGTTTGCTAAAGTATTTAAGAATCGTTATACTGTTTCCGGCATAGAGAGGATGACCGTGTATAATATTTCGTCAGTTGTAAGCCACTGACGCGCCCACAGTTTTATATGCAGGATTTGGAGTTACATGAAGATATAAAGATGGATTGATGCTGTTGATTACTTAAATGTTAAAGTTGTAACCATTGTACTTTCATTATTGTTGTATTTTATTGATTCCGCTGCTTATTGATGTAAAAGACTCTGATGTAATCATTGTTGAAATAAAAGATTTCAATTCCTTGTAAAATTGTACGAAAGAAGTGAAAAGATCCTGTAGAACATCTCGAATTTAGTGTATTTGGGATTCGGGGCGTTACAGAGTGGTATCAGAGCCACGCTTCAAAGTAGTACAAATTTATAAGGAACGACACCCTAGAAGTGGACATTAGAGTGTGAGTTCAGTTTATAGAGATTTAAATGTAAGTGATTTACATTTGTGTTGTTCTATAGGCTGATGTTTTCTTCCCCCTTTTCCCTATTAGATGGTTGGTGTCATGAATGGAAGTTGTTATTGAATTTACATTCAAATTCATTCATGATGCTCTCCTCGTATACATTGATTTGAGATTGTATGCGAGCTCATTTTCTCGGGGTATTAGAGTATTGCAGTGGAAGCGTGGTTGGCTTTGAACAGTCATTCATGATACCTTACACATAGACACACTTTCCCTTCAAATTATTTTATATGGATTTTCATCATAGTACTTTTCAGCATTTAATATTTTTCAAATAAATATTTTCCTATACTATTAAATCATTTCAATGCCTAGTATTTTGTCTATTTTCCTTAGTCTTGATTTTGTTGAACTTATTTTAATTGTCTCTCAATCTTAAAGTTTTGTCTTTCGTGTTTTATGTCACCTTATATTCATCCGTCCATATGCGCTATTACTTTACGTATTTTGTTAAATTTATATTACAACTATTATTTATTATTACATTTTGAATTTCGTTTGTGAAGTTTGCTTATGTATATGATTTGATTTTGTGATACGATATTCTTTCGTTATCTCGTATTGCCCCATATACTTCAACATATTTTAACAAGATTGAAATATTTTATCCGTATAAATTTGATTTATTGTCTGCATTCGATATTATCGTTATTGCATATTGTCTACTAATTTGTTTTGTTATATTTATAAATATTTTGTATACTCACTATTCATACTTTACTCTATCATCTAATTTTAAATTGTCTTTACATTCTTGATTACCACATATGTTTTCCATTGAATTTTTATATGTGTCATGTATTTCAAAATATTTACTATACATATAATTTCACCATCCTCCAGTTATTACATTACTATTTTTATGCATAATTGTTTGTGTCTATTGTCCTAAATTGCTACACTACATCATTATTGTTTTCAATTCCGACATGTGCATATATTTTACACTATTTTAGTGTTATAAATAATTTTTCATCACTACTAATTAGTACCGCCTATGTTTGATATATCCTATACACCTATTTTGATATTTCATTGTGTAAAATCTTTTTCTATATCATTGATTTCAAACATAACACCATAATTTATTAAACATCCCATATCTAATCTAAGTATACATGGAAGATTACATCTTCCCATCTTCCGCTTTGGTGCAACTTAATGTCGAGAGGGCAAATATGCAACTAGACATCATTGGAGGCAAACTGCAACTGGAAGTCGGGGAGGCAAAGTTTGCAACTGAATGTCCAGAAGGCAAACTGCAACTGGATGTCAGTGAGGCAAGGTTTGCAACCGAATGCTCAGAAGGCAAATTGCAACCGGATATCGTAGAGGCAATTATGCAACTTGAGATCAAGACAGGCAAGTCTGCTGTTGGATACCAGCGAGACAAACCTACACCAGAAGGAAATATTATACTTAGACGACCCCTACCTTGTTTTCTATAATATTCACTTACAACTATTCCATTTTTGTACTAGCTTGAACTATTTTATAATATTTTGCAACATAGCATTATACTGTTTATACTGATTTCTATATCTATCAAACTTGCGTATCTATCGCTTAATCTCAACTATCTTGCCGTCTTCTTTGTAGTACTTTGCATTTTATGTGAGTTAGCTTTATTGTATTTTGCTATTTTAAATTTGGTGGATACTCACCTAACAGTTTTATCTATTCTGCTTTTGTTTATAATTCATGATTCACTTCTATACGAATAGCTTTGCATTGTTACTACTTTTACGACCATAATATATTATTTTACTCCTACACATTATTTATAATTTTTGGTGTTGTTTTTTCGCCCTATAATTTTCGTCTATGTATATACATAATTTTGTATGCTGATTTTCTTGGTCTACGTGACAAATCGAAATTATTTGGATTTTTGCCTTTTTCATTGTCATCATACCTATATGATTATTGTATTTACCTTACAAATTACCTTATGACATCGATTTATACACAAAATCATTTTTTTCATTGTCTATACTTTTCTTTGTTATATAACTAGTTTTCACACTACTTTCAATAGTACGTTTTACTACTACGATGTCTTGTTTGACTGCTACAAATTATTTATAATTTTCATATCAATGCTATTTATTTCACCTCTATAATTTTTCGCCTATGCGAGTATGTGATTTTGTAAGTTGGTTTTCTCACTCTATTGAATAATTCGAAAGTATTTCGATGTATACCTAATTTTCAAATTGTATGTATAATTACTATAATTACCTTATAAATTATTTTATGATACTAATTTGTATACAGAATTATTTGATGTTATTCCCTTCTTATAATTTTCTCAAACTGTTAAATTGCTAGTTTTTGTCATATAGTATCAATTTGGTTTGCGACTTTTCACATTGATGAATTTGGAGTATTGAATCTATTTATAAAGTACCCATTGACTATGTTTCCTCTTTGTCGCATTGTTTCTGAACTATTGCACGATTAATGACTAAGTTTATTTTTCATTTTACCTAATGGTTTACTTAATAGTATTTTTGTACGTAAACTCTTTTCAAAATACACTAGCCGATCTATTGTCATATTTGTTTTCTGATGCTACTTTCCTAGCTTTCTTGTTTAGTTCTTGTAAAATTTTGATACTCATAAATTTCTTAAATAGATTTTTGTCTCATTTTTCCACATTGCTTACTTTTATACTATATGTATTTTCTTAATGTTTGCAGTTTTTCTATATGTTATAATGATATTTCTTTGGTGTGTACAAAATATAGCCTTTACCATAGTGAGTTCCGGGGACGGAACTGTTCTAAGGGGGGGAGAGTGTAACACCCCGCAAAATTTAATTGACAATTTTGCCCTCGGGTGTTACGCACGTGCATTTTGTACTATTATTGATTATATCCATAATGCATTTTGATATGTATTTTGAATTCCAATTATTTATGCAATCCCGTATTCTTAAAATTCCATTTGAGACACCTCAAATGCTAAATTCCAATCTCTGAGTTTTTACGTGCTTTTTACGTATTATAGATGCACGTGTCAATTTTGGGTATTCCACCGTTGCGTGCAAAGTTTTCAATGGATTTCAATCATTTATTTTATAAACATGTTTGAATTTGTTTTGTAAACGAAAATTCAATTTTTTGACTATCTTTATTAAAATAAATTTTCTACGTGCAATACACGTGTTTTCTGTACGTTTGAGTACATTATCATATATGTATACTAAATATATTCTTATGTTGCATTCCAATTAATTATAAATATTTTTCGGTTCATAAAGTCAATTTTTGTATTTTTGAGATTTTACGGGCGACGCACGTGTTTTGGTGCACGTGTTTAAGCGCGTTCTTCCTTCAAATAAATTTTCATGAAATGTTCCTTTCTATTTTAATTGTGCATGAAAAGTATAATTTTAAAGTTAATTTTACATATTTATTACATATATAAATAATAGTTTTAAAGAGATTAATTAAATAAATTATTTTGTACACAAAGCACGTGCACGTGCACACGTGCGTTGTGCACACAATTTTTGGGGCCGGGCTGTTTAGAGAGGAGGGAAATTCTGGAGTTTTGATTTTGAAAGTAGGAGGGAAAGTAATTTTCAAATTTTAATCATGGGTTAGTGGTGTTCATGTGGGAGGTAGTTATACTAACTACCCTACTACTCTCTTATAAAAATACCCCCTTAGTCTCTCATTCTCTCATCTCTTCTCCTCCCTCTCTCCTGCCATTTCCGAAAAGAAACCCACCAAAAACAGCATAGCCTTGCCCATTTCTCTACCTAATAACCATTCCATTTTCCTATATACATATACTAATGTATATATATGTGCATACATAGTATGTGTATATGAAAGAAGATGGGAGTTTGTCCTTGTTGTTGCCGAATGGAGTGGAGATGGAGATGCTCTTGATGATGGATGCTTGTCGAAATGTGGAGCTTGGAGGCTTGCCTTGGTGCGCGGAGTTCGAGGAGTTTGCAATTGGAGCTTTCTTTAGGAGCTCCTAATTCTAGGAGTTTATTTGAGTGCATAATCTTCAATTTAGGTGGGTGTTTCTTAAATGCTTTCTAATTTAGGAGTAGAAATGCATGATAGATGATATATAATTTGTTTGGTTGAAATTGAATTGATTGCATGCAAATTAATGTAGAAATGAATCGTTAAATTTTGATTGATTGTGGTAAATGCAATTTGCTATGCTATTCCTTAAATTGTTATGATTGCTAGTTGAAATGCTAGAATTGAAGTGATTGCATGAAATTGATGCATGTTGAGACATGATTAGAATAATGCAAACTTGTTGTATGTTGAGAATGTGGCAAGGAAGTGTGATTATAACCTCAAAATGTTATTTATACAAGTATAGAGATTTTTGTAAAGTGATTTTTGATAAAAGAAAATAGTCTATTTGAAAAATTGATTGAATATATGTTTTGATGCATTTTAAGGATTTCATTTGAAAAATGAGAAACTTGAGAATTTGATAATATATACGATAATGTTTTAAAAGGAATACATTCTAGAAATAATTTATATTTTGTATATGGAAGTACAAATCGATTAAAAGGTCGAAAAATGTATGCAAAGATGCAATTTGTGGATTTGACAGTCGACTGATAAGTATAAGAAATTGGGTTGTTGTCGGCAGGACAGTCGACTGTTCACCTTCACAGTCGACTGCTGCTGTCATGAATTTTGATAATGAGTTTTCAAAGTATTCGCGGAACAGTCGACTGATTCCTGGTCGACAGTCGACTGAACCGACTGTGTATTATTGATGTTTAAAAAGTTTTCATAAAACAGTCGACTGATTCCTGGTCGACAGTCGACTGAACCGACTGTGTATTATTGATGTTTAAAAAGTTTTCATAAAACAGTCGACTGATTCCTTGTCACTAGTCGACTGAACAGACTGAGATGTTTTGATGTTCGCTGAACAGTCGACTGATACTGTCACCAGTCGACTGGACCGAACTGTTTATTTTGGTTTTGAGTTTGGATTTGATTTTGACAAATGAAAGTTAAATACTAGATTTTATGGTTATTAATATTTGCTTGAGTTTTATTGTGAAATGCACACAAGGTTGTGAAAGATGAAATTGATAAAGAGATCTAATTGAATGGTTCTCATGAGATTATAAAAGAAATGTTTTGAGAAAGAATTTGTGAACAAGAGAAATGAAATGAGTATTGAGATTGATTATGAAATATTGTTGATCTCTAGAAAGAGATAGTTGTTGGAATCTAGAGGCTAGGCGAGACCCTAGTGACCGGCAGTTTTTATTTATGATTTGAGAGCTAACCGTTGAGGGTTGAGCGTCTCTCGAGAAGTAGGCAGGTAGGCTGACTGTCTCTATTGTTTGAATTAAGTCCGGTAGGGTAAGCTAGCTCTAGGTTGTGATGATTTTCTTTTAAAAACAAATTTTGTAAGGCTGTGATGGAAGTGAGAGAAAAACACGAGTTGAGGGCCATTGGATGGGTGTTGTTGAGGGTATGCACAGGCTGTCTTCACGATGCGTCTGACATGACGTGGATACTACTCCAGAGTATCATCCTAGTAGCGATGCTTATGGGATGTTTGATGACTGCAAGAGGATCGTGTGCCATGAAGTGAGGCTGAATTACCACAGGATGTCTGCATGATGAGTGATGTCAGCGATGGGATTCCCCTCCACGTTTTCTGTACACATGCTTGTAATCGTAGAACATCTATGATACTTACCGAAATTACAGATAGATACATAGTGAGGACGTGATGAAAGTAAGAGAAAAACATTGAGTATGAGAGCCATTGGATAGCTGCGAGAGCGTATCCCAGGAATTCCCATGATGAGTCTGGGTGAGGATGCTGCTCCAGAGTACCGTCCTGGTGGCGACGCTCGTGGGATGTTTGAAGACTACGGGTGGTGTCATGTCTATGGTGAGAGGTGAATTACCACAGGATGTCTGCATGATGAGTCATGTCAGCGATGGGATTCCCTCCAGAGTGCCTAGGCATGAGTTCGTAGGTCAGAAAACATCTAGGATACTTATCGTAGTTACAGTAGTAGGGTAAGTCATGACGAGGGATTGAACCCTATAAAGTTGAAGGACGATTAAGGGCTTGCCCTCGGACCTATGTAGTATGGGATGCATAGAATCCGAACAAGTGTGCATTAGTGTCATGTAATATAAATAACTGCATTAAGGACCAAGTGCACCGCACAACACGACATCAACAGGATAGTCCATTTGTAGCTTTATTTGTGATCAAGTTTGTGTTTGCTAAAGTATTTAAGAATCGTTATACTGTTTCCGGCATAGAGAGGATGGCCGTGTATAATATTTCGTCAGTTGTAAGCAACTGACGCGCCCACAGTTTTATATGCAGGATTTAGAGTTACATGAAGATATAAAGATGGATTGATGCTGTTGATTACTTAAATGTTAAAGTTGTAACAATTGTATTTTCATTATTGTTCTATTTTATTGATTCCGCTGCTTATTGATGTAAAAGACTCTGATGTAATCATTGTTGAAATAAAAGTTTTAAATTCCTTGTAAAATTGTACGAAAGAAGTGAAAAGATCCTGTAGAACATCTCGAATTCAGTGTATTTGGGATTCAGGGCGTTACAGAGTGGTATCAGAGCCACGCTTCAAAGTAGTACAAATTTATAAGGAACGACACCCTAGAAGTGGACATTAGAGTGTGAGTTCAGTTTATAGAGATTTACATATCGTACATTCTGGGGTGTTACAGTTGATCTAACTTCTTGACATACTTTATCTCTATAATCTTTTACAAATTGTATTCTATATCTTAAAGTATCTGTTTCTGGTTTTACTTTCTCATTTATATATGCACTACATATGTTTATACTCCATGGATCTGGTAGTTTTTGGAAAAATAAGCCTAAGATTGGACCTTTTTCATTTTTTTGTATAGTAGCTTTCTTGGAAATATTCTTGGAATTCACAAGCATAGTTGTCAAAATAATGCATATCGCATATTTCTAAATTGCATAGTCTTTATCTTTCTCAGTTCTTTTTAGATACAATGTGTTTTTCTATTTTTTTATAGACACTAAATTCTATTTTATTGCTATATCGTAATTTGTAATTGTTTTTTTTAGTCCTAAGGTTTGTTGTACTGAGTTTTCTTCTATTTCTTTGTGATCAACTGATCTTGCTTTTCTGATGTTATTTCTCTATTTCTCTGTTATTCCATTCTACCATTTTGCTACTACTCTTATAAATTTTGCTTTTATAAATTTTTTGAATGTATTTCCTGAGAGGTTTTACCTAAATCCTACTATTAAAGATGCTTTTACCCATTCTTCTTTTGTTCTATCTACATCTCTTAAACAGTCTAGATCTAGTCATTCTCAATTTCTGCTATTCTTTTTTTGTAATGTTCTGTGGGTTCATATATTGGGTTTTTTTCTGTTTTCTTTTCCTGAGTGACTTCTTTCTCTATTTTTCCATTTCCATGGTATATGACTAAGATAAGGTCTTTTATTAGGTGGTGGGCCTTTCTCTTGTTCAACAGTGGCCGTTTGTAGAAAGAAGTAAGCGGATACTCGACCGAATCCCTCAGCTCTCCGTGAGGAATTCCCTATAGGCTTGACTAGATCAGTATGATAATCACTTTGCTTTTCATGTCGTGTCACCCAAAAGTAAACAGACTCCTCAATCAAATAATTTAGTATGAGAGGCTCTTTCTGGGAATTCGAGTAACCTAAAAATGTATGGATCCACTAATGCACTCTGTGTTGGGGCTACACAAAGTTTCAGGGAGCCTTACTGCTGGATATTTTATCACCTGTGATACTCCTTTCCCAGATTTGAAACTGAAAAAAAGGACCTTTAACGCTATATCGCATTCTCTCCTTCCTTATCGTATTAGTCCCCGAGCTTGACTAATCCCTCTGCAACCCCCAAGTGTCTGCAGGCATCCCGATAAGTCCTATGTCCTAGTACAGGTGCCACGACAACCTTTATCAAGTCCGAACAATTGTCGACCACCAGATCCGCTGGTCTGAATGAAAGATAAGCTTATGAAGGCAATGCATACTTCTCTATTGTGGGGAAAGAGCACTTCAAACTTTTTCTTCTTAAAGTGACGCATTGGTTGTCTAATCAACACGACGCTTCCCAATCTTCAACACTTTTGCTTCTTGTGGGGAACCACAACCTATACTGGAATGCATTAATTCCCAAATTTGTGTATAAATTTCCTCTGCCAACCTAGGCTCGCCAATGAGAGGTATCCTTTTCTTATTAGGGACGAACTCCATCACTACGGCACCATCCTTACTCGAAAGCCAAGTGGACTCCTTCCTACATATCTTATTGGCACAAGTCAACGACCCATAATAGGTTAACAGACTGATAATAAAGCTGAATGGGAAGTTCAAAAGTAGAATCAACTCTAGCTAGCAGCAGTTATCTTAGTCCTATTGCCAGGTTATGAAATATAGCTCAAGCCTGATTAAGGTTTGTCTTCCTGTCGAAGTAACTGAACTTTGTACTTCGTTAAGCGCTAACTAAATACTATGAAGCGAAAGTGACTTCCGAAAATGCTTATACAATCTGGAAGATGGTGGAGAATCAAATCAGTAGCCTAGGTCGTAGGTGGCCAAGAGGGCCCACTTGGAGACTTGGGATCTTAGCAAGAAATGATGAAATAGAGTTGTTTAAATCCAGCTCTTTATTGGAGTTCCCGGTAGGTAGATCTGACTACAGGGAAGGCAATGACTTCGACTTATTATAGTATGGCTTGGCTGCGTGGGAGGAAGATTGGATAGTCAATTATCCTTTCTTTAGTGACTATCCATTCTGACTGTTATCGTGCTGTGGCTGAATTTCTCTAAATCACTTCAAGTTAGTGGGACCTTCAAGCATCCGAAATATGTCGGGGTTGCAAAAGACATAATGTTCCTGATAGAAAAATGATAGTCGACCCAAAAACATACTCAATCAAAAGAGAGGGGCATCAAGAAAAGGGTAAGGCACCATAAGTTCGCTAGAGGAGTGGTGTTGCGAGAAACATTGCACACAAAAAAAACAAAGCCCTCCTGCCCACAACCCTATTCTACAAATTGGAATGGCCACATTACTGATAACTAAAGAACGAGCAATGAATCCCCAACTACAAACGAACAGCGGGGCATGGCATTTTCGTTGAGTAGCCCGCTTCTTCAGAAACTTCCTGGCACATACATTAAGGGAGCCATGGAAATGTGACTAAAACACCAGAAACAGGGACTACTTGAGCTAATGATAGAGGCAAGAACACTTTTCGACCAAGTCCCATTAATTGATCATAACGATATCGTGGAAATGCTGCATAGAGAATTCTCGGCCTTTAACTTGCCCCAGCATCCCCTACAATGAAGCCTCTATCCATCTGTTTTATTCTCTATACGTATCCCTCTTTTCGTGCTATGTTCTAGGTACGTCATGAGCTCTAGTAAGGATCTCATGTTCGCTAGTTGAAAGTCTCAGACTAGAGTCTTTCTTTAGTCTAGTATCTAAAACTTACTTTTCTCGCTTCTGCTCCCGTACACGAACGAGATATTAAGGTACACACATGCGATAGAAACTTGTTTGAGGTACAGGTTCTCCCCATGCTGGTACTAGAAAAAGTACTAGTTCAAATAGTAGGTTTGGTTACATGAATTAGGTTTTTTTTATAGGAAACAGTCTCCATTAGTTTAAAAAAGAACCTGTTTGGGGGGAGTAAGACAGGGTGGGGTGAGAACATGTGCCCACACGCGTTTAGTTGCTTAAGTGGAAATCATATACCCTCAAGCTCCATAAGCAGGACTTAAGAGGTAGTTGCTTACTACTACCCTTACTTAAGTCAGGGGCCGATAAGAGAGTTGTATCCATGCCAATTCTTTCATTTAAAACCTCCCGACAAACATTGAGGAGAGTTGATTCATCTTACTATTGGTGGCAATTACTGAATAATTGGCTGACTGATCAAGGAACATGCCATGCTATGAAGGATATCGCTTCTATGATCGATGGGTTTAGTGGTATTTGATCGTTCCACATCATGCCCTAGCTTTCCCATTGAACTGGACTTTTGTCAAAAATGGCACTATTGAGTAGAAATTTTCCCGAATTCAATCAGTGCCTATTAGGGAAAACATGGTTTATGTCAAAAACACTGGGATCATGAACTCTTCCTGAGTTTCCCTCTTAGCGAACGAGAAAAGCTTATCCATCACTCGCATTCGCCTAATCGAGTAGAACGCCACTCGGCAACCATCCTACAACTTGGAACCTACTGATCGAGCTTATTATTGTAAAGAAGGCGTCGCCATAGTCAAATGATCCAATGATGGTTGAGGGCATCGAAGCTTGTCCATTAAGGTTAATGCTGTAGGGCTTCACTAAGGTAGCTGGCCTCAAACTGAATACATCAAAGAAGGAATAGATTTTCTTTATTACCCGAATACAAGTTCCCGGAAAGAGCAGTGAAGGAAAAGCTATCTTTATGTTCAGGTACCCGTGCATCTGTACACACGCACACGCACGCACACATACACACACACATGCATGCATACACACGCGCATGTGTGCGTATGCATGACATGAAGGAGTGGACTATCCCATTGTAACAATGTCTAGAAATAGTCATCAGATTATTCTAGAATTCAAGAAACGGTGCCTCATGGCACTTTACCTTAAGGATACATTTTTAGTCTAGTAGGCATTGCTTTCTATTGGAACCGTTAACCTCGCCCCATTAAAAAAACTATCAATCTGATTCCAAGAATGAATGAGCCTCTCAGAAAAAGCCTTCCATTTCCGTCAAATGACCTGGCCTCGCTTGACTCTTCCATTGTCCGTAATACCCTTCCCCTTATCTTTCTTGCTGATCTATCTATGTCTTATCATATTGCTACTGCGACTGGTAATTGGTATTTTTCTTCTTCAAGTTCCTTTCTTCTTGAACAGGGCATTCGAGCAACCTTTTTGAGGATAGGATGGTCAGACAAGGAATCCAACCTCTTTCTATAGATAAGATAAGTCTGTAACTATCGTTCCATAGGGGATCCTGACACCCGGGGAAAGACAGTACACAAACGACCCTCATCATCTCCATCTGTCCAAACTTTGGTGTCACCGGACCTTATACAACTTCTCGTCGAAAGAAGCCTAACCGGCCTTGGGGTGAATGGCTCAAAGAAGAGTGAGCAAATTCATAGGGGAACTCAGGAATGCCATAAGGAGAAATGAATCTGAGAGTCCCAGTTGAAAGTTGGAAGCCAAATCTTAATGCTTATTAGCCAGCGGGTTGTTTTGCACAGACGTCCAAGTCCTTTCCAAAGAAGTCTTGTGTTGGAGGTTGGGTATGTTTCTTCATTCAAAGCTTCTGTCCAATTGTTGGAAATCAAGTTGCTAACCTTGTTCATCCAATTCAGAATATAAAGACCGAACGATTCTTCAACAAGGATTTCTAATTTTCAAGTTTGCTTGCCCCTAGCGAGTTGGTCATTATGTCGAGCTTACTTCTTCCTGCAATTAATCCAGATCTTAGCTATGGTGTATTAGTAGTAGAAATTATAACGCCCTGTGTCGCTGCTGATTTTGGTGTGGGAGCAAACAAATGAATTTGTGGATTCTTTTGGAAACAATAAAGGCAAACCTATTGACTTTCACCGATGTTTGACTGGTTTCTTGCAGCTGCCATTGACCTGCAAAAAGTTCGATACACCGGGATGGATCCCGGCGACGAACCCTCTGACGCTCAAGTCAGTAATCAGAAAGATTATGAAAGAGTGTTTATGTGGAAAAATATTGATTACCTTTCTTATGGTGGGGGGAGAGGGGTATTTATAGTCGCCTTAGAGATAGTTCAGAGATAATCATCTATCCTTATGTCTCGGTGTTTTTGGATAAGATATAGAGTTTAAACTCGTTTCATGATAAGAGAGGCAGTTTAAATTGCCTCTTAGAGATAACTACGAATTTGAATTACTCCTTAAATATTTGAATTGGTTTGTAACGGGTTTTTACCCATACCCAATAGGACAGGTCCATTTTTGGGTTATTATGCTTTGGAGAGAGACTCAGTTCCCAATTCAGACCTATTTGTAGGTAAAATTACCGTTTTGCCCCTGAGAGCTTTAAGATTCGCGCCCGATTTGAATGGTCCCAATTTAATCATATTTTTAACCATATAACGAGCCCCCTACTCCTGAAGAATGAGTTCAATAGCCTTTGAGGAGTAGTTTCACTGTTCTAATGGCATACGAGATTTTATCAGAGTTCTTGAGAAAATTTGGATCTTGCTTGAGGTGTAACGGTGTCAATCTGAGCTTGTAAGATGCCCAAAATGATTCTTTAGAATTTTCTGGATTTTTCTAATTTTTTAATTATATTTCAAATTATTCACCCAATTTCGCGAAGTAGCAATCTATTTTCAAGAAGCAATAATTAACCGTTCTAACTAATAATTATTTATCTAGGAGTTCAAAAATATTTTTCTCGAATTTATAATTATTTTTTAGAATTTTTGATTGATTTTTTTGAGTTTAAATTATTTTTTGCAATTTTTAAATAATTAATTGAATTAATAATAAAATAAAAGAATTAATCAGAAAATACCAACGTGGCTCAATCTGGAGCATCGATCATGTCGTTGGCGTGATTTTCCAAATGATCAAATGGTTGATCTGGCGCAGGCTGATGTGGCTTGATCTGAGCGATATGATCATGGGCACGCATCGTGAGGCAAGCGTTTTTCCCTCACGCGGGGGTCGGTGGTAAGCGCGCTCGGCACAAGTTGTTGAACCCCCTGGGCACCTCGACAGGCTGACATGTATCGTGGTGGTGGTCGAAGTCGAGGAGGCTCGACGAGGGCTGCCGAAGTTCATTAGCACTTCGAAGAAGCGACACGTGGCGTCATTGACCGTTGACAAGTCAACGCCCTTTCTCGCATTTTGACGTTGGTGGCAAGAATGCTCTGCCCACGTTGCCGAAGTCTAGGAGGGCGACACGTGTCGTTGACCGTTGACCGTTGACCGTTGACCAGTTAATGCCATTTCTCGCATTTTAACGTCGGTGGCGAGAATGCTTGGCACATGTTGCCGAAGTCTAGGAGGGCGACACATGGCGTTGTTGACCGTTGACCGTTGACCGTTGACCAGTCAACATCATTTCTTGCATTTTAATGTCGGTGGCGAGAATGCTCGGCACATATTGCCAAAGTCTAGGAGGACTTCGAGAGGGCGACATGTTTCGTTGACCGTTGATCAGTCAACGCCATTTCTCGCATTTCGACGTCGGTGGCAAGAATGCTCAGCACATGTTGCCGAAGACTAGAAGGACTTCGAGAGGGCGACAGGTGGCTTCGTTTACTGTTGACCGTTAACCAGTCAATGCCAATTCTCGTATTTCGATGTCGGTGGCAAGAATATTCAGCACATGTTGCCGAAGTCTAGGAGAACTTCGAAAGAGCAACATGTGGCTTCGTTGACTGTTGACCAGTCAATGCCATTTCTCGCGTTTCGACGTCAGTGGCAAAAATGCTCGACACATGTTGCCGAAGTCTAGGAGGACTTTGAGAGGGCAACACATGGCTTCATTGACCATTGACCGTTGACCAGTCAACACCATTTCTTACACATGTTGCCAAAGTTTAGGAGGACTTTGAGACGGTGACATGTGGCTTCGTTGGCTATTGACTGTTGACCAGTCAACACCTTTCTCGCATTTTGAAGTCGGTTGTAAGAATGCTCGGCACATGTTGCCGAAGTCTAAGAGGACTTCGAGAGGGCGACACGTGGCTTCGTTGACCGTTGACCAGTCAACACCATTTCTTGTGTTTCGACGACGGTGGCAAGAAAGCTCGGCACATGTTGCCGAAGTCTAGGAGGACTTCGAGAGGGCGACACGTGGCTTCGTTGACCGTTGACCGTTGACCAGTCAACTTCTTGGTTTGTCCCGCTCTTCTTGTCGTCTTGCGGTAAATGGGCCTGGCCTATGTGCTCATGGGAGCATTTTAACCTTGGTGAATGTGCCAATGACTTATCTCTCTATAAATCTCCACCCCACCCTTCATTTTCTCATTCTCTAAATTTTTACTCAGCAATTTTGTACTGTCTAACAGGAGCTTCCGGTGGAATATTCTATCTCCAGTAATCTTTCCCGGCCCTTGCCGTCAAATCAAGGTAATTTTAGATAACTTAGCTTATTTTTAAGAGAATGTATAGCGTTCCCCCGAGGTAGGAGACCTCCCCCATCCTCGCCCTTGAGTCAACCTCTAGTCAAGTTCCTACAATCGACAAGGGTAAGGCTGTAGTAGGGTCTTCTTCGGCCGTGGTGGAGACCATTGTTGAGAACGAGCAGAGAATGGTAGAGTTCGGCAGGTTTCCTGGGCCGTTGACCGGATTTCATATGGTTCGGAATCTTCCGGATGACCTGGCTGAACGTACCATGTACGGTACGGGGCGGAGCTTCGAGGTGAATGCGGCTCGGGAGACTTCAGAGGTTGACAAGACCATCTCTATTCTCAACGAAACGGACTTGACGTCGATTCGGGAATGTTTTCAGATCCCGACTGAATATGACTTGATGTTACTGAGACCTGGGGTGAGGGCTAACTCGCCGATGCCAGTGGGTGTGTTTCTGGCCTGTCGACGCCTTCTTAGCCGGTGCTCGGCTTCCTCTTCATCCCTTTATTTTTGAAGTTCTACGATGGTATCAGATCAGCCCGGTTCGGTATATGTTGAATGTGTGGAGGCTGATCAACGGGTTCGTCCTTCATTGCCAGGCCATGGGTTTTGAGCCTCGATTGAGCGTGCTGCGGATGGTATACCGGGTGCATCAGCAGCACAAGTTGGAGTTTAGGTTCTACTTATCTCCGAGGCATGGTGCAAGGCTCGTCATTTGTCCTGACTCGATCAAAAATTGGAGGGACAAGTACTTCCTTATCTGAAGTCGAGAACCTTGGGCTATCCCGACTGCTTGGGTCGAGGAGATTTCGAAGAGGGTGAAGGAGAGTCCAGTTCTTAGTCCCGAGGAGGATGAGATGGTGTAGATGCTCCTTGACCGGCCGAAGTTTGATTGGAAGGACTTAACTGAAGATGTGCTCTTCAGGGGGGGTCTCAGCCTTATAAACCCTAGCATGCTTCTTACTTTTAGTCTGGCAAAACTCTCCCCTTTTTCTTTTCAACTGTCGAGTTTTATTTGCACTTAACCTCGGCATTTTTATGCTTTTGCAGAATCGATGGACTTCGATGAGATGTTGGCATGACGTGGGATTCTGGGCAGCAAGGCCCCTAGGAAGAGGAAGAGAGTGGACACAAAGGTTTCTTCGCCGAAGGTGAAGACTCTTGCCATCGCCGTGGAGCGGTCGGCAAAGGAGGTCGCAGTGGTTCAACGGCTGGTGACTCCCGTAGAACCATCGACTTCTGCTGATACTGGGGCCTTCCCTCTATCAGCGGCCTTAGGCTTGGAGGCTCCCCCTTTAACTGCTGAGGACGAGGAGTTCCTGACCGAGGAACACAAAAAGATATTTATCCCGGAATGGCAGGTCAGAAAGCTCGACGGGTTCCTCAGTGATTTGTCCTCTTGCATGCAAACTGTTCGGCACCTTGCCACGTCGAAGGACAAGGCTTCACTGGAGGTGGGGATTGTTGGTGACAACGCGCTCGAAATTGCTCAAGCTGGCATGTCGGTATGTCTCGTATCGACTCGGAGGTTCTCCTTTTTGCAAAGTGTTGGTTTCTTTTTTCAGCTTGAATGATGGGGTTCTTCTTTTCTTGTAGATAACTTGCCAATTCGGACATCTGATGGAGAAGATGACCGAGCAAGAAAGGAATTTGAGGCTCGAGGCTGAAAGAACTCGGTCAGAAAAGGCTAGGATCGCCAAACACCTCGAGCAATTGAGGGTTGAAGCTGAGATGAAGGCTTCGAGGTTGGAACACCTTGAGGTGGACAACGCTTGGTTGCTGAAAGAGAAAGAGTGCACTGCAAAGGACAAGGATGACGCTGTTGCTGCCGCAAAGATAGCTGCGGCAAAAGAGGCCGAAGAACAAGCGATGGACAAGGCCAAAGGATTCCTCTACGTGAACGTGGCGAAGGCATAAGCCCGTGCTATCGACCAAGTGAGGGAGACAATCCCAGATGTCGACTACGCCGGGTGGTGTCTGTTCCCCGACCCTGTCCCTGGGTTCGACGACGTCTCAGAGGAGGGTGAAGAAGATGAGGAAGCAGAGGAGGTCGAGGTCGAGGCTAGCGAGGCAGGGGCAGAGGCTGCCTCGGAGGCCATGCCCCTAGCAATTGTCACAGAAACTCGAGGAGCCGAGCCCTCTGCGACCAGGGATCACTCGAAAGAGGTCGGCCTCTGACTTTACTGTACTTACATCTCTTTTCTAGTTTATATGTTTTTTTACTAAAACCTAATAGCGGACTGGCCACCGCTTCTTGTACTTTTTGTTGAAGTTTAATATATTTTTTTTGACAAGTGTTGTGAGGTTTCGAAATAGTGGTGGGCTTGTTTTGCTTTCAAATCGTCCCATAGTAGCTTCGTTTAGTCGTAGCACCATCATGTGGCTTCTCAGACTTAGTAATTTAAGCTTTCTTTTTGGTCGACTTTCCCAGATTGGCGAGGCATTGCGTTTTCGCGTGCAACTCGGTGTCACTAGGTTAGGACTCGTGGAATCTCGAGAGAAGCTCTCCAAGGCAGAGTTAGAGATCTACCAAATGAGATTGTCTTTGGCTCACCGAAATATTGAGATGAGGCGCCTCGAGGAGATTCTTCAGGAGGTACCCCCCGAGGAAGGAGAGGTCGGACCCTCGATGGCTGCCGGCAAGGCTTCTAGGCTAAAGTCCCTTCGACATTCTCTGCACCCGGCAAGGACTGAGAAATTTGAGCTGAAGAGTTTGTTTTCCAGAGTAAGGGTGGAAAGGGACGAGCTGAAGAACTCGCTGTTCAAAGTGAGGTCGGAGAGGGACGGGCTGAAGAATGTGGTGCTCGAGAAGAGTTTTTAAGAGGCTCATTTGCGTAGGACCATCTTAGAGCCCTTTCACGGGGAGTATGAGCGGGGTACCACGCCTGAAGGTTAGAGTCACAGACGACTCTCTCAAGGAGCGACTTGTTGAATTGGAGGCGGAGAATCTTCGCTTGAAACGACTCTCCGAAGGAAGTAATGCGAGGAGCACCTCTTGCCCATAGGGGGAGTACGCGCAGAGGAGATCGTTCCATGAGTTAGCTCTCCGCACGCCCCCCGCCCTACGGAATCCTCGGGGTGCGCAAAGTGGAGTGGCGGGCTCGTCGAGTGGGGCATCTATTGGGGTGACGGTTAGGCCCATGGGTGTTGACGGCGCGACCTGGCTTGCTGGCCTAGAGTCTTCTTTGGAGACAAGGCAAGAGCAAAAAAGCGCTCGTCATCATCGTGTGTCGCTTAATCGAAGCGTTCCCCTTCTTATAATGAGCTAGGGTGATGCCTTCAAATCTTATAGTTTGTCTTGTATGAGTTTTTGGTCTTAAATAAGACTTGTATCTTTAATTTTGATGGAATAATATATTGCATTTCGTTCTTGTAATGCGCTTCTTTTAAGAGTTTGCAATATCAGAAGCTTGGGATATTTTTATATTTACTCAAGCAATAAGAGGTTCAATGTTAAGGGTTTTGCTAACACTCACAATAGAATTTCAACAGTTGTGGGAGCAATTTCGAATGGTGAGCTACTTTGTACTCGCTTGTTCGCAAGTAGCTAAAGTGGAATCAAACCAAGTGTTGACTTCGAACTTGTCGTTTTAAGAGTTTCAACAGTTGTGGGAGCAATTTCGAATGGTGAGGTACTTCGTACTTGCTTGTTCGCAAGTAGCTAAAGTGACATCGAACCAAGAATTGGACTCCGAACTTGTTGTTTTAAAAGTTTCAACAGTTATGGGAGCAATTTCTAATGGTGAGCTACTTTGTACTTGCTTATTCGCAAGTAGCTAAAGTGGCATCGAACCAAGTGTTAGAATCCGAACTTGTCGTTTTAAGAGATTTTATACTTAATGTACGCTTCGGGGTAAGACAACCAAAATATTTAGACAATAGGTTTTCTGAAAGTAAACTGCTTTTATTAAAGATGACTAAGTGGCTTCTTCTGAGTTGCAAACCATTATTACATTAAAAAAAATCAACTAAATAAGAAACAAACTTTGAAATACTCTAGCATTAGAATTTGCTTCGAATAGTGTTCAAACACCCTCTTGGTACTTCAATAAGTGCTCCGCATTCCATGTTCTTGGTACTTTCTTGCCCCCCGGGTCTTCAAGTTGATAAGTGCCAGAGCGGACAACTTTGGAGATCCTTTACGGCCCTTCCCAATTAGACGATAGCTTGCCTTTCTTACTTGGAAAAGAAATTGATAGCTTTCAAAGCAACAAATTTCCTTCTTTGTGATTAGTAGGGTGGACTCTCTTGTTGTAGGACTGCTCATTCCTACATCGATAAATTTCCTAACAGATGGAGGATATTTCTTGAATCTCATCGATGAGGTCCAAGTTACCTCGAAGCTAGTTCAAATTTTGCTCTTCATCGTAGGGAATCAAGCGAGGCGAAGGTAGGCCAACTTCTAGTTGGATAGCGGCTTCGGAACCGTAAGTGAGGTTGAAGGAAGATTCTCCTGTAGGAGTCCTCTTAGTAGTGCGGTAGCTCCAGAGCACATTGGGGAGTTGCTCGACCCATAACCTATTGGCAGACCTGTCCAGTCTCTTCTTTAGGCCTGAAAGAATTTGCCGGTTGGCATTCTCTGCTTGACCGTTGGATTGCAGGTGGGATACCGAGGAGAATCTTTGCTGGATGCCTAGGTTCGTACAAAGATTGCGAAAGACTGCTCCCATAAATTGGGTCTCATTGTCTGTTACTAAGATTCGAGGTACACCAAATCTACAGACAATGTTCTTCCAAAAGAACCATTGGACACTATTCTCAGTGATCGTCGCTGGAGGCTCGGCTTAGATCCACTTGGAGAAGTATTCGATTGCAACAATAAGGAACTTCAGTTGGCCCGGTGTTGGAGGGAACGACCCGAGCAAGTCCATCCCCCCCATTGCAAAAGGGGTTGGACTGGATAAGGAGGAGAGCTGGGCTTTGGTAAGCGGCAATTGTTGAGAACTTTTGGTAGGGAACGTGCAGTTCGGCATCGCTGAGGAGCGTGGGCCAGATGTATCCGTAATTTAAGATTTTGTGGGCAAGGGACCTTGATCCCAAATGAGCACCGCACATACCTTCATGGGCCTATTTTAGTGCATACTGGGCTTCCTCGGGGAAGAGGCATCTCAAGTAGGTTCTGCCGTCCACTTGAGTCTAAGAGCGCTTGTACAGGACCCCTTCGATGAGCTTGGATCTCTCGGATGTGGCACTGATTCTTCTTGCCTCTTTAGGGTCTGGAGGGAGGATTCCATCTTTGAGGAACTCGAGTAAGGGCCTCATCCAACTTTCTCCGAGTGCTAGGGGCAGCATCTCCATCGGTTCGGGACCATCTTCCTCGATGCTTGGTTTCAAGAGGACTTCTTTCAAGACGATTTGTTCTACCCCCTGGAGAGAAGAGGAGGCCAACTTTGAGAGGGCATCTTCCTGCGCATTCTCCTTTCGGGGTATTCATTGGAGTTATGCATCTTTGAAACTGGACAGCAGCTCTTTGACCATGGCCAAGTATTTGATCATGCGACCATCTCTTGCCTCATACTCCCCCTGTAACGCCCCGAATCCCAAAACAACTGAATTCGAGAGTTCTACAGGATCTTTTCACTTCTTTCGTACAATTTTACAAGGAATTTAAAACTTTTATTTCAACAATAATTACATCAGAGTCTTTTACATCAATAAGCAGCGGAATCAATAAAATACAACAATAATGAATGTACAATTGTTACAACTTTGACATTTAAGTAATCAACAGCATCAATTCTCTTTGTATCTTCATGTAACTCCGTTTCCTGCATATAAAACTGTGGGCGCGTCAGTTGCATACAACTGACGAAATATTATACACGGCCATCCTCTCTATGCCGGAAACAGTATAACGATTCTCAAATGCTTTAGCAAACACAAACTTGATCGCAAACAAATCTACAAAGGGACTATCCTGTTGATGTCGTGTTGTGCAGTGAACTTAGTCCTTAATGCAGTTGTTTATATTACATGACACTAATGCACACTTGTTCAGATTCTATGCATCCCATACTACATAGGTCCGAGGGCAAGCCTCTTAATCGTTCTTCATTTTTGTAGGGTTCAATCCCTCGCCATGACTTAATCTACTACTGTAACTACGGTGAGTATCCTAGATGGTCTGTGAGTACAAGCACGTATCCTGGACCCTGGAGGGGAATTCCGCGCCATGTCTTGACTCATCAAGCATGCATTCTGCGGTAATTCAGCCTCCTCCCTGAACACGATCCTCTTGCAGTCACTAAAACATCCCACAAGCGTGACTAAAGTCCGATCATTACTGAGTTGTGCCCGCGCCATGTCTTGACTCATCAAGCATGCATTCTGCGGCTCACACACCCGCACCGTACCCTAGCTCTCATACTCATGTTTTTCTCTCACCTTCATCACCTCCACTATGTATCTATCTGTAATTTCAGCAAGTGTCATAGACGTTCCATGATTACAAGCACGTGTCCAAGACCCTGGAGGGGAACCTCGCGCCATGTCTTGACTCATCAAGCATGCATTCTGCGATAGTTCAGGCTCCTCCCTGAACACGATCCTCTTGCCGTCACCAAACATCCCACAAGCGTCGCCAAGATCCTGATCATTCTGGAGTATATTGCCCACGCCATGTCTTGACTCATCAAGCATGCATTCTGTGGATCACATCCGCATCGTAGACTCGAGGCTCCCATACTTGTGTTTTTCTCTTACTTACATCACAGCCTTATTTGAATCATGAACAAAATTAAAGCTCTAGAGTTAGCCTCTCCACCAAACCGGACTTATCATTTCATTTACACACGACCAACCTTGGTCTTCTTTTCAATATCATTTCATTTCACTGCCGGGGGAGACTTAGCTACTCTTTCATTTCAATTTCAAATTCACAATTTCCAATTGAGCACTTTCAGCTCATAATTTATTTTAGAGTCTCACAGACTTTCTCATC
This sequence comes from Hemerocallis citrina, assembly GCA_017893485.1. Lineage (NCBI taxonomy): Eukaryota > Viridiplantae > Streptophyta > Magnoliopsida > Asparagales > Asphodelaceae > Hemerocallis > Hemerocallis citrina. The sequence goes on along the minus strand of CM030360.1, from coordinate 155,982,143 downwards.
ATGAACTTAGCCTTTCATATTCATTTAATTCTCAATCCTCATCTATGATTCATTTCATGTAAATTTATACAGCAACAAATAGAGTTTACCAATATCCAGATTCACAATCTTTACCACAAACAATTCACAAGATTTCAGACATATCAAAAAGCACTCTGGACAGTCGACTGGGAACTCTACCAGTCGACTTATCCAGTCAAATCCAGTTATTCATAACCACTCGGGAGAGTCGACTGCTGCAAACGGCAGTCGGCTGTTCCGCAGTGTTCCAATTTCAATTTAACTTCTTTATAAATTTCATCTTTCATAACCTTGTGTGCATTCCACAATAAAACTCAATCAAATCTTTATAATCTCGTATTCAAACTTATTCACTTTCATTTGTCAAAACCAATTTCAAACTCAAGAACCAGGAAACAGTTCGGTTCAGTCGACTGGTGGCAGTATCAGTCGACTGTCCCGCAAATATCTTGAAAACTCAACATCAAATTTATGACAGTAGCAGTCGACTGTAACTGTATTCAGTCGACTGTCCCGCTGATGAAAACCAACTTTTTAACACTTACCAGTCGACTGTGGAAGTAATCAGTCGACTGTCAAATCCACAATTTGCAATCTTTGCATACATTTTCGACCTTTGAATCGATTTGTACTTCCATATACAAATTATAATTTATTTCCAGAATATATCCCCTTTTTAAAACATTATCATATATATTACCAATTCCCAAGTTCTCTTTTTCCCAATCAAAAATGCATCAAAACATATTTTCCAAATAAACTACCTTCTTTTATCAAAATTTACTTTACAAAAATCTCTATACTTGTATAAATAACATCTTGAGGTTATAAATCATACTTTTTGCCACATTCTCAACATGCATCAATTTATACAATCACTTCAATTCTAGTATCTCAACTAGCAATCATAACAAGCATGACAATTCGCATTCACCATAATCAATCAAGATTTACCGATTCATTTCTATATTAACTTGTATGCAATCAATTCAATTTCAACCAAATAAATTATATATGCATTTCTACTCCTAAATTAGAAAGCATTTAAGAAACACCCACCTAAAATGAAGATTTGTTACCCAAGTGAACTCCTAGAATTTAGAAGCTCCTAAAGAAAGCCCCAATTTGCAAACTCCTCGAAATCCGCACACCAAAGCTAGCCTCCAAGCTCCACGTTTCGGCAAGCATCCATCAACGAGCATCTCCATCTCCATTCGGCAATCATCAAGAATAACTCCCATCTTCTTTCATGTACACATACTATGTATGTACATATATATACATTAGTATATGTATATAGGCAAGTGGAATGGTGATAAAATGGAGGAATGGACAGAGCTTATGCTGTTTTGGGTTGCTCTCGGATTGGCAAGAGAGAAGGGAGAAAAGATATGAGAGAAAGAGATGCTAAGAGTGCATTTTTATAAGAAAGCTAATGGGTAGTTAGTATAACTACCTCCACATGAACACCACTAACCCATTTTGTAACTTACTTTCCCTCTTGTTTCAAAATTAAAACTCCAGATTTTCCCTCCTCTCTAATCAGCCCGGTCCCCCAAAAATTGTGTGCACATCGCACGTGTGCACGTGCACGTGCTTGTGTACAAAACAATTTATTTATTTAATCCTTTTAAAATAATTATTTATATATGTAATAAATATATAAAATTAACTTTAAAAAATTATACTTTTCATGCACATTAAAATGAAAGGAAACATTTCATGAAAATTTATTTTGAAGGAAGAATGCGCTTACAACACGTGCACCAAAACACGTGCGTCGCCCGTAAAATCTCAAAAATACAAAAATTGACTTTATGAACCGAAAAATATTTATAATCAATTGGGATGCAACATAAAGTGTATCTAACATACATATTTGATAATATACTCAAACGTACAGAAAACACGTGTATTGCACGTAGAAAATTTATTTTAACTAAAAATTGTCAAAAATTGAATTCTATCTATAAAATGAATTTAAACATGTTTATAAAAATAAGTAATTGAAATCCATTGAAAACTTGCACGTAACGGTGGAATACCCAAAATCGACACGTGCATCGATAATACGTAAAAAGCACGTAAAAACTCCAAGATTGAAATTTAGCATTTTGAGTTGTCTCAAATGTGATTTTAAGAATACGAGATTGCATGAATAATCGGAATTCGAAATACATATCAAAATGCGTTATGGATATAATCAATAACCGTACAAAATGCACGTGCGTAACACCCGAGGGCAAAATTGTAAATTAAATTTTGCGGGGTGTTACACTCTCCCCCCCTTAGAACAGTTCCGTCCCCGGAACTCACTATGGTAAAGGCTGTATTTTGTACACACCAAAGAAAATATCGTTATAACATATAGAAATCACAAACATCAAGAAAAAAATAGGCAATGTGGAAAAATAAGACAAGAAATCTATTTAAGAAAATGTATGAGCATCAAAATTTTACAAGAACTAAACAAGAAAACTAGGAAAGTAGCATAGGAAAACAAATACGACAATAGAGGATAGTGCATTTTGAAAAGAATTTACGTACAAATTACTGTCAAGTAACCATTAGATAAAAATGATAAATAAACTTAGTCATTAATTGTGAAAATAATTTCGGAAAACAATGCAATAAAGAAAACATAGTTAATGGGTACTTTATAAATAGATTCAATACTAAAAATTCGTCAATGTAATAAAAAGTCGCAAACCAAATTGATACTATATGACAAAAACTAGCAATTTAACAGTTTGAGAAATGTATAAGAAGGGAATATCGTAAAAGTATAGACAACATAACATAATTCTGTATATAAATTTGTATCAAATAATTTGTAAGGTAAATTTAATAATTATACATACAATTTGAAAATTAGGTATACATCGAAATGCCTTCGAATTATTCAGTAGAGCGAGAAAACCAACTTACGAAATCACATAGACAAAAAATTATAGAGGTGAAATAAATAACATGATATGAAAATTATAAATGATTGTAGCAGTCAAACAAGACATCGTAGTAATAAAACGTACAATTGAAAGTAGTGCGAAAACTAGTTAAAAAAAATAAAATAAATTATGAATCCAAGAAAGTATAGACAATATAAAATTTGATTTTTGTATATAAATTGATGATTTGTAAAGTAAATAATCATACATATATGATAAAAATGAAAAGGAAAAAAATCCAAATAATTTTGATTTGTCAAATAAACCAAGAAAGTCAGCATACAAAGTTATGTACATACATAGACATACTGTTATAAGGCGAAGCAACCACATCATGATACAAAAATTTATAAACGGTGTGTAGGAGTAAAATAATACATTATGGTAGTAACGATGCAAAACTAATTATATAGAAGTGAATTATGAATTATAACAGAAGTATAATAAATAAAACTGTTAGGTGAGTAGCCACCAAATTTTTAAAATAGCAAAATACAATAAAGTGGTACGAAATACTGACTCACCTAAAATGCAAAGTACTACAAAGAAGACGACAAGATAGTTGAGATTAAGCGGTAAATACACAAGTTTGATAGATATAGAAATCAGTATAAACAGTATAATGCTAGGTTGCAAAATATTATAAAATAGTATAAGCTTAGTACAAAATGAAATAGTTATAAGTGAATACCACAGGAAAACAAGGTAGGGGTCTTCTAAGTATAATATTTCATTTTGGTTTAGGTTCGTCTCGCTGGTATCCAACAGCAGACTTGCCTATCTTGATCTCAAGTTGCATAATTGCTCCTATGATATCCGGTTGCAATTTGCCTTCTGGGCATTCGGTTGCAAACTTTACCTCACCGACATCCAGTTGCAGTTTGCCTTCTGGACATTCAGCTGCAAACTTTGCCTCCCCGACTTCCAGTTGCAGTTTACCTCCAATGATGTCTAGTTGCATATTTGCCCTCTCGACATTAAGTTGCACCAAAACGGAAGATGGAAAGATGTAATCTCCCATGTATACTTAGATATGGGATGTTTAATAAAGTATGGGGTTATGTTTGAAAATCAATGATACAGAAAAAGATTTTACACAATGAAATATCAAAATAGGTGTATAGGATATATCAAACATAGAGGGTACTAATTAGCAGTAATGAAAAATTATTTATAACACTAAAATAATGTAAAATATATGCACATGTTGGAAATAAATTTGAAACCAATAATGATGTAGTGTAGCAAATTAGGACATTAGACACAAACAATTATACATAAAAATAGTAATGTAATAATTGGAGGATGGTGAACTTATATGTATAGAAAATATTTTGAAATACATGACGCATATAAAAATCAATGGAAAACATATGTAGTAATCCAGAATCTAAAGACAATTTAAAATTAAAGGATAAGGAAATAGCGAATATATACATTATATTAAAGAAACGTAAGTTACAAAATTAACAAATAAATTAGTAGATAATATGTACTAACATTGAATGCAGATAATAAATCAAATTAGTATGTTATATCTATACGAATAAAATATTTCAATCCTGTTAAAATATATTGAAGTATATTAGACAATACGAGATAGCGAAAGAATATCGTATCAGAAAATCAAATCATGTAAAATGAATGCATATAAGCAAAATTCCCAAACAAAAATTCAAAAATGTAATAGTAAATGAAAATAATAGTTGTAGTATAAATTTTAACAGAATATATAAAGTAATAGCAGATATAGACGGATGAACATAAAGTGACATAAAACACGAAAGACGAAACTTTAAGATTGAGAGACAATTAAAATAAGTTCAACAAAATCAAGACTAAGGAAAATAAACGAAATACTAGGCATTAATATGATTTAATAGTATAGGAAAATATTTATTTGGAAAATATTAAATAT